>JBBGZY010000196.1:1200000-1800000 GCA_037952925.1 Lithobates clamitans
AATAATAGACATCCAGAATTTTAACTTATCTTCAGTTCCCTGACATAATCTGTATTCTCTTAAATATGCTTTTTCAAGTGTGTCACTGGCTGACACCATGAAAATGACATTTAAGTCAGACTGTTTTACCACTGATTGTCAGTTTTTGAAGAAATTAGTGTGGTACAATGTTCAGTATAACCTCCCCCCATTACCACCTTACAGCTTTGAGTTCATCAGGCTTCATTATCATCAAAACTAGCACATGAGGAACCTACTTTGCTTTGTTCATTTAATTTATACATTTCACTGAATTGAGTTGATTATACACTTTGAAGGGGTGAATCTTTATTCTCACCAGGTTAATAATGCATTGTGGCAGTAAAATACATACAGTACAGATGTTTAACTCAGTTCTTAGCCTTAATATAAATGTGCAGAAAGACATTATATCCAGTAAAATAGAAATACAAAGTGGTATCAAAAAGTTTCAAGACTAGCTCTGTTTACAATAAATAACTTTATTCATCTATGTTTACACTCCATCACTTTCAAAATAGTCCCCTTGCACAGCAATACAGCCCTCCTAACATTCCTGCCACTTCTGGAATGTGTCCTGGAAGTCTTCTTTTCGAAGCGTGTCAAGAACCTTCTGCTATTAGCGCTGTATCTCTGCAATGGTGTCAAAACGGCAACCTTTAAGCTGGATCTTCAACTCATTGCAGCATTGCCATAAACTTTCCGAATCATGTCATATGTCTCTGTGACAGATTTGCCCAGTTCCATGCAGAATTTCCCCTTGTTTTTTGTTCTAACTTGCTGTCCATGGTGAAATAGCAGAAGTGGTAATGCACATGGTCAGAATAGCACCAATTTCAGTGCTCCCGATGTACACAGGAGGAAATCTTTTGGCACACTGACTTATGAAGGTCCTGTGACTGTACATGCAGCCTTGTGCTGCCACCTGTTGGCGTGTTACAAAACTTTTGATACCACCTCATAAAAAAAATTACTGAACACTATCAGTACCTATATTAACTCTTTTACTGCCAGGTCCGTACGGCATATGGACCTACAGCACTGCTTCCAGCTGGCCAGGTCAGTACGCCGTAGGGACCTCATTCCTCCTACTGCTAAAAGCTCATGGACACTTCAGTGTTTAACTACTTAAGCCCCGGACCATTTGGCTGCCCAAAGACCAGAGCACTTTTTGTAATTCGGCACTGCGTCATTTTAGCTGACAATCGTCGTGTGACGTGGCTCCCAAACAAACCTAACGTCCTTTTCTCCCCTCAAATAGAGCTTTCTTTTGGTGGTATTTTATCACCTCTGCGGTTTTTATTCTTTGCGCTATAAACAAAAAAAAGCGACAATTTTGAAAAAAAAACACATTTTTTTTTTACTTTTTGTTATAATAAACATCCCCCAAAAATATATAAAAAAACATTTTTTTTTCCTCAGTTTAGGCCGATACGTATTCTTCTACATATTTTTGGTTAAAAAATATTGCAACAATCGTTTATTGATTGGTTTGCGCAAAAGTTATAGCGTCTACAAAATAGGGGATCGTTTTATGCCATTTTTATTAATATATTTTTTTACTAGTAATGGCAGCGATCAGCGATTTTTATCATGACTGTGACCTTATGACAGACAGATCAGACACTTTTGGTGTGATTTTGGTACCATTCACATTTATACAGCGATCGATGCAATTAAAAATGCATTGATTACTGTGTATATGTGATTGGCAGTGAAGGGGTTAACCACTAGGCGCTGTAGGGGTTAAGTGTGTCCTAGGGAGTGATTCTAACTGTAGGGGGAGGGGCTATGTGTGACATGACACTGATCACTGCTCCTGATTACAGGAAGCTGTGATCAGTGTCAGTGTCACTAAGCAGAACAGGGAAAATCTTGTTTACATCATCATTTCCCTGTTCTTCCTCTCTGTGAGAAGATCGCAGGTATCCCCGTGGACATTGAGTCCGCAGGACCCACGATCACACTCACGTAGGTCGCGGCAGGTGCACACGTGCCCACAAACCGCTTCTTAAAGGGCAACGTGCAGGTACGTTAATCTGCCTGTCTGCCCTTCTGCCGACGTATATCGGCGTGTGCTGGTCGGAAAGCGGTTAAAATTTTTAACATATTTGTTCAGCAGACTCTGCTGAACAATCCCAAATCTCTGATCAGTGTATTACAGTCCATTGATCAGAGTTATTCACCTCAAATGTGACTGCCTACCCTACCCCATGCTGCCACTTCCCTGTATAAATTCCTCTCCACCTCCCATCACTCCCCTTTCTCTACAAAGGCTCACCCCCTTCTTTTCTATGTCCTTTATCCCCCTTCTTTCCCGCTTGTTGCATCTCTAATCCCCCCTCTGCTCTGAGCAGCATTCTTCCTTCCCCCTTCTGCTGCTTGCAGCTGCTGCCCGTCACTCAGCTCCGGCAAGCTGTCAGGCTGGAGCGGGGGGGCTGGAGGCGGCAGGTGAGGTTGGGGCTGGGGGGGCTTGGTAAACATGTGTTTACCAGCATCCTTCCTGTACTACAATGAACCCAGGCAGCGATCACTACAGGTGGCTCCTTTGTTCATTTATAACAGAGCATAGTAAACCGAGCTTACTATGTGTCAGTTTATGAATTACTAAGAAGTCTCTATACAGGCTCCTTATTTATTCATGTAATGTGCTGCAGAGAAAGGGACTATCTTCAGTCCCTTTTTTCTGTCTCAAAAATAAGACATCAGGTGTTTGTTTAAACCTCTGGTATCTTACCAAAGACAAAAAAGTACAAAATAATAAAAAATATAATTTTTAAAAAAATGTAAAAGGTTAAAAAATATAATTAAAAAAAACATAGTAAGGCCCCTTTCACATGGACCAGACTCCATCAAGCAGATCCACCTGCTCAGCAGGGGATCTGTTTACTGATGCCCGCTGAGCACGTGGATGACAGGTCTGTGCCCGCTCCGCTGATGCAGAGCGGACACAGCCCACTGTTTTGTGTGGGGCAGTCGGATGGAAACAGACTGCCTGTCCATTTTCATAGGCTTGACATCCGATACGATCTGCTGACCTCCCATCCATCTGTTTTTGGCAGACCGGGTCAAATGCAGTCACATGTCCATTTACATCCGCCCCTCCATAGAGAACAAATGGTGGTCCCATCAGATCCACCTGAAAAACAAGCAGGTGGACTCGATCGGTCTGGTTACATGAAAGGGGCCTAAGGCCTTGTTCACACAGGGCATACACAGTGTACACACCTGCAAGGCCGTGTTTACCTGTACACAAATGCACAATTGTTCCAGAGTTCTGTGCCTCTCTGTGCAGGCAGTCCCTGGTGGCCGCTCCATAAGACGCACAGGGGCGCCCCCATCCATGCGTCCACCCCCCTCATCTACATGCAGGGCATGGACGCATGGATTCCAATGTGTTTTTTTAAGCACTTGATTAGAGCCAGAGGCTCTAATAGGCTTGAAAAAAGAGTGGGCTCAGACGCAGTGCTCACTTGTGTGACAATAGAGGATGAATATTCACTATTGCCACACTGATCCTCCTCCCAGCCAATCAGGAAGCCCGTATTGCCTGGCCAGTCGTGTCTCAGGACATACTTCCTGAGGCCAGGATGAGAATGTCCCACTGTGTGCTCGCTGGAGTCGTCCCGCCTCTTCCTTCCCCCTAGTCCATATGGTAAGGCAGCATTAACAGTGTCTAGTGTATTGTTTCCCCCTCCCCCTGCAGGGGGTGGTGGGTAATTGCCGCCATTCATCTCCCGCAACAGGGGGTGGCCGGGGGTGGGTCATCGCTGATATTTGTCTCCTGCGAGGTGGGGGGGGGTGACGGGTCATGACCGCCGTTTGTCTGCCGGGGGGTGATGTTAGTTTGTGCCACCCCCCCTGATATTTTGAGCACCAGCTACCACTGGGGTGCATTTCCATGAGCGTCTGCGTTCAGAGTCCTGCACCCACACCTACACAGATGTTATATTGGGAGCAGCAGCTATGTCTGTGCAGCCATTGCATCCCAATTGAAATAAATGGGACTGCCTGTACAGGAATGCACGGAACACCTGTGTATCCCCATGCAAGTAAACATTGCCCTCCAAGGGCATACACACAATACAATAGTATGCCTCATGTGAACAATGCTTTAGTAGCAATTTAGCAGGAATTTTGTAAGTTATGTTGTGTTTGTGCGCACTAATAATGATTTTAGTGTATTTTTAGTGAAAATAGGGATTTGATGAACATTTGCACAATTATTGTGGGGCCCAAAAAATCAGTACACTTTTTTTTATTCTATAGGTCATATGTTTTCAGAAAATCTATGTTTTGAGGGGTCTTTCACAAATTCTGAAAGCTGTAAGGGAAAAATGGTAACTCCAACTTTTTTTTGTTTTTATTTACTGTTTTGCGCACCTTTAGTTTTCACCATTTCACAAAAAGGTGCAATTTAAAATGTACAAATATTTGTTATTTATTAACACAATACAGTTTTAACTTTTATATTTAGTAGGAAATTAGCAGGAATTTGGTAATTTTTGCTATGTATGAATCCATTAATAATGATTTTAGTGTATTTTCAGCAAAAATATTGTTTTGGTACACATTTGTGCTAATATCACGGGGCCTTAAAGATCAGTAGCACCTTTTTTTTCTACTGGCCTACTGGCCATGTGCTTTTAAAAAATATATGGTTTTCATTTTTTTTTTTACAAAACCTCCAGATTTCTAGGAGAAAGTTTTGCGTACGTCCGATCTTCACCATTTCTCAAAAATGCACAATTTAAATTTACAAATATTTGTTATTTGTTAACTCTATACTGGTTTAGCTTTTATATTTAGACAGGATTTTGTAAAATTTGCTGTGTTTGTATCTGCTAATAATGATTTTAGTGCATTTTAGTGAAAATATTGTTTTGGTAAACATTTGCGCAAATATCGTGGGGCCTTAAAATCAGTAGCACCATCTTTTTATTCTACTGGTCCTATGCTTTCATAAGATGTTTAGTTTGGAGGGTCTTTTACAAACTCTGAATGTTGTAAGTGAAAAATGAAAACCTCCAGATTTTTAGAGAAAATTGGTTATTTATAGTTTTGTGTCAGTTTCATTTTGACTATTTAGCAAAAAGGCGTAATTTAACATTTACAAATATTTGTTATTTATTGACTCAATACAGGTTAAGCTTTTATATTTGTTATGATTTTTTTTGTTTAATATCTTTAATAATTTCAATATATATCAGATAAAAATTTGATTTAATGAACTATTTGTACCATGGAATAAACATACCCATGGGTCTTCTAGCACTTCAATATTTTTAACTTATTTTATTTGTTCAAGTACTTCCTTCCAATTTTTTTTAAATTTTTGGGCACTCCCACCATATGCGGAACACATTTCCAACTACCTTACAACCTCTCCAACAGTATGGTGAATTCCCAATTTGATGTTAATGTGCTTTATCTGGTGTTATATACCATCTTGTTAAGCATTTATAGTTAATTTCTATGGTATTTATGTCTACTGCAGAACTATTTACCATTTTCATATTTTTCCCTAATTTGTTGTTTATACACCCATGCTCCCATTTCATTTTCCCATTTACCTATAGATGGCGACACCTCCGGTTTGGCCATTGTCACAAGTATCTTGTAAATTCGGGAGAAACCATGATCTATATTTGTTATTGTATACAGTTTCTCAAAAGGTAATACATTCTCTCTGGTTCTTATTGGTTGTAGTAATGTTGTGACAAAATGCCTCATCTGAAAATACCGCCATTCATCTATCACCAACATATCTTCCTTGTGTTTTAATACTTGTAGTGTACAAATCTTCCCTTTTTTTCACTATATCTTTCCATTGTGCGTTTTCATCTTTTATCCAGCCACCAAAAAGTATACCTTTCCCTGGTGAAAAATAATTTGTTTCTCTTAACGGTATTAATTATATTTCCATTTTGCTTTTTTATGAATTAAATCCAATATTCTTAAAGCATTTAGTGTGAATTAATGCCTAACATTCTATATTGTGTCGTTATTCATATAATTTTACTGAACGGTGCATTACTAAATGTGTTATCTATTTTCAGCCCCTCTTGTGGCTTTTTTTTACTTAAAACCGAGAACTGTAAGCTCTGTTTTTTATTTTGCCATATATATTTTGATATCATTGCTTTTAATGTTTGAAATTATGTCTGTGGTAAAGAGATCTTTAAGATTTGAAATTTGTACATACTTTTTGGTAATATCACCATTTTACCATATTTACCTGTCCTAACCAAGAGAGGGGTCTGGTTGTTCTTTTTATTTCCATTTTTATTTCATTTGATAAAGGTATATAATTTCTTTGATAGATCTTCCCCAGGGATGGTGTTAGTCTTATTCCTAGGTATTTTAGTTCTGTTTTCCTCCATATAAAAGGGAATTCCTGTTGTAGATTCTGTTCTTCTTGCTTACTCACATTTATATTCAAAATCTCTGACTTTGATCAATTTAATTTTTAGATTTGATAATTCTCCATAATTTTTCATTACATTTGGCAATGTTCTAGCATTGGAGATGTAGAACAAGACATCATCCGCATATGCAGCTACCTTATGCTCCTCATCTCCAACTCTAATGCCTTTTATATCTATACTATTTCAAATGGTTGCTAATAGAGGTTCTAACTTCAGAACAAATAACAGGGGTGAAAGCAGACACCACTGTCTTGTTCCGTTGAACATTTCAAATGGTGTAAATGAGGTCCCGTTAATCTTCACTATTGCAAAGGAGTGATTGTATAACATTTTGACCCACTGAACCATCCTTGGGCCTATTCCCAACGTCTCTAATGTACTCATCATAAATCCCCAGTCTACCCTGTCAAATGCCTTTTCGGCATCTATTGCCAGGAGTAGAACTGGGGATCTTCCTTTGTTAAGTTTGTCCAGCAGGAGTAATGTTCTCACTCCATTATCTCTTCCATCTTTTCCAGGGATGAACCCAATTTGATCTGCATGCTCCAATTCAGTGCCCTCCTGGACAATTCACACTTCCCGCCTTGCTCTATATTTTTGTAAAAATGTTAAAGGTGTGTATATACACCCTCTTCTTCCTCTGTTCCTTTGTTCCTTACTTCTATATTATCCTTTATATATGGAAATGTTTTGCTATTGATTATGATGGGAATGGTTGAGAGGTAATCTCATGTCCGCCCCAGAAACACCCAATTTTGGGAATTAGTTCAAATATTGTTCCCTTTCTATATATATTTTTTTCTCCTTTTGAAATAGTATTTTACACATCTTTATTTTACCTGGTTCCCGCACTCACCTGGGAGATTGCCTTCACAAGCTTTGTGATGCCTAAGCATCTTGGTGCTGGCTATTTGGGTGAGTCTTTTTTTGCTCCCACAATTGCATTCCTTTTGGGCCTTATCTATACTAATGGGGGGGGTTCTAGGGGGTTTATCATAATCTCTATATATACTTTAGGTCACGGATATATGACGTCTCACTATGCTGGTTGGTGACCCGTTATCTGATTATTATATTTCTTTACATGTTGGTTTATTTTAGGTTTTCTTGTAGATCATTATCTGACAAGTATACTCCCGAGGAAGCAGGTCACCACAAAACATGTAGAGTTTGCAACTGAAGAATTGTTTCCGTTGAAATTATTGCAGAATTTGTTTGATCTTTCTTTTCCCAGATTGCGTCAGAGAATTGGGTGCCTCTAATGAGTAGCATCTGGTGTTTAGTATACACTTGTCTATGTTTTTAACCAAATATTTTTTGTATAATAAATTTATATTTTTCTAAATCCATTGTGTAAGTCTATACTGTACCATGAAAGTCCATATTGCCTCCACTTTCTTGGATTTTTCTAACTTTAGAATTTATCAGAATACATATGATACAATTTGCACAGCATACTTTCTTATGGCAGACTTACTTACTAGTGTAATCCCCTCCAGTATGCAATATCTATAATCCCCTTCTCATCATTCCCTCTACCACAGCTGCCTTTCTCCTGCATCTGGAGTCTTCTCACTTTGGTCATTGGGCAGCAACTAGCACTGTAGCTCCTGCACATGCAAGCTGGAGTAATATCATCCCTGCACCCAGTTCATTCGACAACAGATGCATAGAATTGGTTACAAGTGTACACTGCACTGTGAAAGTACCACTGGCACTGTAAGAAAATTTTTGATAACAGACTGGTGAATCATTTTTTTGCAAAAGAGTTATAGCGTTTTTCCTGGAAAAAAAAAAGTTTGTTTACTTCAGCTTTAAAGTGGACTTTTTAATTCCCCAACATGCTTGAGGAAACAAAATATCACTGTTCCAGTATTGTGAAAACATTTCCTGTTTTCTATTTAGTTTATACATGTTTAGTTGCCAAAAGTTTCATTACACACCACCGGTTTTTTAAATAATGCATACATTTTCTTTTTTTTTAACACCAATTTTTATTGATAAAGAATAAAGAAGTGTATCCGTGGAAAAATTCAGTTTGGATGATACATTAGAAAATTTCACATAACTCTAATAATGTTGTATACAATAGTTAGATGAATTGTAGATTTTAACTTTTAAATTTAACAATGCATTTATATTATCCAATAATTGTCCATCTTAAAATTGTGTATAAGAGAGAATGGTTAGTTTGAAAATGGATAGAAAGAAAGAAGCACAGTAGTGTACATTTTTCTACTTCAGTTAGTTGGGAAATTCTATACGGTAAATTGAATGTGGATGTTTTGTCCTATCCAGACTTACAAGATTTTATTTGTAACGTTCAGGCGGTTATTGTTATTATTTTTTTCACATGAATTATATAAGTGTAGTCATACAGACATCATCAGCTTAGCTCATTACATCTAGAAATGCTTGAGAGTATTTGTATATGAGCCATGGTGACCATGTTTTATGAAAGCGTTCCACCTTTTCTCCTGCTTGGGCAATAGTCTCCTCCATTTCATAAAACTCTGAGATTTTATTAAACCATTCCCAAACGGTTGGGATTTTTGTAGACTTCCAATAAAGTGGGATTACAGCTTTGGCGGCGTTCAAAAGGTGTTTAGAGTGCGAGTGCTTGTATTTCTTAATGGGGAATTCTGTGACATGTAGGAGACAGCCCTTTGCATCTAGCTGTAGCTTGGTTTCTGTGATTAAGAATATTTTTTCTCTGACCTGTGCCCAGAAGGGGCTAAGTACAGGGCATTGCCACCAAATGTGTATCAATGAACCTTTACCATTTTTGCAGCGCCAACAAGTATCTGAGTAGTTATGAAACCAGAAATGTAGCTTTACTGGCATAGCATACCATTGAGTGAGTAGCTTGTATGCTGTTTCCTGAGTTCTTGTGCTCAGAGAGCATTTATGAGCGAAAATGCATGCCTTCCTCCATTGTGACACTGACAATGTGGTACCTAGTGCTTTCGACCAACTCTCTCTGAGATCCCCCTCGCCTTTGTCTCCTCCCTCTTGGAGCCAACGGTATGCTAATGAGGTCACTTTAGGGATAGGTTCCTCTGTCTGACACACTGATTCTAGTTCTGTTAATGGTCTGTTGAAGTTATGTTTTCTCGATGTTTTGTTAAGGTAGCTACGAGATTGAAAATAAGTCCATAATGGTAAGTCTAGGAGTTTGTTTGTAGTTTTAATGTCTGTGAGGTCTCTGAATTCTAGATTGTGAAAGCAATGCATAGCTAATAGAGGTCTGTTTGTGTCTATAGATTGTAGTGATCTATTTCCTACTCCCGGTAGGAAGTCAGGATTATTTTGTAGAGGAGTGAGTGGGCTTAGATGTGATGAAAAGTTTTTGAGTTTCATTAATTTGTTAAATGTTGCTAGAGTGGTGCCCACTAAGGGGTGTGTTCTCATGTTTGCTGGGAGACTCTGCCACGGAATCCATGGGGAGTATCTGATCGGCTTAAGACTCAATATTTCTTCTATTTATACCCAATCTTTTATTTTATAGTGGCAGTGCCAATCTATTAGTCTAGTTACCTGGGAAGCAAGATAGTAGGTGTGGAAATCTGGGACACCCATCCCCCCTTTGTCTTTGGCCTGAGTGAGCCTCGTGAATCTCACTCGAGGTTTTTTGTGTGCCCAGATGAACTGCATTTGAGTTGATTGAAGTGTTTTAAAGAAACTCTGGGGAATTTTTATTGGCAAATTTCTAAATAGATACAATACTCTTGGAAGGATAGTCATTTTACATATGGCCACCCTTCCAAACCAGGAGAGGCCTTTTGGGTGCCAACTTTGAAGGTCATGACAAACTGCTTTCAGTAAGGGAGCGAAATTGTAGTCGTAAATTTGAGAGAGTTTGGGTGTCAGCCAGATCCCCAGGTATTTAAGTGCAGTTCCTACCCATTTAAAGGGGCAATTGGACTTGATAAATTCTATTTTATTTGTAGGAATCGAAACATTTAAGATCTCTGACTTAGTGTAATTAATTTTTAGGTTTGATAGGTATCCAAATGTAGCGAATTCCTTCATTAATGAAGGGAGTGAAAGGTGGGGGTTCGTTATAAAGAATAGCAGGTCATCTGCGTAGGCCGCCACCTTGAACTCCCTTCCTTCAAGCTCAAACCCCTGTATTGCCCTTTCTGCAACAATTCTTCTGATGAATGGTTCTAGGGTTAAAATGAACAAAAGGGGTGAGAGAGAGCAACCCTGTCTCGTGCCGTTGTTGATTTTCACTGTGTTTGAAAGAGAACCATTAATTTTGAGTTGCGCAATGGGATTTTTATATAGCATGGAGATCCAAGACATCATATGACTTCCCAAGCCAATGTACCTGCAGGTTTCTAACATAAAATCCCAAGCCACGCGGTCAAAGGCCTTCTCCACGTCCGTGGACAGGAGAAGGCCTTCGATTTTCCTCATCCGAGTAGCGTGTATTACTTTAAGTGTTTTAATAACATTGTCTCTGGTTTCTCTTCCTGGCATAAATCCTGCTTGCTCACTTCCTATCAGGTTGTGAAGCAGAGGTTTCAGTCTGTTAGCCAATATTTTTGAAACTAGTTTCACATCCAGATTTAACAATGATATTGGCCTGTAGCTAGCACATTCTGCCAGGTCCTTATTTGGATTGGGGAGAATCGTTATGTGCGCTGTAAGAAAATTTAATGGAATCTCCCTGGGTTCTGACAGATAGTTCAGAGCTCGTAGAAGGGGCCCAAGCAAAGTATTCTGAAATGTTTTGTAATAGATTGCCGTGAAACCATCTGGTCCCGGACTTTTTCCTGTCTTAAGTTGTTTTATTGCTTGTTGTAATTCGGACGCTTCTATGGGGCTCTCTAGCTGAGATATATCGTCAGTGGACAAAGTGAGTAACTTTGATTCCTTCAAGTATTGTTGTATGGCTTGTATCCTGGTACTTTAAATTGTGCTGGGTTTCCGTGGGTTAGGTAAATTGTATAAAGCCATATAATAATCATGAAAATGTTGAGCAATGTTTTTGGTGGTGATGTCTAGTTTCCCGTCTTTTGTACGTATACCCGAAATATTCTGTTGTGTTTTCGCATCTTTCACTGCTCTCGCTAATAGACCTCCTGCTTTATTACCATGTTCATAGTAAATTTTTTTTTGGAAGAATAAAAGTCTTTTAGCCCTTATGTCAAATATCTGTTGAAGAGCCTTTCTATTTTCTAGGAGTTCCACTGCAGTGTGTTCTGTCAGGGTTTGTTTATGTAGTGATTACAGGGAGTGGATTTTCTCGTCAGTATCTTAATTTTTTTGTCTCTTTCTTTTTTGCGCTGAGATTCAATTCTGAGGAATTCTCCCCTAATTGTGCATTTATGTGTCTCCCAGACTGATAGGGGGTTGACGTCTGATGTGGTGTTAGTTTTAAAGTATTCTGTCAATGACTTGGCTATTTGAGGTAGTAAGATTGGGTCTGTCAACAGTGCAGAGTTTAATCTCCAAGTGTTCGTTTTTGGCTGCGGGTCTGATATTTTTAGTGATAGAGATACGGGGGCATGATCCGAAAAGGTCTGGATTCCTATTTTGGCATCCGCGACCATCTCTAAATCTCTTTGTGAGATAGAAATGTAGTCTATTCTCCAGTATCTGTCGTGTGGAATGGAGTAGAAGGTGTAATCTTTGTCCTCAGGATATATAAAGCTCCATGAGTCAACTAGTTGTAGTGAGTGTAGTAGAGTTTTTATTTGCTTAAGTATTTTGTACGTGATATAAGTTTTGCCTGTGGATGTATCAGTAAGAGGATTTAGTAGGACATTGAAGTCACCTCCTAATATGATACAACCTGAGCTAAATGCCTTACGTTTTTCAAGAAATCTACGGCAGAAGGTCAAGTGCGCTGTGTTGGGGAAATAAACGTTTGCTAACGTAATAGGTGTGCCACAACATTTTCCTTTCAGGAATATAAACCTGCCCTCTGGGTCAATTAATTTGTCTGATAGTTCAAAAGAGGCGTTTCTACTAATAAGTATGGACACCCCTTTGGATTTTGCTAGATTATTTGTTGCATGATATGCCTGTGTGAAAAAGGAGTCAGTAATCTTGGGGATTTGTTGAGTTTTGAAGTGAGTTTCCTGTAAAAAGACAAAGCGGGGTTTACCTTTTTTGAGTTCTTTTAAGAGGGTTTTGCATTTCTCAGGAATATTCAAACCTTTCGTATTGTGTGAGATTACTGTGGGCTCATATCCCAATGATGAGTACGCCATAGTGAGGACTCAGAGAGAGTTGTCGAGTCAGTATCTGGGAAGAAAGCTTAAGTTACCGTTAAGGATTTTTTCGCGTAATGTACACAATCATATACTTTATAAAACCTATAAGAGAGGTATAGATTCTAAAGTACAAGAAAGAAGAAGTGAGAAAGAATTATAGATTAGGTGGGAAAGTATAAAATAAGTGAGAAATGTTGTACTCTCCTTAGACACTCACTGTGTCCAAGGTAAATTAATTAGTGTTCCCTACCAGGGAGAATCTCTCCTGGCAAGGAGCACTTTGTTAGAGCGTGGTGGGCAGCCGCCTAATCGCTCAGAGTAGACCAATTAATCAAGCAGAAATGTACCACCCGATTGATAATCAAGAACCGGCAGCAGCCACTAAAAGCATAAAATATATAAAACACAGCTGTGATGCTAAATAGCTGATAATTACACATAAAACCAAGTGAGGCTGCTATCAAAAGAGAGTGTTTTCAGAGTCACTTAAAAAGAATAAATAATGATATTTGAAGCGCTTCACAATGTGCATAAAAATGAGTATATATGAATAAATATAAATAAATATAAATGCTCAAATAAATCCAGCGGTGAGTAAAATTCCTAAAAAAATCCAGCAATCAAAAAAGTGTAAAATTATTAGTGCCACCAAATGTGTAAAAAAATCCACAAAAAAAATGTGAGAATCTTAAACAGATCTCATTTGACAGGCAGATAAGAGAAAAAACCAATCATTGTGCAATAGTTAGGATACCAAGGTACACAGGCAAACTTCAATCCACTCACGTGTGCCTTATAATGATAAGGCATATGCAGGTTTTACTATAGCAGTCAGCCGCCTTAGACAGGAGCAGATTCACTGCAGTACACTGTGTGATACTGCTGATCTGCACAGAGCGTCCTTGGCTCCTCCCACGTGTTACATCACAGTCACGTGACTTTTTTTGATAAAAGCAAACAAAGGAAAACGGAATCTTTCGTCTCTCATAGTACATCGAGGGAACATAAAATAGAGTCCTTTGTCACGTGTAGCACAAAGGGTGTGGTATATTTATTGCAATGCCCATGTGGATTGCAATATATAGGCAGGACAAAACGACCTATGCAAGTCCGTCTGGGCGAGCATATTACCAATATAAAAAATGGCTTTCGATTCCATTCCGTCTCCAAGCATTATGCTTTATACCACAACCGTAATCCAGCCAATACCTTGTTTTTGGGGATAGACAGATATAGTGCCCATTGGAGGGGGGGCTCTCTGGTCAGGGAATTATCGAGACTGGAGATGGCATGGATCCACCGGGTGCGATGTTATACTCCTCATGGCTTGAACATCGATACTGATGTAAATGCTTTTATTGATAACAGCTAATATTCCGACTTATTGTCTCACTTTGAGCTCATGGTTGACCTGCATTTTTTGTGGGGGGGTCAAAGATTTGCACGTTTTCCACGGGTTTATAATCCCTGAAGGTTTTTTTTTTGGGATAACAGAACCTGGGAATCCTTATTCCTCGTTTTTTGTTACGTTTCTAAAAATAAAGAAAGTGATTTGGTGATAAAGACAGGTTTTGGGTCACACACATGGGGGTATGGATATGACTTGGCTAACCAACTTAATTATTGAAGTTGGGTTTATATATTTTTATATATTTTTTAACATTTTTTAATGTATGGTAGATATTCTCTACCTGGAGTTGTACAAATAATGTGTTCCTTTAAATCTTGGGACCGTTATGAATATCCAGACCTACACTGTCTTTATGATTTTTATTATTTTTTTATTATTTTATTTTTTCAATTTTTATAAATTTTTATACTTTGAGAGATTTTTTTTTTTTGCTCACATTGAGAGGGGCTGATAAGTGCTCGTTGTGGCACCTGAGATTTTTACAACTAATCTTGTGGGGGCAACCTTAGGAGTAGTGGAGACTAGGTGAAACTTTCTCCAAAAACTGCACTTAGCCATACATTTGCCTTTTTGGGGAAGGGCATGTGCCCTCTTCAAAAATGGCGATAACTATCGCAGGACACTTCTAACCCAGAGGGAGATCGCTCTCATCTGACAAAACAGGGCATACCATTTTAGATGTTTTTTCATGAGTTTTTTATCATGAGTTCTCCATATTTTGAGACGCGAATGACAGGATCAGTGGCAACCAGATGAAATCCTTTTCATATATATAAATAAACCACAGATCCATCTGCGCTGGGGAAGGGCATTTTGCCCTCTTATAAAATGGCGATCACGATCGCGGGACACTTTGAGCTCAGATGGGGGCGTTCCCATTTGACTGTTAGGATATTTATAGGTGGTGAGCCAGCACGCTGCCCGTGCCCCTGGAAGACATCACCTCTGACGAAACGGCGTAGGGAGGAGCGACATGCTGATGTCACCACGATCCTCGTTGATCCCGGAAGATACGGGCAGCAGTGTGCAGCTGGCCGGCTACTGTTTACGCGATTCTTTTTCTACTGCACTGTGAGTGTGATTCTTTTAACTTTTTACAAATAAAGTGTTTTAAACCTGTTACGCTATGGGAGCTTCTGTTATCTTTACATGACAAACGAGTGATCATTTGCTACACTGAGGATTCCCATCATAGAGGTCCATGAGTGTCACTTCCTTGGTCCATACCCGAGGCTGGGGGTACACAGCCACATGCCTGCTTGATCTCCTGAAAAGAGATCCAAAGAGTCGGTAAGGGGCCATTTTTTACATCGGTGGAAGAGCTTTCCTATTATCACTGAATCCTGGGTGATCTAACCATATTTCATACACCATTCGGATGTTCACCACTTTTTCCCTGGCATAAATTTTGCACCTATATGAACTGTACACCCTTATGCACTCTATATTTGGACTTTACGTTATTTATCAGCAATTGTTTAAGTTTTGAGTGTGTGGGTCATAATACCACTGTTACAACCCACGTATAGAAATTCACACTGTACTTTTCAGGATACTTTCACTATTGTATTTGTTTCATGTCACTTATTGCAGCGCAGTCTTTTTTAATCGTGATTTGTATAACAAATGGATGTGTCTCACATTGTATGGTTGCAGCTTGTTCACTTATAATTTTTCATTTGGGGATAGCGCAGTATTTTTTTCAGCTTACCTATTGTATAAAGAGATCCAAAATATTATCCTGACCCTTTTTTTTTTTTAAACTTGTAGATATGTTTCATCATCAACATTTCCTTGGGTCCTATATACTAATTTGAATAATAATTAGTTGTACTTAAAAGACCACTTGTTCCCATTAATAACTTTGTGTCTATACCAATCAACAATAACATGCAATATAACCTATAAATTGGTGATTTCCAGTATGGGAAAATTGAGTTTTAGTTCAGTTGAGTGCTATCTCCATTTAATAGGACGGTTGATAAGTCCTGATTCGTTATACTCTATTCCTGTGGGAGAAGTGAGGTCCCAATGAATAAGACGGTTCCAACCGGAGTGTCTATAGGTTTTGTCAGCAAAAATCTATGGGGTCAATCTTTAGGGCCATGTCTCAGGTAAGTTGAGTCTACTTACGGCCTACCAAGAATAGTGTCAATCTCAAGGAGTATCTTCATGCCTCTTCAAAACTTCTGGAGGAGTGGTATCTGTTGTTGGGTGTTCCTGCTTGAGAGCCCCCTGGGCGCGATGCTTTCATCTTCTTGGGGAGATGCTTTTCCAGAGATGAAAAGGGAGATCTTTCCAATGGGGGCAGCATAAATTCTTGATACCACTCTGGCAGTTCCACTTGTTCTAATTTAAGTGCCTGACAAAAATCCGGAAGATCTTCTGGAGAGCGCAATGTGTGCTGTCTCCCATTGTGATTTACCAGGAGTGCGAATGTGAATCGCCACGTGTAACGAATATCCTTTTCTCTTAATTTGTCCAATAGTGGTCTAAGAGCTCTACGGTTCTTTAAAGTAATCTGTGAGAGATCATGAAAGAGCATGATAGTCTCACCATTGAATACAATCTGATCATTTCTGCGTGCTTTGCGCATAATGTCCTCTTTCAGAGAAAAGTTCTGCATGCAGCATATGGTATCTCGTGGTGGCATGTTATCTGGTCCTCTTGCTCTGAGTGCTCTGTGTGCTCTCACGAATTCTATGTCCGTCTCATCTGGTCTCTCTAGCAGGCTGTTGAAAACCCTCTGTAAGGCTGGGGTGATTTGGTCAGCTTCCACAGTCTCTGGGATTCCTCTGACCCTAATATTATTTCTTCTTCCACTATTATCTAAGTCCTCGAGGTGTTTATTTATCTCGATAAAATGTTGGGACTGTGTATGAGTAACTCTGTCCAGGCGGTGTATCGCCTTGTCCCTGCATTTGCCTGCATTTTCTACAGTGGGCATTTTGTCTGTAAGGATTAACATGCTGGATTTTAGATCTGTTATTGCAGCAGAAAAGGTGGCTTTAATGTCAGCTGCAAAGCCTGACATTCCTGCATATGTTAGAGGAAGGTCTGGGTGAGGAGTACTCCTACCGTTCTCTTCAGCTGCAGATTGAGAATCCTCGCTGTAATCATCCTCCGTCATATGCGGTGTCGCCATCTTGGCTCCTAGCAGGCCTTCTCTTGCTGCTGGTGGATTTCGGAACAAATCCTCAATGTTTCTCCCCTTGTAAGCTGCCGTTGAGTGGCGGAATCTTGTGCGGGGTGTCCTGGTGTTCCTTCTGCTCATTATCAGGTGCTTTGGGTGTTAATTGACTGGCTGAGGCTGCCTGAATGCCGGAGCTCTTGTATTAAGCGTCCATCGCTGTTGCGCGCCAAGCACGCCCCAATGCATACCTTTTCATTAGCTTTACTCAGGATGTGATAAAAATGGATCTTGAAGCACTGAAGATGTTTGAAGGTTTATGTCCCCATGTGCTTGATAGTCAGTAGAAATGTGTGTCATGTTTTAAGTACATAACTGCCAAAAGAAATTAACGCCATGTAACAAACTCAACTTTCCTGATACTTTTGCTAGTTATTTTTGTAACTCATTATAATATTAATGGACCTATTTATAAGTAAAAAGCTATTTGCTATTTATGTCATTGCTAGGGATGAGCCGAACACCCCCCCGGTTCGGTTCGCATCCAGAACATGCGAACGGACCGAAAGTTTGCGCGAACTTTCGAACACCATTAAAGTCTATGGTACTCGAACGTGAGAAATTAAAAGTGCAAATTTTAAAGGCTAATATGCACATTATTTTCCTAAAAAGGGTTTGGGGACCCGGGTCCTCCCCCAGGGGACATGCATCAATGCAAAAAAAAGTTTGAAAAACGGCCTTTTTTTCAGGAGCAGTGATTTTAATGATGCTTAAAGTGAAAAAATAAAAGTGAAATATTTCTTTAAATATCATACCTGGTGGGTGTCTATAGTATGCCTGTAAAGTGGCGCATGTTTCCCGTGTTTAGAACAGTCCCTGCACAAAATGACATTTCTAAAAGAAGTCATTTAAAACTGCTTGCGGCTGTAATGTAATGTCGGGTCCCAGCAATATGGATAAAAATTATTGAGAAAAACAACATGGGTAACCCCCCAGCCCATTACCAGGCCCTTTGGGTCTTGTATGGATAATAAGGGGAACCCCGCACCCAAATTAAAAAAAGAAAAGGCGTGGGGCCCCCAGGCCCTATATACTCTGAACACCAGTATACAGGCAGTCCCAAGAAAGACAGGGACTGTAGGTTTGTTCTTAAGTTGAATCTGTTTGTAATTTGGAACAGGAACATTTTGTAAGTGTAGCTTCAGCCAAAAAATCTATTTTTAAGCTTTTTGGAAAACATTGGGAAAACATAGGGAAGGGTTATTACCTGTAACATTTGTTTTGCTGTCCGTGCCCATTTTCAGAAGATTTCACCTCACTTTCTGTCTCAATGACAATTGGATTTTGAAAATTTGGGGTTTTTAGGGAAACAAGGATTTGTGATAAAGCATCAGTGAAGGAGACACCTTTTTTCCTATATTAACTCTTACAGGAGAGAATTTCCCTTCCTAGGGGTAGGTTTCCTATCACTTCTTGTTGTCTCCCTCCGTTTGTAAGTAGGAGTCGTTTGTAAGTCGGATGTTTGAAAGTAGGGGCCGGACCTATATACTCTGCAGAAATTTGGGCCTTAGGTGTTGGTGGTACCAGAACACTGTAAGCCCTCACAGTTACTCTTGGTGGGCGCCGGAACAGGCCCTGCTGTGAAATATTATATCAAGAATTGTAATTACATGCCCCTGTTGAACAGGATCAGAAAAATTGGGCCTTTGGTGGTGGTGTGGTGGTGTTGCCACAACACTGTAAGCCCTTACAATTACTCTTGGTGGGAGTGGGAACGGGCCCTGCTGTGAAATATTAGATCAAAAATTGTAATTACACGCCCCTGTTAAACAGGGGCAGAAAAATTGTGCCTTAGGCACTGGTGGTGGTGCCACAACACTGCAACCCCTCACAAATACTCTAGTTGAGCGCAGGAACAAGCCCTGCTGCTAAATATTACAGCAAAAATTGTAATTACACGCCCCTGTTGAACAGGGGCAGAAAAATTGGGCCTTAGCCACTGGTGGTGGTGCCCAGAACCAATAATGTTCTTACAAGCTATCAACATGAACATTGAGGAGAAATAGGATAGTCACTCAGCATAACAGGATAGTCACTCAGCATCAGCATAGGCAGTCTTCAAGGGCTCTCACATTCATAAAAAAATTAGTCGGTTTCATCAGCATCAGGTGCTTGGTAGCTGGTGATCCAAGACTGATTCATTTTTATGAAGGTGAGCCGATCAACCATGTCAGTGGACAGATGCACACTGTGATCGGTCACAAAGCCTCCAGAAGCACTGAATGTGCATTCTGAAAGAATGCTGGATGCAGGACAGGCCAGTAGCTCACTTGCATACTGTGCAAGCTCTGGCCAGTGATCCATCCTCAAGACCCAGTAACCCAGAAGATTTTCGGTTGGAAAGGCCTCCAAGTCTGATCTTGCCCCTAGGTATTCCTGCACCATGTAAATCAGACAATGGTAATGGTTGCTGGAACCGATCAGACCTTGGGGCTGCAGACTAAAAAGTTGTCTGAACGCATCTGTTAGACGGCCACCTTCTCCACCGCTCCTTCTGTGACTGACCGAAGCCTCAGCAACACGTTGTCCAGGACCAGGAATTTGTAACCTCCTGTGCTCTGTAAACGTGTTGCACAAATCTTTCTGCAAGGCCTCCCGAAGATGTTTCATCCTCTACACCCTCTGTGACGGCTGGATAAGTTTTGCAACCTTACCCTTGTAACATGAATCAAGGATGGTTGCCAGCCAATACTGATCCCTCTCCTTGATACTTCGAATCCGAGGGTCCTTTCGCAGGCTTTGCAGGATCAGGGAGGCCATGCAGCATAGGTTTGCTGAGGCATTTGGTCCGGAGTCCTCTGAGTCACTAAGGATGACCTGATCTGCAGCCACCTCCTCCCAGCCACGTACAAGTCCATGAGTTTCTGGGGACTGTAAACGATCCCTTGAAAACTGCTGCTGATGCTGAGTGCTAGGCTCCACCTCCATGCTGACACAATCCTCCTCCTCCTCTTACTCTGTGATCGGCGGGCCTGCAGGAACACTGTCTGGATAAAGGGGGCCTTGAGAGGTAAGGAAGTCCTCCTCTTCCTCCCTCTGTTCTGCCTCAAGTGCCCATTTCTCCACTCAGCATGTGCTCCAACAGGTAGACAAGAGGGACAGTATCACTGATGCATGCACTGTCACTGCTCACCATCCTAGTGGCCTCCTCAAATGGTGACTGGACAGTGCATGTATCCTTGACCGTGAGCCACTGGCATGGCAAAAAAAGTCAAGTTCCCCTGACCCTGTCCTGGTGCCATAGTCGCACAGGTACTCATTGATGGCCCACTGCTGCGTGTGCAGCCGCTGCAGCATAGCCAATGTTGAGTTCCATCTGGTGGGTAAGTCACAGATTAGGCGGTTCTTGGGCAGGTTGTATTCCTTTTGGAGGTCAGCCAGCCAAGCACTGGCATTATATGACTGGCGGAAATGCACGCAGACTTTCCTGGCCTGCCTCAGGAGATCCTGTAAGCTTGGGTACCTGCACAAGAACCGCTGCATCACCAAATTAGGGATGTGATCCAAACAGGGAACATGGGTCAAGTGTCCCTGTCAGAGAGAGAGAGGAGGTTGGTGCCATTGTCGCAAACCACCATTCCTACCTGAAGCTGGTGTGGCATCAACCACCTCTGAGCCTGCCCCTTCAGAGCTGACAGAATCTCTGCTTCAGTGTGGCTCCTGTCCCCTAAGCACACCAGCTCAAGCACTGTGTGGCATCTTTTTGTCTGAGTGCTTGCGTAGCCCCTTGAATGCCTACGGAGCACCGCTGGTTCCGAGGACAAATCTTTAAAGGAGGAGACAATGGAGGAAGAAGAAGAAGAGGAGAGGGTGGAGGAGAGACGTGTGTCAGAATTACCACTAGTAGCATTTTGGAGGCGTGGTGGTGGAACAAGCTCTAACAATACTGCACTCTGTCCTGCATCCTTCCCAGCTGCCAGCAGGGTCACCTAGTGCGCCGTGAAAAATAGGTAACGTCCCTGTCCATGCCTGCTGGACCATGAGTCAGTGGTAATATGCACCTTACCGCTGACCGCCCTGTCCAGCGAGGCCAAGACATTGCCTTCCACATGCTGGTAGAGAGCCGGAATTGCCTTCCGTGAAAAAAAGTGGCGTTTGGGAACCTGCCACAAATTCACGAAAGGGGGCAGAATCTACCAGCTGAAAAGGCAGCAGTGGGAGTGCTAGCAATTTAGCCAAGATAGCATTCAGCCACTGGGCATGTGGGTGGCTGGGACCAAATTTCTTTCACCGGTTTAGCAAATGGGGGGGGGGGAATTTGCCTGCTACAATCGGACGTTGGTGTAGTGATAGCAGATTGCCCGCAAGTACTTGGTACACCTAATTCTACACCTTCATTCCTCTCAGTACAGGTTTGTAGCAGAACTGAAGGTATAGTGGGGTTGGAGATCCCAGCTGATGAGGAGAAAGGAGAGGTCCACCTTGTTCTTTGGTGTGGGTCTTTTAAGTACGCTTGCCAACGGACTGCATGGGAGTTCGACATATGTCTGCTCAAGCAAGTGGTGCCCAAGGAGCTGCTATTTTGGCCACGCTTGATACGCTTCAGACATATGTTGCAAGGGCAATGGTGCAATTAGCTGCACACATCTCAAAAAAGGCCCACACCAAAGAACTTTTGGAAAAACACAGCACCCTGCACATGAGGAGCTCTGCGGTGTGATGCAGTCGGTTGGCTGCCCTTAATCTGGCCCCTGGAGGGCATCTTGCCTCATTGGAGATGTGCCTCCTCCCCCTCTTCTCTCCTATCAGGCACCCACGTAGAGTCAGTGACCTCATCATCCCCTTCCTTCTCATCACTGGAGCAAACCTGTCAGTATGCTGCAGCTGGGGGACCATGACTGCCAGTTTGTTGTCCGTCTTGGGCACCCCCTCTCTCTGGGCTCATGTTACTGCCTTCCTCAATCTGGGTACCATCATCAGAGCCTTCAAAACGCTGCACATCCTCCTGCAGCATGTACCCAACACTGTGGTTGAACAAATCGGGGGACTCCTCAGGGCATGATGATGGGGCTAGTGAAAGGAGTGACTGATGACATTGAGCCGATGGAAGATGCCACTTTGGCAGCTGCATTGGCAGCCAAAGTACTCTGAGCCTGGGTGACAGAGGATGAGGGGGATGAGGACAGCTTGGTCATCAACTATACCAACTCTTCTGCATGTTGTGGCTCAACACGGCCAGCTGCAGAAAAAAAGGACAAGCGTGCCCCACGGCCACGTGCTGAGGATGCACCGTGTCCACGACCAGAAATGTTGGCTGTAGACACAGAGCCTGCTTGTCCTCTTTTAGTGGCCTGTGAGTGCCTGCCTCTCCTTGTTGGCCTTCCAGACATAATGCATTTGATGTATTTGTAATGTATTTGAATAGGTACACCAGGGATGGCCCGCACTGAGATGTAGCTGCACAAAGGAGAGCGAGAGAGAGAGAGAGAGAGAGAGAGAGAGAGAGAGAGAGAGAGAGCCTGCAGCTAACTGAATCAACTGCCTGCCTGTAGTATATTAGGAAGAGAATAACAGGAACGGTCTGCACCGAGATCTAGCTGCACAGGATACAGTACTGAATATACTGCAGCTAACTGAATGAACTGCCTGCCTGTAGTATATTAGGAAGAGAACAACAGGAATAGTCTACACCTAGATCTAGCTGCACAGGATACAGTACTGAATATACTGCAGCTAACAATGAACTTGCTTGCCTGTAGTATATTAGGAACAGAACAACAGGAAGGTCTGCAGCGAGATCTAGCTAAACTGGATACAGTACTGAATATACTGCAGCTAACTGAATGAACTGCCTGCCTGTAGTATATTAGGAAGAGAACAACAGGAACTGTCTGCAGTGAGATCTAGCTGCACAGGATACAGTACTGAATATACTGAAGCTAACTGAATGAACTGCCTGCCTGCAGTAAATTAGGAAGAGAACAACAGGAATGGTCTGCAGCGAGACCTAGCTGCACAGGATACAGTACTGAATATACTGCAGCTAACTGAATGAACTGCCTGCCTGTAGTATATTAGGAAGAGAATAACAGGAACGGTCTGCACAGAGATCTAGCTGCACAGGATACAGTACTGAATATACTGCAGTGAACTGAATGAACTGTCTGCCTGTAGTATATTAGAAAGAGAACAACAGGAATAGTCTACACCTAGATCTAGAAGCACAGGATACAGTACTGAATATACTGCAGCTAATTGAATGAACTTGCCTGCCTGTAGTATATTAGGAACAGAACAACAGGAACGGTCTGCAGCGAGATCTAGCTGCACAGGATACAGTACTGAATATACTGCAGCTAACTGACTGAACTGCCTGCCTGTAGTATATTAGCAAGAGAACAACAGGAATGGTCTGCAGCAAGATCTAGCTGCACAGGATACAGTACTGAATATACTGCAGCTAACTGAATGAACTTGCCTGCCTGTAGTATATTAGGAACAGAACAACAGGAACGGTCTGCAGCGAGATCTAGCTAAACTGGATACAGTACTGAATATACTGCAGCTAACTGAATGAACTGCCTGCCTATAGTATATTAGGAAGAGAACAACAGGAACTGTCTGCAGTGACATCTAGCTGCACAGGAAACAGTACTGAATATACTGCAGCTAACTGAATGAACTGCCTGCCTGTAGTATATTAGGAAGAGAATAACAGGAACGGTCTGCACAGAGATCTAGCTGCACAGGATACAGTACTGAATATACTGCAGCTAACTGAATGAACTGTCTGCCTGTAGTACTGTATATTAGGAAGAGAACAACAGGAATAGTCTACAGCTAGATCTAGCTGCACAGGATACAGTACTGAATATACTGCAACTAACTGAATGAACTTGCCTGCCTGTAGTATATTAGGAAGAGAACAACTGGAGTGGTCTGCAGCAAGATCTAGCTGCACAGGATACAGTACTGAATATACTGTAGCAAACTGAATGAACTTGCTTGCCTGTAGTATAATAGGAACAGAACAACAGGAACAGTCTGCAGCAAGATCTAGCTAAACTGGATACAGTACTGAATATACTGCAGCTAACTGAATAAACTGCCTGCCTGCAGTATATTAGGAACAGAACAACAGGAACGGTCTGCAGGGAGATCTAGCTGCACAGGATACAGTACTGAATATACTGAAGCTAACTGAATGAACTGCCTGACTGTAGTAAATTAGGAAGACAACAGCAGGAATGGTCTGCAGCGAGACCTAGCTGCACAGGATACAGTACTGAATATACTGCAGCTAACTGAATGAACTGCCTGCCTGTAGTATATTAGAAGAGAATAACAGGAACGGTCTGCACCGAGATCTAGCTGCACAGGATACAGTACTGAATATACTGCAGCTAACTGAATGAACTGCCTGCCTATAGTATATTAGGAAGAGAAGAACAGTCTGCAGTGAGATCTAGCTGTACAGGATACAGTACTGAATATACTGCAGCTAACTGAATGAACTGCCTGCCTGTAGTATATTAGGAAGAGAATAAAAGTAACGGTCTGCAGCGAGATCTAGCTGCACAGGATACAGTACTGAATATACTGCAGCTAAGAATGAACTTGCTTGCCTGTAGTATATTAGGAACAGAACAACAAGAACGGTATACAGCGAGATCTAGCTAAACTGGATACAGTAATGAATATACTGCAGTTAACTGAATGAACTGCCTGCCTGTAGTATGTTAGGAAGAGAACAACAGGAACGGTCTGCAGCGAGATCTAGCTGCACAGGATACAGTACTGAATATACTGCAGCTAAGAATGAACTTGCTTGCCTGTAGTATATTAGGAACAGAACAATAAGAACGGTCTGCAGCGAGATCTAGCTAAACTGGATACAGTACTGAATATACTGCAGCTAACTGAGTAAACTGCCTGCTTGCAGTATGTTAGGAACAGAACAACAGGAACGGTCTGCAGCGAGATCTAGCTAAACTGGATACAGTACTGAATATACTGCAGCTAACTGAATGAACTGCCTGCCTATAGTATATTAGGAAGAGAAGAACAGTCTGCAGTGAGATCTAGCTGCACAGGATACAGTACTGAATATACTGCAGCTAACTGAATGAACTGCCTGCTTGTAGTATATTAGGAAGAGAATAACAGGAACGGTCTGCAGCGAGATCTAGCTGCACAGGATACCATACTGAATATACTGCAGCTAAGAATGAACTTGCTTGCCTGTAGTATATTAGGAACAGAACAATAAGAACGGTCTGCAGCGAGATCTAGCTAAACTGGATACAGTAATGAATATACTGCAGTTAACTGAATGAACTGCCTGCCTGTAGTATGTTAGGAAGAGAACAACAGGAACGGTCGGCACCGAGATCTAGCTGCACAGGATACAGTACTGAATATATTGAAGCTAACTGAATGAACTTGCCTGCCTGTAGTATATTAAGAACAGAACAACAGGAACGGTCTGCAGCGAGATCTAGCTAAACTGGATACAATACTGAATATACTGCAGCTAACTGAATAACCTGCCTGTTTGCAGTATGTTAGGAACAGAACAACAGGAACGGTCTGCAGCGAGATCTAGTTGCACAGGTTACAGTACTGAATATACTGAAGCTAACTGAATGAACTGCCTGCCTGTAGTATATTAGGAAGAGAACAACAGGAATGGTCTGCAGCGAGATCTAGCTGCACAGGATACAGTACTGAATATACTGAAGCTAACTGAATGAACTGCCTGCCTGTAGTATATTAGCAAGAGAACAACAGAAATGGTCTGCAGGGAGATCTAGCTGCACAGGATACAGTACTGAATATACTGCAGCTAACAATGAACTTGCTTGCCTGTAGTATATTAGGAACAGAACAACAGGAACGGTCTGCAGCGAGATCTAGCTAAACTGGATACAGTACTGAATATACTGCAGCTGACTGAATGAACTGCCTGCCTATAGTATATTAGGAAGAGAACAACAGGAACTGTCTGCAGTGACATCTAGCTGCACAGGATACAGTACTGAATATACTGCAGCTAACTGAATGAACTACCTGCCTGTAGTATATTAGGAAGAGAATAACAGGAACGGTCTGCACAGAGATCTAGCTGCACAGGATACAGTACTGAATATACTGCAGCTAACTAAATGAACTGTCTGCCTGTAGTACTGTATATTAGGAAGAGAACAACAGGAATATTCTTCAGCTAGATCTAGCTGCACAGGATACAGTACTGAATATACTGCAGCTAACAATGAACTTGCTTGCCTGTAGTATATTAGGAACAGAACAACAAGAACGGTCTGCAGTGAGATCTAGCTAAACTGGATACAGTAATGAATATACTGCAGTTAACTGAATGAACTGCCTGCCTGTAGTATGTTAGGAAGAGAACAACAGGAACGATCTGCACCGAGATCTTGCTGCACAGGATACACTACTGAATATACTGAAGCTAACTGAATGAACTGCCTGCCTGTAGTATATTAGAAACAGAACAACAGAAATGGTCTGCAGCGAGATCTAGCTGCACAGGATACAGTACTGAATATACTGCAGCTAACAATGAACTTGCTTGCCTGTAGTATATTAGGAACCGAACAACAGGAACGGTCTGCAGCGAGATCTAGCTAAACTGGATACAGTACTGAATATACTGCAGCTGACTGAATGAACTGCCTGCCTATAGTATATTAGGAAGAGAACAACAGGAACTGTCTGAAGTGACATCTAGCTGCACAGGATACAGTACTGAATATACTGCAGCTAACTGAATGAACTGCCTGCAGTATATTAGGAAGAGAATAACAGGAATGGTCTGCACAGAGATCTAGCTGCACAGGATACAGTACTGAATATACTGCAGCTAACTGAATGAACTGCCTGCCTATAGTATATTAGGAAGAGAAGAACAGTCTGCAGTGAGATCTAGCTGCACAGGATACATTACTGAATATACTGCAGCTAACTGAATGAACTGCCTGCCTGTAGTATATTAGGAAGAGAACAACAGGAATGGTCTGCAGCGAGATCTATCTGCACAGGATATAGTACTGAATATACTGCAGCTAACTGAATGAACTTGCCTGCCTGTAGTATATTAAGAACAGAACAACAGGAACAGTCTGCAGCGAGATCTAGCTAAACTGGATACAATATTGAATATACTGCAGCTAACTGAATAAACTACCTGCTTGCAGTATGTTAGGAACAGAACAACAGGAACGGTCTGCAGCGAAATCTAGCTGCACAGGATACAGTACTGAATATACTGCAGCTAATTGAATGAACTGCCTGCCTGTAGTATATTAGGAAGAGAATAACAGGAACGGTCTGCACAGAGATCTAGCTGCACAGGATACAGTACTGAATATACTGCAGCTAACTGAATGAACTGTCTGCCTGCAGTACTGTATATTAGGAAGAGAACAACAGGAATGGTCTGCAGCGAGATCTAGCTGCACAGGATACAGTACTGAATATACTGCAGCTAACTAAATGAACTGCCTGCAGTATTTTAGGGAGAGAACAACAGGAACGGTCTGCAGCGAGATATAGCTGCACAGGATACAGTACTGAATATACTGCAGCTAACTGAATGAACTGCCTGCCTGTAGTATATTAGGAAGAGAACAACAGGAGTGGTCTTCAGCGAGATCTATCTGCACAGGATACAGTACTGAATACACTGCAGCTAACTGAATGAACTTGCCTGCCTGTAGTATATTAGAAACAGAACAACAGGAACGGTCTGCAGCGAGATCTAGCTGCACAGGATACAGTACTGAATATACTGCAGCTAACAATGAACTTGCTTGCCTGTAGTATATTAGGAACAGAACAACAGGAACGGTCTGCAGCGAGATCTAGCTAAACTGGATACAGTACTGAATATACTGCAGCTAACTGAATGAACTGCCTGCCTATAGTATATTAGGAAGAGAAGAACAGTCTGCAGTGAGATCTAGCTGCACAGGATACAGTACTGAATATACTGCAGCTAACTGAATGAACTGCCTGCCTGTAGTATATTAGGAAGAGAATAACAGGAACGGTCTGCAGCGAGATCTAGCTGCACAGGATACAGTACTGATTATACTGCAGCTAAGAATGAACTTGCTTGCCTGTAGTATATTAGGAACAGAACAACAAGAACGGTCTGCAGCGAGATCTAGCTAAACTGGATACAGTAATGAATATACTGCAGTTAACTGAATGAACTGCCTGCCTGTAGTATGTTAGGAAGAGAACAACAGGAACGGTCTGCAGCGAGATCTAGCTGCACAGGATACAGTACTGATTATACTGCAGCTAAGAATGAACTTGCTTGCCTGTAGTATATTAGGAACAGAACAACAAGAACGGTCTGCAGTGAGATCTAGCTAAACTGGATACAGTAATGAATATACTGAAGTTAACTGAATGAACTGCCTGCCTGTAGTATGTTAGGAAGAGAACAACAGGAACGGTCTGCACCGAGATCTAGCTGCTCAGGATACAGTACTGAATATACTGAAGCTAACTGAATTAACTGCCTGCCTGTAGTATATTAGGAAGAGAACAACAGGAATGGTCTGCAGCGAGATCTATCTGCACAGGATATAGTACTGAATATACTGCAGCTAACTGAATGAACTTGCCTGCCTGTAGTATATTAAGAACAGAACAACAGGAACGGTCTGCAGCGAGATCTAGCTAAACTGGATACAGTATTGAATATACTGCAGCTAACTGAATATACTGCCTGCTTGCAGTATGTTAGGAACAGAACAACAGGAACGGTCTGCAGCGAGATCTAGCTGCACAGGTTACAGTACTGAATATACTGAAGCTAACTGAATGAACTACCTGCCTGTAGTATATTAGGAAGAGAACAACAGGAACGGTCTGCAGCGAGATCTAGCTAAACTGGATACAGTACTGAATATACTGCAGCTAACTGAATGAACTGCCTGCCTATAGTATGTTAGGAAGAGAACAACAGGAACTGTCTGCAGTGACATCTAGCTGCACGGGATACAGTACTGAATATACTGCAGCTAACTGAATGAACTGCCTGCCTGTAGTATATTAGGAAGAGAATAACAGGAACGGTCTGCACAGAGATCTAGCTGCACAGGATACAGTACTGAATATACTGCAGCTAACTGAATGAACTGTCTGCCTGTAGTACTGTATATTAAGAAGAGAACAACAGGAATATTCTACATCTAGATCTAGCTGCACAGGATACAGTACTGAATATATTGCAGCTAACTGAATGAACTTGCCTGCCTGTAGTATATTAGGAAGAGAACAGAAATGGACTGCAGCGAAATCTAGCTGCACAGGATACAGTACTGAATATACTGTAGCAAACTGAATGAACTTGCCTGCCTGTAGTATATTAGGAACAGAACAACAGGAACGGTCTGCAGCAAGATCTAGCTAAACTGGATACAGTACTGAATATACTGCAGCTAACTGAATGAACTGCCTGCCTGTAGTATATTAGGAAGAGAACAGGAATGGTCTGCAGCGAGATCTAGCTGCACAGGATACAGTACTGAATATACTGCAGCTAACAATGAACTTGCTTGCCTGTAGTATATTAGGAACAGAACAACAGGAACAGTCTGCAACGAGATCTAGCTAAACTGGATACAGTACTGAATATACTGCAGCTAACTAAATAAACTGCCTGCAGTATTTTAGGAAGAGAACAACAGGAACGGTCTGCAGCGAGATATAGCTGCACAGGATACAGTAATGAATATACTGCAGCTAACTGACTGAACTGCCTGCCTGTAGTACATTAGGAAGAGAACAACAGGAATGGTCTTCAGCGAGATCTATCTGCACAGGATACAGTACTGAATATACTGCAGCTAACTTAATGAACTTGCCTGCCTGTAGTATATTAGGAACAGAACAATAAGAATGGTCTGCAGCGAGATCTAGCTAATCTGGATACAGTACTGAATATACTGCAGCTAACTGAATAAACTGCCTGCCTGCAGTATATTAGGAACAGAACAACAGGAACGGTCTGCAGCGAGATCTAGCTGCACAGGATACAGTACTGAATATACTGAAGCTAACTGAATGAACTGCCTGCCTGTAGTAAATTAGGAAGAGAACAACAGGAATGGTCTGCAGCGAGACCTAGCTGCACAGGATACAGTACTGAATATACTGCAGCTAACTGAATGAACTGCCTGCCTGTAGTATATTAGGAACAGAAAAACAGAAACGGTCTGCAGCAAGATCTAGCTAAACTGGATACAGTACTGAATATACTGCAGCTAACTGAATGAACTGCCTGCCTATAGTATATTAGGAAGAGAACAACAGGAACTGTCTGCAGTGACATCTAGCTGCACAGGATACAGTATTGAATATACTGCAGCTAACTGAATGAACTGCCTGCCTGTAGTATATTAGGAAGAGAATAACAGGAACGGTCTGCACAGTGATCTAGCTGCACAGGATACAGTACTGAATATACTGCAGCTAACTGAATGAACTGTCTGCCTGTAGTATATTAGGAAGAGAACAACAGGAATAGTCTACAGCTAGATCTAGCTGCACAGGATACAGTACTGAATACACTGCAGCTAACTGAATGAACTTGCCTGCCTGTAGTATATTAGGAAGAGAACAACAGGAATGGTCTGCAGCGAGATCTAGCTGCACAGGATACAGTACTGAATATACTGCAGCTAACAATGAACTTGCTTGCCTGTAGTATATTAGGAACAGAACAACAGGAACGGTCTGCAGCGAGATCTAGCTGCACAGGATACAGTACTGAATATACTGCAGCTAACTGAATGAACTGCCTGCCTGTAGTATATTAGGAAGAGAATAACAGGAATGGTCTGCAGTGAGATTTCGCGGCACAGGATACAGTACTGAATATACTGCAGCTAACTGAATGAACTGCCTGCCTGTAGTATGTTAGGAAGAGAACAACAGGAACGGTCTGCACCGAGATCTAGCTGCACAGGATACAGTACTGAATATACTGCAGCTAACTGAATGAACTCACTGCCTGTAGTATATTAGGAAGAGAACAACAGGAATAGTTTACAACTAGATCTAGCAGCACAGGATACAGTACTGAATATACTGCAGCTAACTGAATGAACTTGCCCGCCTGTAGTATATTAGAAACAGAACAACAGGATCGGTCTGCAGCGAGATCTAGCTGCACAGGATACAGTACTGAATATACTGCAGCTAACTGAATGAACTGCCTGCCTGTAGTATATTAGGAAGAGAATAACAGGAATGGTCTGCAGTGAGATTTCGCGGCACAGGATACAGTACTGAACATACTGCAGCTAACTGAATGAACTGCCTGCCTGTAGTATATTAGGAAGAGAACAACAGGAATGGTCTGCAGCAAGATCTAGCTGCACAGGATACAGTACTGAATATACTGCAGCTAACTGAATGAACTTGCCTGTAGTATATTAGCAAAAGAACAACAAGAATGGTCTACAGCGAGATCTAGCTAAACTGGATACAGTATATATAGATATATACAAAGCCTGGAATGTATATATATAAATACTAAATATACTGGAGCTAACTGATCTTCTCAATCTATCTAAATGAAATTAAAATGACTCTCTCTCTCTCTCTCTCTCTCTCTCTCTCTCTCTGAATGCCGGAACACACTACACAAGGCCGACGTGCAGTTGGCCTTATATAGTGTGGGGTGAGTACTTAATCCCCTGAGCCATAATTGGCCAAAGGCGCCCTGCCTTTGGCCAATTATGGCTCTGTTTGCTTATGGCGCTGTGATTGGCCAAAGCATACGGGTCATAGTGCATGCTTGGCCAATCATCAGACAGCAAACCACTATGATGACGTTGTGCATTGTGGGCCGTGACGCGCCGCTCAAATTTGGCGCAAACGGCCCCTAATGTTCGATCTTCATCGAACGATTGAACAGCCGATGTTCAACTCGAACTCGAAGCTCATCCCTAGTCATTGCTAATGTAGGCCCACTACAAACACAAGATTAACAATTTGAGTTGTATTCCTACCCTACTCTAACATGGCTTCTTAGTATTTGGTGATATTTATTCTACATAAAATGTATCATAACTTCCCTTTTGTATTGAAGGGAAGGATACAAAATATCAGTATAAAAAGCTGTTTACCCATTTTAAGAGAGGCAGAGAGAACAATTTGATTTGTTATTAGTACATACTACAATATACAGTCTTTATTTATGCAGATCATTGCATGGTCATGCAACACTGTACCCATATGGCATTTTTTTTCACAGAAATAGAGCTTTCTTTTGATGGTATTAAATCACCACTGTTTTTTTTTGCTAAATAAACGAAAAAAGACAGAACAATTGGGAAAAAACAATAATTTTTTCCATAGTTTGTTATAAAATTTTGCAAACAGGTAATTTTTCTCCTTCACTGATGTGCACTGATAGGTACTGATAAGCTGCACTGATAAGGCGGCACTGAAGGGCACTGATAGGCGGCACTGATAGGCACCAGTAGGTGGCACTGCTGGACACTGATAAGCATTACTGATAGGTGACACTGATGAGGAGTCACTGGTGGGCACTGATTGTCAGCACTGATAGGCACTGTTGGGACTGTGCTCATAATGCTGCAGTGGGCATGTGGCTGGTGCAATCATGGGAGGACGTCATGTGATTGCATCCCAGAACTGGATGACCACACTGTAGCCGTCATTTGGCTATAGCACAGTCGGAAAGTGGTTAATAAATGCTAACATAGAATGCCCATCTCACCCCAACCCCACCACACTTCCTTATATGCCACATTTAGAGCCTGGAGCCTTTAGATGAAAATTTGAAACTTTCTGATATTTAAAGTAAAAGTTGGGTCATAATATTCTGAACTAGTTTCAGCCTTGTCATTACATCATTAAACAAAAAACACTCTGGTAAAGGTAAATTAAATTATGTTTCCCATTGCTGAATCCTTCTTGGCCTTTTGGCTAAGATCAAGTGTAGTATCTGTTCTTATCAGTTTCCAGAGGAGGCGCTGTGCTACTCTCAAAGGGGAGAGCCAGCAATTCCAATGGTGTTATAGTGCCTGGAAAGGCGGTTTCAGCAGGGACTATGCCACGCTGCCCGACAGATACTGGGGGCTGGCCAATGGGTGAGTCTGAGCCGTCCGGAAGGGTGCTCCTGGTGAGGATGGGTGCTGCATCTGGGTCTGGCCGGAGGGTCAGGTCCCTGGCCTTCTGGCCTAGATTGTGGTAGCTCTAGCTAAGGACAGTTATTCGGGAGTGAACACTTACTCCCCTTTTTGGGGGGGGAGTGGTTAGTATTTTCCGAATGTAATTAGGAGGGAGTGATGGGAGCGATGGTGGAGCCTGATGGTAAAGGGCTCTCGGCAAGCTCCCTGAACTTCATGCCTTTCTGCCTGGAGTGGGGGCGGCAGTGGTCTGGGCCGTTGGTCAGGGTTGGTCCTGAAAGCCTATGGAGTATGTGCCCCTGGAGTGGCAGTCCAAGGGTGCCAAAAAATCACTGTGAGTGAGAGTCACTTTGTTTTTCGGCACCACGGTCACTGCACCATAAAACACACTTTTTTTTAGCACCTGCCTCTTAGGTCAGGCCTTTTGGCTGGGACCAGAGAATTTTTTATTCCTGGCCGGAGAGCCTGATCATTGTTTCACACAATGGCCACTTTTTCTCTCTCCTCTTCACTTATTCCTTCCCCACACGCCTGTGTTTGTCACTTTTTGTATTTTTATGTTTGTTGCACTGTGTGATGAGTAGGGTTGCAGGTCCTTGGGCCAGCCCTGAAAGTCTTGGGAGGGGGTGGATAATAGGCCTTTTGGCTTGGTTCACCCTCTCTCATGGGGTCTCCCTTCGGGGGAGCCTCACCTAGTACTTGGGTGGGTCTGTTTTGGCAGGCCCTCCAGAGAACGGGGTCTGTCTGGTTTCGGCCAGATGGACCAATTGTAAGTACCCTTGTCCCCGTCTGGAGCCTAATGCCCCGGGGGGATTCAGGGCAAGGCACACTTGTGTACCCGTTTGCTCTTTTTTGTGTTATGCATGCCATAGGCTTTCAAAAATTCTCTCTACCTCTCCTCCCACCTCTTCCCCCTTTCCCCTTCCTCCTACTTTCCCATCTATCTTTCTCTCCTATTCCTATCTCTCCTCCCAACCCTCTTCCTATCCTAGTTTCTAATAGGAGTTTGTCATTATTCAGGTTATCAGTAAAAAGGTTTTCTGTGGGTAGATTTTTAATGTTATGGCATAAAAAATGGGGGGTTTGATACGCTATCAGGAAGGAGCTGAGTGGGAGCCAAATGGCCACACAAGGCAATTAACCTCTCAGTTATCGGGCATCTTTACTGTACTATGTAACCTGCAGGCACTACCTACAGCCCCCAAAAACCACACCCAAAGTTTGCTGCAGTGCGCTGTGTGCACCGCACTCCTTTCTCTGGTAATAGGACCCAAATTATAATCTCGCACACTGGCCGACTGCTTTCATTGCTTGCTTGCCTGCGTCATAAAAATAGCTGCCGCAGGGAAAGAAGTTAGGAACTTCCATGCAAGCTATGCTGCGGTAGATATTTTAAATTACCCCTCTATTCAACTGAGCTGCAATATGTAGGTGTGGCTTGGTGTGGGTGTGTCTTGAGTGTGGACACAGTGGGCCCCATGATCTCCTTTTGCCCAGGGGCCCCATGGGTTGTCAGTCTGCCAGTGGGAAGGTCCATACATTTTGCACAGACACACTGCACATTATTTATGCAGTTTTACTAGGCTGAAATGGCAAAGGGAGAGACAAGGCAGTTTCTATCATGAAATAAAGATAATAATTTATTATGTCAGGGACAAGATCCAGAAATATTGAACAGACATGCTGCACATCATACAAGTGGTTTACTAGGCCACAACAGAGGAGGGAGAGATGAGGCAGTTTTTATGAAGAAACACAAAATGACAGGGTTTTATTAGACAAGAGCCAGACATTTTACATAGATAACGTTTTTTAGCCAAAACAATCAACATCTAAGTTTAAAAAAATATCAAAGAAAAAAGGAAGAAATAGTGTACAGACTACATACTGTAGACAACATTAAAGCTGCATTTTTAAACTGACACGATGCATGCAGATGTTCAGGCCCACTTTACACAATAAGGTTTCGTTCACACCTGTGACATTTATTGTGCATTTGCTTTGATTTTGGCAAAGTAGCAGGCACTTTATTTGTTGAAAAATTGTGTGATTTGGGGTCAATCGACTAATGGAAGCATGCCAAAAATGCATGCATGTGTTTCTATGTTATGTGTGCTCTAACAACATTTTTCTTTCCAGGCTTTGCCTAACAAGGAAGTTAGGCCACATCATTTTTGATACAGAAGAGCTAATCTAACTGGAAGGGCAAAACCTTTCCTGTATAATCCCACAATGCCCACAAAGGTCACAGCAAGCATAAAAGGACATGGGGTGTATGAGGACTGGGGCAGTTACTTGACCAGACAGAAGGAAAGCAAACCTAAAATTCTTCTAAATGCGTAAACTAATGTATTCTTATTAAAATGAAAATTTTTATACAAACATCCTTGCACTATTTTCACTATGTAAAATAACCTTTTCTGCAGCACTGCAGTGTCTTGCATGGCAAGGGCAAGATTTCTAGAATGTAGCTATAGGGCAAACTAGAGTATTGTAAAAAAAAGAACTTTATTGCATATCCAACCCCAAGACAAAAATTGATAATGCAGCTTACTGGTCATTAGATGTGATGGCTGCATTAATTTTCTTTTCTTTTTTCACACCTATTTATTTTATTTTCACCAAGCATTCCGGACATTAACATACTTCCTGTTCTAGGGTTACAACCAAACTGAGCAGTTTTGTCACCCTAATACATAGAGTGTGTTAGGACTATATAACAACTCCATCTCCTCTCCCTAACAGGGGGAGGTGTTTTGTAGTCCACAGAGATAGCAGGGAACATTACTAACTGGTTACTTGTCTAAGCAAACATTTGCCAACATTTTGGTCAGACTACAAAAAAAGTCCCAAAACAACAGGGACAAATGAGGGCTCTGATTATCCAGTATGTTGTTTGTTTATTACCCCTTCTCTACCATCTGACACACCTGCTTCTGTAGCTTCTCCATTCAAGCCTGTATCTATCTCCCATGCTGCCCTTTATGTCTCCCAATCAGCTCCTCCTATTCCATTTTTAAAGCAATACCATTTTTTTTGCAACATGCACTACATCCTCCTACATGCATAGCTCCCAACTGTCCCTGATTTCGAGGGACTGTCCCTGATTTCGAGCAATGCCCCTCTGTTCCTCCTCCCCCCTCATTTGTCCCTCATTTTGGTCTAATCTCTATAGTTGTATATAAAATGCACTACTTATCTATCAGAAAGTGTTTCCCAGTGCTAACCCTTTTATCCAAATTCTAAATTGCTGCATGTGTCAATTTTAAAAGCCTATATAAAAGGAATAGTAGTGGTAAAAAAAAAAGCCCTTGTGGATTTAATTAACCCATACCTGCCAACATTTTGAGATGGGAATGAGGGACACCTACTACCAAATGTATGTAGGCATAGGAAACGCCCCCTGCCACACCCCCTTAAAGGAGAATTAACCTCAAGAAAAAGGTTAATTCAATCCACAAGGGCTTTTTTTTTACCACTACTATTCCTTTATATTGGCTTTTAAAATGTACAAATACAGCAATTTAGAATTTGGATGAAAGGTTTAGCACTGAGAAACACTATATATATATATATATATATATATATATATATATATATATATATATATATATATATATATATATATATATATATATATATATATATATATACATATACATATATATATATATACATATATATATACATATATATATACATATACACACATATATATATATATACACACACACACACACACACACACACACACACACACACACACACATACATATATATACACATATACATCCATATATATATTCTATATGGATCAGACCAAAATGAGGGACAAATGAGGAAAGAGGGACATTGCTCCAAATCAGGGACATTGCTCCAAATCAAGGACAGTTGGGATCTATGAATTAATCCTTTTTTTGGATATGTCCCCTATGCCCACATATGTTTGCTAGTAGGTGTCCCTCATTCCCATCCCAAAATGTTGGGAGGTATGTACATGTATTCTCCCACCCATTACCAAAATGTCCCCTAGCTCAACAATCAACATTGTATCACATCTCACCTCGTTTTCCATCTACATTTGGCCCCATACATCTCAGCACCCCTATAACCCAGCAGCCCCACTTACCAACTTTAAAGTACCACATCATCCTCTCAAAGCCAGTTACAGAGACTGATACATTCCCATTTTCTTCCCACCACCACCAAATCATTCCCCACTATGAAACCAGGCCATAACATGAGCCTTCCCAAGCTGAATATACTCATCAGAGCCTGTAATGTCTTAAAAATGTTGTTCATTGGTTAATGTTGTTTGTATTGGTGCACATTGTTTTAAGTATTTGTCATATATTTTTGTACCTTTTTGTTCCTATTTTTGCCCCCATAAACCTCTACTGCAGTGCACATCTGTCAGTGTCCCATCACATCTGTACCAGTGCACAAAACATATATGTCACATTGTCCCCATAAACAGTTGTAAAACATCTGCAACAATGTTACAAAAAAATCTGTTAGTGTACCAGTGTCCCACCAATAAATAAATAAAACATTTAAAGCTCCCCTGTCCCCCCCCCCGTGCTTGCGCACACGTTGGTCCTGTACACATACATAAACAGCGATTGCACCACACGTGTGAGGTATCGCCGCCAGCATCAGAGCAAGAGCAATAATTTTAGCACAAGACCTCCTGTGTAACTTTAAACTGGCAACCAATAAAGGCTTATAAAGCATCACCTATGGAGATTTTTAAATACAGAAGTTTGGCGCCATTTCACAAGCATGCCCAATTTTAAAGCATGATATGTTTGGTATCTATTTACCTGGCGCAACACCATATTTTATATTTTACCAAAATGTGGGTATTATATTGTCTCTGTGTGCATTGGAATTCATTAAAATGTATTTATGCGTTAGTGTGTAAAACTGCGTTTGAAAAACTGCTGCGCAAATACCGTGTGACAAACATTTTCAAAACCCACCATTTTATTCTCTAGGGCCTCTGCTACAAAAATGTTGGGGGTAATATTTTAGTAAAAATACAAATTTTTACTTGTAAACAAAAAGGGTCAGAATAAGGTCTGGTCTTAAAGTGATTAATGCCTGAAGGTGCTCCTTGGATGTTGTGGCCAGGCTGTGAAAAAGTCTCACACATATGGTATCACCATACTCAGGACGAGTACCAGAATGTGTTTTTATGGATAAATAATTAGCCGTGTAGAGCTATACATACAATTGTGAACGATTAGTGCGCTATTTACAGAGAACAAAAGTAAAATAAAAAATTCACAGTGTTAGAATACATTAATAAGTATAGCATGAATGTGCATGCCAGAAATACACACGCATGTATTGAGTTAAATGAACACCTCCATGTGTAACTTTAAATGAAAAAAAACGACAAAAAAATGAGTATTGATCTCCTAAAATACCCACTGGTAAAATATTGGATTCAAAATGCACTGCTGATGGATGTTAAAAAGATCTTGGTACAGGAAATCTCTATATAGGAGAAACTCTGGGAAACCGCACATACATATGCCGATCAGTTAATTCAATCAGTGGTTTAGATAATGAAAAAACCTCCACCCTTCAAGTTCCTTGTTCCCTCCTAGAGTATCCTTTTTTCACTCCCCAAGATTTGGTAGCTGTTACTGTTGTCCCAGAATATTGATCTCGAACGAGAAGAAAGTAAACAAACTCATCGTGCAACACTGTGGCAAACAAACTATTCGGATAAGTATCAACAAGTACACTCACATGTATCCAGCTATAACTGAGTGTGTATAATCAGTCAGGCTCGTAAGCTCAAGCGTACTCCTCCTCACTTCACCCCTGTGCTGTTCCGAGCATCAGAGTGACGTTACTGGCTCTTCCTCCCGACGCATTTCATCACAGGTCATGTATCTTTCTCAAGGCAATCTGCTGAGGGTAAAGGTGCTGAGGGTAAAGATGATGGACTGACCAAGCATGTTTCCAGACCTAAACCCTATTGAGCATCTCTGGGGCTTCCTCAAATGGAAGGTGGAGGAGCCAAGGTCTCTAACATTCACCATGGCTCAGTGATGTCCTCATGGAGAAGCGGAAGAGGACTCTAGTAGCAACCCATGAAGCTCTGGTGAACTCCATGCCCAAGAGGGTTAAGGCAGTGCTGGAAAATAATGGTGGCCACACAAAATATTGACACCTTGGGCCCAATTTGGACATTTTCACTTAAGGGGTGTACTCACTTTTGTTGCCAGCAGTTTAGACATTAATGGCTGTGTGTTGAGTTATTTTGAGGGGACAGCAAATTTACACTGTTATACAAGTTGTACACTCACTAATTTACATTGTAGCAAAGTGTAATTTCTTCAGGGTTGTCACATGAAAAGATATAATAAAATATTTACAAAAATGTGAGGGGTGTACTCACTTTTGTGAGATACTGTAGGCTGTCAGTACATCAGGTGTGATCAATTCTCAATGATTTGTACCATAGCTTGTAGACTCTAACTTTCACACAGACCAAATAATATACACTGATTTGGAATATTTTTACCAAAAAAAGTAACAGTATAAAATTTGGTAACCATTTAGGAAGAAAAATGACTTATTTGCAAAATTTTATAACAGAAACTAAGAAAATTGCTTTTTTTTTCTAAATTTTTGGTCTTTTTTTATTTGTAGCACAAAAAATAAAAAAACTCCAGTGGTGATTAAATAGCACCAAAAGAAAGCTCTATTTGTGTAAACAAAATTATAAAAGTTTCATTTGGTTATAGTGTTGCATGACAGAGCAATTCTCATTCAAAATGTGAGAGTGCTGAAAGTTGAATATTGGTCTGGGTAAGAAGGGGGTGAAAGTGCCCAATACTGAGGTGGTTAAAAACACCCCCCAAAATTACATTTGGTTACTCCCAGTCCATAAAGCATATCATTATTATATAAGAACCCTCATATCCTTAAAAAGTACAACTAAAGGCAAAGCTTTTTTTTTAGTTTTGGACAGAGTGAAGATGGATTAGAACACCTGTCAGTTTTTATTGCTGTCTTAGATAATGTTTACCATTATCATTGAAAGTGAAAAAAAATCCACATTTTGGGTTGTCACCAAAAAAGTAATGGATGGAAAATCTTTATCTCCTTTTTAAAACTGTTTTTATTGGAACAATTCCACTTAAACCACTTCCGGACCGCCCCACGTATATATACTGCAGCAGGGTGGCCTGGATGCGCGAAATCACGTACAGGTACATGATTTGCGCTCACGGCTAGGGGACGCGGGGGCACCTGCTGTCCCTTTGCCGATCGAATTTGATTCAGAACCGATCAGTCATCAGGTCCAGGCCAATGATTTATGGCCTGGACCTGCTGATGGGTTCTGGCCACTGGAAGAACCCCCTGTGCCTGTGTAATGTAAACACAGGCACAGGAAATTATATAATCTCCCCTCCTGGAGCCTTTTTCAGTTCGAACGTGCGAGGAAAGAGCATTTACCATAAGTAAACAACACTGACACCAGTACACGTAGGCACATATTTCACCCTACGGTCACCCCCCCAATTAACCCTTTCACTCACTGTCACAGTATCATCAACTACAGTGTACAGATTTTTTACTGATGATCACCGTATTGGTGTCACTTGTGAAGCTAAACAATGTTAGGGGCAGTTAGCGGTAGTTAGCGTTAGTCCCAGATAGGTTTATTAAAGGTTTAACCCCTTAATCACCCCAGTTAACCCTTTCACTCACTATAAGTACAGTGCCATTAGTACAGTGTACAGATTTATTTTCTGATCACTGTATTACTGTCACAGGTGATGCTAGTTAGCTAGTTAGTGTCAGCGTCAGTCTTATATAGTGTCAGGGTCCCACCGCATATTCACATATAATAAAACAACAATACAGTTTTAAACCCCTGATCACCCCCCAGTTAACCCTTTCACTCCCTGTCACATTGTACAGTGTACAGATCTTTTCTTCTGATCACTGTATTAGTGTCACGGGAGACGACAGTTAGCATCAGCTTCAGTTAGCTTAAATCCCTGACAGCATCAGATTGTCACCCTTTGATTGCCAGTAACACTAACACACACACCTCCATTACTAGTATGGTGTCTGAACGGATCAATGTCTTTGATCTGATCATAACTATACTATAGTGTTCCCAAAAGGTGGCATTAGCAGGATCAGCCCCGACACCTGCCAGCACCTGCGTTTAGCCCCTCCGCCCAACCCACCCAAACAAGTGCAGTATCAATAGATCCACATCACTTCCTATACACAGTACACAAAACCAAAGGTTTACCAGAGTCGGGCCTGATCTCTACTAGCACGAGCAGTTCAATTTTTTTATATGTTCAAACAGTCCTCGACAACCAGGTGCTTTTTTTTACCTGTGAGTCACACTAGGTACCTATAAATGTATTGGTCAAAATGTCAAAGGAAAGGTACTCTAGCAAAGAGGCCTATAGGATACTGAGTTTGACAGATGAGAGCGCAGGGGAGTCCTCACCGTCAAATTCAGGCTCAGTATTTGAACTCGTATGCAGCAGAGTGTTGATACTAGTGCCCCTCTACCTTCTGGTAAACTGACGAGCACCAGCAGCCTAGTACACCCTGGTCATAGACAAACCAGCACTGCAGTAACACTTGGTGATGTGGTGAGTCCCATAAGTACAGTTCAATGAACGCAGGCCCGTAGAGCCCCTAGTGTCTTTCCTGATGCGTTTTGATTGGCAGCCCACAGATTCTGCAGCACCTATACTTCCCCCATTCACTGGCCAACCCGGAATTCAGGTGGAAACAGCAGACTTAATGCCCCTTGATTTTTTTGAGCTGTTTTTCATGGAAGATTTGTACGGATCTATTGTGGACAAAAGCAATTTGTATGCTAATAAATGTATTGCCGCAAGCCCAAATTTGACCCTTGCCAGACAATTTGGCTGGGAACCTATCACAGTTCCTGATTTTAAGACCTATCTAGGCCTATCCCTTAATCTGGACATTACTAAAAAGAATAAATTGCAGTCATATTGGCCAACTGACCCAATTCATCATATGCCCATGTTCTCTGCTGCCATGGCCAGGGCTAGATACGAGCAAATATTGCAGTTCATGCACTTCAACGACAATAAACTCTCTCGTCCTCGGGGTGACCCTGAATATGATTGGCTCCACAAAATTAGGCCCCTCGTAAACCACTTCAACCAAGAATTTGCAGCCTTGTACATCCCCGAACAAGATGTCTGTGTTGAGTTCCTGATTATGTTTTCTGTCTGCCTTGTTTTCAAACAGTTTCTCCCCAGCAAGCGTGCCAGATACGAGGTCAAAATGTATATGCTCTGTGACAGGGCAACAGGCTATACATGGAGTTTCCTGCTTTATGAGGGAAAAGACAGCAGTGTGGAACCCCCCGACTGCCCAGACTACATAGGGAGCAGCGGCAAGATTGTTTGGGACTTGGTGTCACCCTTATTCGAAAAGGGGTGCCATTTATACGTGGACAATTTCTACACAAGCCTGTCGCTTTTTAGACACCTCTTTCAATTAGGAATTGGCGCATGTGGCACCGTGCGATCTAATCGCCGGGGCTTCCCAAAATGGCTTGTAAATGCCCCACTTAGTCAGGGGGAGATAGCCTGCTTGAGGTGGAATGAATTGCTTTCAGTGAGGTGGAAGGACAAACGGAACGCTTTGGTTCTGCCTTCCATTCACACACATATGGCAGTCCAAATTACAATGACTGGTTTTGTTGAGAAGCCCCTCTGTGTCCACGACTACAACCATAAAATGGGAGGGGTGGACGTCAACGACCAGATGATGGGGCCGTACTTAGTTGCCTATAAGGCCAGATGCTGGTACAAAAAGTTCCTGTATACTTATTCCAATTGGCTCTGTTCAACGCTTATGTACTATACAAAACGTCAGGAAGAAGTGGATCATTCCTAAAATTCCAGGAAGAGATCATCACAGCCCTTTTGTGTCCAGAAGGTGCTGTGGCCCAGTTTCCCAATCAAGATGCAGTGGGCTGGCAGCTATTTTTGTCCCTTCTGTTTTGGCCAACCTGGTTTCTGCATCAGGGACTGTTTGCGGTGCTACCACACACTAGTGGAGTATTATTATAGGGTACAGCATGGTACAGTCTAGGTCACACTTTCAGACAGGGTCTCGAAAGATGTTAGATGGCAATCGCATTTTGAGAGACCCTAACCATTTCTTACTGTTTTACTGTATTTTATTCCATACTGTAATGTTTTATTGTTACTGTGTTATATTGTTAACCATTTTCCTAGCAGGTATGTCATTCTACTGTTTTACTGTACTGTTACTGTGTTTTATTGTTAATCATTGTTTGCTTTGCAGGTACCTCATTTAGCTGCTGCACTGATTTGTTTATTTTGACAGCAACAGGGTTTGCTCTCATAATACGTAAAATCAGTGACTCCAGTGCTGTAGAAGAATTCACCACCACAGAAAAAAAAGAGCATAGGGGCTGGGGTGAACATCAGGGCGGATTTTTTACTCTTTTATCGGCACAGATTGCAATAAAAAAAAGTTGCTTTCTTCAGTTATTGTTTTATTGATACTGTGTTTTGTTTGTTTTATTGATACTGCCATGGCCAGGGCTAGATACGAGCAAATATTGCAGTTCATGCACTTCAATCACAATGAACTCTCTCGTCCTCGGGGTGACCCTGAATATGATTGGCTCCACAAAATTAGGCCCCTCGTAAACCACTTCAACCAAAAAATGTGCAGCCTTGTACATCCCTGAACAAAATGTCTGCGTTGAGTCCCTGATTATGTTTTCAAACAGTTTCTCATAGGGACTGGGGTGAACATCAGGGTGGATTGCCCCTTTGCTTCACCATATATTTTTTACTCTTTTATCGGCACAGATTGCAATAAAAAAATAAGTTGCTTTATTCAATTAATGTTTTATTGATACTGTGTTTTATTGTTAACTGTTGTTTGCTTTGCAGGTACACCATTCAGCTGCAGCACTGATTTGTTTATTTTGACAGCAACAGGGTTTGCTCTCATGATACATAAATCCATAACTCCAGCACTGTAGGATGTGGTTTCACCATTGCAGTTAAAAAAAAAAGCATGTGTGTTGAAGCATAGGCTTCGGCATATATTTTTATTCAATTTTCTTGGCAGAGATTTCTTCATCCATGTCGATCGATGTGAATGGAGGAATCTGTTAGGTTCTTTTTTCATTCAGCCTATCATTAGAAGTGGGTGGATGCAGGGCAGTATTCTAATGGTGGGCATACTACCGATCCATCAATGTGAATGGAGGAATCTGTTAGGTTGTCTTTTTTCATTCAGCCCACAGACTGCACAAAAAAAGAACATTACAATACAGTATATGCCCAACTGCCTGCAGGATTAGGCATCATCTTGGTATCATTCTTTTCAGCTGGTGGTCAGCTTTCATGTAAAAGCAATCTTAGTGGTTAATTAGCTGCTAGACTGCTTTTGCAAGCATCGGGGGGATGCCCCCTCCCCACCCCCTCCCACCTCCCACCTCCTTCCAAGGTTTTCTTGGGCTCTCCTGTTTCACTGAGGAACCCGAGAATGCAGACAGTGGTTCCACCAGCTGATCTTATAGCTGATCAGAGACCAGAATGGCTCCAATAATCTCTATGGACTAAGAAACCAGAAGCTATGAGCATTTTATCACTTTGGTTTCACCGGACATAAACAACGTCATTGGGAAATTGGGAAAGCCCATCTTAGTGTGGTCAGATGCTTTAAGGGCAGAGGAGAGACCTAGTGTCTAATAGACCCCAGATTTTTCAAAAAAAGAGTACCTGTCACTACCTTTTGCTATCATAGGGAATATTTACATTCCATGTAATAACAATAAACATTATAAAAAATTTAAAAATAAAAAAATGAAAGGGACAGTGTAAAAATAAAATAAAAAAGCAAAATAAATAATAATAAAAAATTAAAGCATCCCCCCCCCCCGTGCTTGCTCGGTGAAAACAAGCATCAGTCTTGTGTCATATGTAAACAGCAATTGCACCATTCATAAGGTATCACTGTGAACATCTTCTAGCAGTAGACCTTCTCAGTAAATCTAAAGTGGTAACCTGTAAAAGCTTTTAAAAACATATGTAGTTTGTCGCCACTGCATGGGCGTGCGCAATTTTAAAGCATGTCGTATTTGATATCCATGTACTCAGCATAGGATTATCTTTTACAATTTACCAAACATTTGGGCAATATAGTATGTTTTGTGCATTAAAATTGTGTTTGGAAAATCACAGGGCACTTATACCCCCTTCCTGCCCAGACCAATTTTCAGCTTTCAGTGCTCTCACATTTTGAATGACAATTACTCAGTCATGCTACAATGTACCCAAACAGAAATGTTATCATTTTTTCCACACAAATAGAGCTTTCTTTCTATTTATTCACTACTGTTTTTTTTTTATTTTTGTGCTATAAATAAAAAAAGACTAAACATTTTGTGAAAAAATGCCTCTTTGTTTTTGTCATAACATTTTGCAAATTAGTAACTTTTTTTTCATAAATTTTGGCCAAAATGTATACTTCTACATATATTTGGTAAAATTAAGCCAAATTAGTGAATATTATTTGGTCTTTGTGAAAGTTATAGAGTCTACAAGCTATGGTGCCAATCATTGAAAATTGATCACACCTGATGTACTGAAGGCCTATCTAATTTCTTGAGACACTAAGGCCTGAATCACTCCTATGCATTTTTTTGCATTTTGCAGATTTGCACTACAGTCTGTTTAATATGGTTTCCCATGGAACACATTCTGTAGTGCAAATCTGCAAAATGCAAAAAGCACTGAAAATGCATTGGTGTGAATCAGGCCTAACAAGCCAGGAAAGTACAAATACCCCCCAAATTACCCCTTTTTGTAAACAATCCAAGGTATTTAGTAAGTCACATGGTGAGTTTTTTGAAGTTGTAATTTTTTCCCAAAATTGTCATCTTAACAGGTTATTTCTCTCACACAGCATATTTACACTGAGTATGGCGATACCACATGTGTGAGACTTTTTCACAACTTAGCCACATACAGAGGCTCAACATGCAGGGAGCATCGGCAGGTGTTCTAGGGACATAAATTACACATAAAATTTCATGATGACCTATCACACTTTTGAAGGCCCTGGAGCACCAGGACAATGGAAACGTCCACAAAATGACCCTATTTTGGAAAGCAAACACCCCAATGTATATTCTATGAGGCATTGAGTCTTTTGAACGGTTCATTTTTTCCACAAGTTTTTGGAAAATTTGGAAAGAAAATAAAACGCATTTTACACAAAGTTGTCCATTTATACAATATACAATATTTCTAACACATAGCATGTACATCGCAAAAATTGCATCCCAAAATACATTCTCCTACTCCTCCTGAGTATGGCAATACCACATGTGTGAGACTTTTACACAGCCTGGCCACATACAGAGGCCCAACATTCAAGTGGCACCTTCAGGTGTTCTAAGAGCATAAATTACACATCTAATTTCCTTGACAACCTATCATTTTTGAAGGCCCTTCATATTTCAAACACATATCATGTACATACCAAGAATTACACTCTAAAATAAATTCTATTGAGGAAATGGTAAAAAAAAAAAAAAAAAAAAAAAAAAAAAAAAAAGGTATTACCTGTGGTTTTAGTTGTGTCCACATAGGAGAGCATTGGTCCAGGCAGCAGGCAGGGATGTGCTTAGCGACAACAATAGTAATTATCCAGGCAGCATGCAGAAATATTTTCTATAGTCAGTATAGGGATATTGTCAGCTCAGCCAAACCATTTGTCCAAAGGAATTGTCTAGGCAGAGACAGCCAGCACAGCCATAATATGGTACAGTATTTGGTAAACTGTTACCTACAGACACTCATTATTGTACCACTCTCCAGCCCTTCATAAACATACTGCCTCTTGCTACAGCTAATTATTTCTATAGCAGAGGTAGTAGGCAGAGGTGTGGTCAGTTCATGCGGCAGGCAGAAGCATGATGGCAGTAAGTCAGCAGCAGCCTGAGGGCCCCAGTCAGGTAAGACCTGGGCACAGGGGCACAGGGTAGAGGCTTCTCTTGCCCAAATCTCTATGAAGCCTCCGGACTCCAGACCCTAATCTGTAAATTATGAAACCCAGAGAAAAAAAATTAGTTTTCTCCTTCGGGAAAAACAATTCTGGAGACCCTCACATATATGTCACATATGGTAATAAGTACTACAGTAGCAGGGCAACAGATCAGTCCAAGCGGTCGGCAAAAGCATAGTCGATAAAACAGGCAGGGTCAGTTCACATGCAAGCAGTCCAAGTGGTGGGCAGAAGCGTAGTCAATAAAACAGGCCAGGGTCAGTTCACATGGAAGCAGTCCAAATGGTAGGCAGAGTCATTGGCAAAAAACAGGCCAGGGTCAGTTCACATGGAAGGCAATGGCATAGTTATTTGAGGAAGCATGGAAAATGGTCAGCTCAGATGATGAAAATGGGGAAATGGTTAAAAATATGGGCTAATATTTTAGGGATGTATGACAAAGTCAGAAGCATTCTCCAATGCATAGGTTGAGTTGGGAGGGACACTGGGGACAATGGTAGCTGGTGTCTTCTTGAAATCCTCTTTTGCTGCATACGCAACATCTTTTTTGACGTCTTCGGCCTGCTTCAGATGGTGGAATGTTGTCTGGGAAATGGAGTGAAGTCAGCTAACAGCATCAGAGAGAAGGTTTTCTGGAGGAGGGTCTTTGTTGATAGATGAGGGATGTGACAACTGCTGATGATTTTTAAGAAAGGGGGCGGGGCTTTCCGTGGATTTGGTGTAGATGATATATGCATTATAAATTGGCCAAATCAATGAGATAAATGGATACTTTCTTGTACCAATGTTATATTCTTTATATTCAAAATTTAATTTGGTTTTAAAAAAATATATATCTGAGGAGTTCCCCTGTAAAAAAGTGTGTATGTGAAGTCTTCTGAGTTAATAACCTACAGATGGTGGCATTTGAACTGAGTTCTCAATTTCAAGAAGTTGTCAGATTATTTTTGATATTTGATATAACTGCTATGTTATAGATACCTTGTTTAAAAAAAACAAACATATGGCATAGTCAATTAGTCCGTGACAGACAAACCCCCCCTCATTTCCTGAGTCTGTATTTAATTAGACATGCTGGTCAAATGTTACATTTCTTAACTCCCACCCTTGGAAGGGAGAAGAAGGTAGAGAAAAGGGAGCTATATGGGAGTCTGCATTTTCCGGCGCAAATTTTAACAAAGAAAGCAATTCTATTTAAGTTAAGGACAGTTTGAAAAAGGGCTCTTACACACTTCTTCTAATGCCGTGTACACACGAGCGGACTTTTCAGCATTAAAGGTGCGATGGTCTTTCCGACGGACTTTCGACGGAGTTACGATGGACTTTGGAATGACCGGACTTGCCCACACACGAACGGACTAAAGTTAGTTTGAAAGTCCGTTGGTTTGAACGTGATGACGTACGAAGAGACTAGAATAAGGAAGTTCATAGCCAGTAGCCAATAGCTACCCTTGCGTCCTTTTTTGTCCGTCGGACTAGCATACAGACGAACAGATCTTTCGACCGGACTCGAGTCCGTCGGAAAGATTTGAAACAGGTTCCAAATCTAAAGCCCGTCTGATTTTTGACAGAAAAAGTCAGCTGAAGGTCCGATGAAGCCCACAAACGGTTGGATTGTCCGACGGATTCATTCTGTCAGACCAGTCCGGTCGAAAAGTCCGGTCCTGTGTACACGGCTTTACACTGCTAACTACTACAGGACTCAGCATACAGACAATTTTACACATGCTTTCAGGACAAAGGAAACAGCAGCCATCTTAAAGCACGTCTTGAACTTATTTTTTGAAACAAACAACTTTATCTTTTATATTTGAAGCAACACTAATTTTGAATGTGAATGTACAACTATTGAAAATAGGACAGGGGAAAGGTGGGACTTTAAATGAGGCACATATGCGGTGTGCCTCCATCCCTATAGTATATGATAAACAAAGGGAAAGTGGGACTTTAAATGAGATGGATGACTTTGTGGAAACAAGTTTGAATAAATGCAAATTTTATTAGTAAACACATTGAATGCGATAAGATGTGGCAATGGTTCAAAGCCACATGTACAATAAATAAGTCAATACGTGTCGAATCCACCCACACAAAACATACAGGTGCGGCATGGATGAAAATTTACAAGAGTATAGTAATTCAAAACAATTCATAGTTACATTGCATGGAATAGGCTCATATAAGTACATATCACACAAAAAGCAGCACTAGCAGCAAGACTGTGAATATAAAAAAAGAAAAAGTTTTTATATAAAAACATTTTTTTTTATATATTTTTTTACTCATTTTTTGCTCACTCATTTACACATTCCCATGTACACTTTTTTCAGATCACCCCAGGTTACCATTTTGGGTTACCCTGGTTTTTCACCCACGCACCAGCTTTTGTGTCATGGACCATCGGGAGGTTCCGCCATGGGCGCCTTGCTGCACATGGCCATGAGTACCTCAGCTCCCGGGGGAGACTACTTTGGGGACCCTGATTGCATGATCGCAGCACCCCACCGCATTGGACCTTTTGTGAGTATTTAGGATGGGCAAATCTGCCCTTCCTTTACATTACCTAATAAATAGACTAAGATAATTTATCAATTTTATACTCTGCAGACATACCTGAGCATCCTCCCCTGAAGAGTGTCTCTACATGAAACGCGTGATGCTGATTTATGTCTGTAATGGACATATCAACCCTGGTCTGCAGCAGATTATCAATTTTGACATTTGTATATATATATTATGGTCCTATATTTTATATAAAAACTTTTTTTTATATTCACATTCTTGCTGCTAGTGCTGCTTTTTGTGTGATATGTACTTATATGAGCCTATTCCATGCAATGTAACCATGAATTGTTTTGAATTACTATACTCTTGTAAATTTTCATCCATGCCGCACCTGTATGTTTTGTGTGGGTGGATTAGACACGTATTGACTTATTTATTGTACATGTGGCTTTGAACCATTGCCACATCTTATCGCATTCAATGTGTTTACTAATAAAATTTGCATTTATTTAAACTTGCTTCCACAAAGTCATTCATCTCATTTAAAGTCCCACTTTCCCTTTGTTTATCAACTATTGAAAATATTTTTTGCATCTTTTGTGTGAAAATAAATCACACAGTTTGATTCAAGCTGACTCAGTCATATAATTCAGAAATTTGTTGCACAATCATCATAAAAAGACAGAAGAGTCTTTTTCAGCTAAAACCTACCTATTACAACCAGAAACCGGTCCTCCTTATTGCCACATAGGGCTAAAGCATTTGGTCATTGAAATCCACCCCCCCATGTAGAGATTATATTCTTGGACGCATGCTGGCTTTTCAATGGGACCTCTTCTTCTGGTGGACATCATGTACACATTCCTGCTATCCTTCCACCTTAAGGCCAGCACTTTGTTGCTTCTCAAAGTGGCTTCCCCCCCTCTAAGTTTTTTGTTAATTATCGATTGTGGGAAGCCCTTCCTGTTCTTTCTGGAGGTTCCACAGGCTAGGGTTTTTGCAATGTATAGGTGTTTGAAAAGGGGCAGGTTGGTGTAATAGTTACATAGTAGGTGAGGTCGAAAAAAGACAAGTCCATCAAGTCCAACCTATGTGTGTGATTATATGTCAGTATTACATTGTATATCCCTGTATGTTGCGGTCGTTCAGGTGCTTATTTAACCACTTCAGCCCCGGAAGGTTTTACCCCCTTCCTGACCAGAGCACTTTTTACAATTCGGCACTGCGTCGCTTTAACTGCTAATTGCGCGGTCATGCAATGCTGTACCCAAACGAAATTTGCGTCCTTTTCTTCCCAGAAATAGAGCTTTCTTTTAAAGGTATTTGATCACCTCTGCCGTTTTTATTTTTTGCGCTATATACGGAAAAAGACCGAAAATTTCGAAAAAAAAAAATGATATTTTCTACTTTTTGTTCTAAAAAAATCCAATAAACTCAATTTTGGTCATACATTTAGGCCAAAATGTATTCGGCCACATGTCTTTGGTAAAAAAAATGTCAATAAGTGTATATTTATTGGTTTGCGCAAAAGTTATAGCGTCTACAAACTAGGGTACATTTTCTGGAATTTACACAGCCTTTAATTTATGACTGCCTATGTCGTTTCTTGAGGTGCTAAAATGGCAGGGCAGTACAAAACCCCCACAAATGACCCCATTTTGGAAAGTAGACACCCCAAGGAATTTGCTGAGAGGCACGTTGAGCCCATTGAATATTCATTTTTTTTGTCCCAAGTGATTGAATAATGACAAAAAAAAAAATTACAAAAAGTTGTCACTAAATGATATATTGCTCACACAGGCCATGGGCATATGTGGAATTGCACCCCAAAATACATTTAGCTGCTTCTCCTGAGTATGGGGATACCACATGTGTGGGACTTTTTGGGAGCCTAGCCGCGTACGGGACCCCGAAAACCAATCACTGCCTTCAGGATTTCTAAGGGCGTACATTTTTGATTTTACTCCTCACTGCCTATCACAGTTTCGGAGGCCATGGAATGCCCAGGTGGCACAAACCCCCCCCAAATGACCCCATTTTGGAAAGTAGACACCCCAAGCTATTTGCTGAGAGGCATGGTGAGTATTTTGCAGCTCTCATTTGTTTTTGAAAATAAAGAAAGATGAGAAAAAAAATGTTTTTTTTTCTTTTTTCAATTTTCAAAACTTTGTAACAAAAAGTGAGGTCTGCAAAATACTCACTATACCTCTCATCAAATAGCTTGGGGTGTCTACTTTCCAAAATGGGGTCATTTGGGGGGGGTTTGTGCCACCTGGGCATTCCATGGCCTCCGAAACTGTGATAGGCAGTGAAGAGTGAAATCAAAAATTTACGGCCTTAGAAAGCCTGAAGGCGGTGCTTGGTTTTCGGGGTCCCGTACGCGGCTAGGCTCCCAAAAAGTCCCACACATGTGGTATCCCCGTACTCAGGAGAAGCAACAGAATGTATTTTGGGGTGTAATTTCACATATTCCCATGGCATGTTTGAGCAATATATCATTTAGTGACAACTTTGCGCAAAAAAAAATAAAAAAAATAAAAAATTGTCTCTTTCCCGCAACTTGTGTCACAATATAAAATATTCCATGGACTCAACATGACTCTCAGCAAATAGCTTGGGGTGTCTACTTTCCAAAATGGGGTCATTTGGGGGGGTTTTGAACTGTCCTGGCATTTTATGCACAACATCTAGAAGCTTATGTCGCACATCACCCACTCTTCTAACCACTTGAAGACAAAGCCCTTTCTGACACTTATTGTTTACATAAAAAAATATTTTTTTTTAAAGCAAATGCCCTACAGATTAAAATGGTGGGTGTTTCATTTTTTTTTTTCACACAGTATTTGCGCAGCGATTTTTCAAACGCATTTTTTGGGGAAAAAAACACACTTTTTTACATTTTAATGCACTAAAACACACTATATTGCCCAAATGTTTGATGAAATAAAAAAGATGATCTTAGGCCGAGTACATGGATACCAAACATGACATGCTTTAAAATTGCGCACAAACGTGCAGTGGCGACAAACTAAATACATTTTTAAAAGCCTTTACAGGTTACCACTTTAGATTTACAGAGGAGGTCTACTGCTAAACTTACTGCCCTCGATCTGACCTTTGCGGCGATACCTCACATGCATGGTGCAATTGCTGTTTACATTTGACGCCAGACCGACGCTTGCGTTCGCCTTAGCGCGAGAGCAGGGGGGACAGGGGTGCTTTTTTTTTTTTTTCTTTATTATTATTTTTTTATCTTATTTTTAAACTGTTCCTTTCATTTTTTTTTTTAAATCATTTTTATTGTTATCTCAGGGAATGTAAATATCCCCTATGATAGCAATAGGTAGTGACAGGTACTCTTTTTTGCAAAAATCGGGGTCTATTAGACCCTAGATTTCTCCTCTGCCCTCAAAGCATCTGACCACACCAAGATCGGTGTGGTAAAATGCTTTCCCAATTTCCCAATGGCGCTGTTTACATCTGGCGAAATCTAAGTCATAAAATGCTCGTAGCTTCCGGTTTCTTAGGTCATAGAGATGTTTGGAGCCACTCTGGTCTCTAATCAGCTCTATGGTCAGCTGGCTGAATCACCGGCTGCATTTTCAGGTTCCCTGTTGAGACAGGAGAGCCAGATAAAAACACGGAAGACGTTGGGGGGGGCATTCCCTCCCACTGCTTGTAAAAGCAGTCTAGAGGCTAATTAGCCACTAGGATTGCTTTTACATGAAAGCCGACCGCTGGCTGAAAAGAATGATACCAAGATGATACCTAAACCTGCAGGCATAATTCTGGTATAACCACTCAAAGTCGTGAATGGCGTACCTGAAGACAAAAAAATGGTTAACACTAAAGCACAGTAAACGGAAAGGTATAAAAAATTGCATACCTGAAAAGCAAACATGATAAAACATAATAACAATAAAACATTGCAGAATAGAATACAGTAAAAAAGAGCAGAACAATAGAGAGAGAGAATAGAGAGAGAGAACAATAAAACGACAACTATTTTTTTTTTTTTTTATATTTTTGTATGTGTTTTTTTTTTTTTTTTACACTTTTTTTTTGTAACTGTAACTTTTATAACTGTAACCGGTTCCAGGTTCGGGTCTCTCAAAATGCGCTGGCATCTTGGGAGACCCTGTGAAAGTGTGCCCTAGTCTGTGGAATGCTGTACCCTACGCTAATAGTCAACTAGTGAATGGTAGCGTTCAAAATATTCACCAATGCAAAGACCAGGATTGTCAGGACAGGAGGGACAATAATAGCGGGCGTCACGTCTATATCCGCGCTTGCTGCAGACACAACATCTTTTTTGGGGGGGTTCGCTGGGTAGGGGTACTCGGGAGGACATAAAGAAAATGCCTCTCATGCAGCCGACTGCATTTGGTTGGGGATGTGAATGGGGGAAGTACGGGCGCTGCAGAAGCGGTGGGTTCTCAATTAGGATTGGCGAATGCAGCAGGAAGGGCACTATGGGCACGACGGGCCTGTGTTTGTCTTTTTGGTGGCAGCGGGACACTACTTGTGCTTGCCACCTCACCAGCTTGAACTGCACTTATGGGACTCGCCACGTCACCAAGTGTTACTGCAGTGCTGGTTTGACTACGACCGGGGTGTACTACGCCGCTGGTGCTTGCCAGTTCACCAAAACACTACCAAAAAAACTGTTAGCGATCGCAGGGATCAGGCCTGACTCTGCAAACGCTGCAGTTATGCGTTTAGTGTTTTGTAAGTGACAGTGATCTATCGATACTGCACTTGGGTGGGCTGGGCTGGGCCGGGCGGAGGGGCAAAACGCAGGTGCTAGCAGGTATCTGGGCTGATCCCGCTAACACTGCGTGTTTGGGAACCCTAAACTGCTGGGGACGCTAGTATAGATCTGATCAGATCAGATATTGATCCGATCAGATACTATACCACTAAGGGAGGCGTATGCTGCGTGCGTGGGTGTTAGCGATACTGGCGCTAATTTGACGCTGCCTGGGGCGACGCATATCACCGCCGGGCGATCAGGGGGCTAAACCTTTATTCGGTAATAAACGGCGGGTGCCCTGACACTATAAAAAATAAACGAACTAACCAGCGTCACCCGTAACGGTTATACGGTGATCAGTGGTGAAAGGGTTAACTAGGGGGCAATCAAGGGGTTAAAACATTTATTAGGTAGTATATGGGGGTCCCTGTCGCTATAAAACACTGACGGCGAACCTAAATATTTACGTCCCTAACTAGCGTCACCAGCGACACTAATACAGCGATCAGAAAAATGATCGCTTAGCGACACTGGTGAGGGGGGGGTGATCAAGGGGTTAAAACTTTATTAGGGGGGGTTAGGGGGGTATCCTAGACCTAAAGGGGGGTAATACTCACTGTCCTAACACTGTAACTGTCACAAACTGACACTATGCAGTAATCAGAAAAAAAAAAAAATACTGCTAAATGTCAGTTTGTGACAGGGGGGGGTGATTGGGGGGGGATTGGGGGGCGATCGGCGGGGGATCGGGGGTGTAAAGTATGCCTGGCATGTTCTACTGTGTGTGTGTTGTGTGCACTCACTTGTCTTCTCTCCTCGGCGCTGGAACGGAAACTGCCAGACCGAGGAGAGATGACATCACATCCTCTGCCTGTGTGAAACTACACACAGGCAGAGGAGGATTCCCATTGGCTGGGAGCGATTGCGAGGGGGGGGCCACGATCGGATGGTCTCCCCCTCACCTCCCGACGCTCCCAGTCAAATGCCGACCGCCGCTGGCACCGGGGGGGGGTCCGATCGGACCCCCCGCCCGCGGGAGGCAGATCACGTACGGGTACGTGATTCTGCCTGCCCGTGCCATTCTGCCGCAGTATATATGCGGTAGGCGGTTGGCAAGTGGTTAATAGTTTCTTGAAACTATCGATGCCCCCCGCTGAGACCACCGCCTGTGGAAGGGAATTCCACATCCTTGCTGCTCTTACAGTAAAGAACCCTCTACGTAGTTTAAGGTTAAACCTCTTTTCTTCTCATTTTAATGAGTGGCCACGAGTCTTGTTAAACTCCCTTCCACGAAAAAGTTTTATCCCTTAAGTTTTAAACACCAGTATGGTATTTGTATATTAAAATCATATCCTCTCAAGCATCTCTTCTCTAGAGAGAATAAGTTCAGTGCTCACAACCTTTCCTTATAACTAATATCCTCCAGACCCTTTATTAGCTTTGTTGCCCTTCTTTGTACTCGCTCCATTTCCAGTACATCCTTCCTGAGGACTGGTGCCCAGAACTGTACAGCATACTCTAGGTGCGCCCGGACCAGAGTCTTGTAGAGCGGCAGAATTATCGTTTTATCTCTGGAATTAATCCCCTTTTTAATGCATGCCAATATTCTGTTTGCTTTATTAGCAGCAGCTTGACATTGCATGCCATTGCTGAGCCTATCATCTACTATCATCCTATCAGTCTATCATCTACTAGGACCCACAGGTCCTTTTCCATCCTAGATTCCCCCAGAGGTTCTCCCCCCAGTGTATAGATTGCATTCATATTTTTGCCACCCAAATGCATTATTTTACATTTTAATACATTGAACTTCATTTGCCATGTAGTTGCCTGCCCCATTAATTTGTTCTGATCTTTTTGCAAGGTTTCCACATCCTGCGGAGAAGTTATTGCACTGATGGGTGACTGATGACGGTCACAAAAAAAAAAAAAAAAAAAAAACAAGGAAAGGGGCGCCTCTGAGAATATATCAAAACACTTTATTAAAATTAACAATATCCACTCACATGCAAGTAAGAGACTTTTGGTGCATCACTGGGATGAACAGGAGGAACTACAGGTAGCAGAAGGTCCTTGTCACTGGCAGGAAGCAGCACATGAAATGAAATCCCAGGGATGTAGAGGGCAGTGAGTCATCAAGTCCTGGTGGAAGTTCGCTGCTGTAGCATCAGATCTCTCGTCTGGTCACCTCTAAAGATGGAGGATGGCCTTGCAGTGTTGGGAGGCTTGGATCCCAAACAGCGTGGCACAGGGTGATGACGTCACAATAATGCAATGCATTTCTGAGCGTGCTTGCTACGAGTGGAACGGTAGCCCGCTCCTTTGTCAAGCATGATGGACAGGTGAAGGAAGGAGATAGATAGATAGATAGATAGATAGATAGATAGATAGATAGATAGATAGATAGATAGATAGATAGATAGATAGATAGATAGTCTATCTATCCCATTAAAAAGGTTTTAAGCAATTAGAAAAAATTACATAATTAAATTAATTAGAAGGCGGCTGCAATTGTATCAGATTAAAAGGGGGAGAAGGAGAGGAGGGGGGGCGTTTTTTTGGGGGGCGTGTTCATTTTTCTCAAACAATATTGTTTATTTAATAATTGGGAGATATATCACGGGGGGGGGTAGGGTTTTTTTAAAAATGAATTTAAAATGGACGGAGTGATAAATAATAAAGGTACACATACACATATATACCCCTTGGGGTATATGTCCCTTGGGTATATACATTTGTACTGTCTGCCCTAATGTTGTAAAGCGCTGCATAAACTGTCGGCGCTATATAAATCCTGTATAATAATAATAATAATAATAATAATAATAATAATATACATATATGTACATGTATACATACATGCACATGGTCATATTTGTAGTTTGAATTAAACATTACCATTTATATATAAGAAAATACATATTAAAAATTAGCTAAGAATATATGCAAAAAATTAATGATAAAGATTGGCAGTTACGGACAGGAGAGAAGGGATGGAAAAGAGGGGTTGGGGGGAAGGGGGGGGGAGAGACAATAGACAAGAATATATACCATCTCTATGTCAGGGCCATATTACCATATACTCACTGTAATACAAACCTGCCACCCCCATATAAAATAAAGGACAGCGGAACCTGGGAACCTGTGATAATAATAAAAACAGGGTTAAAAAGTAAATAAAAATAATAATATCAATTGGATGTTCTTATATTAGGCCAATGATTGATTTTTTTATGGAACTCGGCAAAATGCCGTGGGACACTGTGCATATCTTTTCCACCTTCAATGAGCCTTCTATGTTGGCCGAACCGCTGTCTAAGAGGGCAGATAGTATGGCCAACATAGATGAGTCCACAGGGGCATGTTAGGCCATAGACTACAAAGTCAGATGAACAATTGTAAAAACTGTCAAGCTGATAGGTTTTTCCTTTGGTGCAGAAGGATTTCTTGCCGTGTTGAACTAAAGCACATGTTTTGCACCTGGCTTTTTTGCACTGATACATACCCACAAGGGGTATTTAAGTGTAATAGGACTTGGACTAGTTTGAATGTTTTTTAGTTTACTTGGGGCGATTTTATTTTTGAGGTTAGGTGCCTTTCAGTAAATGAACCTAGGTACTGGTGGCAAAATGATTTTGAGGTGAGGGTCCTCTTGCAATATATGTTTGCTAAATATTCTTTCCATGTTTTTGTATTGAAAAGGAAAGTAGTCATAAATCTCGTTAAATGGTCTGTCTGTTCTCTAGCTGTTTTGGCAAGCTTTCCCTTGGGAGTAGAGATCACATGCTTTATTTACCAGATCTTCTGAATATTGTTTATCAATAAATTTCTTTTTGAGGGGGATGCTTTGTAGGGCATTGTCTGTATCCAATGTGCAGTTCTGTCTCAATCGGCAAAAAACTGTCCCTTGGGTATATTTTGGGTAGTGACAGCTTTTGTGGTGCAGGAAAGAATTACCAGCAGTTGTTTTTGTGTAATTTTTTGCAATAATGGTATCACCTGCATGACCTAATTCTAGATCTGGAAAAGCAAGTTTAGTGGGGACAAAAACGTAGATAAACAATAGGCTATAGAGATTGAAATTACAGTGATCTACACATGAAGAGATGAGTTCAGAGGGTCCATTCCAGATGACAATTATGTCATCAATATATCATCCGAAAAAAAACTATATTTTCAGAAAAGGGATTGTGTTGCCAAATGCTGTTTTCCCAATAGCCCATAGAGAGGTTGGCGTAAGACGGTGCAAAGTTGGCTCCTATGGCGGAAAAGGCCATCAAAACCAAAATAATTGTGGGTAAGGCAAAAATGCTTCCAGAATGAAGGCAACTTGTCTGGGATTGATAAGTGGATCTTGGGCAAGGAAAGATTCTAATGCTAGTAGGCCAAATTGGTGGGGGATGGATGTATAGAGGGAGTTTACGTCTAATGGAGGATTCCCATCTATATAGTGAAAGAAGTTCTAAAAGATGTGAGCCATCTCTAATATAAGATTGCATTTGATGAACCAGAGGTTGTAAATATTGGTCAATATATTATCTAAAACCGGCAGTTATGCTGTATATAGCTGCCACAATTGGTCTGCCCGGGGGAGATGTCAATTTTTTAGGGATCTTTGGTAAATGGTAAAAATATGGGACCTGGTAAAAATCTTTACAGAAAAAGGAAGCCTCTATTTTGTTGATGATTCCTTTGTCAAAAGCTGATTTGACCAAAGTATCAACTTCGTAGGCAAAGGTTGAGGTCGGGTCCTTACTGAGTTTCTCATATGTGGCCCTTTCAGAAAGTAGTCTTTGAGCTTCCATAATATAGTCAGCTCTATTTTGCAAGACTATCCCTCCAACTTTATCAGCAGATTTTATAATAATATCGGCCGTGTGGGTCAGGGAAACTAAGGCTTTGGTCTCTGAAGCAGAGAGATTATATTGATTGGATGATACCGTGGAGGATGACTGACAAAGCTTCCAAAAATCATTGTAAACCACCCTGTAAAAGCTTTCAAGGTAGGGGACTTTGGATTTAGCAGGGTAAAAAAAAAAAAAAAAAAAAAAAAATCGATTTTGGCCTAAATGATGAATGTACTACAGGGGGAGAGGTGGCAAGGTGCTGTGTGAAAAGACTCAAAGAGCCATCTTCCACAGCTAAGAATTCTAAAAAATCTATGATGTCACTGTCATATACAAAAGTATTGGGAGAAGGGGTGGGAACATGCAAGTCAGCACAGTCAGTGATCGGTCTATTCTGTTTGATGTGAAAAAATCTTTTGAGGGTAAGATTATGGATAGATCTATTGAGATCTTTAAACAGGAAAGGATTTGGTTTATTAATTGGAGCAAAGTTGAGACCACCGCTGAGCAGGGTGGTGTCAGCAGTGGAAAGCTTATGGGATGAGAGATTGAATATTTTCACAGTTTGCGGGATTTCAGTACATTGGTTTTCTGACTTAATTCGTCCTCCTCTACAGCCTCTTCTGGGAGTTTTCTTTTTTTGGACTTGGCTCGAGGAGGACTTTGGACTAAAAAAGTAGGGTCTACTAAGGGAGGTGAACATGGATTATGCAGGTGCAGTGGTGATGATTTTTTTTTTTTTTTATTCTTTATTCATTTTTTTTCCAGTACAAAATTCAAATGACTGAATAAACAGTACAATCATCATAAATAAAGGGGAAAATGTATCGGTTATATTTCCCTATTCTGACATTGCACAAATATAACAATCCTCATTACCCCCCTCCATCTCCACCCTCCATCATCAGTAGCCAACTAATCTCAGTATATATATGTATATATATCTTTATTAACTATTTTGCTCGCTAATTTCTTTCAGTTCACATATTTTCTCTTAGCTTTAAATTTCAACAAGATATATTAAGACATTCCTATACTGAGTTGTCTAGTATATAGATTCCATATTTTACCCTTTACTTTGAGTGGTTCTCTAGTCTTACTTTTATCTTCTTACCTCTAAGGGGGAAATCCCATTTTTCCAAACAGGACCTCCACATCCTATCATATTCCTTGAGATTTCCTCTTTTTATATAAACTACTTTTTCCTTGCATATAGTTTCATTTATTACACTAATCCAGTCCCTCACAGCCAGAGGTGTCCTCGACTCCCATCTCATCGCTATGATTTTTCTGGCTTGGAATAAACATCTTAATATTGCGACTGTGATACTCTTCCTCTCCTCCAATTCCTTCCTATATCCTAGTACACAGAGTTCAGCCTTCATCTCCAAAGTTGTCCCATATATCTCACCAATAAAGTTAAGGACCCCTCCCAGTATCGGAACAGCTTCAGGCACCTCCACACCATGGGTATAAGGTCTCCAGTCTCCTGGCATCTAGGGCTTTCATCATCTGATCTACTACCATATTTAAACAGTCTCTTAGGAGTATAATAAGCTCTACATATCAGCATCAGATGGGATACTTTCTCCGAAGGCGAGACCGAAATCATCGGTCCCATCTCCAATATCCTTCTCCAGTGCTCTTGTGATATTTCCCCTATATCCTCTTCCCATCTCTCTTTGTCCTTACGAGATTCCAATCCAATATAAACTCCTTTACACAGCTGTCCAAATAGTTTGGAGATAAGTCCCTTAGTTGAACCTATTTGGAGTATACTTTGGAATAGAGGGGTTTTATTCCATTCTAATACTTGTGTCCTAAATTGGGCTTCGAGGGCATGCCGGATCTGTAAATATCTAAAGAACAAGTATTGTGGTATGTTAAATTCTCGTCTCAAATCCAAGAAGTTTTTAAGTGTGTTGCCATCATACAACTGTCTCAGCCTATTAATACCCTGTATTTCCCAATCTTTAACTTTTCTTATCTGGAGCACTTCCTGCAGATTCCTGTTCTTCCAAAGGGGGGTATATCCGACTATACCAGTATAACCCAGCTGTTTTTTAACCATTTACCATATTTTTGTTGACATTTTTATTAACGAATTTTTACAACAAAAAGAGTCTCTAATGCTTTGATAATTGTATTGTGCAAAGCTCCTCTTAGCATTATTCTCCCATTAGGGGTACCGCCTCCCGGAATCCCACAACACATTAGATGTTGCAACTGTGCTGACAAGTAGTAACTCTTGGGATGGGGTAACGCCAAGCCCCCCTCACCAATCGGAAGCTGCATAGTTCGGATTCGGATCCTAGCCTGTCCCCCTTTCCAAATTAACTCTCTGAAGAGAGTTTCAATTTTTTTGAACCATTTCTTACATATCCAGACTGGAGAGTTATGTAATTGATACAGTAATTGTGGCATCCAGATCATTTAACTAAACTACATCTACCTGCCACTGACAAGGGTAGCCGCTTCTAGATATTGATTTTTTTGTTTGTTTTTGATTTCACCCAATTTATTACTAATCCTGTAAATTTTCCAAATTCCTCCACTATATTCATTGCTTTTACTAAAGATTGTCCTATATCCCCCAGAAAAAGCAGAACATTGTCCGCATATAGGGTGATTCTCTCTTTTCCTGTCTCCCTCAGGAATCCGCTCATCTCAGGGCATGTTCTTATGGAAATGGCCAATGGCTCCATTGCAAGGGTGAAAAGCAGGGGTGATAATGGACACCCCTGTTTTGTCCCCCTCCCCAACCAGATCTTATTCGAGAGTTCATTATTAATTCTTATCCAGCCAATAAAGGAAGACTGAGTAAAATATAAATCTGCGCGTGTATGCCAATAAGCAGCTGGACACCAGGGTCAATCAATCAAATCCCTTAGGTCAAAATATAAAAGATGGTGCAGCGCTAAATAAACTAAACATCAAGGGATAATATATACGGCTAAATGAGAGGATACCTATACAATATAAGATGTCCTTATAATTGATATTCAAACAAAGTGTTTTTAAAATGTATATCAAAGTCCAGAAAGATCCATAAAAAAATCCAAAAAAATCTTAAGAGATTCCACCAAGTGAACGTGATATCATGCTGGTATAGGTGACTGATGTGCCCTTCACCGATATCTGAAATAGCCTCTCACCTGACGACCAGGACCCTTTAATTACAGAGGGTCAGGTAAGCCTTCCCTTACGGGTCATATAAATGGATGGTATTCAAAATCAGGGACCAAGAGCTCCGTCACACACCGGGTGGGATAATTCAGGATGTTCCAATGGTATATATAATAGAAGAGGGACAACATATAGTGCTCTCCGTTTGCCAAACAATTTATTTAAAAGGTTAAAAATTCACTTACATAGCAAGCACTTCTCAAGTGCCAGTAAAACAGCAATGAGCGATGGTGTGTAAGCACAGACAGAATAGAGCATGCGCGGTGGCCGCGGGTGATGTCACGGCGTCTCGTTCTGGTTAAGGATTTAATACCACGTTTAATGAACAATGGGTCAGCTATTCTTTTAACTTGTAATTTTTCCAAATCATTGGATACCATATTCTTAAAAACTTCCAGATGTTTATTATCTGAGATATGTGGATTAAAAATAGACCTATACGTAAAGTAGAGTAATTCTGTGCCAAAGATTTCGTTCCCTGAGAAGGATGGGATAAGAAATATTATTTCATGTTAAGGGTTCTAATGTATTTTTGAATACTGACACAAGTATCAAATTTGTTAAGATTTTTAATTGGTGCAAACTTCAAACCTCGATCTAGAACTTTCATTTCATCATCATTGAGAGTGACATGGCTCAGGTTATAAATCCCTATACCTGATGCGGTTTGGGCCTTTTGTATTCGCCTCCCCCCTCTCCTTCCTCAATAAAGGAAGGACCAAACCCAAGCCTTTCCAAAACCCGCCAAATATATCCCCACTCCAGACTGTCAAAAGCTTTGGTCACATCCATTGACAACACACCTCTTGATCCCTCATTCTCCGACGGGGTCTGTAAGTTCAAGAATGTCCTTCTAACATTCATACTGGTGGACCTATTAGCAATGAATCCCGCCTGATCAGGGTGGATCAATTTTGGGGTGATTTTATTCAGCTTAGTAGCCAGTACCATAGCTAATATTTTAGCATCCGAACATAGGAGAGAAATTGGTCTATATGAGGCAGTATCCAGTGGATCTTTCCCCTCTTTCTGTATCACTATGATAGTTGCTTCCAGCATCGAGGCAGGCAATCTTCCCTCCATAGTCGCTCCCCTCAACACAACGGGAATCCTGCAATGCATCAGAGCGGGGCGGGGTCACCTGTACATATCACTGGGAAACCCCAGTGTTTCCCCTTGTCAGAGGGGGCGGGGTCACATGAGGGGTGGCCCCACCCTCAGCTACATAAGAGCTGTCAAGCTAGCGCCGTGTCATTGGCTGAGTGCCTCCAGTGGAGGCAGGATCCTGTGCGTGTTCCTAGCTGGAGTCGCTGGAGATCATCCATTGCTGGAGATCGAGAATTGGATTACATTGCTGGAGTAGGACCATGGATTTATTGGATTACATCGCTGAAATCTCTTTTTATTTTTTATTTTTTTATTTTTAATAAAGGACTTGTCCCAAGCCGTCTCCTGTGTTTTTTTTTATTTTGACACTTTCTTTTTGTGAAATGGTAGGGGTACAATGTACCCCTTACCAATTCACAAAGGGGGGCAGGATCTGGGTGTCCCCTTTGTTAAAGGGGGCTTCCAGATTACGATAAGCCCCCCACCTGCAGACCCCCACAACCACCGGGCAAGGGTTGTGGGAATGAGACCCTTGTCCCCATCGACATGGGGACATCCTCCCCGTGTTGAGGGCATGTGGCCTGGTACTGCTCTCTCGTTCACCCATCTTTTCCTGCGGCCTGCCAGGTTGCATGCTCAGATAATAGTCTGCTGTGGATTTTTGGGGAAACCCCACGCCATTTAAAAAAAAAAAAAAAATTTGCTCAGAGTTACCCTTAAAATCCATACCAGACCCTTCAGGTCTGGTATAATAATTTTTTGGGGGAAACCCACGCCATTTTTTAAAAAATTTTGGCGCGGAGTTCCCCTTAATATCCATACCAGACCTGAAGGGCCTGGCAATGGAATTTTGGGGGACCCCCACGCATTTTTTTAAAATTTTTCAATGACTTTTATGTGTATTGTCGGGACCGACAATTCATTAATAGCCGGCACTAGCGCTAACACTTTTAAATGACTATTTCCTTTAGAAATGTAATTTTGCTCTCGGACTGTTATAAACACGGGAAACATGCGCTACTTTACAGGCATACTATAGACACCCCCCAGGTATGAAATTTAAAGGAATGTTTTATTGTTATTTTAGTTTTTAAAACTTTTTTTTGCATTGATACATGTCCCCTGGAGCATGACGCAGGTCCCCAAACACTTTTTATGACAATAACTTGCATATTAACCTTTAAAATTAGCACTTTTGATTTTTCATGTTCATGTCCCATAGACTTTAACGGTGTTCGCGTGTTCGAACAAATTTTTTGCCTGCTCGCATGTTCTGGATGCGAACCAAACAGGGAGGTGTTCGGCCCATCCCTAATGGTCAGTATCTCCAGTTTCCCCAAGAAACCATCCATTACTCCCTCTTCCCCCTCCCCTTGCGAGATATAACATTTTTCATAGTAGTCCCTAAATGTATCTGTTATCTCTGAGGTAAGAGAAGTAATCTCTCCTCCTATTGTCCTAATAGTAGAAATAGTGGAGGGAGGAGAATTAGACTTCACCAATTGCGCCAACATTCTTCCCACACTTTCTCCCTCCCAAAAAGGCACATTGCTTCTGAAAGAGTCATTAGTTCTCAACCTTCCGTGTAATTACTGTTTTATATTTTTGTTGTTTACCGAACCATATGTATTTTTTTTCAATTACATACCTGTAGTTATTTTCAGCCACTATGAGCTCAATTCGAATATTTTTCTCCCATTCCCTAGATTCTTTATCAAATTTAACAACCTGCTGGATCAGAATGCCTCTAAGCAGTGCTGGGACAAGGCCATCTGGTGCCCAGGGCGAAGATGGCAAACTGCACCCCCCCTGGGTATAAAGAAAGAGTCAGTGTCCTTTCAAAACCAGAAAACAATACAACACTACAATACAATACTGTAGCTGCAGCCCCGTCGCAGTATATGTACTGCGGCTTGTCGGCAAATGGTTAAATTGTAAGTTCATCTTAAAGAAAATCTGTAAGGCGAACTTACATTGGACCCCCTCCCCACCCCCCCAGTCCTGCTAACCTGGAGTCAAGCGGTTCCCTGCACTGACAGATCATATCACCGCTGTCCCGTCAGGGGATTTAAAATCCCCGGGGCTTTCTCTCCTTTTTGCCTGCAGTGACAGGACAGGCTACACGGGTACTGATTGATCGGCGCCGCCCATGTGATGGCGCCGACCAATTAGAATGCCCCTGAACGTACCTGCTGACGACGTACATTTTGTACATTAAGCTGCAGGGATTTCTAAGCCCCGGACTGGTGATGCGGCGACACAATGTCTCATAGCGGGTGATTGTCACGCTCTAGGTCAGCAGGACCGGGGGGGTGTCGAGGAGAGCTTCCTGTGTAAGTTCACTTTACAGATTTTTCTGTAAAGGTGAACTTACCCTTTAATTACCAATGGTATTTGTAATATGCAGCATGAGGGGGTTCATGTATTGCCACTGGTCACTAATGCATTAAGTTAGACCCCTTTCACAGTGAGGTGTTTTTCAGGTGCTAAAGGGCTAAAAAATAGCACCTATAAAGCACCTGAAAATGCCTCCCCTGCAGCCCCAGTGTGAGAGCCCGATTGCTTTCACACTGGGGCGCTGCACTGGCATGATGTTAAAAAAAGTCCTGCAAGCATCTTTGGAGTGGTTTAGGAGTGATGTATACACCGTTCCTAAACCACCCCTGCCCAATGAAATGAATGGGCACCGCTGCCAAAATGCCTGCAAAGTGCTTTGGCAGCAGCACTTTTAGGGCGTATTTAACCCTTTCTTTGGCCAGTAGCGGCCGAATAGCGGCACTAAAATGACGGTAAAGCACCGCTAACACTAGTGGCGCTTAACCGCTAAAGCTGCCCGCAGCTCAGTGTGAAAGGCGTCTTAATTAACCCCTTTGTGCTGCATTAGTGGCAGTGGTGGCAGTGTTATGCTGCAGCATGAAGGGGTTAATGAACACTGATACTGATGCCACTAATGCAGCCCAAAGGGGTTAATTAACTGACGCTGGTCATTAATGCATATTGCAAATACCATTGGAAAATCATTAATTATTATTCTCACCTCCCCCCTCCCCCCCACCACCACCAGTGTTAGCCTGATTCAGTCATTCATAGATGCCCATCTGCTTACTTTGTTACTGCCTGGTTGGCTCCTCCTCTCACCCGGCAGCTCTCTATGGTCCTCACTCTCCTCTCCCGGCTGGCCTCTTGGTGATGTCACATCATGCCTCCCCGAGACTCAGATGCCCCTGTCGGGCGGAGATTACTCCGCTGCTCCACCTGACAGGGAAGGGAGGACAAGGTCCTTTGCTTGTGCCAGGTGCAGGAGCACACTTGGCACATCTTTGCAAGCAGGCACAGTTCTGCAGTGTTGTAGGGTCGGCCGGTGGTAGTCAGTCACTTGTCACTTGTTGCCCAGAAAGTTTAACAGCACACTGCCACTTCCTACAATAAATTGCTCCGCCCAGGGCATCCGTCCCTTCCACCCACCCCTTGTACTGGCCCTGCCTCTAAGGTAGACCTTCAAGGTATCCCAAAGAATTCCAGCCGCCACCGTACCTTCATTAAACTCTAAGAACTCTCTCAGCTTAGGCAGGACCTCATCTGTTTTCTTTTTGATTCAAACCAGAATGGGCTTATTTTCCAAACTTTTTGGTCTCTTCCCTCCTAGACTCAGTGTTACCACCATAGGTGAATGATCGGATACACCTCTTGGCAAGTATACTATATTTTTTATAATTTGCAATGCTCTACTATTTCCCAGAGTCATATCTATCCCGGAGAGTGGAGAGCATGGAGTGCAAGCTTGAACAGCAAGAATATTGCTGAACACCTGGATTCTGTGCTCTCCACATATCCATCAGCCCTGTTTCCTCTAAGAATTGTCTCAAACGGCTCTTCTCTGTGGGCACCAAAGGTATCCGTATGGGAAATCTATCCATCTTTTTATCTAGAACCTCATCAAAGTTTCCTACTATTATAACCGGTACTCCATCCTTATCTAACATAAATTCATTTAATCTAAGCATGACATCCATTTTATAGGCGGGGGGATATAGACATTTGCCACCATGTACATTCCATTCTCAATTGAACAGTACAAAAAAAATATATAACGCCCCCCTTCATCTATGCTGGTCTGTCTACAGGAAAAAAGACACCCCTGATCTTACCAAAACACCGACCCCCCCTAGAATGGTACTAATGTTGGTATTTCCTATTCTTTAATTGCGAAATGTATGCCTTGTTAGGTGTGTTTCCTGCAGACAGATCAACTCTATTCCATATCTTTCCAACATAGAAAATACCACTGCTTTAACCAGATTACTCAGTCCCCTAACACTCCAAGATCCTATAGTGAGTGTTTTAGCTTGCATCTGAGGGTAGGAAAGATATAAAAAACTGTCGGAAATACCATTTCAAACAAAAATTCATGTGAAAATCAAATCTTATCTGTACATTGCAACCCTTAATCCTAAATTGTGACATCTGTGCATATCTGTTGTATTCTCTATCATTATACAACCCGTCATTACTACTAATTAACAAGCAGTCAATAACAGATAAAATAATTTTGTGTAAATTTCGAACCCCCTCTTTCCATTGCTACTATTAATCCCCGGTGTACTATATTGCAACCTCTGTGTGTGTTTCATTACTATATTATCATCTAGTGTGTATTTTGTTATTAAAATTTCATTCAAGCTACATTTCTCCACTACTAAGAAGTGAACTGTTCCACTATTTCCCTTCCTCTGTCCCCCTACCCAACCTCCCAAGCTCCCCCCTCTCCACCCCACCTATCTAGGTATACCCTAAGGGCTTTTTTGTGACTACATACCTCACCACTTGTTGCTCATATTCTCTCCTATCCGTCCCCCTCACTATCAATAAAAAAAAATTAAAAAGTTTTTCTGTTAAACCCTGTTCCTTCCACACTCAAAGAACGAACCACTACACACTCATCATATGTGCACGGGGGGGGGGGGTCCTCCCCCCCGTGAGAAAAAAAAAAAAAACATAGGTAATTCAAACATTATAACCTTTTCCCTCTGTTCCCCTCCCTCCCCAGTTTATTGCAGCTTCTCCTTATACTCTTCCAGCCATATCCCCACTCTAGCCGGGGAGTTGAAGATCCGGGTTCCTCCCAATTAAGGATGAGCCGAACACCCCCCTGTTCGGTTTGCACCAGAACATGCGAACAGGAAAAAAGTTTGCTCGAACACGCAAACACCGTTAAAGTCTATGGGACACGAACATGAATAATCAAAAGTGATAATTTTAAAGGCTTATATGCAAGTTATTGTCATAAAAAGTGTTTGGGGACCCGGGTCCTGCCCCAGGGGACATGGATCAATGCAAAAAAAAGTTTTAAAAACGGCCGTTTTTTCAGGAGCAGTGATTTTAATAATGCTTAAAGTCAAACAATAAAAGTGTAATATCCCTTTAAATTTCGTACCTGGGGGGTGTCTATAGTATGCCTGTAAAGGGGCGCATGTTTCCCGTGTTTAGAACAGTCTGACAGCAAAATTACATTTCGAAGGAAAAATTCCATGTAAAACTACCCGCGGCTATTGCATTGCCGTCAATACACATAGAAGTTCATTGATAAAAACGGCATGGGAATTCAACACAGGGAAACCCCGAACCAAAATTTAAAAAAAAAATGACGTGGGAGTCCCCCTAAATTTCATACCAGGCCCTTCAGGCCTGGTATGGATATTAAGGGGAACCCCGGCCAAAATAAAAAAAAAAAAATTATGTGGGGTTCCCCCTAAATTCCATACCAGACCTGGTATGGATTTTAAGGGGAACCCCGCGCCAAAAAAAAAAACGGCGTGGGGTCCCCCCAAAGATCCATACCAGGCCCTTATCCGAGCATGCAACCTGGCAGGCCGCAGGAAAAGAGGGGGGGACGAGAGCGCGCCCTCCCCCTCCTGAACCGTACCAGGCCACATGCCCTCAACATTGAGAGGGTGCTTTGGGGTAGCCCCCCAAAACACCTTGTCCCCATGTTGATGAGGACAAGGGCCTCATCCCCACAACCCTGGCCGGTGGTTGTGGGGGTCTACGGGTGGGGGGCTTATCGGAATCTGGAAGCCCCCTTTAACAAGGGGACCCCCAGATCCCGTCCCCCCCTGTGTGAAATGGTAAGGGGGTACTTACCCCTACCATTTCACTAAAAAACTGTCAAAAATGTTAAAAATGACAAGAGACAGTTTTTGACAATTCCTTTATTTAAATGCTTCTTTCTTTTTTCTTCCTTCATCTTCTTCTTCTGGTTCTTTTGGCTCTTCTGGTTCTTCCTCCGGCGTTCTCGTCCAGCATCTCCTCTGCGGCATCTTCTATCTTCTTCTCCTCGGGCCGCTCCGCACCCATGGCATGGGGGGAGGCTCCCGCTCTTCTCTTCATCTTCATCCTCTTCTCTTCTTCCTTCTTCTCTTCTTCATTTTCTTCTCCGGGCCGCTCCGCACCCATGCTGGCATGGAGGGAGGCTCCCGCTGTGTGACAGAGTCTCCTCGTCTGACGGTTCTTAAATAACGGGGGGCGGGGCCACCCGGTGACCCCGCCCCCCTCTGATGCACAGTGACTTGACAGGACTTCCCTGTGACGTCACGGAGAATGCCACAGGGAAGTCCCGTCATGTCCCGTGCGTCAGAGGGGGCGGGGTCACCGGGTGGCCCCGCCTCCCGTTATTTAAGAACCGTCAGACGAGGAGATGCCGTCACACAGCGGGAGCCTCCCTCCATGCCATGGGAGAACGCCGGAGGAAGAACCAGAAGAACCAGAAGAAGATGAAGGAAGATAGTGTCAGGCTAGAGCATATAACAACAGGTAACAGTTCAGGTGTTCTGATTATGCAAAGAGTTCAAAGAACAAGAGCACATACCATGAGCAGGTCTGAGCAGAGCAGGTCAGCTGGGACTTGTAGTTCACCGCTGTAGATGTAGGTAGATGTTTGCTGGACCTTGTAGTTCACCGCTGCAGATGAGGATTGATGGTGTCTGGTGTTTGTAGTTCACCGCTGCAGGTGGAGGATAGATGTCTGGTGCTTGTAGTTCACCGCTGCAGATGAAGGTACTAGTGGTATCAGGCAAAAACGTAGTCTAGGCAAGCTGGGTCATACACAGGAAGATCAGAGTCCAAACAGTACCGAATCAGCAGCAAGCAAACAGGGTCAAACGAGCCGGGTCATACACGAAATAAACAGAGCAGATATCAACTGGATCAAACACAGGTAAACTCTAACACAAGCAATGATTGAATGCTGATGCAAGTTATTTAAAGGTGAGCTGGCCAATCATTGTTGTTTCCCAGGTAAAGGCTGTGTCAGGTGAGTTGTGCTGGGTCCTAAAGGGATCCTAGTACTGACAGATAGAAGAAAGAAGAAGCATTTAAATAAAGGAATTGTCAAAAACTGTCTCTTGTCATTTTTAACATTTTTGACAGTTTTTTAGTGAAATGGTAGGGGTAAGTACCCCCTTACCATTTCACACAGGGGGGGCAGGGATCTGGGGGTTCCCTTGTTGTCCCCTTACCATTTCACACGGGGGGGGCAGGGATCTGGGGGTTCCCTTGTTGTCCCTTGTTTGGGACACCCTGAAAGCATTCTTGTGAGGTATTCTTATAAAGGATATTTCTAGGATTAAACTGGCCAACAGGCTTTGGGAGGTGACTTTGGGAGTGGAGGTTTGGGAGGCTGAGCAGTGTTTTATTCAGGACTCTACCCCATTGTCAGGAAAAGCCCTCTTGCAAATATCCCAGCAAACTAAAGTTTAACCACTTCAATACCAGGCACTTAGACACCTTCCCGCCCAGCCCAATTTTCAGCTTTCAGCGCTGTCGCAATTTGAATCACAATTGCGCGGTCATGCTACACTGTACCCAAACAAATTTTTTATCATTTTGTTCCCACAAATAGAGCTTTCTTTTGGTGGTATTTGATCACCCTTGCGGTTTTTATTTTTTGCGCAACAAATAAAAAAAGACCGAAAATTTTGAAAAAAAACAAGTTTTTCTTTGTTTCTGTTAAAACTTTTTGTAAATAAGTACGTTTTTTTCTTCAATGACGGGCACTGATATGGCTGCACTGACGGGCACCGATGAGGTGGCACCGATGAGGTGGCACTGATGAGGTGGCACTGACGGGCACTGATGATGGGCACTGATAGGCGGCACTGATGGGCACTGATGGGCACTGATAGGTGGCACTGATGGGCACTGATAGGTGGCACTGGTATGCGGCACTGATGGGCACTCATAGGTGGCACGGATGGGCACTAATAGGCGGCACTGATGGGCACTCATAGGTGGCATTGATGGGCACTTGTAGGTGGCATTGATGGTTACTTATGGGTGGCACTGATAGTTGGCACAGATGGGCACGGATGGGCACTGATAGATGGGCACTAATGGGCATGGATGGGCACTGACAGGTGGCATGAATGGACACTGATGGGTGGCACTGGTGGCATTACTTGTTTGCAGTGATGCCCCTAAGGGTGGCATTGCTGGGCATCACTGCAACATAATTGTGCCAATCAGTGCCCATTTGTGGGCACTGATTGGCACAGATTTGGCATACTGGGCACATGTGGATGGCCATGGGGTACATACCTGGCCATCCACATGTTGCCCCTTCCCTGGTGGTCCTAGTGGTGATCCCTGGTGGTCCAGTGTGGTGATCTGCGGGGGGGCTGCGCTGATAAACAATCAGCGCAGACCCCCCCTGCCAGGAGAGCCGCCGATCGGCTCTCCTCTACTTGCGTCTGTCAGACGCGAGTGAGGAAGAGCCGATCAACGGCTCTTCCTATTGACAGCGTGATCAGCCGTGATTGGACACGGCTGATCACGTGGTAAAGAGCCTCCGCCGGAGGCTTTTTACCAAGATCAGTGTAGCGGTGTGTCAGACTGACACACCGCTCCACCGATCGCCGCGATGCGCGCCCCCGGGGGCGCGCTGCGGCATGTTATCCTGAAGGACGTCATATGACGCCCAGTCAGGATAACACAACCACTTCCCGGACGTCAATCCGCCATAGGGCGGGCAGGAAGTGGTTAAAGGAATGCCTGTGCACAGAAGCGCCATCCGGCGCTCGTGCGTGTGCAATAGCGCCAGTAGCGCGAATGTGCGTATGCGCATGCGCAATAGCGGCACCCTGTGACAGCACTTGGCGCCAAAGAGGCTATTTAAAGAGGACTATTCCACTGCTGCCTTGCTGTCCGGTCTACAGCGTTCCTGAAGACCCCTTGTGCCCTGTTACTTGTATTTGCTACCTGATACCTGTTGGACTGTTCCTGACTACTCTGTTTGCTGCCTGCCCTGATCCCGGCTTTTGGACTTTGACTACTCTGTTTTCTGCCTGCCCTGATCTCAGCTTTTGGACTTTGACTACTCTCCCGGATTTACCTTCTGTACCTGATCTGCCCGTCTGTGTTTGACCCGGCTTGCCTGTACCCTGCTGTCTACCTCCTGCTGCTGGACTACAAGACACCTCCCAGCTGTCTACATCCTGCTGCTGGACTGCAAGACACCTCCCTGCTGTCTACATCCTGCTGCTGGACTACAAGACACCTCCCTGCTGTCTACATCCTGCTGCTGGACTACAAGACACCTCCCTGCTGTTTACATCCTGCTGCTGGACTACAGGACACCTCCCAGCTGACTACCTGATTCAGCTCTCTGCTCCAGCCTTACAGTCAGGCACTTGTGCCCCTTCACACTCCCGAGCCCCTGTCATCACTACCAGGGGTTCCCGAGTCGGAGGTATACGAGGGGCCGTTCCCTGCATTCCGGGCTCCACCTACCAGGTACGTGACAGAACTTCTATGTGTATTGTCGGCAATGCAATAGCCGCGGGTAGTTTTACATGGAATTTTTCCTTCGAAATGTCATTTTGCTGTCAGACTGTTCTAAACACGGGAAACATGCGCCCCTTTACAGGCATACTATAGACACCCCTCAGGTACGAAACTTAAAGGGATATTACACTTTTATTGTTTGACTTTAAGCATTATTAAAATCACTGCTCCTGAAAAAACGGCCGTTTTTAAAACTTTTTTTTGCATTCATCCATGTCCCCTAGGGCAGGACCCGGGTCCCCAAACACTTTTTATGACAATAACTTGCATATAAGCCTTTAAAATTAGCACTTTTGATTTCGCCCATAGACTTTTAAAGGGTATTCTGCGGCATTCGAATTTGCCGCGAACACCCCAAATTGTTCGCTGTTCGGCGAACTTGCGAACAGCCAATGTTCGAGTCGAACATGAGTTTGACTTGAACTCGAAGCTCATCCCTACTCCCAATGCTACTACCCGTGGGTATAGCAGAGCATAAGACAACTTAAGTTTTTGTAATGTACGTTTAATCTCTATAAACTCAGCTCTCGCCTCTGCAATTCGGGCTAGAAGTCTGAGTATAATGAAATCCTAATACCATTGAAAAGAATAGTCCCCGCCTCTCTTGCTGTCAGACTTTACTTACCAGACAGGTGAGTCCGCTTGGGCAGAGGGTAGTCTCCCGTACGTATCCCATTCACGACCCCTGGTAGAATGGACAGGAGGCACGGGAGTAAGGAATGGTAAGAGAGCCTGATAAGGAATCCAGGTGCTGAGTGGAAGAGGAACTTCAAGCAGCAGATGGTGGACTGGAACACAGGCAAATAGGTGCTGAGCAGGAGCAAGCAGGCAGGTCAGGATACAGGCAGAGTTCGGCAACAGACAGGCAGCACGATACAAGGGAGCAGGCAGAAGAAGGGGCACACAAGCCAAGGTCAGATACGGGCAGCAATCAGAAAAGAGTCAGAGGCAAGCCGGGTCGTCAGGAGATCTGGAACACAGGAACACTGGAACAGGTAGTGGGGAACAAAGAAACCGGAAGCTGTTGATCAGGCAGCACCGAGCAGAGTGCATGGCAAACTTAAATAGGCCGGCTGGCGCCCAAACGGCACGTGCACACCAACGATCACAGGCGTGCGTGCACACCCGTGCGCACACGCACCCCCATGCCAGTACACAGACCAGTGCCTGCAGGGACATGCACAGCAGCATGTACAGGGACACGCACCGGCGCGCACCAGCGCGCACCAGGGCGGCCAGCACATCGACCAGCAAGGTGAGCTTTCTGACACTTGCCTTCCGTAGCAGCGTCACTTTATCTTTGTAATTAAGAAATTTCACCACTAATGGCCTTGGGTATCCTCCTGGAGGTGGAGCCCTAAAAGGGACAAAAGGTCAATAAACCATTTTTCTGAAAACTCAATGGGATTAATACCCTCACTCTTTTCAGGCAACCCCACCAACCGCATATTATCTCTTTGGAGCCTACTCTCCATCGCATCCATTTTTGACACATATCTATTCATTTGTTCTTTCATATTTTTATCCTCATTTTTTAATGGATATATATCATCTTCTATCTGGCTTATCCTTCCTTCCAATACTGTTGTTCTTTCTTCTGTTTTTTGTAACTCTTGTCTCGCTAGTGTCAGATCCTCCTTTACTCCCTTCAACTGATCACATAGTTCCTTTAATGAGACCTTACATACATTCACTGCCAGAAATACGTCCTTTAATGTCGGTTCCTTCTCTGAGGATAGGCTAGGGGGTATCTCCATGTTTTGTTCACTAGGGCCTGAGCTCTTATTGCTCACAGTTTTTCTTATTGAGGCAGCTGGTGCAATTGCTGCAGGGTGACCTTGGCTTTTTTCTATCTGGCATTGGTCTGAGACCCCCCTTTTGTTGGTGTCTGAACCGGAGTATGTACATAGCGCTCCAGTTTTGCTGCAGCTGCTGCAGAAGCCTGCTGGGCATTCTTTTCCTTTGAGGAATGTAATTGTTGCGTCCCTGCATTCTCCAGCTGTGATTGCTCCTCGCCTCTTCTTCTAGTTGTTGTTGCCATGCCTGTAAGCAGGTGTATAAATTATGGGATATTTAGCAATTAAAAGGGGGGGTCAGCCCCAGCAGTGTACAGGCTAATCTTTCCAAAAACCAGCCAGTAAGATTTGCCGTTGGCTACTAAAGCAGGAAATACAAGAGTGTATTACTAACACTCTGTAAGTACTGTCCTATTGGAAATGATTTGGCCGGGCGCCGTTTATTTGTAGCTCTAACCCCGTTGTCCTTAACTTTGCCCGAACGTATTATCTAGTGAAGGTAATGACGCAAAATACAAAAAATACTGCCAGTACTATCAGTATTGGCCTCTAAGGGTACATGACCATTCACGTTTTGACTTGCAAAGAATTGCTCAGGGTTGCAAGATCTGCTGCTACTGCTACTACTGCCTGAGCACTGGTATTGCAAATGCATATATTAAAATTACCATAATTATTGAGAGGGAGAGAAAAAAAATAGAACGTCTTATATATTGACGTCCCGTTTTTGAAATTGGGGTAGTGATTCTTACTGAGATTATAGGCTGGTCTACTAATACTGTAGGACAAGCTTCTAGAACACCGAGCCTTGGAGCTACCAATCCATATACTCCTGGATATTGTATGGCACAGTATAGTATGGTCTCAGTATGGTCTCAGAAAGCCAGGGGATGACAGTGCCAGAAAAAATGTCCATAAAAAGCACTCACAGTACTCACAGTGCCACCGAGCGAGTGCCGGGTATGCCAGTCACTTTCTTCCCAGGCTCCTCTGTTCAAACAGCTCCTCTACACTCCTCTGCTCTCGTGAGGTACTCCACAATATCGCAAGATGTGTCCGCTGCCCTTTGGCTGCTTGGAATAACTCATAGTAGTCTGGATGATTTCCCCGCCTACACTACTAAAGCTCTGCACACGGGGCTGCCTGACCAGAATGGTCAGCCAGCGCTCAGCCTTCTCAGGTTCTCACAGCAATTAGCCACTGCTTCGGATCGGAGGGCGGGAGGGAGCATGCACACATCCTCACACTCCTCACTCTCCCACATCTCAGATCCGGTCACGCCACTTCCATGTGGTAGTGATTATTGAGGAGGATATAGTGTTCAGGGAATGAGCCATGAGTGGTTCAGAGGTTTCCACAGAGCTGTAGTGGATTGTATGAACAGCTACATTTGAACCAGAGCTGTTCTGGTTGGGTCACTGATGGGTCGCTGATGATGGTCACTGATGACGGTCACTGACGGGTGACTGATGGGTGATAGGCAATGGTCACTGATGGGTGACAGGTGATGGTCACTGGTGGGTGACAGGTGCACCACTGATGGTCACTGATGGCAATCTCTGATGGTGACAGGTGCACTTTATGGGCACTGATGGGTGACAGGTGCACTTTATGGGCACTGATGAGGTGACTGTTGGGTGACAGGTGAAATGGGGGTGGGTAGGGGTGATGTGACAGATTCTCTTTATTGTGTGTTTTGGTGCAGTACAATACACACACAGATCGGTAACTCAGTGCTCCTGGCTCTTCTCTCCTCATGCTGGAAACAGTGTTTGAGGAGAGAAGAGCCAGTAACAGCCAGTTTCCGGTCTGTGTTTACATTTGTGATCGGGCATAAATGGATCACGGCCGATCGCGTGGTAAACAGCCATTTCCATTGGCTGTTCACACCTGTTGGAGATGAGCTGTGTCTCGGTGATACGCAGCCACTGACATCCACAAGCAGCGTGCTCCCGATCGTGCGCATGTGCCGTGTCCAAGAGGGAAGTACCATCTGTGATCAGCCATGAATAGATCACGGCCGAACATGTGGTAAACAGCCATGCCTATTGGCTGTTAACCCCTGTCAGTGACGTGCTGTGTCTCTGTGACACGTTGCCACCAACAGTGCTGGGCTGTGCACTCCTGATCATGCGCATGCCCTGTTTGAATGGGCTGACATCATATGACGTCCGCCCAGAACGAGAGCCGCACCAACCCTCCGTCATTTGATGGTGGGCGGGCGTCAAGTGATTAATCTGTAGGGCCTCGGCTTTATAAAATAATATATAGTGTTTGGGGGTTCAAAGTAATTTTCTAGCAAAAAAATTATAATTTTTTCATGTAAACAAAAAGTGTCAGAAATTGCTTGGTCTTCAAGTAGTTATTAGAGTTGGTGATGTGTGGCATACACATCTAATGTTGAGCACAAAATGCCATAACAGTTCAAAACCCACCCAAAGGACCCTTTTTGGAAAGTAGACACCCCAAGCTATTTGCTGAGAGGCATGTTGAGTCCATGGAATATTTTATATTTTGCCACAAGTTTCGGGAAAATTACAATTTTATTTATTTATTTTTTTACACAAAGTTGTCACTTAAATGATATATTGCTCAAACATGCCATGGGTATATGTGAAATTACACACCAAAATACATTCTTCTGCTTCTCTGGAGTATGGGATTACCACATGTACTGCTTTCCAAAAAGGGGTCATTTGGGCTTGTGCTATCTTGGCATTTCATGGCCTCCGAAACTGTGATAGGTAGTGAGGAGTGAAATCAACAATTTACTCCCTTAGAAAGCCTGAAGGCAGTGATTGGTTTCCGGGGTTCTGTACGCTGCTAGACTGTCAAACAGTCTAAACATGTGGTATCCCCATACTCAGGAGAAGCAGAAGAATGTATTTTGGGGTGTAATTTTACATATACATATGGAATATTTGAGCAATATATAATTTAAGTGATAACTTTGTGTAAATAAAAAAAGTGTTACATAGTTACATAGTTAGTCGGGTTGAAAAAAGACACAAGTCCCTCTAGTTCAAAAAAAAAAAAAGGACAATCCCATATACACCCACATTTGATCCAGAGGAAGGCGAAAAAAATGCAGCAAAACATGCTCCAATTTGCTACAGCAGGGGAAAAAATTCCTTCCTGATTCCTGATCCAGATTTTTCCTGGATCAACTTTACCTATAAATGTTAATACCCAGTTATATTATGTACATTTAGGGAAGAATCCAGGCCTTTTTTAAAGCAATCTACTGAGCTTGTCAGAACCACCTCTGGAGGGAGTATATTCCACATTTTCACAGCTCTTACTGTGAAACCTTTCCGTATTTGGAGAACTTTTTTCCTCTTGACGTAAATGCCCCCTTGTCCTCTGTGATGACCTTAAAGTGAATAACTCAACACCAAGTTCACTATATGGACCACTTATGTATTTGTACATGTTTATTATATCCCCCTTAATATCCTCTTCTCAAGAGGGAATAGATTCAGTTCCTCTAATCTTTCCTCATAGCTGAGCTCCTCCTAGCCTCTTATCAGTTTGGTTGCCCTTCTCTGCACTTTCTCCAGTTCCCCAATATCCTTTTTGAGAACTGGTGTCCAAAAGTGAACTGCATATTCCAGATGAGTGTCAGAAACCATGAAGCAGACCGAGACAGAAGTACAGTTAATCACACTTGTTTAATAATAATAAAAGGGTAAACAGAGTAAGCGTAGTCAATACATAGCCAGAGTTCAGTAACCAGATCGGGTAGTCAGCCAATGCCAATGTCAGAGAGCCATAGATCAACGTAGTAGTACAGCAGTAGTAGGATCAGGAACCAGAAGGGACGTCAGCCGTGCAAGACTTCAACAGGAACGCAGGATAAAGACTCAGAGATGTGACCAAAGGCGAAGGCAGAGATGAAGTAAGCTGGACAGCTTTAAGTAGGTAGGACTGATGAGCAGATCATCAACAGCTGGGTCACTGTGGAGAGAAAGGAGCTGGCAATTAGCAGACAGCTGAGTGGCCAGCTCAGAGAAGGAAGGGCTGAGCCCAGCCCTGACAATGAGGTCTTATGCCGCGTACACACGATCGGAATTTCCAACAGAAAAAGTCCGATGGGAGCTTTTGGTCAGATATTCCGACTGTGTGTATGCCCCATCGGACTTTTTCTGTCCGACAATTTCCGACGGCCTTAGATAGAGAACATGTTCTAAATTTCTCAGTCGAAAATGCTGATGGAGGTCATCCCGTTGGCAAGTCTGGCCGTGTGTACGCGGCATTGCTAATGATTTGTACAGGGGCAAAATTAAATCTCTCTCTCTGGAGTCCATACCTCTCTTAACCCCTTCCCGCCGACCGTACGCAGATGTGTGTACTCTGCTTTTGGGGGTTATACCGGGATGATGCCTGCAGCTGCAGGCATCATCCCAGTACCGTTGTTTACAGCGGGCGATCGGCTATCCGTATATAACAACCAATGCGGCTAAAAGCCGCTCGGCTGTTATACCGGAGGAGCGGGAGGGGACGTCCCCCCCCTCCTGCCGCCTCCCGCCGCTCTTACCGGGCCTCCCGTGTGATCGGGAGGCCCGGCATCCAATCGGCTGCCTCCGGCTGCTGGGGGCAGGCTGGAACGAATGGCTTCGTTCCAGCCTTCTAATTGTAAACGCGAAAGCGACGTCATGACGTCACTTCCCGTTTACTCAGCTGCCAATGGCGCCAAATTAAAAAAAATATACATTATTCAGAATCGCCTTTTTCAGCGATCTGAATACTTTGAAGTGCAGAGGAGGGATCAGGGGTCTTTTAGATCCCCGATCCCTCCATAAAGAGTACCTGTCACCACCTATTACTATCATTACTGGATGTTTACATTCCTTGTGACAGCAATAAAAGTAAAAAAAAAACATTTTTTTTTTAAACACAATTTACAAGTATAAAAATAAATAAATAAAAAAAAAAAATTTAAAGCGCCCCCGTCCCCGCGAGCTCGCACAGCGAAGAAAAAGCATACGGAAGTCGCACCCGCATATGTAAACGGTGTTCAAATCACACATGTGAGGTATCGCCGTGATCGTCAGTGCGAGAGCAATAATTCTAGCACTAGACCTCCTCTGTAACTCTAACCTGGTAACCGTAAAAAAATTTTAAAGCGTCGCCTATGGAAATTCTTAGGTACCGTAGTTTGTCGCCATTCCACGAGTGCGTGCAATTATAAAGCGTGACATGTTTGGTATCTTTTTACTTGGCATAAAATCATCTTTCACATTAAACAAAAAAATTGGGGTAACCTTACTGTTTAATTTTTTTAAAATTCATGAAAGTGTCCCTTTTCCAAAAATTTGCATTTAAAACACCGCTGCACAAATACCGTGTGATATAAAATATTGCAACAATCTCCATTTTATTCTCTAGATTCTCTGCTAAAAAATATATATATAATGTTTGGGGGTTCTAAGTAATTTTCTAGCAAAAAATATGGATTTTAACTTGTAAACACCAAATTTCAAAAATAGGCTTAGTCAAATACAAGAAAAAGGATTTTGCTTTGGAAACCGCAGCTTGGCATTGCATGCTGTTATTGAGCTTATGATCTACCATTTTTTTTCCCAAAAACTTGTGGCAAAACATAAAATATTCCATGGACTCAACATGCCCCTCAGCAAATAGCTTGGGGTGTCTACTTTCCAAAAAGAGGTCATGGGGGGGGGGGGGTTGTTCTATCTTGACATTTCAGGGCCTCCGAAAGTGTGATAGATAGAGAGGAAGTGAGATGAGCAATTTACGCCCTTTAAAATTCTGAAGGCAGTGATTGGTTTTTGGGGTCCTGTGCATGATTATGCTTACAAAAAGTCTCACATGTGGTATCTCCATACTCAGGAGAAGCAGCAGAATGTATTTTTGGGTATAAACGCAAATATACCAATGGCATGTGTGAGCAATATATCATTTCAGTGTAATTTTATTTTTCTATTTTTTTCATTTTTCAATCACTTGTGACAAAAAAATGAAATATTCAATGGGCTCAACATGCCTCTCAGAAAATTCCTTGTGGTGTCTACTTTCCAAAAAAGGGGTAATTTGGGGGGTGGGTGCACTGCCCTGCAATTTTAGAGCCTTAAGAGATAGGCAGTCATAAACTAAAAGCTGCGTAAATTTTTGTAAATATACCATAGTTTGTAGATGCTATAACTTTTGTGCAAACCAATAAATATACGCTTATTGAATTTTTTTACCCAAGACATGTGGCTGAATATATTTTGGCTTGAATGTATGCCAAAAATTGAGTTTATTGGATTTTATTTATAACAAAAAGTAGAAATCATCATTTTTTTCAAACTTTTTATTTTTTTTCATTTAGATCGCAGAAAAAAATCCCAGTGGTGATCATATACCACTAAAAGTACGTTCTATTTGTGGGGAAAAAAGGACGGAAATTTACTTTGGGTACATCATTGCATGGCCACACAATTAACAATTAAAGCAGCGCAGTGCCAAATTGCAAAAAGTGATCTGGTCAGGAAGGGGGTTCCCTAAAGTGGTTCCCCCTAAGCCCCCCAATATACTTACTTAAGCCTGATCTCAATCCAGCACTGTACCCAAGAGCAGCATCTCTCTTTATTTTCTCTCTCCTCGCAGGGCAGATAGATAGAAGCAGTAGCCATTGGCTCCTGCTACTATCAATCAAATTATGTGATGAGGAATTGGGGAAGAGGCCAAGCCATGCTGCCTGTGTCTATGGACACAGGCAGAGCAGTTTGAGATTGAGGCCACCGATGTGCCACCATAAGGAGCAGTTTCCAATGGTGGCACACAGAGAAAAGGAAGATCCAGGAGCATTGGCAGGGGACCCTAGAAGAGGAAGATAGGGGCTGCTCTGTGCAAAATCAATGTACAATTATATTCTGGCACTATGCATTTTACCAACTCATGAATGTTTCCAATTTGTAAAATTTTTGTTATATGCTTTTGATTTTTTGTGACTGTTCATTGTTATATTTTTCTAAAAATTATTTTTATTCTTAGTGCTTACTGTGCCTGATATCAATAAATTCTCCTGAAGAAGCCAATTTCCAAGGCGAAGCATGTAGAGATAAAATCAGTCTGCATCTGTATCAGTACTGTAATATCAATACTTACCCTTTTGGATGTCTGTTATTAACATTGTTCTAATAAATTTCTACTTTTTTATAAATGATATTGTTATAATTGTGCACCCTAAAAATCCCAAATAAACCTTCCAAATTTCTATTTGCAATGTTTTACTGTTACTATGTTTTATCATTTTTGCTTTTCAGGTATGCAATCCTTTTATACTTTACTGTGTTTTATTGTTAACCATTATTTTATTTTCAGGTACGCCATTCAGCTACAGCACTGATTTATTTATCTTGACAGCAACAGCGTTTGCTCTCATGATACGTAAATCAGCAACTCCAGCACTGTAGGAGGTGATTTCACCACTACAGTTAAAAAAAAAAAGAGCATATATGTTAAAGCATGGGGGCAGGGGTGGAGGGGCGATTTGCTTCAGCATATATTTTTTACTCTTTTTTTGGCACAGATTTTTGTTGTTTTATTGAGTTAATGTTTTATTGTTACCATTGTTTGTTCAGGTACGCCATTCAACTGCAGCACTGATTTATTTATCTTGACAGTAATAGCATTTGCGCTCACGATACGTACATCAGCAACTTCAGCGCTGTAGGAGGTGATTTCACCATCACAATTAAAAAAAAAATGGTGCATGTATGCCCATCATTAGAAGTGGGTGGATGCAGGGCGGTATTCTAATGGTGGGCATACCCACCGATCTATCTCTTTTTTCGTTCAGCCCACAGACTGCATGAAAAAAAAGAACTTTACAAAATATGCCCAACAAGGACGTTGCTGGACTTTGAGTCGTTATACCAGAGTGATTCCTGCAGGTTTAGGTATCATCTTGGTATCGTTCTTTTCAGCCAACTGTCATCTTTCATGTAAAGGCAATCCTAGCAGCTAATTAGCTGCTAGAGTGCTTTTACAAGCAGTGGGAGGGAACTGGAACTCCCCCGCTCGCGTAGTCTTCAATTGATTTCTAGGGCTCTCCTGTCCCACCGTGGAACCTGAGAATGCAGCTGGTGGTTCCGCTAGCTGATCATAGAGCTGATTGAAGACCAGAATGACTCCGATCATCTCTATGGCCTAAGAAACAGGAAGCTATGAGCATTTTATGACTTTGGTTTCGTCAGATATAAATAGCGCCATTGGGAAATTATGACACCGATCTAGGTGTGATCAGATGCTTTGAGGGCAAAGGAGAGATCTAGAGTCTAATAGACCCCAATTTAAAAACAAAGAGCTCCAGTCACTACCTATTGCTATCATAGGGGATATTTACATTCCCTATGATAACATTAAAAATGATAAACACAATTTAAAAAATTGAAAGGAACAGTGTAAAAATAAAAAAAAGCAAAATAAATAATAAAATAAAAAAAGCACCCCTGCCCACCATGCTTGCACGTAACAGCAAACACAAGCATCGGTCTTGTGTCATATGTAAACAGCAATTACACCATGCATGTGAGGTATCACCGCAAATGTCATATCGGGGGCAGTAATTTTAGCAGTATATCTCCTCTGTAAATCTAAAGTGGTAACCTGTAAAGGCTTTTAAAGGCATTTTTGGGGTCCTGTACGCGGCTAGACTGCCAAAAAGTCCCACACATGTGTTATCCCTATACTCGGGAGAAGCAGCAGAATGTATTTTGGGGTGTAATTTCACATATGCCTATGGCATGTTTGAGCAATATATCATTGCAGTGACAACTTTGTGTAATTTGTAATTTTTTTCAAGCACTTATGACAAAAAAATAAAAAATTCAATGAGCTCAACAAGGCTCTCAGCAAATTCCTTGGGGTGTCTACTTTCCAAAATTGGGTCATTTGGGAGGGGAGGTTGTACTGCCCTGCCATTCTAGCACCTCAAGAAATGAGATAGGCAGTCATAAACTAAAAGCTGCGTAAATTCCAGAAAATGTACCCTAGTTTGTAGACGCTATAACTTTTATGCAAACTAATATACGCTTATGGAATTTTTTTTTACCCAAGATAGGTGGCTGAATGCTTTTTGGCCTAAATGTATGACTAAAATTGAGTTTATTGTATTTTTTTTAATAACAACATTTTCGTTCTTTTTTTATTTATATCGCAAAAAATAAAACAACGCTGAGGTGATCAAATACCACCAAAAGAAAAAAAGGACACAAATTTTGTTTGAGTACAGCATTGTATGACTGTGCAATTACCAGTTAAAGTAGCGCAGTGCCAAATTGTAAAAAGTGCTCTGGTCAGGAAGGGGGTAAAACCTTCTGGGGGTGAAGTGGTTAACAGCTATCTAACTATCCTAGCACCTACCTAGGAGGGTGCTAGACAAACATGGCTGTGAAATTGTGACATACTATGGTACTGAAAATTATTCTTTTAAAAGCCTTTAGAGGTTACCAGTTTAGCGGTAAATGTGAGCTCTGGCACTAAAATTATTGCTCCCACTCTGATATTTGCAGCAATACCTCACATATGTGCTGCAATCACTTTATATATGTGTATGTGACCTACGTGCGCATTTGCACTTTTGGGAGTATTAGTTTATTTAAATAGTTTGTTTTTTGTACACTTTTTAAATTTGATCAACTTTTTCTTTTTATTCTACCACCTTGTGATAGCTTTGGGCAGTGGCAGGTATTCTTTATGGAAAGATCAGGGGTCTATTAGTCCCCTGTTCCCTCCTCTGCCCTCCAAAGTAACCAAACAGAGATTGGCACCAGCCAGGGAAATAAAGAACTCAAACCGGAAGTAATAAAATTCTTGTCACTTCTGACTTCATTCATCACATCAGAGAAGCTAGGGGAACAGATGTTCAGAAAAAAATATTTAGGAGCACCAATTTCTTGCAACAAAGCAGCATTGAGCATCACAAGTGCCAGGAAAGGTAATTATGTACACTCTTCTTTCAAATTATGTTCTTTTATTCCATAAGGTGACAGGTCTCAGCTCAACCTCAAAAGGAAAATCTTAATTTAAAAATCATAGCAAATAGAAACTGTAATAGCCTTTAACTAAAGAGTTGTTTTTTTTTTTAGAAAAAATAACTTATCAATTTACAAAATTGGAGCAACATACTGTATTTGTTTACAGTTTGCTACCTACATAATCACTATAATGTGGACATACAGTATAGGGACATAAAATATTAAATCAAAGGAAAAGGGGGAGAAAAGGAGGAATCTCAACTGCTCCTTAATATTATCCGGTGTTCTCAAATGCTCTGCATGCTCTGAAGAAGCTAATTATTTAGCGAAACATGTAAGCATCAGGATTATATGGTATCTGTGAGGAGGACGTCTGGTTGGTCACATATCAGTCCAGCCAAAAATACTTTTCTCACCCTGCTCTACACTCCATCTGGTCTGCTAGCTAACATCAGAGCCTGACTATTGCAGCTAATACTATCAATGACATCCATGCAGCACCAGTGAGGACTAAGACTTGCCTAACAGCTGATCAGGGCATCTACCTGGAACGTAGGAAACCGCTCTGCTATCCATGAATGGGATCTCTCCTGCAGTGGCTGTGATGGTAAACTATTGATCGTGATGATCCCGTCTAGACGCCGGTAACTGTAAGCTTCCCTCTACTATTTGATACGATGAGCTGTACGGTGTTCCGCTCCTGCTGTTGGTAAAGTCAGTCTCTTTTTGTTAACATCACATAAGTGCTACATTCAACTTGATACGTTGCCTCACCTTATGGTGGTTGCCAACTATTGTGTGCACACATCTAAATATAGAAGCTGTCTCTGTTACAAGTTAGCGCTACGGAAACCACAAGGAACTCTCGCACCACACCTGTATTATTTACAACCCTTATCCTCATTCCTGGAGAAAAATATTCATGAACAACTGTACTTCACCACAAGACCGAACCAGTCATTTATACTTGACATTATCCCAGTTTGTTGGAGCTTTACATCAGCAAGCCTTATCTATCTGGTGACCGATTGAGATCTGTATGTGTGTGTGTGTGTGAGAGTGAGAGATATGTGAGGTGAAACTGGAAGACGGTGGCCACCGATGTCCTCTTGAGACCTTAGGTCTTTTTAATATGTGTTGGGTATAGGGATATATTCGTAATATTGTATTTATATTTAGATTTGTTGTAATAATATTTTTGGATAGTCTCAATAAAAGATCAATATTTTCACCACCGGTTTGTCCTCATAAAAGAGTTGCTTTGTGATTCCTCACCAATTTGTTGTGTTAGTATAGGGACATAGATTGGAAAATGCTAAACCACTAAATGATTAACCACTTAAGCTCTCATGCCTGTACTTTTCCCATGGCCCGAAGAAGTTTCTATATTTCTGCTTTGGGCCTATTGATTCAGCAATAACTTTGTTATTACTAAAGCTAACAAATATATAAATTATTTTTTTTTAGGAAAAACAAGGCTTTTGTGATATTGTATTGTAAAAAGATAGAGAAACTAAACTAAAAAAGGGATATTGTACTTTTTCTGCTTTGATCAGGATTAGTTTTTTAAAAATGTGTTGCTGTGGATAAAGAGTAGAAAAGTGTATTCAATAATTTGTCCTGTTTAAAATGGCACTAAGTTATAATTATGGTACAAAACATTGCAAAGTTATTTACAAATTAAATAGAGGGTTTTTGTTTTCATTGTTGCATTTTTTTAATGCTCAAAATTGATTAACAAACCAAATGAATAAAACAAGATAAGTTAAAATATTCATGTTTAGAAACATAAAAAGAAAAAAAATTAAAGAAAAATACCACTAAAGGGGATAAGAGTAATCAAGTATTAGATAGGGCTGGTAAATGTAAACTGAGAGGTAGGTTAAATGCAAACACATTTATTATATAAAAAAAAACTTTTTATGCGTCAGGTTGCATTAACTGATGTCATATGCAGATCAAAGCTCATCCCTTTGATCTACAGATAAATAAAACAAAATAGATATACAGTAAAAGTAACTGTATAAGATTATATCCTATCTTGTATCTGAATATTGTTTATAAACACTGTTGTAGACAGTCCATTTGTGGTAGCAGCAGTTATTATAACTGCTTTAATTACACAACAACTCTCAACTTCCAAATTGCTGGCAAGTGTGGGGAGAAGGCAGTTGCAGAGGGACAGAAGGACAGTGGAACTACAATATGCACTTTGATTACTTTTTTGGGCATGTTTACTATGCCCAGTGTCCACAACTGGTTAAAGAAGAAGCTGGCTTGAACTTTGGCCCACCATCATCTGCCTAATGCTAAATTGTCCATTTTTGGTGAACTTATTTTCTAATTTTAATTTATTATTTGTGTTTGTTTGATCTCTGGGCACATAAAAAAAAAAAAAAACTAAATGTGGAAATGTGCACATATAAAAAATGTGGGAAAAGTGTTTTTTTTCTTCTAATTTTACTTAAGTCTATACTGTCTTAGTGCCTTGACTTTGCGTTGAGGAGACTGATCATTTTGAGAGCTTACTGGGGTACCCGGTTACCCCAATAGCCCCTAGAAGTTCTAATCAGGCAGCGCTGATGTCATAATATGATGTTGTAAGACTACTGAATAAATAGATGCTGTGCTTCCCATTTCTCTTGGGTACAAAATTTGTTCATAGTTGGAAATTAGCTTAAACACTGATATTTTTTAATCATAGGAACAGTTATGGAAAGCATTTTTTACGGTGATATTAATCCTTAATCTTAATTATAGATTTAATAGCTACAAACTAAAATTCATGAGTGTACAGAATACATGTGCAAGGTATATTTTAATATAACATTAGAAATAAACTTGTTTGGGAATATAGTTTTGAAATGCTTCTTTGTTCTGCATAAGAACCTTGAGATTGCTACAAAGATTCCCATCAGGCTTTCTGGAGTGCTTGTTTTATAATGCAATGTGATAGATTGTGCTATGAAACATGAATGTAAAAATTTGATTTGTGGAACTATTTGCAAAGTTATCAAAGCAAAACAAATTGAATATGGGAACCATTTAGCTAACATATGCAATTTAGAAACAAGAAAAATAAAAAATGTCCTCTTTTCCAAAACATTTAGCCAGCCATTGAAAAACAGATAGCAAAAACAATAGACTAAAAATACATTAAATATAATATTAAGAAGACAGTATTTGCAGTTTAAAAGTTCTAGGTATTTAGTTATACTTTGACCATAAGATAACCTGATCATTGTTCTCAATACAGAAAATAAAACAAATATAGCTAGAATAACCATTTTTCTGTGGGGATTGTCTGAAGAATTGCTCACCATATTGTCAGATGTTGTTAGGGGATTGAAAATCATTTAAAGAAAACAACCAAATAAAATTGAGAGGCTTTACGTTTCACATTGCAGAAACTTTGGGGTTGATTAAGTAAAAATGAAGAGTGCAAAATCTGAAGAGTGCAAAATCTGGTGCAGCTGTACATGGTAGCCAATCAGCGTCTAACTTCAGCTTGTTCAATTAAGCTTTGACAATAACACCTGGACGCTGATTGGATTCTATGAAGAGCTGCACCAAATTTTGCACTCTTCAGTTTTAGTAAATCAGGGTTCCTGTGTTCTTATAAGGACTGTGTTTTTTTTTTACTAAAGGCGACTTCACTTTGCACTGTAAGTGCACTTGGAAGTGCAGTCGCTGTAGATCTGAGGGGTACATGCAAGGAAAATAAAAATCAGCATTTTTGCTTGCACATGATTGGATGATAGAAATCAGCAGAGCTTCCCCTCATTTTTATCTTCCCTTCAGTTCTACAGGGACTGCACTTCCAAGTGCACTTGCAATGCAAAGTGGAGTTGTCTTTAGTAAATCAACCCCTGTGTGTTAATCAAACCAGCAGATGTGTAGCATGTTCTTTCATTGGTTATAACTAGGGATGAGCCGAACACCCCCCTGTTCGGTTCGCACCAGAACTTGCGAACAGGCAAAAAATTTGTTTGAACATGCGAACACCGTTAAAGTCTATGGGACACGAACATGAATAATCAAAAGTGCTCATTTTAAAGGCTTATATGCAAATTATTGTCATAAAAAGTATTTGGGGACCTGGGTCCTGCCCCAGGGGACATGGATCAATGCAAAAAAAGTTTTAAAAATGGCCGTTTTTTCAGGAGCAGTGATTTTAATAATGCTTAAAGTGAAACAATAAAAGTGTAATATCCCTTTAAATTTTGTACCTGGAGGGTGTCTATAGTATGCCTGTAAAGGGGCGCATGTTTCCCGTGTTTAGACCCCCACAACCACCAGGGAGATGGGTGGGGATAAGGCCCTTGTCCTCATCAACATGGGGACAAGGTGTTTTGGGGGGCTACCCCAAAGCACCCTCCCAATGTTGAGGGCATGTGACCTGATACGGTTCAGGAGGGGGGGCTCTCTCATCCCCCCTCTTTTCCTGTGGCCTGCCAGGTTGCATGCTCAGATAAGGATCTGGTATAGATTTTTGGGGGGACTCCATGCCGTTTTTTAAAAAATTTTGGCGCGGGGCTCCCTTTAAAATCCATACCAGACCTGAAGGGCCTGATATGGAATTTAGGGGGACCCCCCACATAATTTTTTTTTTAAATTTTGGTTCAGGGTTCCCCTGTGGGGAATTCCCATGCCCTTTTTATCAATTAACTTTTATGTTGCTGTCAGACTGTTCTAAACACGGGAAACATGCACCCCTTTACATGCATACTATAGACACCCCTCAGGTACCCAGGTACAAAATTTAAAGAGATATTACACTTTTATTGTTTCACTTTAAGCATTATTAAAATCACTGCTCCCGAAAAAACGGCCGTTTTTAAAACTTTTTTTTGCATTGATTCATGTCCCCTGGGGCAGGATCCAGGTCCCCAAACACTTTTTATGACAATACCATGAATATAAGCCTTTAAAATTAGCACTTTTGATTTCTACCATAGACTTTTAATGTGTTTTCCGCGGCATTCGAATTTGCCGCGAACACCCCAAATTGTTCGCTGTTCGGCAAACTTGCGAACAGCCGATGTTCGAGTCGAACATGAGTTCGACTCAAACTCGAAGCTCATCCCTAGTTATAACCAGAGCCAGATTTATATAGGGGCTATTGGAGCTACAGCTCCAGGCTCTTACCTCAATATTAGCCATGTCAGTGACTTATCAGTATCCATGTCCTGAAAAAAGAAAGGCCCACTGTGCACTGCACACATGGAGGAGACAAGTCTCAGCCGCTGCATCCGGGTCCTGTTTCTGCCAGTGCCTGGCTCCTATCACAGGATCTGTTTTACAATCAGACAGATCCTCAGTGCCTGGAAGTTGCACACAGTTGTCTGGGGGTGGGGCAATGATGTCATCCTAACCAGCAGGAGCCCTGGAGGAAGGAAATCTCCCATTTTCCTGAGACAAGGTCAGTAAACTTAGGGATTGAGGATTGTACAGAAACCAAGCTGGGAGTGTAATTATTGTGCTGGGGAACAGACTGCTGCTCCCCACCATATAATGTGGAGTGCCAACCATGTCATGTACAGTGCCCATCATGTCATGTGCTGTGTCATGCAGTGCCAACCATGTAATATGCAGTGCCCACTACAGTATGTCACGTGCTTTGCCATGCACAGTCATGTGCTGTGCCCAACATATAATGTGCTAGGCATGTAGTGGCCACCATGCAATTTGTTGTGCCCACCATGTAATATGCAGTGCCCATTATGTAATATGCTGTGCCCACCATGTAATGTGCTCTGCCATGCAGTGCCCATCATGTAATGTGCTGCGCCCACCAGAGTTGGGCAAAATGTTTGAGCCAATCAAAAGTTCGGCCTTAACATCACCTGTTTGGTGAACACCCAAATTTGCGGGGCACTCGGCGGAACGTTCACCCACCGAGCACCCCATGATGCACTGCACACTGCATAGTGCTTAACTGGTTGTTAAGCAGCGGGCCAGGAAGCCGGCCGCTGTGTCCTTAACAATGAATGAGTAAACGGGCTTCCCCGCTTACAGCCGAATGAAAAAAAAAACATTGCCGGCAATAGAAAAAAGTGAGAAAAAAAATGGTGTGGATTTTAAGGGGAACCCCCACGTCAAAATGTTTTAAAAAATTGACAAGCGAGTGCCCCCCTCCAGAACCATACAAGGTCACATGCCCTCAACATGAGAGGGTGCTTTTGGGCCAAAGCACCTTGTTCTTATGTTGATGGGGACGAAGGCCTATTCCTGACAACCCTGGGTGGTGGTTGTGGGGGCCTGCGGGCAGGGGGCTTATCGGAATCTGGAAAAACATTGTCAATCATGGCACCCTCTGCACCACAGGATCCAGAAATAAAAAACGCTCTGCCCTTGACAAAGGTTAAACGTTGAATGTCTGCTCTGCCGTTTGACAGTTCTTAAATGGGTAAGGGGTGAGGCCACCTGGTTATGTCACCTGGTGGCACCACCCCCTTGTGATGCCACCGACCCAGCATGCACCGGTCAGTGATGTCACAAGGGGGTGGTGCCACCAGGTGATGTCACCAGGTGACAGTTTAGCATAATAGCTGTCCCTCATCCCAAGTCAGAGGAGGCCAAACAGCATAGCCCAAGTATAGGGAGAGCATTAGTATACTGATATATAATTTAGAAATATCCATCATTTTGCCCAAACGAGGAGAAGTACTTTATACACAGGTGTATGACATTTTAATGTTTGTAACTGTGTTACTTAATTGTCAGAGAAAGAAAGACTTACATCTTTTCAATCATCGTCATATACAAATTTCATTTATGAGATTTCTAAATTATATATCAGTATACTAGTATACTATGTTATGTCCCCATAGCTTTGGTGTGCTCTCCCTATACTTGGGCTATGCTTTTTGGCCTTCTCTGACTTGGGGTGAGGGACAGCTAGTATGCTATATTGTATTATACCATACAATTCTATAATTATCGAATAATGTTTGTATTTTTCACAGTGTGTTTTTTATTTGATTATGCAGAATAGATGCCTAAGCTCCTGAAGAAGCGTTTACATGCGCAACATGTAGAGATGAGCTGAGATACGACCCCCTCCCTCCTTCAATGCTATATCTGGTGCAACGATGCCAATGGACCCACTTCCATGGTTTCTGTGATGCATAGATAACCTATAATGCTATGGGTACAATAGGTAGTGTGTAATATGTGTCTAGGCAACTTTGTTGTGTTATTCATTAGCGTATGTTTTTAAACATTGTCAAGTTTATTAATAAAATGTATTGAATTTTTTAAATATGTTGATATTGTAGTGCCTATAAAGTCCATCATCTTTTCCACAACTAGTCATGTTATGTTCTGTGCCATGCAGCGCCCAGCGTGTCGTGCGCAGTGTAATGCCCAGCATGTCATGTGCTGTGAAAACCATGTAATGTGCTGTGCCCACCATGTAATGCATTGTGCCCACCATGTAATGTGCTGTGCCATGCAGTTCCCACCATATAATGTGCTCCACCCAGCATGTCATGTGCTGTGCCATGCAGTGCCCACCATGTAATGTGCTGTGTCATGCATTGCTCACCATGTCATGGGCAGTGCCCATCATGTAAATTACTGTGCAGTGCCCACCATGTCATGTGCTGTGCTGTGCCCACCATGTTATGTGCTGCACCATAAAGTGCCTACCATGTAATGTGCTGTACCCACCATGTAATGTGCTGTGCCCATCATGTAAGGTGCTGTGCAGTGCTCATCATGTCATGTGTTGTGCCCACCATGTAATGTGCTGTGCCCACCATGTGATGTACTGTGCCATACAGTGCCCACCATGTCATATGCAGTGCCCACCTTTCATGGATTGTGCCCTGCAGTGCCCAACATGTAATGTGCTGTACCCACCATGTAATGTGCTCAGCCATCCCCACCTTGTCATGTGCTGTGCGCACCATGTAATGTGATGTTCTGTGCCCACCATGTGCACGTGCTGTGCCCACCATATAATGTGCTGTTTTTTGCAGTGCCCACCATGTAATGGGCTGTGCCCATCATGTAATGTGCTGTGCCATGCTCACCATTGAATGTGCTGTGCTGTGCAGTGCCCATCATGTCATGTGTTGTGCCCACCATGTAATGTGCTGTGCCCACCATGTGATGTACTGTGCCATACAGTGCCCACCATGTCATATGCAGTGCCCACTTTTCATGGGTTGTGCCCTGCAGTGCCCAACATGTAATGTGCTGTACCCACCATGTAATGTGCTCAGCCAAGCCCACCTTGTCATGTGCTGTGCCCACCATGTAATGTGATGTTCTGTGCCCACCATGTGCATGTGCTGTGCCCACCATGTGCATGTGCTGTGCCCACCATATAATGTGCTATTTTTTGCAGTGCCCACCATGTAATGTGCTGTGCCCATCATGTAATGTGCTGTGCCATGCTCACCATTGAATGTGCTGTGCTGTGCAGTGCTCACCATGTCATGTGTTGTGCCCACCATGTAATGTGCTGTACAGTGCCCACTGTGTAAAGTTGTTGTGACGACGGGGGTTCCTTGCGGTCATGTGATATGCTCTCCCTCTTCCCGATCATGTGACTTCCCTATGAGGATTGGCCATCTTTACTTTGCTACGTCACATCCTTATGTTTGACACTTGGGAAGCTCCCCTTAGGGACTGATGACTTCCGGTCTTGCACTCATTGGAGGACATATCCTCCTGCCTCCTCTAGCCTTTTGTCTATTGGCCCAAATGACCACTGGACAAGCCTCATGACCCGGTAGATGTCTTTGGTCCAATCAAATCTAATGGAAGTTCCCCTTCCTAATTGGTGATGTGTTATTTGGTTATTTATAAATATTAGCAGTATGGAGTGGGTAGTCCATGCCCCAGTTGAAGACCAGTTGGTCGAAACGCGTCAGTCGGTTGCCCACTCTCCATGCTGTTTTTTTGTCTTTCATGTGATCACGATTTTATTTGTAGAGTTTTTTAATAAATAAAAAAAACTCCCTTTTTTTACCTGCACCATGCGGAAGTTTTACTTTTTCTTTGCATACCACCTGGATGAGAGCGATTATCCTGTTTGGGCTTCTTGTGACATGTCCTGCCTTCAGTACCTGGAGTTTGGAACCCTCACTTAGATGACCTATCTGGAAGATTCCTTGAGGTTCCGTTGATGACCCCTGGAACTTCGGCTCAAGTCCATCTAACCACCTCCACCCTTTCGAAATCCTCTCTTTGGCCCGGTTGGGCTTACCGCTTGATTGACTCCATGTCGCTGACAGGGGAGTCCACCTTATCTGGTAAGAGTACCCATCCTTTTTCATCCACCGATGTTGAGTATTATTGATGGTGATTTCCTCTACGGATTTATACCACCTATCAACCTATGCTTGCCACCCACCACCCAGGATTGACCCCTCCTGTGTTTTGACACCATTGGACACTATTACATTTCACGATATGTAATGTGGTGCGCCGTGCCCAACAGGTAACGTGTTGTGCTTTGCCCACCATGTCATGTGTTGTACCCACCATGTAATGTGCTATGCAGTACCCACCATTTAATGTGCTGTTCCCACCAAGTCATGTGCTGCATCCACCATGTAATGTGCTGTGTTGTGCCCACCATGTAATGTGCTGTGCCCACCATGTAATGTGCTGTGCCCACCATGTAATGTACTGTGCTTTGCTCCCCCCTCCATGTAACATACTCTGCTGTGCCCCCCCATGTAATGCACTGTGCTATTACCCCACCCCCCATGTAATGTACTATACTTTGACCTCCACAGACTCACCCCCTCACCCTCCTCTCTTTATCATCTCCTCTCTCTCTCTCTCTCTCTCTCTCTCTCTCTCTCTCTCACCTCTTTCATCCCCCCTCTCTCTATTTCTCTCTCACATACTTCACCTCCTTTCTCTACCCCCCTCTTTTCACAACCCCCCTCCCTCTCTCTCCCCCGTTCTACCTCTCTCTTTCTTTCTCTCACCTCCCTCCCACCCCCTCTCTCTCTCAACCCCCCTCTCCCTCCCTCACCCCCTCTTTCTCTTCCCCCTATCTCACCCCCGTCCTCTCGCCCCTCTCTTTCAGCCCCCTCTCTCTCTCACCCCTCTCCCTCTTTAATTTAATTTGTTTTAACAAACAAATTGTTTGCATTTTTCTAATTTATTTATTTTCATATAAGGGCCTATCAAAATCCTCAGCACCAGGCCCATGATGCTCTTAATCCGGCCCTGGTTACAACTACTTTATGTTCAATAAAAACACGGGACATTGTGGAGTTTGTAGATTCTCCACTTGTTTGTGTTATTCTGGGATCAAGAATGTGTTGAGAACATTAGATTTGACACATTTTGCAAAGCAGGGACTAATGTGAATGATATAAATGAAGCCAAGTCTTTGCTGTCATCATTGTTCATTCCTATTTGCAAACTGGTGCATTGATATTGTTTGCATTGCATTCTTTATACTGACATTGACTTCATTCAATTAGTATCATTTGATGATACTAATTGGGCTATAGTACATCAGGGGAACGCAGTGTCCAAGCAATCTTTTTTATTCATACCTTCCAAAACCATATATATATATATATATATATATATATATATATATATATATATATATATATATACACACACATATACAGTATCTCACAAATGTTAGTACACCCCTCACATTTTTGTAAATATTTTATTATATCTTTTCATGTGACAACACTGAAGAGATTACACTTTGCTACAATGTGCTACAATGTAGAGTAGTGAGTATACAGCTTGTATAACAGTGTAAATTTGCTGTCCCCTCAAAATAACTCAACACACAACAATTCATGTCTAAACCGCTGGCAACAAAAGTGAGTACACCCCTAAGTCAAAATGTCCAAACTGGCCCAAAGTGTCAATATTTTGTGTGGCCACCATTATTTTCCAGCACTGCCTTAACCCTCTTCAGCATGGAGTTCACCAGAGCTTCACAGGTTGCCACTGGAGTCCTCTTCCACTCCTCCATGATAACATTACAGAGCTGGTGGATGTTGGAGACCTTGCGCTTCTCCACTTTCCGTTTGAGGATGCCCCACAGATGCTCAATAGGGTTTAGGTCTGGAGACATGCTTGGTCAGTCCATCACCTTTACCCTCAACTTCTTTAGCAACCAGTGGTCATCTTGGAGGTGTGTTTGGGGTCGTTATGTTGGAATACTGCCCTGAGGCCCAGTCTCTGAAGGGAGGGGATCATGCTCCTCTTCAGTATGTCACAGTACATGTTGGCATTCATGGTTCCCTCAATGAACTGTGGCTCCCCATTGCCGGAAGCACTCATGCAGCCCCAGACCATGACACTCCCACCAGCATGCTTGACTGTAGGCAAGACACACTTGTCTTTGTACTCCTCACCTTGTTGCCGCCACACACGCTTGACACCATCTAAACCAAATAAGTTTATCTTGCTCTCATCAGAACACAGGACATGGTTCCAGTAATCCATGTCCTTAGTCTGCTTGTCTTCATTAAACTGCTTTCGGGCTTTCTTGCGTATCATCTTTAGAAGAGGCTTCCTTCTGGGATGACAGCCATGCAGACCAATTTGATGCAGCATGAGGCATATGGTCTGAGCACTAACAGGCTGACCCCCACCCCTTCAACCTCTGCAGCAATGCTAGCAGCACTCATACGTCTATTTCCCAAAGACAACCTCTTGAAATGATGCTGAGCATGTGCACTCAATTTCTTTGGTCAACCATAGCGAGGCCTGTTCTGAGTGGAACCTGTCCTGTTAAATTGCTGTATGGTTTTGGCCACCATACTGCAACTTAGTTTCAGGGTCTTGGCAATCTTCCTTTAGCCTAAGCCATCTTTATGTAGAGCAACAATTCTTTTTTTCAGATCCTCAGAGAGTTCTTTGCCATGAGGTGCCATGTTGAACTTTCAGTGACCATTATGAGAGAGTGAGAGTGATAACACCAAATTTAACACACCTGTTAAATTTGAGTTATTGAGTTGTTGAGTTATTTTGTGGGGACAGCAAATGTATACTGTTATAAAAGCTGTACACTCACTACTTTACATTGTAGCAAAGTGTAATTTATTCAGTTTTGTCACATGAAACAATATAATAAAATATTTACAAAAATGTGGAGGGGTGTACTCACTTTTGTGAGATACTGTATATATATAATATATACAGAAAAACCTTGGATTGTGAGCATAATTTGTTCCGGAAACATGTTTGTCATCCAAAGCACTTTTATATCAAAGCAAATTTCCCCATAAGAAATAATGGAAACTCCAATGATTCATTCCACAACCATTTATTCATAAGTCTTTCCGTCTATAGTCCATATAAAAAGATTATAGCAATGGGATAGGTTGTGTAATCATAAAATGTCCATCCACAAATGAAAGCCTCCACAAGGGGATTAAAAGCAAAATCCAACAGGAGCTACAGAGTATAAAAGAGAAGAGAGGCGCCTCTAAGTGTAGCAATATGGTTACATTTCATAAAAGTACAACATTTAGCAACTCACATGGTTGATGATTAAAAGAGGTACATCTAAGTATGCAGGCATCTGGGGTATTCACATACACCATCCCCCGCACCACCAGCTCTCACTGCTGTTAGTCTGCAATAGTGACCGGGAAGACTACCCTGCAGTAGAGCAATCTAAAAGCAGTTCAACGCTTGAACTGCTCGTGGAGCGCAGCGTGGAAGGGATGATGACAATGGGGAAGAGGAGGATGGTCTATGTGGACAACTTTACCCCCGATGCCTGCATACTTAGATGTGCCTCTTTTAATCATTAACCATGTGAGTTTCTAAATGTTGTACCTTCAATAAATGTAACTGTATTGTTACACTTAGAGGCGCCTTGCTTCTCTTTTATACTCAGTTGTGACATGATGCTACCTGTATATCAAGACATTGCTTGTAAATCAAGTCAAAATTTATTTAAAAATGTTGCTTGTCTTGCAAAATGCTCTCAAACCAAGGTTTTACTGTGTGTATATATATATATTTATATCAATATATATAGATCTATCTATCTATCTATCTATCTATCTATCTATCTATCTATCTATCTATCTATCTATCTATCTATCTATCTATCTATCTATCTATCTATCTATCTATCTATCTATCTATCTATCTATCTATCTGTTGCGGGCACCTACTTTTTTTAGGTGATCTTTCTTGGTAGTTTCTATGTCAGGTAAATTTAGACAGGCTTGTGCTATTACAGCAGGCCTGTCTGTTGTTAATTTTCTTTTGAGTGGCAGGGAGTTTGTATGCTAATCTCGGCTAATCATTAATTTGCTTGGTAACACCCGGGACTTGCATATAAAAAGGGGAGTCACGTGGTTCCGGGAGAAGTTCGAGTTTGGAGAGAAACCCAGCCTGGTTCCCGGAGAGGAGAGGTTCCCCCTTCGGGGAGCCAATGGAGCCCCCCCTGCGAGGAGGGTGGGGAACCGGCACCCGCAGAGGAGTAGATGACACCGTACAGCATGTAGTCGCTGGTGTCATTGGCCGTCCCTGCGGGGAAGGGAGCGTGGAAGAAATGAGAAAGGGAACTAAGAATCATTGCGGAAGAAGTAGCAACAAAGAGGAAGGAAACTGGGCAATCGATCGTTTATGAGTGGCAAATGGACTATTGATCACATGAGTGAAAGCCCAAGGGAAGGGTACTAACAGAGGCTGAGGATTGTTGTTACGCAGTCAGTGAGATGGGCAGTGATGGCCTGTGACTTTGGGTTCAGCAATGCCCTGGGATTCCAATCAGTCAAGTGGGAGGAGTTATTCAGAGTGACTTTTCTTTAGCTCAACTTGGAAGTACCATGTAGACAGGAAGTAGTGGTAAAAAGGTAGCGGTGAAGCTGCAAGCACACATATAGAGATACGGACTGTTCTTTAAAGGTCATGCAGATGAAGAAGTTGTTTTGTGAGTGACTCTTTATCAATTAATCTCTATCAAATCTACTTCCATCTTCCCTGATTGAAGAAATCATCCAAAGTGATTTCCCAATTATCAGCAATTGATTATAGTTTTCCTGTAAGAGCCATTGAAAGGTGATAATGTAACAAACAGCATCTCAAAGGAAGTCCTTCTCCCATCCCAGTTTATGTTGATGAATAAAGCAAGAAAAAAAGCATTAAGGACTGTGAGTTTTGAATCTATGGGCTGCAAGGGTTGGGTGGTAAACGTGAATTATGGATAGAACAATTTATCAGCCGCTCCTTCGGGGGTAAGCGCTACATGTGGGGGCTCATCCGGGATATCTGTTTCACGTTTGCCGCTAACCATCTCCCATAGCAATGAAGTCTGCATTTCAGTAACTGTTGCCAAGATAGCTTGCAGTATAACAGTAACTAAAAACTGCAAAGCTGCTAAGATGACCATGAAATCATTCACTCTCGATTAGTAGTTAGGTAACATAACAATTAGATTTCTGCCTCTCCTCCAATTTTGAGGTTCTGGCCGTAGCCTATTGCATATATATGTAAGAAGGGATCTATTCCTAGGGTGGTCTATAGAGTAGACGCTCCCAGGATAGGATAGACAGCTACTTGTGGTCAGAAAGGGCACTCTACACAGTTATGTAAAAACGTTTTGTATCAAATTTTATTGTGGTGATATTCACCTAAATCATTAGGTTTAAAAACATTATGTTGCTTCCCAATGAGGTTAATTGATTCAAGTCCTCTGACAACATGTCATAAAAAGTGATACCTTAAATGTATAATCATACAGACAAGGTATCAATGTTACAAATGTCTAACATTCAGACAAACAATACTCACATATAACATTTAACAAATAACACATAATGCAGGCACCTGAAGTGATTCATCTCTGTCTAGCAGTCCCAGTGGCTAAATGCCTCTGTAATTAATGTTAGTGATATAAAGTAATATCATAAATCAAACCTGATTAGGTGATCAATATCGGGAGTGCCAGGCAGAGGTGGTCCCCGGGGATATTATTATTAAATATTAGCAGTATCAATGGAGTCTAATTAAGGAGCGGGGGGGCGGTAATTCGGGCGGTAAATGAGGAAAAAATGAAGCTATAGTGCCTGAGTTTATAGGAAGTCCTCAGAGGTTAGTTGGAAAAGTCCTCTTTAAGCTTGTTCCGTTCTTTATGATGTGATACAGATATTAAAGTATAGGAAATTGCATTGGATTCAAATCACACATTTAGAATTGGATCAAACTGATAATCAATAAGGGTGCTAGCATGCTTGTGAATGTTCCATGGTAGTGTTCAGTGATAGTATGGACACTATATCAGTATTCTCTTATTCCTCTGAACATTTCAAACGTTTTACATAACCCATGGATAGTGCAGGGTCTTTCTATGCATATCGCTCAAGTCAGTGGAAGCAAGGAAGGGTTTGGTGCTGGGTTGGTCTAAGGAGTAGGATGAACCCACATCCCAGGTTAAACTAGCTAAATGGAAATTGATCCTCTTGCGGGACTTTAGAGGGAACACCTACTCATGGGTCATAAAGAGTATAGAGGATATAGAGATTGTATGATAAAGTGTTTATTAATAGTATAGATCTTTAAATGGATCTGTGATACAAGGGGTAAATATGCAGCATGCGTGATACATACAAAAAGATAGCACAAGTAGCTGCCTAAACTATCCTGGGAGCGTCTACTCTGCAGTATAACAGTACCTGCCACCAGAGGTCGCTGGGGAGGACTTTGAAAATGTGCAGCTACAGTTCCTCGCGTGCTGAACCAACAAGTGGGGGGTGGAGCCAGCAGAGGAAAAGTTTTCAGCATTCAGCGTGCCAGGCGCTAGAGTGAGAAAGGCGGAGGAAGATGGCGGAAGGTGTTGGGAATACACTTGCCATGCAGCAGTTACCTGATCTGCAGGACGGGCTTCTGATTGACACCAGTGTTCAGTTGGAGCTGACTGGAGGACTGGCATTGGGAGTGATTGACAAAGTAGAGAGGCTCTGTATGTTATGTCCCAGATGTCGGAGGCCTATAGTTGGAGTTACCGCCTGGGCTCAGTGTGGACATTGTGGTATCCAATTGACGCGATTGGGACCTTTTCAACAAGAGGTCAAATACTATGCTGCTAATATTGCAACTGGACTTTGTCTGCTGCAAGAACAGGTGATTCGGAAGGCTGGAGAGGGTCGTGTATCGCCTGCAGCAGCAGTGGAGGAGCTCCCATCTGATTTGGCTGAGTCACCAAAAGATCATGTAGGATCTGTTGGAAAAGCCTGTAGCCTGGCTGGGGACCCAGGGACTGTTGAAGTTGTTGCCCAGTCTTTGGAAGAAAGCTCTGAGGACCCAGTTAGCGGTAAGCCCTTTGATTTGCCCGTCCGGAAGGTGCCTAAGTTAGAGGAGGGGGATCCCTCGGGTGAGCCGGACAGGGTAGATGGAGGCCGGGCTGTAGATTGGGGATCACCACAGATTCTGCAAAAGTATGGATGGATGGACAATCTCTTTGAATGGTCATCTCCGGAATAGTTTGATTCAAGTAGTGAGGAGGAATATTTCTTGGAAAGTTCAACTTCAGTGGAGGCTTCCACGGGAGTGTCACGTACCTGGTAGGAGTCTGAAATGACGAGGTCAGCCTCTCTTGTATCTCCAATCCAAGCCCCACTGGAGATGGAACAGATGGTGGCAAGGGTCAGGAGGAACACGAGTGCCTGTGAATCCTGCGTGCAGAACTTGCCGGAAGTGTTGCAGACTGGGAAGTGCAGGCAGGGTTTCTGGTGAAGAGCTGGAACCAGCACAGCTGAGAGGATGGACGGCCAGCACAGGTACTCGGAAACAGCGTGGAGCCAAACAGGAGACAGGAGCGAGGTCATCAGGTAAGCCGGGTTCAGTAACGGGTGGGCAGCGAGGTACCAAGGTATAAACAGGAGCAAGGTCAAACAGGAAGCCAGGATCATGAACCAGTAATCAGAGTAATCAGAGTCCAGAAACAGGGTCAGGAAGGCCAGGGTTTCAGCAACAGGAAGTCAAGTCAAACAAACAAGGTTTCAGAATCTCAGGACACAGCTGAAGATCAAGCAGCACCTGTCAGAAATCAGAGCAATCCTAAAATAGGCTGTCAGGTGCCAATTGTGGTCAGATGTGTGTTCCTGCGCAAGGAAATCTGCTGATGCCCATGAATGCGTGCATGCGCACGTGTGCGTGCCCGGCGCATTCTGACAGTTCTCTTAAATTGCCCCCCCCTTAAGGGCAGCCTCCGGATGCCCTTCAAGTGTCTTTTCTCTGGATGGCGTTGAAAAAAGGCTTGCACTAGTTTGGGAGCATGCACATCTGAAGCTGGTTCCCAGGAATTTTCTTCCGACCCATAGCCTTTCCATTTAATGAGGAACTGTGTTTGGTTATGCCTTCTTCTACAGTCCAACACGGCTTCCACCTCAAATTCCTCATTCCCTTCGATGAGCAGCGGAGGAGGAATTTTAGAAACCCGATCTGGAAATGGATTTGGTACAGCTGGTTTCAACAAAGAGACATGGAATACAGGGTGGATCTTTAGATTCTTGGGTAACACCAACTCGATTGCCACTGCATTAATTTTCCTCTTGACTGGGAAGGGTCCCAAAAATTTTGGGCCAAGTTTTCTTGAAGGACAGCTCAGTTTAAAGTTTGTTGTGGAAAGCCAGACCTTGTCTCCAGGTTTAAGGTTCAGATTACCTCTCTTCTTCTTGTCGAAGAACTTTTTATTGCTTGCTTGAGTCTTGGAGATTGTATCTTGCAGTAATTGGTTATTAGTACTGAGGAAGTTTAATCTGTTTTGTACAGCAGGTACAGATGATTCAATGGCCAGCTCAGGTAAGAAAATTGGTGGTACCCATAATTGGCAAAAAAGGGTGATTGCTTGGTTGCAGAGTAGATGGAATTATTGTATAAAAATTCTGCCAGTGGAAGAAGTGATAGCCAGTCATCTTGTGCAAAAGAGGAAAAACACCGTAAGTACTGCTCAAGGGTTTGATTGGTTCTTTCAGTTTGTCCATTAGTTTGTGGATGGTAGGCTGTGGAGAGGCGGAGTTGTTCAGTGCTTGGCATAATGCCCTCCAAAATCTAGACGTAAACTGCACCCCACGATCAGAGATAATGCTATCAGGGACACCATGTAATCTTACAATCTCCTTGATGCAAGCTGAGGCGGTCTCTGTGGCCGAAGGAGTTCCTTGTAAGGGTACAAAATGGGCCATCTTGGTCAGGCGATCCACCACAACAAACACGGTGGTGAAGTTTTCAGATGGGGGGAGTTCCACGATGAAATCCATGGAGATCATGCTCCATGGTTTCTCAGGTACAGGGAGTGGCTCAAGTAGGCCCCAAGTTTTGGCTCTGTCTGTCTTATTCCGAAGGCATGTCACACAAGAATTAACATATCTTTTGCAGTCTTGCATCAACTTTGGCCACCAGAATGTACGAGAGATCAGATCGGCCGTTTTGCGAATTCCAAAGTGGCCTGCTAATGGGTGGTCATGACATCGCCTCAGGACAGCAACTCTGAATTGCTCAGGGATAAAGATTTGCTTCTTATGAAAGTACAGACCATCCCTCAATTGAAGAGCCAGATCTTTGGAAGGTGGTTGGTTTATCACATCTGCTTTTATCTGAGACATCAAATCCGCCTGAAGAAGCAAAAAATTTTTGGCTGGCAAAATAGTACCAGGTTCTGAGGATACCACTGGGTCGCTGAACATGCGGGACAAGGCATCCGGTTTACCATTCTTTGAGCCAGGACGATAAGTTATATGGAACATAAAACGAGAGAAGAAAAGTGCCCACCTTGCCTGCCGGGGTCTTAGTCGTCTAGCCGTCCTCAAGTATTCAAGATTTTTATGGTCCGTGAAGATGAGGATGGGGTGAGCTGCTCCTTCCAGGAGGTAGCGCCATTCTTCAAGCGCAGCCTTGATAGCCAGCAATTCTCGATCTCCAACATCATAGTTCCTTTCAGAAGGATTAAATTTCTTAGAGAAAAAGGCCACAGGATGGAGCAAAGATTTGGGACCTTGGCGTTGAGACAAAATAGCGCCCAGTGCACTCTCAGAGGCATCCACCTCCAAAACGTAGGCTAAGGATGGATCAGGATGTTTCAAGATAGGAGCTGACGTGAATAAAGTTTTTAACTGTTCAAAAGCTGTTTGAGCTTCAGGGGTCCATCGGAAAGGAACATGCTGCTTTGTTAACTGAGTGATGGACGTGATGATGCCAGAAAAGTTCTTGATAAATTTTCTGTAAAAGTTGGCGAATCCCACAAATCTCTGAACAGCTTTCCTGTCAACAGGGGCAGGCCATTCCAGGATGGAAGTGACTTTCTGTGGGTCCATGGAGATACCGTCAGCAGAGATGACAAGTCCCAGGAAATGTATGGTTGGTTTTTCAAAGTCACATTTCTCAGTCTTTGCGAAAAGGCGGTGTTCCCTCAGCCGACCCAGTACTTTCTGTACATGAGTCCTATGGGATTCTAGAGTTTCAGAGAATATAAGAATGTCATCCAGATACACGATGACGAATAAATCAAGGAAGTCCCGAAAAACGTCATTAACCAGATGTTGGAATGTGGCAGGGGCGTTGCAGAGTCCGAATGGCATGACTTGATATTCAAAATGCCCGAAGCGTGTTCGGAAGGCCGTCTTCCATTCATCTCCCTCCCTGATTCTGACAAGATTATAAGCACCTCTCAGATCCAATTTGGAGAACACTCGTGCCCCACGCAGCCTTTGAAAAAGTTCAGGGATCAGAGGCAGAGGTTACCGTTTTTTAACAGTGACCCTGTTAAGGTCACGATAGTCCACACAGGGCCTAAGGGTATGGTTTTTCTTTTCCACAAAGAAAATACCGGCCCCTGCTGGTGAAGTGGAGGGCCGGATGAACTGTTTTTTAAGGCTTTCATCTATATAAATCCGCAGGGCTTCTAGTTCAGGCTCAGAGAGAGGATAAATTCGCCCAAATGGGATCTCGGCCCCTGGTAAAAGTTCAATAGGACAATCATATGTTCTATGGGGAGGAAGAGTGTCCGCTCCTTTATTGTTAAATACATCCAGATACTTGTGGTAGGCAGCAGGGACCAGATTAGAGGTTTCATGGTCAGGGAGGATACCCAGGAGGGGTGTGGTATTGAAAGTCTTTTCAGGTAGGCAGTGAATTTGGCAGTAGTCAGAGGAGAAGGAGATGTCTCCGGTAAGCCAGTTAATGTGAGGATTATGTACCTTCAACCATGGAATGCCAAGGATGACCAGGAACATGGGAGAAGCTATGATATCCAAACGGAGGAATTCATGGTGGCCGGAAGAAGTACGGCAGGAAATAGGTAAAGTCTCTTGGGTAACTGGGCCTGATTTAATGCCGGAACCGTCAGCCAGATGAACATGGAATTCCTGCTTCTTGGCACATACAGGCAGCTGGTGGAGAGAAGCAAATGCAGTTTCCATAAAACAACTACAGGCCCCAGAGTCTATGATTGCAAGTACAGGAACAGTCTTTTCAGAAAACTGGAGCACAATGGAAAGAGAGACATGAGACTGGTACCACCCTGAGAGATGCATCATGTGAGGCTGACGGGAGAAAGACCTGCGGGTCTTTGCCGGGCAAGTCTGTATAAAGTGACCCGCCTCCCCGCAATAGAGACACAGATTGTCCTGTAATCGATGAAGGCGTTCATCAGAAGAAAGGGGTGGTCTTCGAAAACTTCTATGAGGAGTCTTATGCAGTTCCCTCCTTCTGGGGGATGCAATGGATGAGGATGCAGGAATGTCAGACCTTGAAGCCACAGAAAGGGTTCCTTTGGACCTTTCGGATTGCCTTTCACGTAATCGCCGATCGATCTGAATGGTTAGATCGATCAGGTCTTCCAGGGATTCTGGAACTCCCACTCTGGAGCTCATCCTTTAAGGTGTCAGACAGTCCTAGTCGAAACTGGTGGCGAAGTGCGGAATGATTCCATTGGGTATCTGCACTCCATACACGGAAATCAGTTACATATTCCTCAGCAGGCCTTGGACCTTGCTGTAATTTGCCAAGCATGAATTCGGCAGTCTGCTGGTAGAAGGGGTCTGCATAAAGCTGAGCCAAGGCTGAGAAGAAAGAATCCGTGGTTGTCAGGACAGGGTCATGTTGTTCCCATGGATGATGAGCCCAGGAAAGTGGTTCATCCAATAGTAATGTAATGATAAACCCCACCTTGATGTTTTCAGACATGAAGGTCCGGGGTAACAGGGAGAAATATAGTTCACAGGAATTCCGGAATGTGCGAAACTTCTTGCGATTTCCGGAGAATCGCTCAGGCATAGGCACCCTGGGTTCAGGAGCAGAAGCAACCTCATGGAACAAGCTGGGCTCTGTTTGGGTATATGAATCAGAGACCAAAAGTGGAGCACAGGCCAATGCGACATTCTCATTGTGGGGAAATCGCTCTTCCATGCGACTCAGATTTTCTTGCAACTTCTGCACAATATTGGATAGCACAGAAATAGATCTGTAAATGTTCTCTGGTGGAGAGGCCTCCCTTTCAGACTCAATTTGTGGCTGCTTGATACTGTCACGTACCTGGTAGGAGTCTGAAATGACGAGGTCAGCCTCTCTTGTATCTCCAATCCAAGCCCCACTGGAGATGGAACAGATGGTGGCAAGGATCAGGAGGAACATGAGTGCCTGTGAATGCTGCGTGCAGAACTTGCCGGAAGTGTTGCAGACTGGGAAGTGCAGGCAGGGTTTCTGGTGAAGAGCTGGAACCAGCACAGCTAAGAGGATGGACGGCCAGCACAGGTACTCGGAAACAGCGTGGAGCCAAACAGGAGACAGGAGCGAGGTCATCAGGTAAGCCGGGTTCAGTAACGGGTGGGCAGCGAGGTACCAAGGTATAAACAGGAGCAAGGTCAAACAAGAAGCCAGGATCATGAACCAGTAATCAGAGCAATCAGAGTCCAGAAACAGGGTCAGGAAGGCCAGGGTTTCAGCAACAGGAAGTCAAGTCAAACAAACAGGGTTTCAGAATCTCAGGACACAGCTGAAGATCAAGCAGCACCTGTCAGAAATCAGAGCAACCCTAAAATAGGCTGTCAGGTGCCAATTGTGGTCAGATGTGTGTTCCTGCGCAAGGAAATCTGCTGATGCCCGTGAATGCGTGCATGCGCACGTGTTCGTGCCCGGCGCATCCTGACATTTCTCTTACAGGGAGTGTCAAGAAAGTTGTCTGGAACAGTTAAAACTCCAGTACCCCCGTTTAATGTGTCAAGTACTACCATGCCTACTAGGCCAGCTAGTGTCAGCAATGGGTCAGCAGGGCTACTGATGCTTGTGTTTTGCCTGGTAAAGGAAAGGCTAAGGACTTGCCTAGACTCTCAAGATTCCAGAGAGAGGTTCAGCGAAAGGTAGCTCAAGAATGGGGCTTTGACTACCCCTATGTTCCAGAACATGTTATGGATATTATTGAAAGTTCCCGGGAAACATGGGAGGATGAACTTTTGTGGGGCTATCTTCACGTTCCTAAGCCAAAAAGGACACCTGACAGTGAAGTATGGGTCCGGTTCAAGGATATTCATCGTGAGTGGAGGCTTGGAAGAGCGATTCACAAAGATAGAGTGTTAGTGGTAAAGGCTGGACAAAATACCCGTAGCTACTCTATCTTGGTGAGAGGACCAGGGAACAGTCAAAAGAGGTTGCCTGACCTGAGGTACTATTTGTGAACAGGATTGTATTCACAAATGTATTTTTCTACCCAGATTCACTGCAGGATGGCAGATGGGTTAAGGTGGGTTTTCCCCCAAGTAAACTGTTAAGCAGGAGACTTGCATTCATGGTACCTAACAAGGACAAAGTTAAGGACACTAGAGTGCGCTGTTTCTGCTAAGTCCCTTTGTTGCACAAGTATTTTTCCAAGGACTCTTGTTTAAGAGCCAAACAGAAAGTTTATTTGCCAACGGGCACACGGATCTATTTGTTGAGCATGTCTGTTTGGGATGCGCTTTGCAGGAGTACTGCTAGACTCCCTTTGAGGCAGCGATTATCTCAACAGGAACACAAATGCCATAAGGGATTGTGTATTTGTTCAGTTACCTGGTAGAGGATGATAACCCCCTCTGTTTGGTAATGTTTGTATAGTAGTCAGTATAAGTTAGAAACATTTTGTGTTTTCTTTTAGGTATATTGAAGATTTGACGGCTGTCTATCTCACAGATGAAGGCCTGTGGTAAGCAAAGTATTCCTCCTGAGGGAGCAATGCTTTGGTTAAGCTTGTATAGAATATTAGATATAGGGATCTACAGTCAGGCTATGTAAATACTATAGTGCTGATATTGTGTACAGTGACAATTGATGCTATCCCTGTTTTGAGTTCATTTCCTTTTCCCCATTCCATTTGATGTACTGAGATGCTCTTTCCTCCTTAAATCTTAGGGGTTACTCTAAATTCATTCCCCACAACTGGGGACAGTTGTGATTCAAGTGGGGGGTGTATGTAGCGGGCACCTACTTTTTGGTAGGTGATCTTTCTTGGTAGTTTCTATGTCAGGTAAATTTAGACCGGCTTGTTGCTATTACAGCAGGCCTATCTGTTGTTAATTTTCTTTTGAGTGGCAGGTGGTTTGTATGCTAATCTCGGCCAATTATTAATTTGCTTGGTAACACCCGGGACTCGCATATAAAAAGGGGAGTCACGTGGTTCCGGGAGGAGTTCGAGTTTGGAGGGAAGCCGAGCTTGGTTCCCGGAGGGGAGAGGTTCCCCCTCCGGGGAACCAACGGAGCCCCCCCTGCGAGGAGGGTGGGGAACCGGCACCCGTGGAGGAGTAGATGACAACGTACAGCATGTAGTCGCTGGTGAGAAGTTGGTGAGAAGTTGGTGAGAAATAAGATTCTTTGGTCTGATGAGCCCAAGATAGAACTTTTTGGCCTTAATTCTAAGCGGTATGTGTGGAGAAAACCAGGCACTGCTCATCACCTGTCCAATACAGTTCCAACAGTGAAGCATGGTGGTGGCGGCATCATGCTGTGGGGGGTGTTTTTCAGCTGCAGGGACAGGACGATTGGTTGCAATCGAGGGAAAGATGAATGCGGCCAAGTACAGGGATATTCTGGACGAAAACCTTCTCCAGAGTGCACAGGACCTCAGACTGGGCCGAAGGTTTACCTTCCAACAAAACAATGACCCTAAGCACACAGCTAAAATAATGAAGGAGTGGCTTCACAACAACTCCGTGACTGTTCTTGAATGGCCCAGCCAGAGCCCTGACTTAAACCCAATTGAACATCTCTGGAGAGACCTAAAAATGGCTGTCCACCAACCTTTACCATCCAACCTGACAGAACTGGAGAGAATCTGCAAGGAGTAATGGCAGATGATCCCCAAATCCAGGTGTGAAAAACTTGTTGCATCTTTCCCAAAAAGACTCATGGCTGTATTAGATCAAAAGGGTGCTTCTACTAAATACTGAACAAAGGGTCTGAATACTTAGGACCATGTGAAATTTCAGTTTTTCTTTTTTAATAAATCTGCAAAAATGTCAACGATTCTGTGTTTTTCTGTCAATATGGAGTGCTGTGTGTACATTAATGAGGAAAAAACTGAACTTAAATGATTTTAGCAAATGGCTGCAATATAACAAAGAGTGAAAAATTTTAGGGGGTCTAAATACTTTCCGTCCCCAATATATATATATATATATATATATATATATATATATATATATATATATATATATATATAGTATATATGTGTGTGTGGTACAGGGCTGCTTTGATACTGGAGCTCACTCTCGAGGTAAAGCATACTGGTAGTGCACTTAGGGCTGCCAATGTACAGGATAGAACCATCCATCCTGTATTGGGCCTGGTCTCAGTAATTTAAATATACTTCTGACCCCTGTACTCTGTACAAGTTTTAGTCCACTGTTGCACTGATCGTTTTTGCTGCACCTACACCTCTGAGTGGCCATGAAAGGGTGGGGGGTAGCTCCATCATGTAGGCTTTCTGTAATCCATATCAATTATGTTAATTTTTTCATTTATTTTTTATTTTTTTGCAGTATCAGATATTGTTGCTACATTATTAGTACTCCCCCTTCTGTGTCACAGGTGTTATCCCTTCTGCGTCAGCACAGCAGTGGTATACTTTTTAGATGGGTAATTTATGCTCCTAGAATGCCTGATGGCGCTCCCTGCATGTTGGGCATCTCTATGTGGCCAGGCTGTAAAAAAGTCTCACACATATGGTATCACCATACTCAGGAGTAGGGATGAGCCAATGTTTTAGTCGAATGTAAGTTCGACTCGAACATCGGGTGTTTGTTCGCTGATCAGCGAACAATTTGGGGTGTTTGCGGAAAATTCGGAAGCCGCGGAACACCCTTTAAAAGTCTATGGGAGAAATCAAAAGTGCTAATTTTAAAGGCTTATCGTCATAAAAGTTTAAAGTTATCATCATAAAAAGTGCTTGGGGACCTGGGTCCTGCCCCAGGGGACATGTATCAATGCAAAAAAAGTTTCAAAAACTGCCCTTTTTTTTTTTTTTAATAATGAAACAATAAAAGTGAAATATTCCTTTAAATTTCGTACCTGGGGGGTGTCTATAGTATGCCTGTAAAGTGTAGCATTTTTTCCGTATTTAGAACAGTCTGAGAGCAAAATGACATTTCTAAGGTTAGGTTCACACTGCTGCAGTGCGAATTGAAAGCGATTTTGTTCCGATTGCGTTGCGAATTTGCATTGCGAATTCTTCATTTGTTTTTGCGAATTTACGGCGATTCTACGGCTAACATTGCGAATTGGTTGTCAAATTGGGAGGGTAAAGCGATTTTATGTCTGTCCAATAGAGTACAGTGTTTATGCTGACGTATAAAGAGCTGTATCACTTCCTGTTCTATCCCTGGTTTGTGTAGTGTGTGGAGAAGAGCGTGTGTTTGTGTGTCAGCATGTATCAGCAGTCATTGCCCTTGGTTATGGCAGCAGTTGTAACTGCTACAGCTGGAGTCATGATAAAAAAGAAAAAAGCCAAGTTGAGGAAGAGGAGGATGATGCAGAGAAGTAGAAGATACTGGGTCCACCCTGTAATTGCAAATAGGGAGGAGTGAGGCCAGTTCAGGCTAATCTATAATGATCTACGTGCTCATAATGAGAAATTTTTTAACTACGCTCGTATGTCAGTGAGCAGGTGAGTAAAATTCCTTCAGACCCCCTACCTACCTCCCTCCTGTATCCCTCCCCCACTAATCCTAACCCCTACCAGAACCCTAACCCTAATCCCAACCCTAACCCCCCAGTATCCCTTGCCCTCCCTAACCCACAGTACATCCCTCTTCTCATCCATTATCTCTCCCTCTCCTCAATAAATGTTTGAGATATATCCTAGCTATCCTCCCTTTCACCCCACTTTCTCATCTGATTAATCTTCACATATCTACGCAATCTCAACTCTTTTTGTATATATATAACTTTTAGCTTTGATGAATTGCTATGACTGACCTACAGCTATTTGGAACATCAGAACACCAACTTCAGGAAGAGTGTGGAACCAGCAGAGCGATTACTAGTAACCTTAAGGTAAGATCTAGTACCTAATCTCATAGAAAAAAGGAAACCAATGCAAAGTATCTTCTAATCCAACATATTTGTTGACGTTTATTTTTTTTAGAAATCAAATAAGCCAAAAAAGGCAGTAAACATTTTTTAGAGAATGTAAAGTATTTAAATAACACAAACTATATTAAATAACATGTAACATAAATCATTTAAAACGATAGTCTTCACAGAAAATTAAAGGTATCGGCACCCTATCCTAAAATATATTACTTTACCAGAAATATAATATTAACAGAAAGAAATAAACACAAAATAAAACAATATTCTTCACAGATTATAATAAGTCTCTGCTCCCTTTTTCGAAATATTAGAACTCGGCCCTGGGACCTCTGAGAATTTTGGCAAAGGTGCACTCAAATAATTCGAATATGTTAGCTGTCTTGATTGGGTGCCATATTGTGAATCAATATGAGGCTCCCCGGATGCCATTCGAGGGATGGTAGAGGCCACTGGAGGATTATTGGAGGACACGGGAGGTAATGTGGTGTAATAGTTGCCGCTATGGGCTGCTCTTGATCTAGAAGGCGGTACAATGTATTTGTAATGATTGTGTGGTCTGATGTTTCTGGAGATTTCAGAATTGGTGGGGGGCATTGGTGGTGTGAAATTTAGAGGTCTGACAGGGGGGGAAATCACAGTAGGAATAGGTGACGGAATGGGATGCGGGATGTCCGAAGTATTGATGTCATAAATACTTCTTACATTTTCAAAGCTTGAAGGGTAAGGGTTTGGTACATTTTGGGGTGGAGGAGGATGGTTGGATAATGAGGACGGATGTCTGGGAACAGTGAATGAGTATATGCACTGTTGGACAGCCATTCTCATTGCAAAATATCTATCCTCTGGAACCTGTTGTACAAGAGGAAGTAAACTCATTATGAATAGAGTGTGAGGGCAGCGCTGTGCCTCAATTTGTTGGGAAATTCCGGACACAATGCTTAGCAGCTGCCCAGTGCCATCATCCTCCTCTTGCAATGGAGCTCTCCTGTTTGTTTGGGAGCGCCTATTAGATCTTGGCTGTGACTGTGATTGAATAGGAGCCGTTGATGCTTCAGCAGCAAAGGGCTCCTCCGGACCAGACTGCTCCATTGGAGACTGCAGCAAAGGGCTGCAGCCCACAATTTCCTCCTCAGCAGGGGCTTCCACTTGGTCTCCTGGAACCATAACTTCCTCCTCCTGCCAACTGGATTCGGTGCTGTAACATATAAAAGTTTAATAAGAAATTATTGTGTAAATAGAGGGTCATTTATATCTCAGACAAAACAAAATAAAATGTAAATGTGGTAGATTGAGGAGGTATAGGGAAGGAAGGAGTGATGGTGAGAAGGAGGGTGGAGGGAGGTATAGTTAATAATTGCTTACTTCCTTAGTTCCAGGACTGGGTTTAGAAAAGCTAGGTATCCAGCAAAGGCGTAGGGCTTTTTTCTGGAGGCAGCTGAGCCACTCTTGGTCTCCCGCAGATTTTTCACATATTTTGTGTATGTGTCACGTAGACTACGCCATCTTGTCTTGAGAACGAAAACTGAAAAAAAGCAGGAACACTGTTAATTATGCTTCTCTTTCATTTCAGGTACCTAGCTACTGGCAATTCATTTGCTAGTTTACATTTTGAATACAAGCTGGGAAAATCAACAGTGAGTTTGATTGTGCATGAAACGTGTGCAGCTATATGGCAAGTGTTAAAAGAGTTGGTGATGAAGAAGCCGACTAGGGAAGACTGGGCTAAAATAGCCGAAGTTTTTTGGCAGCGGTGCAATTTCCCAAATTGTGTGGGTGCAGTAGATGGAAAGCACATCCGAATAATCAGCCCAATTCGTAGTGGCTCAAAATACTTTAATTATAAAAAGTATTTCTCATTCATTTTAATGGCAGTGGCCGATGCAAATTATTCATTAACCTATGTGGATATTGGTTCATATGGAAGTAGCTCTGACTCAAGCATCTTCTCTCATTCATCCTTTGGCAAGATGCTTCGTGAAAACACATTGAACCTTCCAGATAGCCAACCACTTCCTGGAACCAATCAACCTCTGGAGCCTTATGTGTTTGTTGGGGATGAGGCATTTCCTATATCCAAGCATCTTCTACGCCCATATGCCAAAAGAGGACTTACCATTGAAAAGAGGGTATTTAATTACAGACTGACAAGGGCAAGACGTGTAGTAGAGTGTGCTTTTGGCATACTTGCTAATAAGTGGCGTTTCTTGCACTCATCTATCTGCCTGAGTATGGAGCACGCCATCAGTGCAGTGCAAGCAGCCTGTGCATTGCACAATTTTGTTCGTGCTCGGGATGGATACATATTTGAGGACAGTTTGATGCATGACCTTGAAGAGCCAACGTGGATCGGAACCCGTGGCAACTACAGTGGGGAAAATGTTCGCCACGACTTCACAGAGTACTTTATGTCCGAAAGTGGGCAGCTATCATGGCAGCTAGATGCAATTAATGCTTAAAAAATTAAAACACTGTACTCTGATGAACATACTACATGTTGTAAATTAGATTTGTGTGAAATAAAATGTTACATTAGCTACAGTTCACATGTGTGTCTTGACATTATTTTACAGGGTGTGTGTGTGTGTTTGTATTTGTGTACATATAGATCTTAAAATAACATATCATTAATACATATAACCATAACAAGAACCAGCCTAACCCTAACCCTAAGCTCAACCCTAATCTCAACACTAACCCTAACACTAATTGTAACCAGCCTAACCCTAACCCTAAGCTCAACCCTAATCTCAACACTAACCCTAACTGTAAACAAGCTAAGCACAGAGTGCAGGTAGCAATTGTACTTACACAGGTCTTTCTGGACATTAGGTGTCAGGCTGTCCCACTCTGGAAACAGGATCTTGACTATCTCCTGCCATCCTTGGTTCTTCTTCCCAGTATCTTTGTGATGTGGGTCCCTGCAGTCCCAGAGGTATTGCCTTTCTTGGACCAGCCTTATCAGATCTTCATTCTCTATGCCAGTCTTTGTGCGCCTGTTTGCCATTGTGGTATGTGACTGTGAACAGCACAGCACATGGAGAAAACAGGAAGGGAGTTAGTGAGGGGGAAGGGTGGGGCTGTGAGGGGAAAAGGATGGGAGGAGTTGGAGGGGGAAGCCAAAAAAAAAATATAGCAGTGATGTGAACGTCCTATTGCGTTTTCATTGCGAATTCAATTGAAGTCTATGGAGCTGAATTCGCATCGCACACGGATCAAACTCGCACATGACCTTTTTTTCCCGCAGGTTAGATTCACAACGCATTGATGTGAACGGCACTCATGGAAAACAATGTTATTAAAATGACTTGGGAATTTGAGCGATCGCAGCGGCTCAAATTCGCAATAAAATTCGCAGCAGTGTGAACCTAGCCTAAAGGAAAAAAAGTAATTTAAAAGTACTCACGGCAATACACATAACATTCATTGAAAAAAACTGCATGGGATTCCCCCCACAGTCCATTACCTTTGGGTCTGGTATGAATATTAAGGGGAACCCCGAACCAAAATTAAAAAAATAAAATGCATGGGGGTCCCCCCAAATTCCATACCAGGCCCTTCAGGTCTGGTCCCCCCAAAGCACCTTGTCCCCATGTTGATTTACAACCACCAGATTGTGGGGGTCTGTGGGCTGGGGGCTTATCGGAATCTGGAAGCCCCCTTTAACAAGGGGACCCCCAGATCCTGCCCCCCTGTGTGAAATGGTAACGGGGTACAAATGTACCAATACCATTTCACAAAAAATGTGTGAAAATGGTAAAAAAACACAAGACACAGCTTGGGACTAGTCCTTTATTAAAAAATAAAAAAATAAAAGTGTCCCATGAAGTCCATTTATCTTCTTCTTCTCTTGCTCTGACAGACCGAAAAAGAAAAAAAAAAAGCTGCATGCCGCCACCAATCTGCGGTCACTCGGTTAAGTAATCGGGTGGCCCCGGTGAACTGACAAGCACCAGCGGCCTAGTACACCCTGGTCGTACATCCAGCAAAGTGCATAAGTGCAGTTCAAGCTGGCGAGGTGGCAAGCACAAGTAGTGTCCCGCTGCCACCAAGAAGATGAATACAATACCAATAACAATACAATAACCAAAAAGAGTGATTTGCGGTCATATTGGTCCACCTACCCAATTCACCATATGCCCGTGTTCTCTGCTTCCATGGCCAGGGCACGATACGAGCAGATTTTGCGGTTCATGCACTTCAACAACAATGAACTCTGTCGTCTTCTTGGAGACCCTGGATACGATCGGCTCTACAAAATTCGGCCCCTCGTAAACCACTTCAAACAACATTTTGTAGACTTGTTTACTCCCCATCAAGTTGTCTGCGTTGATAAGTCCCTGATTAAGTTTTCTGGCCACTTGTCATTCAAACAGTACCTTCCCAGCAAGCGTGCCAGATACAGGGTCAAGATGTATAAGCTCTGTGACAGGGCCACAGGCTATACATGTAGTTTTATGGTTTACGAGTGAAGAGATAGTCACGTAGAGCCGACAAACTGCCCTGACTACATAGGAAGCGCTGGCAAGATTGTGTGGGACTTGGTGTCACCCTTATTCAGAAAGGGGTACCGCTTGTATGTGGACAATTATTACACGAGCGTGCCACTTTTTAGTCACTTGTTTGATCATCAGATTGGAGCATGTGGCACCGTGCGATCTAATTGCCGGGGCTTTCCCCAGCAGCTTGTAGATTTCCGTTTAGGCTGGGGGAGAGAGTCTGCTTGAAGTGTAATAACTTGCTCGCTATGAAGTGGAGGGATAATAAGAATGTTTTTGTTCTTACCTCCCTTCATGCAGACACGACTGTCCAAATTACTGCGGCGACTGGTGTTCTGGAGAAACCCCTCTGTGTCCACGAATATAACCAAAATATGGGAGGGGTGGACCTCAACGACCAGTTGTTGGCGCCGTACCTAGTTGCCCATAAGGCCAGACGCTGGTATAAAAAAGTGTCTGTATACTTATTTCAAGTGGCTTTGCAGAATGCTCATGTGCTATACAGAGCTTCAGGACGGGCTGGATACTTCCTAAAAATTCCATTAAGAGATCGTCAGAGCCCTTCTGTTTTCAGACGGTGCTCCACCTCACCTTCCCCAACCAAATGCAGTAAGCCGGCTGCATGAGACACATTTTACTTATGTCCTCCCGAGTACCCCTACCCAAGGAGTCCCCCAAAGAAAATGTTGTGTCTGTAGAAAGCGCGGATATAGGCGTGACACCCGCTATTATTGTCCCTCCTGTCCTGACAATCCTGGTCTTTGCATTGGTGAATGTTTTGAGCGCTACCATACACTAGTTGAGTTTTAGCGTAGGGTACAGCATTGCACAGACTAGGCCCACTTTCACAAAGATGCCATCGCATTTTGAGAGACCCGAACCTGGAACCTGTTAGTTACACAAGTTACAGTTACAAAAAAAAGTGTAAAAAAAAATACACAAAAAAATATAAAATAAAAAAACAAAAATGGTTGTTGTTTTATTGTTTTCTCTCTCTCTCTCTCTCTCTCTCTCTCTCTCTCTCTCTCTCTCTCTCTCTCTCTCTCTCTCTCTCTCTCTCTCTCTCTCTCTCTCTCTCTCTCTCTCTCTCTCTCTCTCTCTCTCTCTCTCTCTCTCTCTCTCTCTCTCTTCTCTCTATATTGTTCTGCTCTTTTTTGCTGTATTCTTTTCTGCAATGTTTTATTGTTATTATGTTTTATCATGTTTGCTTTGCAGGTAGGTATGTAATTTTTTTATACTTTACTGTTTACTGTGTTTTATTGTTAACCATTTTTTAATTTTCAGGTACACCATTCAGCTGCTGTGCGGATTTATTTATCTTGACAGCAACAACGTTTACTCCCACGATACATAAAGCCATGACTCCAGCGCTGTCGGAGGTGATTTCACCACTACAGTTAAAAAAAAGAGCATATATGCCGAAGCATGGGGGCAGCAGGGGCGGAGGAGCAATTTGCTCCTATCTTTTGTGGGTGGATGCCCCCATGCTTCGGCATATATATATTTTAGGCACAGGTTGCGTTAAAAAATGTTTTATTTTTTACAATTTTTTTTGTATTTGCTTTGCAGGTATGTTAAGTCTTACTGTTATACTGTAATGTTACTTTGTTTTATTGTTAACCATGATTTGCTTAGAAGGTACGCCATTCAGTTGCAGCGCGGATTTAATTATTTTGACAGTAATAGGGGGTGATTTCACCACCACAGTTAAAAAAAAAAGAGCATATATGCCAAAGCATGGGGGCAGCAGAGGCGGAGGAGCGATTTGCTTCTAACTTTTGGGGCGGATGCCCCCATGCCCATCATTAGAAGTGGGTGGATGAAGGGAGGTATTCTAATAGTGGGCATACCCACCGATCAATCTCTTTTTTTCGTTCAGCCCACAGGCTGCATGAAAAAAAAAGATTACAATATATGCCCAACAAGGACCAGCAACATACTGGTATGTTGCTGGACTTTGAGTGGTTATACCATAATGATGCTTGCAGGTTTAGGTATCATCTTGGTATCATTCTTTTCAGCCAGCGTTCGGTTTTCATTTAAAAGCAATCCTAGTGGCTAATTAGCCTCTAGACTGCTTTTACAAGCAGTGGGAGGGAATGTAAACTCCCACCATCTTCCATGGTTTTCTCTGGCTCTCCTGTCCCAACAGGGAACCCAAGAATGCAGCCGGTGATTCAGCCAGCTGCCCATAGAGCTGATCAGAGACCAGAATGGCTCCAATCATCTCTATGGCCTAAGAAACCAGAAGCTATGAGCTTTCATGACTTAGATTTCGCCGGATGTAAACAGCGCCATTGGAAAATTGGGAAAGCATTTTATCACACCAATCTTGGTGTAGTCAGATGCTTTGAGGGCAGAGGAGAGATCTAGGGTCTAATAGACCCCAATTTTTTCGAAAAAGAGTACCTGTCATTACCTATTGCTATCATAGGGGATATTTACATTCCATGAGATAACAATAAAAATTATTAAAAAAAAATGAAAGTAACAATTTAAAAATAAGATAAAAAAGCACCCCTGTCCCCCCCTGCTCTCGCGCAAAGGCGAACACAAGTGTTGGTCTGGCATCAAATGTAAACAGCAATTGCACCATGCATGTGAGGTATCACCATGAAGGTCAGATCGCGGGCAGTAATTTTAGCAGTAGACCTCTGTAACTCTAAAGTGGTAACCTGTATAGCCTTTTAAAGGCTTTTAAAAATGTATGTAGTTTGTCGCCACTGCACGTTTGTTCGCAATTTTACAGCTTGTCGTGTTTGGTATCCATGAACTTGGCCTAAGATCATCTTTTTTATTCCATCAAACATTTGGGCAATATAGTGTGTTTTAGTGCAATAAAATTTAAAAAAAGTGTGTTTTTTTAAAAAAAAAATGCGTTTGAAAAATCGCTGCGTAAATACTGTGTGAAAACAAAAAAAATAAACACCCACCATTTTAATTTGTAGGGTCTTTGCTTTAAAAAACATAGATAATATTTGGGGGCTCAAAGTAATTTTCTTGCAAAAAAAAAAAAATTTTCATGTAAACAAAAAGTGTCAGAAAGGGCTTTGTCTTCAAGTGGTTAGAAGAAAGGGTGATGTGTAACATAAGCTTCTAAATGTTGTGCATAAAATGCCAGGACAGTTCAACCCCCCAAATTACCCCATTTTGGAAAGTAGACACCCCAAGCTATTTGCTGAGAGGCATGTCGAGTCCATGGAATATTTTATATTGTGACACAAGTTGCGGGAAAAAGACAATTTTTTTTTTTTGCACAAAGTTGTCACTAAATGATATATTGCTCAAACACCCCATGGGCATATGTGAAATTACACCCCAAAATACATTCTGTTGCTTCTCCTGAGTACAGGGATACCACATGTGTGAGACTTTTTGGGAGCCTAGCCACGTATGGGACCCCGAAAACCAAGCACCACCTTCAGGGTTTCTAAGGGTGTAAATTTTTGATTTCACTCCTCACTGCCTATCACAGTTTCGGAGGCCATGGAATGCCCAAATGGCACAACCCCCCAAATGACCCCATTTTGGAAAGTAGACACCCCAAGCTATTTACTGAGAGGTATGGTGAGTATTTTTCAGACCTCGCTTTTTGTCACAAAGTTTTGAAAATTGAAAAAAGAAAAAGAAAATACATTTTTCTTTTCTTTCTTCATTTTCAAAAACAAATGAGAGCTGCAAAATACTCACCATGCCTCTCAGCAAATAGCTTGGGGTGTCTACTTTCCAAAATGGGGTCATTTGGGGGGGTTTGTGCCATCTGGGCATTTTATGGCCTTCAAAACTGTGATAGGTACTGAGGAGTAAAATCAAAAATGTACGACCTTAGAAATCCTGAGGTCGCCTGCGGTTTTTGTTTTACGCGGCTAGGCTCCCAAAAAGTCTCACACATGTGGTATCCCTATACTCAGGAGAAGCAGCAGCATGTATTTTGGGGTGCAATTCCACATATGCCCATGGCATATTTGAGCAATATATCATTTAGTGACAACTTTGTGCAAAAAAAAAAGTTTGTCATTTTCCCGCAACTTGTGTCAAAATATAAAATATTCCATGGACTCAACATGCCTCTCAGCAAATAGCTTGGGGTGTCTACTTTCCAAAATGGGGTAATTTGGGGGGTTTTGTGCCATCTTGGCATTTTATGGCCTTCAAAACTGTGATAGGTAGTGAGGTGATTGGTTTTCGGGGACCCTGTACACGGCTAGGCTCCAAAAAAGTCCCAGGGATGAGCCGAACACCCCCCTGTTCGGTTTGCACCAGAACTTGCAAACAGGCAAAAAATTTGCTCGAACACGCGAACACCATTAAAGTCTATTGGACACGAACATGAATAATCAAAAGTGCTAATTTTAAAGGCTTATATGCAAGTTATTGTCACAAAAGTGTTTGGGGACCTGGGTCCTGCTCCGGGGGACATGGATCAATGCAAAACAAGTTTTAAAAACGGCCGTTTTTTCGGGAGCAGTGATTTTAATAATGCTTAAAGTGAAACAATAAAAGTGTAATATTCCTTTAAATTTCATACCTGGGGGTGTCTATAGTATGCCTGTAAAGCGGCACATGTTTCCCGTGTTTAGAACAGTCTGACAGCAAAATGATATTTCAAAGGAAAAAAAGTAATTTAAAACTACTTGCGGCTATAAATGAATTGCCGGTCCAACAATACACATAAAAGTTCATTGATAAAAACGGCATGGGAATTCTCCACAGGGGAACCCCGAACCAAAATTTAAAAAAAAAATGACATGGGGGTCCCCCTAAATTCCATACCAGGCCCTTCAGGTCTGGTATGGATATTAACAGGAACCCCGGGCAAAATTTTTTTTTTAAATGGCGTGGGGTCCCCCTCAAAATCTATACTAGACCCTTCAGGTCTAGTATGGATTTTAAGGGGAACCCCGCGCTAAAATAAAAAAAAATTGGCGTGGGGTCCCCCCAAAAATCCATACCAGACCCTTATCCGAGCACGCAACCTGACAGGCTGCAGGAAAAGAGGGGGGGGTGAGAGAGCACCCCCCCTCCTGAACCGTACCAGGCCACATGCCCTCAACATTGGGAGGGTGCTTTGGAGTAGCCCCCAAAACACCTTGTCCCCATGTTGATGGGGACAAGGGCCTCATCCCCACAACCCTTGCCTCGTGGTTGTGGGGGTCTGCGGGCGGGGGGCTTATCGGAATCTGGAAGAAACCAAAGGAAGATAGAAGATAGAAGAAAGAAGATAGAAGAAAGAAGAAGCATTTCAATAAAGGAATTGTCAAAAACTTTCTATTGTCATTTTTAACATTTTTGATGTTTGACATTTTGTTTTTTTGTGAAATGGTAGGGTTACTCTTGTACCCCCTTACCATTTCACACAGGGGGGAGGGCCGGGATCTGGGGATCCCCTTGTTAAAGGGGGCTTTCAGATTCCAATAAGCCCCCCGCCCGCAGACCCCCACAACCACCGGGCAAGGGTTGTGGGGATGAGGCTACCCCAAAGCACCCTCCCAATGTTGAGGGCATGTGGCCTGGTATGGTTCAGGAGGGGGGTGCTCTCTCATCCCCCCTCTTTTCCTGCGGCCTGCCAGGTTGCGTGCTTGGATAAGGATCTGGTATGGATTTTTGGGGGGACCCCACGCCAATTTTTAAAAAAATTTTGGCACGGGGTTCCCCTTAAAATCCACACCAGACCTGAAGGGCCAGGTATAGATTTTGAGGGGGACGCCACACCATTTTTTTTTAAATTTTGGCCGGGGTTCCCCTTAATATGCATACCAGACCTGAAGGGCCTGGTATGGAATTTAGGGGGACCCCCACATCATTTTTTTTTACATTTTGGTTCGGGGTTCTCCTTTGGGGAATTCCCATGCTGTTTTTATCAATGAACTTGTATGTGTATTGTCGGACCGGCAATTCATTAATAGCCGCCAGTAGTTTTAAATGACTTTTCTTCCTTTGAAATGTCATTTTGCTGTCAGACTGTTCTAAACACGGGAAACATGCGCCCCTTTACAGGCATACTATAGACACCCCTCAGGTATGAAATTTAAAGGAATATTACACTTTTATTGTTTCACTTTAAGAATTATTAAAATCACTGCTCCAGAAAAAACGGCCGTTTTTTAAAACCTTTTTTTGCATTGACCCATGTCCCCTGGGGCAGGACCCAAGTCCCCAAACACTTTTTATGACAATACCATGCATATAAGCCCTTAAAATTAGCACTTTTGATTTCTCCCATAGACTTTTAAAGGGTGTTCTGCGGCTTTCGAATTTGCCGCGAACAATCCAAATTGTTTTCTGTTCAGCGAACTGGCGAACAGCCGATGTTCGAGTCGAACATGAGTTTGACTCAAGCTCGAAGCTCATCCCTAGTGGTATCCCCATACTCAGGAGAAGCAGCAAAATGTATTTTGGGGTGCAATTCCGCATATAAACATGGCATGTGTGAGCAATATATCATTTAGTGACAACCTTTTGTAAAATATTTTTTTTTGTCATTATTCAATCACTTGGGACAAAAAAATAAAATATTCAATGGGCTCAACATGCCTCTCATCAATTTCCTTGGGGTGTCTACTTTCCAAAATTGGGTCATTTGGGGGTAGGGTTGTACTGCCCTGCCATTTTAGCACCTCAAGAAATGAGATAGGCAGTCATAAACTAAAAGCTGTTTAAATTCCAGAAAATGTACACTAGTTTGTAGACCCTATAACTTTTGCGCAAACCAATAAATATATGCTTATTGACTTTTTTTTTACCAAAGACATGTGGCTGAATACATTTTGGCCTAAATATATGACTAAAATTTAGTTTATTGGATTTTTTTATAACAAAAATTAGAAAATATTATTTTTTTTCAAAATTTTATGTCTTTTTCCGTTTATAGCGCCAAAAATCAAAACCAAAGTGGTGATCAAATACCATCAAAAGAAAGCTCTATTTGTGGGAAAAAAGGACACAAATTTTGTTTGGGTACAACATTGCATGACTGTGCAATTAACAGTTAAAGCGACGTAGTGCCAAATTGTAAAAAGTGCTCTGGTCAGGAAGGGGGTAAAACAAGGACTTAATAAATTGGATCTGGAGATCTCAAAAAATGAAATAAAACAAGTAATTAAAAGCATTAAAGAAGGAAAAAGCCCAGGTCCAGATGAGATCACCTCACTATATTATAAAATTTTTTTAAGAATCCTCGCCCTACATTTTATGTCATATATGAACTCGATAGGGGAAGATGAGGAAATATTCACAGAAGCACTAAGCGCCCACATAACCCTCATAGCCAAAAAAGGGAAGCATCCAACAATATGTGCTAGTTATAGGCCGATATCTTTGATAAATGAAGATATAAAGATTTATGCAAAGATACTGGCTGAAAGACTAAAGCCTCTTATGCCAAAATGGATAGAAAAGGACCAGGAAGGTTTTGTCTCTGGAAGGTAGGTGAGAGACAATGTAATAAGAACATTACTTCTGATGCATGAAACCGAAAGGGGAAAGAAACCATTGTTAGTTTTATCAGTAGATGCCGAAAAGGCTTTCGATAGACTTGATTGGAGTATATGCTTGCGACATTGAGGCACGCAGGCACAGGCCCTAGAATGGATAGATGAATAAAGGTACTGTACTCCGTTCCAACAGCAAGGGTACGAGTAAATGGGACCCTTTCGGGTTCCTTTGTATTGTACAATGGTACACGTCAAGGATGCCCATTATCACTGCTGTTTTTTTGTCCTCTCCCTGGAACCCTTTCTGGCGACCATTGGGCAAACCAGGAGATTAAGAGGATGGAGTTGGCTGGGCAGGCACATAAGATTTCTGCGTTTGCAGATGATGTTATGTTGTATGTGTCCAATCCAGGCAAGTCCCTCCCAAATATAATGTCAGAATTCGAAAGGTATGGAGAAATCTCTCATTTAAAGTTTAATAAAGAAAAGACAGAGATATTAAATGTTTCTATCCCTATTGCAGAAAGCAGGCTTCTTAAATTTCAATATACCTTTGCCTGGAAGTATAGAGGCTTAAAATACCTTGGTATTTTTTGTATCAGGATAATTATTTACCTCAATTAAATAAAATTAAGCAAGATCTGAGGGGCTACCCAATAAAAAAATTGACATGGTTTGGTAGGATAAATGTGATCAAGATGGTGATGCTGCCAAAAGCGTTATATGTATTCCAGGCTCTGCTGATAAACATTACGAGGGCTTATTTTAAGACCCTTGGGATGTTGGTTGGAAAATTTATATGGAAATATAGGAAGGCCTGTATTTCTCTCAAGTCTTTGACAAGGCCTCAGTCCAAGGGCGATTATAACTCCCCTATTTTGAGAGGTACCATGAGGCAGCAGTGCTACAGAGGACGATTGATTGGATCCATGGTACCTTTCAGAAAAAATTAGTCTCACTGGAAGAAAATTTATGTGGAAGACAATTAAGTCAAATAATGTGGATACAATGTGACAAATGAGAAGACTCAGATAAATGCGCCCCTTTTGAGTCTTCACCACTGCGCTCAAATGCCAGGTGGAGGGGTGCTTAGCCCCTACACAGGAAAAGTTCTAATGTGATAGCTATAGAGCTGCCACTTTAAAATTGTATATCTTATGCAAAAACTTTTCTGTCACTTGCAAATAATCCTGAGCTATATATGTACCCGCAAGACAGAAAAAAGTGGCGCTAAATAGCGGTGTGGTTCCTACCTGAAGTGGAAAGCGATAATCTAATGTTCCAACAAATAATATGTGTACATTGAATAAAACATAATAAAAGTACTCATTAGTGTGAGAAAATAAACATACAAAATCCCTGTATAGGTGTATCAAACCCACAACACTGTAAATGATAAAAAAACATAAACTCTAAATTGAAAGTCCATAAATATTCCCAAAGGCAGGACACCGTGCAGGAAAGGTGAGGTCTCTGAAAATAATCCACCAATTCACTCAGTGTTAGTGATGCCTCTCCCCTTGAATTGCACACTCACCAGCTCCATATGCCTCACACTCTCGTGTTATGGCAATAAGGCAAAAATGTAGGTTGGTCAGTGAAGGGTCAAAGGATCCTGAATCTTTTATAATCCGGGAGTTACCTCAATTCACAAAAAGAACTCAAGATAGTGTAATACCGTAAAATAAGTGAGATTTATTCAACTTAAAACTTCAATCATTGCACTCACATGAACAATTCTTGATAAAAGCCAAACTGACACTGCACAGCAACTCAAAACCAAAACGAATCCTTCTCTGTGAAACGCCCAGCACCACTATGAGAATGAAGGTCACGGCGGACCTAAAGAAGCAGCGATGGAAAAGTTCTCACCCCTCTCTGCTGATATAAACTTGTGGATCGCCTGCTAACGACACAGCCCAAAGGGCAGCTCCTCCGAAGCGTTTAAATGCTCCCGCTGATGCACGGAGATCCACAGCCCGGTCTCGTCCGTCACTACTGCTTACTGCTTACTGGTAGGTGCCGTACAGCCACGCCCCGACATGTTTCGTCACATCCGACTTCCTCATGGGATTGGCCAATCCCATGAGGAATTTAAACGCTTCGGAGGAGCTGCCCTTTGGGCTGTGTCGTTAGCAGGCGATCCACAAGTTTATATCAGCAGAGAGGGGTGAGAACTTTTCCATCGCTGCTTCTTTAGGTCCGCCGTGACCTTCATTCTCATAGTGGTGCTGGGCGTTTCACAGAGAAGGATTCGTTTTGGTTTTGAGTTGCTGTGCAGTGTCAGTTTGGCTTTTATCAAGAATTGTTCATGTGAGTGCAATGATTGAAGTTTTAAGTTGAATAAATCTCACTTATTTTACGGTATTACACTATCTTGAGTTCTTTTTGTGAATTGAGGTAACTCCCGGATTATAAAAGATTCAGGATCCTTTGACCCTTCACTGACCAACCTACATTTTTGCCTTATTGCCATAACACGAGAGTGTGAGGCATATGGAGCTGGTGAGTGTGCAATTCAAGGGGAGAGGCATCACTAACACTGAGTGAATTGGTGGATTTTTTTCAGAGACCTCACCTTTCCTGCACGGTGTCCTGCCTTTGGGAATATTTATGGACTTTCAATTTAGAGTTTATGTTTTTTTATCATTTACAGTGTTGTGGGTTTGATACACCTATACAGGGATTTTGTATGTTTATTTTCTCACACTAATGAGTACTTTTATTATGTTTTATTCAATGTACACATATTATTTGTTGGAACATTAGATTATCGCTTTCCACTTCAGGTAGGAACCACACCGCTATTTAGCGCCACTTTTTTCTGTCTTGCGGGTACATATATAGCTCAGGATTATTTGCAAGTGACAGAAAAGTTTTTGCATAAAATAATGTGGATACCAAGGCAGTATAGGGACCTCCCCGCTGAAATGGCCCAAATAACAAAAGAAACTTTAAGAGCCTGGGATAGCTTATTTAAATCTAGACTATGGCAATACAACAGTCCATTAGGGATGAGCCGAACACCCCCTGGTTCGATTCGCACCAGAACCTGCGAATGGACCGAAAATTTGCACGAACGTTAGAACCCCATTGACGTCTATGGGACTCGAACGTTCAAAATTAAAAGTGCTCATTTTAAAGGCTAATTTGCTTGGTATTGTCCTAAAAAGGGTTTGGGGACCCGGGTCCTGCCCCTGGGGACATGTATTAATGCAAAAAAAAACATTTAAAAACGGCCGTTTTTTCGGGAGCAGTGATTTTAATGAAAAAAAAAAAAGTGAAATATTCCTTTAAATATCGTACCTGGGGGGTTTCTATGCCTGTAAAGTGGAGCGTGTTTCCCATGCTTAGAAAAGTCCCTGCACAAAATGTCGTTTTAAAGGAAAAAAAGTCATTTAAAACTGCTTGCGGCTTTAATGTAATGTCGGGTCTGGGCAATATGGATGAAAATCAGTGAGACAAACGGCATGGGTACCCCCCAGTCTAATACCAGGCCCTTTGGGTCTTGTATGGATATTAAGGGGAACCCCGCACCCAAATTAAAAAAGGTAACAGCAGTATACAGGCTCTGTACTCTGAACAGCAGTATACAGGTGGTGCAAACAAGACAGGGACTGTAGGTTTGATGTTAAGTAGAATCTGTTTGTAATTTTGAACTGATACATTTTTAACGTGTTTAGCTCCAGTCAAAAAATCTATTTTAAGCTTTTTGGAAAACATAGGGAAGGGTTATCACCCCTGTGACATTTGTTTTGCTGTGTGTGCTCCTCTTCAGAAGATTTCACCTCACTTTTTGTCCCAATGACAAATGTTTTTTTGAAAATTTGGGTTTTTTTGTGAAACAAGGATTGGTGATAAAGCATCAGTGGAAAGGAGAAATGTTTTTCCCATATTAGCTCTTACAGGAGAAAATTTCCCTTCCTAGGGGTAGATTTCATCTCACTTCCTGTTGTCTCCTTCCGTTTGCAAGTAGGAGTCATTTGTAAGTTGGATATTTGAAAGTAGGCTCCTGCCCTATATACTCAGCAGAAATTTGGGCCTTAGGTGTTGTTGTGGCCACAACACTGTAAGCCATCACAGGGCCCTGCTGTGAAATATTAGATCAAGAATTGAAATTACATGCCCCTGTTGAACAGGGGCTGAAAAATTGGGCCTTAGGCACTGGTGCTGGTGCCACAACACTGCAACCCCTCACAGATACTCTAGTTGGAACGCAGGAACGAGCCCTACTGCAAAGTATTGCCTCAAAAATTGTAATTACATGCCCCTGTTAAACAGGGGCAGAAAAATTGGGCCTTAGGCACTGGTGCTGGTGCCACAACACTGCAACCCCTCACAGATACTCTAGTTGGAACGCAGGAACGAGCCCTACTGCAAAGTATTGCATGAAAAATTGTAATTACATGCCCCTGTTAAACAGCCAACGGCCATGGAGGAAGAAGAAGAGGATGGGGTGGAGGAGAGCAGTGTGTCACAATCATTAGTAGTGGCATTTTGGAGGCGTGGTGGTGGAACAACCTCCAACACTACTGCACCTTGTCCTGCATCCTTCCCAGCTGCCAGCAGTGTCACCAAATGCGCAGTGAAAATTAGGTAACGTCCCTGTCCATGCCTGCTGGACCATGAGTCAGTGGTAATATGTACCTTACCACTGTCCGCCCTGTCCAGCGAGGCCAAGACATTGCCTTCCACATGCCGGTAGAGAGCCGGAATCACCTTCTTTAAGATAAAGTGGCGTTTGGGTACCTGCCACTGAGGAACCGCACATTCCACAAACTCAAGGAAGGGGGCAGAGTGTACCAACTGAAAAGGTAGCAGTTGAAGTGCTATCAATTTTGCCAAGCTAGCATTCAACCGCTGGACATGTGGATGCCTAGGAGCGAACTTCTTTTGACGGTGCAACAGCTGGGGCAGGGAAATTTGCCTGGTACAATCTGACGTCGGTGTACCGTAAGCAGATTGCCCACAAGTACTTGGCTGTGACACACCTAATTCTACACCTTCATTCCTCTCAGTGCAGGTCTCAGAGGGGACTGAAGGTATAGTGGGGTTGGAGATCTCAGCTGATGAGGAGCAAGGAGAGGTCCTCTTTGTTCTTTGGTGTAGGTCTTTTAGATACGCTTGCCAACGAACTGCATGGCAGGTCAACATATGTCTGGTCAAGCATGTGGTGCCCAAGCGGGAGTTGTTTTGGCCATGCGAGATATGCTTGAGACATATGTTTCAAATAGCAGCGGTGCGATCTGATGCACAAAAAAGGCCCACACCAAAGAACTTTTGGAATAACGTGCAGAGACAGCAGCGCCCTGCACATGCGGAGTGCAGGGGGTGTGATGCAGTCAGTGTGCTGCCCTTAGGCTGGCCCCTGGAGGGAATCCTGCCTCGTTGGTGCTTCCTCCTCCTCCTCTCTCCTATCAGGCACCCACGTTGAGTCAGTGACCTCATCATCCCCTCCCTCCTCATCACTGGAGCAAACCTGGCAGTATGCTGCAGCTGGGGGAGCATGACTGCCAGATTGCTGTCCTTCTTGGGCACCCCCTCTGTCCGTGCTCACATTACTGCCTTCCTCTAGCTCAGTATCATCATCAGAGCCTTCTAAACGCTGGGCATCCTCCTGGAGCATGTACCCAACACTGTGGTCAAACAGTTCGAGGGACTCCTCAGGAGGACATGGTGGAGCTAGGGAAGGAGTCACTGATGCCATTGAGCCGAGGGAAGAGGCCGCGTTGGCAGCTGCTTTGCCAAAGTACCCCTAGCATGGGTGAAAGAGGATGAGGAGGATGGGGATGGCTTGGTCATCCACTCAACCAAGTTTTCTGCATGTTGCGGCTCAACACAGCCAGCTGCCGAAAAAAAGGCCAAGCGTGTCCCACGGCCACGTGCTGATGAGGATGCACCGTCTCCACAACCAGCACTATTGCCTCTAGACACAGAGCCTGCTTGCCCTCTTTTATTGGCTTGTGACTGTCTGCCTCTCCTTGTTGGCCTTCCAGACATACTAATGGCCTGTAGCTGCACTAAGCTGGGATATATATGTATATATTGATATTGCAGCTAGCAAAATCAACTGCCTGCCTGTAGTATGAGAACACCACCAACCTTCTACAGGTAGCTTTAGCTGAACACTGTGCAGAGCTTGCAAAAAACTAACTTGTAGCTTATTTAGCTGCCTGCGGTAGTGATAGGATCAGGAAAACACCACCAACCTTCTACAGGTAGCTTTAGGTGAACACTGTGCAGAGCTCACAAGAAACTAACTTGTAGCTTATTTAGCTGCCTGCGGTAGTGATAGAATCAGGAAAACACCACTAACCTTCACAGGTAGCTTTAGGTGAACACTGTGCAGAGCTCGCAAAAAACTAACTTGTAGCTTATTTAGCTGCCTGCGGTAGTGATAGAATCAAGAAAACACCACCAACCTTCTACAGGTAGCTTTAGCTGAACACTGTGCAGAGCTTGAAAAAAACTAACTTGCTGCTTATTTAGCTGCCTGCGGTAGTGATAGGATCAGGAAAACACCACCAACCTTCTACAGGTAGCTTTAGCTGAACACTGTGCAGAGTTCACACTACACTAACTTGTAGTTTTAGCTGAACACTGTGCAGAGCTCGCAAAAAACTAACTTGTAGCTTATTTAGCTGCCTGCGGTAGTGATAGGATCAGAAAAACACCACCAACCTTCTACAGGTAGCTTTAGGTGAACACTGTGCAGAGCTCGCAAAAAAAATAACTTGTAGCTTATTTAGCTGCCTGTGGTAGTGATAGGATCAGGAAAACACCACCAACCTTCTACAGGTAGCTTTAGGTTAACACTGTGCAGAGCTCACAAAAAAATAACTTGTAGCTTATTTAGCTGCCTGCGGTAGTGATAGGATCAGGAAAAAACCACCAACCTTCTACAGGTAGCTTTAGGTGAACACTGTGCAGAGCTCGCAAAAAACTAACTTGTAGCCTATTTAGCTGCCTGTGGTAGTGATAGGATCAGAAAAACACCACCAACCTTCTACAGGTAGCTTTAGGTGAACACTGTGCAGAGCTCGCAAAAAACTAACGTGTAGCCTATTTAGCTGCCTGTGGTAGTTATAGGATCAGGAAAACACCAACAACCTTCTACAGGTAGCTTTAGCTGAACACTGTGCAGAGCTCACACTACACTAACTTGTAGTTTTAGCTGAACACTGTGCAGAGCTCGCAAAAAACTAACTTGTAGCTTATTTAGCTGCCTGCGGTAGTGATAGGATCAGAAAAACACCACCAACCTTCTACAGGTAGCTTTAGGTGAACACTGTGCAGAGCTCGCAAAAAAATAACTTGTAGCTTATTTAGCTGCCTGTGGTAGTGATAGGATCAGGAAAACACCACCAACCTTTTACAGGTAGCTTTAGGTGAACACTGTGCAGAGCTCACAAAAAAATAACTTGTAGCTTATTTAGATGCCTGCGGTAGTGATAGGATCAGGAAAAAACCACCAACCTTCTACAGGTAGCTTTAGGTGAACACTGTGCAGAGCTCGCAAAAAACTAACTTGTAGCCTATTTAGCTGCCTGTGGTAGTAATAGGATCAGAAAAACACCACCAACCTTCTACAGGTAGCTTTAGGTGAACACTGTGCAGAGCTCGCAAAAAACTAACGTGTAGCCTATTTAGCTGCCTGTTGTAGTTATAGGATCAGGAAAACACCAACAACCTTCTACAGGTAGCTTTAGCTGAACACTGTGCAGAGCTCACACTACACTAACTTGTAGTTTTAGCTGAACACTGTGCATAGCTCGCAAAAAACTAACTTGTAGCTTATTTAGCTGCCTGCGGTAGTGATAGGATCAGAAAAACACCACCAACCTTCTACAGGTAGCTTTAGGTGAACACTGTGCAGAGCTCGCAAAAAAATAACTTGTAGCTTATTTAGCTGCCTGTGGTAGTGATAGGATCAGGAAAACACCACCAACCTTCTACAGGTAGCTTTAGTTGAACACTGTGCAGAGCTCACAAAAAATAACTTGTAGCTTATTTAGCTGCCTGCGGTAGTGATAGGATCAGAAAAAAACCACCAACCTTCTACAGGTAGCTTTAGGTGAACACTGTGCAGAGCTCACAAAAAACTAACTTGTAGCCTATTTAGCTGCCTGTGGTAGTTATAGGATCAGGAAAACACCAACAACCTTCTACAGGTAGCTTTAGCTGAACACTGTGCAGAGCTCACACTACACTAACTTGTAGTTTTAGCTGAACACTGTGCATAGCTCGCAAAAAACTAACTTGTAGCTTATTTAGCTGCCTGCGGTAGTGATAGGATCAGAAAAACACCACCAACCTTCTACAGGTAGCTTTAGATGAACACTGTGCAGAGCTCACAAAAAAATAACTTGTAGCTTATTTAGCTGCCTGTGGTAGTGATAGGATCAGGAAAACACCACCAACCTTCTACAGGTAGCTTTAGGTGAACACTGTGCAGAGCTCGCAAAAAACTAACGTGTAGCCTATTTAGCTGCCTGTGGTAGTTATAGGATCAGGAAAACACCAACAACCTTCTACAGGTAGCTTTAGCTGAACACTGTGCAGAGCTCACACTACACTAACTTGTAGTTTTAGCTGAACACTGTGCATAGCTCGCAAAAAACTAACTTGTAGCTTATTTAGCTGCCTGCGGTAGTGATAGGATCAGAAAGACACCACCAACCTTCTACAGGTAGCTTTAGGTGAACACTGTGCAGAGCTCGCAAAAAAATAACTTGTAGCTTATTTAGCTGCCTGTGGTAGTGATAGGATCAGGAAAACACCACCAACCTTCTACAGGTAGCTTTAGGTGAACACTGTGCAGAGCTCACAAAAAAATAACTTGTAGCTTATTTAGCTGCCTGCGGTAGTGATAGGATCAGAAAAAAACCACCAACCTTCTACAGGTAGCTTTAGGTGAACACTGTGCAGAGCTCGCAAAAAACTAACTTGTAGCTTATTTAGCTGCCTGTGGTAGTTATAGGATCAGGAAAACACCAACAACCTTCTACAGGTAGCTTTAGCTGAACACTGTGCAGAGCTCACACTACACTAACTTGTAGTTTTAGCTGAACACTGTGCATAGCTCGCAAAAAACTAACTTGTAGCTTATTTAGCTGCCTGCGGTAGTGATAGGATCAGAAAAACACCACCAACCTTCTACAGGTAGCTTTAGGTGAACACTGTGCAGAGCTCACAAAAAAATAACTTGTAGCTTATTTAGCTGCCTGCGGTAGTGATAGGATCAGGAAAAAACCACCAACCTTCTACAGGTAGCTTTAGGTGAACACTGTGCAGAGCTCGCAAAAAACAAACTTGTAGCCTATTTAGCTGCCTGTGGTAGTAATAGGATCAGAAAAACACCACCAACCTTCTACAGGTAGCTTTAGGTGAACACTGTGCAGAGCTCGCAAAAAACTAACGTGTAGCCTATTTAGCTGCCTGTTGTAGTTATAGGATCAGGAAAACACCAACAACCTTCTACAGGTAGCTTTAGCTGAACACTGTGCAGAGCTCACACTACACTAACTTGTAGTTTTAGCTGAACACTGTGCATAGCTCGCAAAAAACTAACTTGTAGCTTATTTAGCTGCCTGCGGTAGTGATAGGATCAGAAAAACACCACCAACCTTCTACAGGTAGCTTTAGGTGAACACTGTGCAGAGCTCGCAAAAAAATAACTTGTAGCTTATTTAGCTGCCTGTGGTAGTGATAGGATCAGGAAAACACCACCAACCTTCTACAGGTAGCTTTAGTTGAACACTGTGCAGAGCTCACAAAAAATAACTTGTAGCTTATTTAGCTGCCTGCGGTAGTGATAGGATCAGAAAAAAACCACCAACCTTCTACAGGTAGCTTTAGGTGAACACTGTGCAGAGCTCACAAAAAACTAACTTGTAGCCTATTTAGCTGCCTGTGGTAGTTATAGGATCAGGAAAACACCAACAACCTTCTACAGGTAGCTTTAGCTGAACACTGTGCAGAGCTCACACTACACTAACTTGTAGTTTTAGCTGAACACTGTGCATAGCTCGCAAAAAACTAACTTGTAGCTTATTTAGCTGCCTGCGGTAGTGATAGGATCAGAAAAACACCACCAACCTTCTACAGGTAGCTTTAGATGAACACTGTGCAGAGCTCACAAAAAAATAACTTGTAGCTTATTTAGCTGCCTGTGGTAGTGATAGGATCAGGAAAACACCACCAACCTTCTACAGGTAGCTTTAGGTGAACACTGTGCAGAGCTCACAAAAAAATAACTTGTAGCTTATTTAGCTGCCTACGGTAGTGATAGGATCAGAAAAAAACCACCAACCTTCTACAGGTAGCTTTAGGTGAACACTGTGCAGAGCTCGCAAAAAACTAACTTGTAGCTTATTTAGCTGCCTGTGGTAGTTATAGGATCAGGAAAACACCAACAACCTTCTACAGGTAGCTTTAGCTGAACACTGTGCAGAGCTCACACTACACTAACTTGTAGTTTTAGCTGAACACTGTGCATAGCTCGCAAAAAACTAACTTGTAGCTTATTTAGCTGCCTGCGGTAGTGATAGGATCAGAAAAACACCACCAACCTTCTACAGGTAGCTTTAGGTGAACACTGTGCAGAGCTCGCAAAAAAATAACTTGTAGCTTATTTAGCTGCCTGTGGTAGTGATAGGATCAGGAAAACACCACCAACCTTCTACAGGTAGCTTTAGGTGAACACTGTGCAAAGCTCACAAAAAAATAACTTGTAGCTTATTTAGCTGCCTGCGGTAGTGATAGGATCAGAAAAAAACCACCAACCTTCTACAGGTAGCTTTAGGTGAACACTGTGCAGAGCTCGCAAAAAACTAACTTGTAGCCTATTTAGCTGCCTGTGGTAGTTATAGGATCAGGAAAACACCAACAACCTTCTACAGGTAGCTTTAGCTGAACACTGTGCAGAGCTCACACTACACTAACTTGTAGTTTTAGCTGAACACTGTGCATAACTCGCAAAAAACTAACTTGTAGCTTATTTAGCTGCCTGCGGTAGTGATAGGATCAGAAAAACACCACCAACCTTCTACAGGTAGCTTTAGATGAACACTGTGCAGAGCTCGCAAAAAAATAACTTGTAGCTTATTTAGCTGCCTGTGGTAGTGATAGGATCAGGAAAACACCACCAACCTTCTACAGGTAGCTTTAGGTGAACACTGTGCAGAGCTCACAAAAAAATAACTTGTAGCTTATTTAGCTGCCTGCGGTAGTGATAGGATCAGGAAAAAACCACAAACCTTCTACAGGTAGCTTTAGGTGAACACTGTGCAGAGCTCGCAAAAAACTAACTTGTAGCCTATTTAGCTGCCTGTGGTAGTGATAGGATCAGAAAAACACCACCAACCTTCTACAGGTAGCTTTAGGTGAACACTGTGCAGAGCTCGCAAAAAACTAACGTGTAGCCTATTTAGCTGCCTGTGGTAGTTATAGGATCAGGAAAACACCACCAACCTTCTACAGGTAGCTTTAGCTGAACACTGTGCAGAGCTCACACTACACTAACTTGTAGTTTTAGCTGAACACTGTGCATAGCTTGCAAAAAACTAACTTGTAGCTTATTTAGCTGCCTGCGGTAGTGATAGGATCAGAAAAACACCACCAACCTTCTACAGGTAGCTTTAGGTGAACACTGTGCAGAGCTCACAAAAAAATAACTTGTAGCTTATTTAGCTGCCTGCGGTAGTGATAGGATCAGAAAAAAACCACCAACCTTCTACAGGTAGCTTTAGGTGAACACTGTGCAGAGCTCGCAAAAAAACTAACTTGTAGCCTATTTAGCTGCCTGTGGTAGTTATAGGATCAGGAAAACACCAACAACCTTCTACAGGTAGCTTTAGCTGAACACTGTGCAGAGCTCACACTACACTAACTTGTAGTTTTAGCTGAACACTGTGCATAGCCTGCAAAAAACTAACTTGTAGCTTATTTAGCTGCCTGCGGTAGTGATAGGATCAGAAAAACACCACCAACCTTCTACAGGTAGCTTTAGGTGAACACTGTGCAGAGCTCGCAAAAAAATAACTTGTAGCTTATTTAGCTGCCTGTGGTAGTGATAGGATCATTAAAACACCACCAACCTTCTACAGGTAACTTTAGGTGAACACTGTGCAGAGCTCGCAAAAAACTAACTTGTAGCTTATTTAGCTGCCTGCAGTAGTGATAGGATCAGGAAAACACCACCAACCTTCTACAGGTAGCTTTAGCTGAACACTGAGCAGAGGTCGCACTAAACTAACTTGTAGTTTTAGCTGAACACTGTGAGGAGGACGCACTACACTAACTTGTAGCTTTAGCTGAACACTGTTCAGAGGACACACTACACTAACTTGTAGCTTTAGCTGAACACTGTGCAGAGGTCGCACTACACTAACTTGTAGTTTTAGCTGAACACTGTGAGGAGGACGCACTACACTAACTTGTAGCTTTAGCTGAACACTGTGAGGAGGACGCACTACACTAACTTGTAGCTTTAGCTGAACACTGTGCAGAGGTTGCACTATACTAACTTGTAGTTTTAGCTGAACACTGTGAGGAGGACGCACTACACTAATTTGTAGTTTTAGCTGAACACTGTGCAGAGATCACACTACACTAGCTTGTAGTTTTAGCTGAACACTGTTCAGAGGACGCACTACACTAACTTGTAGCTTTAGCTGAACACTGTGCAGAGGTCACCCTACACTAACTTGTAGTTTTAGCTGAACACTGTTCAGAGTATGCACTACACTAACTTGTAGCTTTAGCTGAACACTGTGCAGAGGTGTCAGAGAGGTTACCTGGTTGGGCACCGGGGCGCGCCGGGGTGTGTTGGCGCTCGCGTTCCTGTCCGTGCTGGGGCGCGTGTCCCTGGGGGCGCTGGTGTGTCTGGGCTGGCCGGCCGTGGCGTGCGGGGTGGCGTCCGGGCGTTCGTGCGTACGCTCGTTCGCGCTAGCGCGCGTTCGCGTTAGCACGCGTCCGCCTGTGGGCGTTGCTTTTGACGCGACCCGGTTCGGTGGGCGTGCACGCCGGTGTCGGGGGCGCGCTCGGGCGCGTGCGGGGGCGCGGCGCGCTTTGGCGAATCAGCGCGTGCACGTGCGCGGCGTTTTGGCGCCAATCGGCCTATTTAAGGCTTGCCTCCATGCTGACCCAGTGCTGCCTGATCAAACAGCTCTGTACCCTGTCCGTGATCATCCTGAGTTCCTGTATCCTTGTTGTGCTTATCCGTTGTGACCCGGCTACCCTTTGGACCTTCCTTGATTGCTGCCTGAACCCGACCCCGGCTTGTCTGACCTTGTTTCTGCCTCACCCTCTTGTACCGCTGCTGCCAGCCCGTTGCCGACCTCTGCCTGTGTGTGACCAGCCTGATCAGTTCCTGCCCAGCATCTGCTCTACCCAGTCTGAAGATCTACCGGTTGCTTGCCAGACCATTGTGCTCCAGGACCCTACTTCAGGCCCTCATACCACTCCGCATTCGTGGCCTCCTGTCTACTCTACCAGGGGCCCCGAATCGGATACGTAAGGGAGCCTACCCTCTGCCCAAGCGGACTCACCTGTCTGGTAAGTGTGGGACCTGACAGTATCAGGCAGCCATGACTGAGTCCGGGCAGGGGGCCTCCCCCATGGATGAACTGTGCAGGCACCTAGCGGGCCTTACTCAAGCCGTTAAAAGTCTGCAAGAAGGCTACACTAGATTGGAAGGGCAGGTCCAGGCCCTCTCAGCCTCTCCTTCAGGAGCAGCGTCCAATCCGGCTTCGGCACCCTCTGTAGTGATGCTTCCACCAGAGCCCAGAGTACCTACACCCGAGAAGTTTTCCGGAGATCGCAGTAAGTTCCAGGCGTTCCGCAACGCTTGCGAACTATATTTTGCCCTGCAACCCCGTACATTCTCCCTGGAAGCTACTAAAGTGGGGTTCGTCATATCCTTGCTGACTGGTGAACCTCAAACCTGGGCCCACCATCTACTGAAACAAAAGGCTCAATCTCTTGATTCCGTGAGTGACTTCTTCCTAGCCATGTCCCAACTGTATGAGGACCCTCAGCTAACGGCAACGGCTGAAGCCACTTTGCATTCCCTCCAACAAGGTCGCAGAGCGGCTGAAGATTACGCCGTGGAGTTTAGGCGTTGGAGCTCTGACACGGAGTGGAATGACGCTGCCTTGCGTCACCAATATCGGCTGGGATTATCTGATCCTCTAAAGGACGAACTGGCACGAGTGGGGGTTCCCCAGACACTAGAGGAGCTCATCAATTTGTCAATCCAAATTGACCGTCGCCTCAGGGAAAGACGCTCTGAAAGATCAGTTGGTCATCCACGTCTTACCTGGATGTTGCCCAGGGTCCCTAGTGCCCCGCACCAAGCTCCATTGGTCTCATCTGCTTCCGCCCAGGAAGGCTCGGAGCCTATGCAGTTGGGACTGCTCCGTCCCTCTCTGACTCCAGAAGAGAAGACACGAAGACGCACACTCAACCTGTGCTTGTACTGTGGAGAGCCCGGTCATTTTGCAAGAGCATGCCCCAATAAAAGACGTACGTGTCTACCGTCTTCCTCATTGTGTGCACCTGTCCTACCTAGTGCCGGTAGCCATTTAACACTCTCCATTGTCTTGCAGTTACCTGGAAGGAGCATCCCAGTACCGGTCATCATTGATTCGGGGGCATGCAGTGGATTCATTGACCGGACCTTCGTTGAAACTCACCATATCCCCACTCAAACTAAGGCCCAAGGACTGGCAGTCTTTCTAGCAGACGGTTCCACCCTCCGTTCCGGACCCGTCACCCAAGAAACGGTTCCCCTTTTGGCCACCATTGGCCCGGAACATCAGGAACTATTACGCCTAGATGTCATCTCCTCTCCTCTCTTCCCAATTATCCTAGGGATACCTTGGCTACAGGCCCACAATCCTAGCATCAACTGGGCTACGGGCAAGGTTCAGTTTTCCTCTGAATATTGCAGACAAAACTGCTTACGGGGAATCCCACCAACCTCCTCCCAATGTCTGTGCATGGACTCTGAAACTAAACTCTACCAAGATCTTCCTGAACCCTACCGGGATTTCCTAGACGTGTTCAGTAAGAAGGGGGCAGAAACCCTTCCAGCACATAGATCCTATGACTGCCCAATAGAACTTCTACCGGGTACCGAAGTCCCCTTTGGTAGGATCTTTCCCTTAACTGAGCAGGAGCTGGGCACCTTGAAGACTTACATTGACGAAAACCTGAAGAAAGGGTTCATTCGTCCTTCCACGTCTCCAGCTGGGGCAGGCATCTTCTTCGTGGAAAAAAAAGATCATTCCCTACGTCCCTGCATTGATTACCGGGAGCTTAACAAAATTACCATAAAAAACAGATACCCGCTACCTTTGGTTCCTGAGCTGTTTCAGAGGTTAGGATCTGCTACCGTGTTTACTAAACTAGACCTCCGTGGAGCCTATAACCTGATCCGTATAAGAGAAGGAGACGAGTGGAAGACAGCTTTTCGTACCCGATTTGGTCATTATGAGTACCTTGTCATGCCTTTTGGTCTGTGCAACGCACCGGCAACATTTCAGCATTTTGTTAATGACGTCTTTCATGATTTACTGGATTTATATGTCATCGTTTACCTGGATGATATCTTGGTCTTCTCCGCCTCTCTGATGGAGCACCGCAAACATGTACGAACCGTACTCTCCCGGCTAAGACAGCATGGGCTCTACGCCAAACTTGAGAAGTGCGAATTTGAGCTCCAATCCATCCAGTTCTTGGGTTTAATCATCTCTCCTGATGGCATTAAAATGGATCCTCAGAAAGTATCCGCTATTCTGGAGTGGCCTGCACCGACTGACAAAAAAGGGGTACAACGTTTTATTGGCTTCGCCAACTTCTACAGAAAGTTCATCAAGGGATTTTCTTCAATCATAGCTCCCATTACGGAACTTATTAAACAAGGGTGCCGGTTCCACTGGACCCCTAAAGCACAAGAGGCCTTTGAAAAACTCAAAGCGTTGTTCACCTCAGCCACTATTCTTAAACATCCCAATCCTGCCTTGCCTTTCGTCCTGGAGGTGGATGCCTCCGAAGTTGCAGTCGGAGCTGTACTGTCTCAGAGACAGGGTGCCAAAGCACTCCTGTATCCAGTGGGATTCTTCTCACGTAAGCTCTCTCCTTCCGAGAAAAATTATGACGTGGGTGATCGGGAACTTCTGGCCATCAAGGCAGCTCTGGAAGAATGGCGTTATCTCCTGGAAGGTGCAGCACATCCCATCTTGGTCTACACAGACCATAAAAACTTAGAATACCTAAGAACGGCCAAGAGATTAAAACCCCGGCAGGCCAGATGGGCACTTTTTTTTTCTCGATTTATTTTTCACATTACGTACAGACCTGGATCCAAGAATGTCAAATCCGACGCCCTTTCCCGAATGTTTCTTGACTCTGAAAGAACCCTGTCCCCAGACACCATTCTCCCTTCTGGAAATTTCCTCGTTCTACAGGAAGACATAATTTCTCAAATCAGGCGAGCCTCCTCGAGAATGCCCCCACCTGCTGAAGCCTGTGCCAAGGATGGACTACTCTGGTTCAAGAATAGGATTGTGGTTCCTGAGGAGCTGAAAGCACGGGTACTAAGCTTGTGCCATGACCACAAACTTGCGGGTCACTTCGGCACACGGAAAACAATTGACCTTGTCCAACGCTCCTTCTGGTGGCCTCATCTTACCAGGGATTGTAAGGCATATGTGGAGTCCTTTGATACGTGTGCCAGAAATAAGACTAGCCGGTCAAGAGCATGGGGCCTACTGAAGCCATTACCAGTCCCAGAGAGACCTTGGGCCATGATTTCTATGGATTTCATCGTGGAGCTCCCACCATCAGAGGGTTTTTCGTCCATTTTTGTTGTAGTGGACAGGTTGTCTAAAATGGCCCATTTTCTCCCCATGAAGGGCACCCCCTCAGCCATGGAGACCGCCGCTATCTTCATCAAAGAAATCGTCAGACTACATGGAGTCCCGACCAATATAGTCTCGGACAGAGGCGTCCAGTTCACCTCCAGATTCTGGAGATCCCTTTGTGGTGCCCTTGAGATCGAGTTGTCCTTTTCCTCGGCCTACCACCCTCAGTCCAATGGACAAACCGAGAGGACGAACCAAACCTTGGAGCAATACATCCGCTGTTTTTCAGCTTTTTCCCAAGATGACTGGGCCTCCCTGCTTCCCATCGCAGAGTTCTCTTATAATAACTCTTTACACTCAGCGACTAATCAGTCTCCGTTCTATGCCAATTACGGTTTCCACCCATCCTTCTTACCTGGAGCATTTCCTGAATGCCCTGTTCCTGCAGTTTCCGAGACCTTGAATTTTTTCTCCAATAACAATAAATTGCTACAGGAAACCATGACCAAGGCTCAGGAAGACTATAAGAGGATCTTTGACAGAAAGAGACGAGGAGAACTTGTGCTAGAACCTGGCAATTCTGTCTGGCTGTCCACCGCAAACCTCAAGCTAGCTTGTCCATCCAGGAAACTGGGTCCCAAATACCTGGGTCCTTTCTTGATCAAAAGGAAGATCAACAATGTGGCATTTGAATTGGACCTCCCCAATTCCCTGAGAATACATCCAGTATTCCACGTTTCTCTCCTAAAACCGGTCACTCCTAATTTCTTTCCTGGTCGTTGCATTGGTCCACCCAAACCGATTAAGGTTGATGGCGAAGAGGAGTTTGAAGTGGAAGCAATTCTTGATTGCAGAAGAAGGCGCAATCAGGTACAATATCTGGTGAAGTGGAGGGGCTACGGTCCCGAAGACAATTCGTGGGAACCAGAAAACAATTTACATGCTAACGATCTCCTTCAATCCTTCAAAACCTCTCATCCCGCAAAGATGGCCCAGCTGGGCATCCGGAGTCTGCCCTTGAGGAGGGGGCACTGTCAGAGAGGTTACCTGGTTGGGCGCCGGGCCGCGCCGGGGTGTGTTGGCGCTCGCGTTCCTGTCCGTGCTGGGGCGCGTGTCCCTGGGGGTGCTGGTGTGTCTGGGCTGGCCGGCCGTGGCGTGCGGGGTGGCGTCCGGGCGTTCGTGCGTACGCGCGTTCGCGCTAGCGCGCGTTCGCGTTAGCGCGCGTCCGCCTGTGGGCGTTGCTTTTGACGCGACCCGGTTCGGTGGGCGTGCACGCCGGTGTCGGGGGCGCGCTCGGGCGCGTGCGGGGGCGCGGCGCGCTTTGGCGAATCGGCGCGTGCACGTGCGCGGCGTTTTGGCGCCAATCAGCCTATTTAAGGCTTGCCTCCATGCTGACCCAGTGCTGCCTGATCAAACAGCTCTGTACCCTGTCCGTGATCATCCTGAGTTCCTGTATCCTTGTTGTGCTTATCCGTTGTGACCCGGCTACCCTTTGGACCTTCCTTGATTGCTGCCTGAACCCGACCCCGGCTTGTCTGACCTTGTTTCTGCCTCACCCTCTTGTACCGCTGCTGCCAGCCCGTTGCCGACCTCTGCCTGTGTGTGACCAGCCTGATCAGTTCCTGCCCAGCATCTGCTCTACCCAGTCTGAAGATCTACCGGTTGCTTGCCAGACCATTGTGCTCCAGGACCCTACTTCAGGCCCTCATACCACTCCGCATTCGTGGCCTCCTGTCTACTCTACCAGGGGCCCCGAATCGGATACGTAAGGGAGCCTACCCTCTGCCCAAGCGGACTCACCTGTCTGGTAAGTGTGGGACCTGACAAGAGGTCGCACTACACTAACTTGTAGTTTTAGCTGAACATTGTTCAGAGGACGCACTACACTAACTTGTAGCTTTAGATGAACACTGTGAGGAGGACACACTACCCTAACTTGTAGCTTTAGCTGAACACTGTGCAGAGGTCACACTAAACTAACTTGTAGCTTTAGCTGAACACTGTGAGGAGGACGCACTACCCTAACTTGTAGCTTTAGCTGAACACTGTGCAGAGGTCACACTAAACTAGCTTGTAGCTTTAGCTGAACACTGTGAGGAGGACACACTACACTAACTTGTAGTTTTAGCTGAACACTGTGCAGAGGTAACACTAAACTAACTTGTAGCTTTAACTAAACACTGTGAGGAGGACACACTACACTAACTATAAATAGTCTAACTGCCTGACTGTGGTACTAATAGGATCAAAAGAACACCAGCAATTTTCTTCAGGTAGCTGTAAATACTGTAACAAGACAAGCCTGCCTGTCAGTAGGAAGATAACAGGAACGGATCTAGCTAGACTGAATACAGTATACATATGTATATATATATATATATGTATATATATATATATATATATATATATATATATATATATATATATATATATATATATATATATATATATATATATATATATATATATACAACACCTGGGATGCATATATATACACAATACACTGCAAGTGCAGCTAACTCACTGACTGTCCTGCCTAATTTAGCTAACTCAAATTAAATGACACTGTCTCTCTCACTCTCTAAACACGCCGGAACACACTACACAGGGCCACCGTGCAGGCGGCCTTATATAGTGTGGGGCGTGTTCTAAACCCCCTGAGCCATAATTGGCCAAAGCCACCCTGGCTTTGGCCAATTATAGCTCTCTCTACTGACGGCGCTGTGATTGGCCAAGCATGCGGGTCATAGTGCATGCTTGACCAATCATCAGCCAGCAATGCACTGCAATGCCGCAGTGAATTATGGGCCGTGATGCACCACACGAATTTAGCGCGAACGGCCCATATCATTCGCAATTCGGCGAACGATCGAACAGCCGATGTTCGAGTCGAACATGGGTTCGACTCGAACATGAATCTCATCCCTACAGTCCATTAATGCCCCTATCAAGCATAAGCTATTTCCCATCAGGGAGGGTGAATAAACTATACCTGAGGTGGACATCTTCAGATAGTCTGAAATTAAAAGATGTTATGAACGGAAACACTTTCTGTTCAATAAGTGAATTATTAGAGAGATATAGAGAATCACCTTGTGGAGATACAGGCAACTCCAACATTTTGTTGATACTCTCCCAAAACCCCTTTGCTCTATAAGGGAGCTAACCCCATGGGAAAGTTTTTTAAAACAAGGGGGGATAAGGGGAAAGGAAATATCAAGCATATATGGGATGTTGGTCTCTACCCCGGGCATAGGACCATTACGCTTTCTGGAGAGTTGGGAGTTGGAATTAGATGAGGTCAAAAAAAACCCAAAGAAAGGGTTAACGCTGCGCTAGAACAGTGTAAAATGATATGTGAAGTGTAAAAGCTGCCAGCACTAAAAAGTCCAATACTAAACTCCAAACACCAAAAAATACAAAATAAGTGCAGCGCTAAAACTAAATAAATTAATAGAATATGCTAGAAAAAATCATACAAAAGTGATTGATCCACCAAGCAATATATTAAAAAAACACAACAGGTCTCCTATAAAGGATAGAGACAAATGTCTCAACATATGTCATATGTGAAAAATTATAAAGCATAAAAAAAGTGATAAAGTAAGTCCCAAAATTGTTACAGAAAAAAAGTCCATAAGTGAAGTAAGTGGATGGTCAAAATGAATATATTCTGGAGAAGTGTGACACAGGTGAATCCAACATCCAAAGTGACTTGAACCCAAGTGAGGTATGAGGCTCCTTACCAGCTCAGGATGACCACCATGACAGTGGTCCCACCAGGCATTTGGGAAATTAACAGGTCACCCACAAACCTATGCCGATCTTTTCAGTATGTAGAAAGGATAAAAACATATAAAAGGCTCATCTGTATAGGTATGTGGTCCTCAGTGTTCCCTCTGATCCTGTGGTGGTGACGCTGCAGGGATGCTGGGCTGCAGAAGGTGGATTACCAGCCGGGAGCTCCTTCTGTGGCCATCAGGAAGAGACTAGGGGCCGGAGTGGAGCGGGCCTATTGAAGGAGCAGTGGCAACCTCTCTGCTAGCCCTCCTCCCTGGACGATCCCTCCCCTGGATACCGAACCCGGAAGCAGACGGACGACCTGTGACGTCATGCATGCTTCACGTGCGCTCCACGCCGGCCCCTAGTCTCTTCCTTCTCTTCACCCTTACCTATTCTCTCCTTCTTTATCCCTTCCCATCCTCTCCTTTTCTTCTCTTCCTTGATTCATGTTACAAGGCCTTAAAACAAATGATTTTTGGTTGAATCATAATATGGATATTTTACAATTTACTACACAGAAATCGAGCCGAACTAACATATACTTATGCATCTATATTGTACCGGCCTATATTTAAAGTATGTTAACTAGACATAAAAAAAAATAAACTTAATTGCGCTGGCAAAAATGAAAACAAAATAAAGTGCTACGAACGCACCATACATGTGATAACAGTGAGTGCATAAACATCTTATCCCAAAATACTAACAAAAATGAAACCAAAATAAAGTGCTAAGAAAGCACCATACATGTGATAACAGTGAGTATACAATCATTAATCATAGGCAGAAGCCATCTGTTATCAGTCTATAATAATGTGAATCTCATAAATTCAAGCTGAAAAAGTCCGCTCCATGTGTTTCATCCTCACACGCCAAGGGTTAATCAGCCAAAATACTTCTGTTCAGGTGTACAGTGACAACGACAAGAGAAGTAGTAGATGTACGCTTACCCCAGGTGTTGGACCTCCCCTGTGGCAAGGTCTTATGAGCTTGCAGATTTCACCCTCTGCAGGGACAAGTTGTCAATCTCCTGGTCCTGGCAGCGTATGCCGCCGACTTCCGTATGGCCGGGATGGTCCACCTATTCGAACCACGTCAAAGCTGAAGATAGGAAGAATTCCATCTGGAACTAAAAATGTAATTTTCAGGTTTTGGTGAACATCAGTGAGATGAATCACTCAATGACTTCCCATAATGTGCTCAAAATGAAGATGTCCAAATCAGTATTCCCGGTTCCTCCCCCTCTTAAAATGTCAGGTTTCTTATACTGCCTAGACACGGATATTTGTCATTCTTTTATGGATTTCTCACTCTTCCTTGTTTTTCCTTTCTTAGGTCTGGAAAAGCTTGGTGTTTGATTGTGTCCTTTCTCAGTCTGAGAAAGGACACAATCAAACACCAAGCTTTTCCAGACCTAAGAAAGGAAAAACAAGGAAGAGTGAGAAATCCATAAAAGAATGACAAATATCCGTGTCTAGGCAGTATAAGAAACCTGACATTTTAAGAGGGGGAGGAACCGGGAATACTGATTTGGACATCTTCATTTTGAGCACATTATGGGAAGTCATTGAGTGATTCATCTCACTGATGTTCACCAAAACCTGAAAATTACATTTTTAGTTCCAGATGGAATTCTTCCTATCTTCAGCTTTGACGTGGTTCGAATAGGTGGACCATCCCGGCCATACGGAAGTCGGCGGCATACGCTGCCAGGACCAGGAGATTGACAACTTGTCCCTGCAGAGGGTGAAATCTGCAAGCTCATAAGACCTTGCCACAGGGGAGGTCCAACACCTGGGGTAAGCGTACATCTACTACTTCTCTTGTCGTTGTCACTGTACACCTGAACAGAAGTATTTTGGCTGATTAACCCTTGGCGTGTGAGGATGAAACACATGGAGCGGACTTTTTCAGCTTGAATTTATGAGATTCACATTATTATAGACTGATAACAGATGGCTTCTGCCTATGATTAATGATTGTATACTCACTGTTATCACATGTATGGTGCTTTCTTAGCACTTTATTTTGGTTTCATTTTTGTTAGTATTTTGGGATAAGATGTTTATGCACTCACTGTTATCACATGTATGGTGCGTTCGTAGCACTTTATTTTGTTTTCATTTTTGCCAGCGCAATTAAGTTTATTTTTTTTATGTTTGTCACTTCATAGATATTTGGAGTTTTATTTGCAGCTGCACTTGTTTTATTCATACACCTTGCTCATTAGCGCGGGTTGATTCCACAATGTTAACTAGACAGACTGTTTTTTTTTCATGATACTGATGTATTGGACATACTAATGTATTTTGTTTGGCATTGTTTTACCTTGTAAAATGTAATAAAAATATATTTGACGCTAAAAAGATTAGTGGGGTGGAGATCGCACAGGACCCCTAGCAGTGTCTATTTCCATATAGAGCAACAGTTGTACCATACTTATTAAGTGCAGCGAAAGTTTTAATACCAAGACAATGGAAACAAAACAAAAACTCCATTAATAAAGGAATTAGAGAGGTAGATAAAGTTAGACTGATGGAAGAGTTAATAGCCTCACAAAATGATTGTAGACAAAAATTTATTAGAATATGGAGAGGATGGTTGGAGTTTAAACAAACAAAAATATACTGTAATCATCTGAGAGATTGAGCCCCCCTCCCCCCCTCCTCTTTGCTCCTCTCCCCCCCCCCCTTTTTCTGTATTAAATTAGGGTTAATGGGACTGTGGCATCAGGGGAGGAGGGATGGAGGGGAAGATATTATTCACTATAGATTGTCACGTTAATAACACTGATCGGTTACTAATTGATTAAAGTATTGGAATACTTGGGTAAGATATTAACACGGTGGTCTCCCTTTTTTTATTTTAATTTTTTTCTTATTAGGGTTAATAATGAGATTAAGATATTGGGTGAGGAGGGATTGAGGGGAAGATATTACAAATTATAGAATGTCACGTTAATAACACTGTTGCGTTAATAATCGATCAAAGTATTGGAATACTTGGGTAAGATATTAACATTAACATGGGTGGTGTGGTTTTTTTTTTTTTTTTTTTCTCTTCTTCTTCCCTTCCATCCTATTCTCTTGGGGGCTCACTCTCTCCCTCTCAGAGTATAATGGTGGCATAAATGATAGTAGTTGGCAGGCAGGAAGGTAAAAAACCTAGAGTGTAGGAAAAAGCATAAAACATAAGATTTCTTGTGTCTAGATATTATATCGCAGGATTGTATTGTAAAATGTTGAATGTAATGTATTATATTAAATGTAAATTGTTATGTAAATATGTAATGAATATGGCTGTTTTTATGTATTTGTTGAGTCTTGTTAAATTAATAAACAGAATTTAAACAGATAAATAGGGCCCAAAATATTATACATCTATTAACATAGATACCATGGTAACATGATAAAATACACTATAAACGATTTACTATGGGGTGCGCATGCGCGGAGCTCGCAAGATGGCCGCTAAAGCCTAGAGCTCCGCTCCCTCGCGATCGACCGGCGCTCACAGCATGGACCACAGCGCACCACCGCATGAATAAAGCACCTGGTGATACTCCCCAAGGTCCCGGCTACACCCCCATATGCCCGGGGCCCCGGTGAAACGGAACCTGTGGCCACAACAGGAGCGAACAAAAACGGCTGAGACACCCAAGATGGCCGCCGCTACACAGGCACAGCCTCTGCCTCAGATTCTCTGCTCCACAGGCCCGGCGGACTACAGGTCAGAGCAACCCCTCACTCCTCCTCACTTCACCCAAGGGGGACAACCGGGATACCCACCTCTGCTGACCCCCTCTCCAGCTTCTACAGGATCCCTGCAGGATCGGCCCCTCTATGAAGGCCCTCTGTCCCCCCAGGGATCTACCTCAGATCACACAGGCCTCACACCATATGCCTTCCCTGCCAGTGACTCTGCTTCTCACATGGACTCCCTCTTCCACAGATTCTCTGAACTTTTGGACAGAGGCCTGGCTCAAACGGCAGCTAAAATTACGGGGGACCTGAAGGCAGACTTTATTAATTTAGGGGCCCGTATCGACGCGATCGAACACAAAATGGAGGACACTATAGCTGTCACTAATCAACACTCGCAGCACATCAGCACTGTGCAAGATCAATTAGACCTAGCAATGGCTCGTATTGACGAACTTGAGAATAGGTCCAGACGATATAACATCAGAATCCGCAGCCTACCGGAAACGATTCACAATGTTACAGAAGCAGTCCAGGACCTGATTAAACAGCCAATCCCTAATATCTCCTCTCAACACCTTGAATTGGACAGGGCACACAGAGCCTTAGGGCCCCCCAGAAAAGACGGCACCCCAAGACCCAAGAGATATTATCGCTAAGCCCCACCACTACACAGTTAAAGAGGAAGTGATGAGACAGGCCAGGTCCTCTCACTCAGTGCAATGCATGGGACACCCAGTACAGATCTTCGCAGACCTGTCACCCTCTACGATCAAAAGGAGGAGATCATTGAAACCTCTCCTGCTCGCTCTCACCCAAAGAGATATAAAATACAAGTGGGCCTTCCCGTTCGCGGTTAAATTCTCAGTCCAGGGGAAACAATACGCCTTCTCCTCCCTACCAGAAGGAGAAAAATTGCTCCTGCACCTGAAAATCATCTCCCAGGAAGCCGAGATGGACACGACCAATGCCGGGACCAACTCCAACAAACGACAGACCCCCACCAGCCCTCAATCTCCACTGTGGTCAACAGGAAAAGCAAAGAAGGCCAAAGACAACAACCAAACCTGAAGCCAATGATGATGTGAACTGCATCTCTTCTATCCCGATTGTGAAGTAGGGATCGTTTTGACCATCCCCTGGAACAGGGGGGATCCCTTGGGCCTAGTCACTAGGCAGGCTAAGCAACCGGGCAAAGTTTTCTGACTTTCCAGAACTTTTTGCTAATTGTTTTTTGTTTTTCTGGTTCCAGGGGGGGGGGGGGGTTTCTGGGATTTTATCCAAATTTTCCCTCTTTATTTTTTGATATTTTTAACTAGCCCATCGACATATCCACTATGCTCAAGGGAGCCGTGCCTCTCTAGATTGAGAGGGGCTGCTTCCTCACGCCTATCTATGAGGGGGGGGAGGGATCTTATCCCCCTTGATTAAGGATTTTATTCAGGTCTAGTTTATAGACGCTCTGCTGTGATAGCAAAGGAATAGCAAACTAGGAGGATACTATATTGGGCGGCGGTTTAAGGGCCACTAACTAGTCACTCTGTTATGACAACCGGGTATACCACGGTAATGGTTTCAAAATTTTCTTTGTTTTTTCTTCCAGCCTTTTTTCCCGTAAGGGAACAAGTTTTATGTTGGGAGTTCGGTTTCGTGAGGAAACACTTGCGCACCCACGTAACCCCTAGACACCCGAAGGTCTCTGGGGACTAGGCTGTTTGAGCCCAGATGGGCCAGACATACTCAAATTTTTTTCCAGAAGACATAGGGGGTTTCTCCTTCCCTATGTCTTTTCTTTCTTCTATAGGAGACCTTCTCTTTTCTATCCTGCACCCCCACCCCTCATCCCCAATCAATACATTGTGCCTAACCACATCTTGTGTTTCAGATACCACACACACACCCACGGGAATTCCTGATATCTTCCCGCCAAGAAGAATCTACGATCATCATCCTAAAGTCCAGGTTCCAACGCACCAAAGGGTAAATGAGGGCCATTGCACTTCACTCCAACTGCTCCATTACTAACGACCCTACAGCTGAACTCCACATAGCCTCTCACAATGTCCAGGGAATCAATTCCCAGATTAAGAGGAGAAAGGTCCTCGATTATTACAAGCATCTCAAGCTAGACATTATTATGCTGCAAGAAACGCACTTCCCCTCCCGGTATAGCCCTAAGTATCTCCACCCTCATTTCCCACAGTTTTTCTTAGCGAGCGCAGACAACAAAACTAAGGGAGTTGCAATCATCATTTCCAAACACCTTAAATTTGTAAAGATCTCTGAATTCGCTGATCCGGAGGGCAGGTTCCTCCTGGTCAAGGGCACAGTGGGGGACCACCTGTATTCCCTGGTCTCCTACTATGCCCCAAATAGAGGACAAGCAAAATTTTTTGACTCCCTACTGCGCAGCCTCGCTCAGAAATTGGAGGGAACGGTCATCTTTGGCGGAGACTCGAACGCAGCGTTCAATCAGGGATTGGACAAGTCTAAACCCCTTCCGACTCAACTAACACGACCCACCAAAGAGAGCCTCAGGATCGCTAAACAATCCATGCCCACGGCTTAACTGACACTTGGAGGGAACTTAACCCCAACAAAAGGGACTATACCCATTACTCTCCCCCTCATAACACCTATGCAAGGATTGACCACATTTTAACCCCATCCTCCCTACTCCCTTTGATCCACAAAGCACAAATCAGGGAGTCGGCCCTCTCGGACCACTCCATAGTAACCATTTCACTCAAAACGGGCCCCCTGGGCGGATCCAGGGGACACTGGAGACTGAATGAGTCACTATTATCTGACCCCATCAGGGTCATTGAACTTGAAAAAGCCCTAAAAGAATACTTTAAACTCAATAAATCAGAGGACATTTCTCCAGAAACGTTATGGGCTGCACATAAAGCATTTATAAGAGGGACACTCATCCAGATTGCCACTCAAACCAAATGAGCACAAAAAGCAGATCTAATTAAGTTGGAAAAGGAATACACCACTCTGAAAGCTTCCCACAAAATGGACCCCTCCAAGACCCCTGTTTCCCTTCTCGATAGAGCGAGAATAGATCTCAATCTAGCACTCACATCCAAGGCCGAAAAGGCCATTCGCTGGAATGGACAAAAATTTTACACTCAGGCAGACAAAATAGGTCCCCTCCTGGCTAAAAAACTGTCTCCCCACATCAGAACCCAAGCCCTCCCCAAACTCAGATTAAATGGCCAACCCCCCACGACCAATCCTTCAAAGATTCTAGAAGCCTTTCAGGGTTTTTACTCTACATTATATAGCCAAACAAATACACCAAACGCGAACTTAATCCCTCAGTTTCTGGAAGGTGTCCCCCTACCCTCCCTAAAAGAGGTCCACAAACAAAAGATGGAAATACCCATCTCTGAGGAGGAGGTTTTGGGGGTCATAAAAGACCTTAGAGGGGGATCAGCTCCGGGTCCGGATGGCCTTTCTGTAGCATACTACAAGTCTTTTGCAGCCATTTTGGCACCTCACCTGACCTCCTTCTTCAACTCCAAAACCAATGGAAACCCCCTAGACATCCACCTCAACACCGCTTTAATCACGGTCATACCCAAACCTGGCAAAAACCACGAAGACGTTAGCAACTACAGACCGATCTCACTCATAAACAATGACCTAAAAATACTCACCAAAATAATGGCTAACAGGTTGTCATCTTTTATTACACAATATATACATAAGGACCAGGTAGGATTCATACCCGGGAGACAGGGTCCTGACCAAATAAAGAGGGCGATAGATATCACCTCGATTCTTCAAACTAACTGGACAGGGGGGCCCAACCAATCGGGATTCCTTCTATCCTTAGACCTGCAGAAGGCCTTTGACACAGTCTCCTGGCACTACATCTTCAATATACTGGAGAGATGGGGATTCGGTAGCCGTTTTCTGGGACTTCTGCATGCTCTCTACTCACAACCAAAGGCCCAAATACGCATCCAAGGTCATTACTCCAAACCAATAGACATTTTACGGGGCACTAGACAAGGGTGCCCTCTATCCCCCCTAATCTTCGCAATAGCCATAGAAACCTTAGCAATCGCAATTCGACAAAACCCGGACATAAAAGGGGTGACCTGTGGAGACCAGATGCACAAATGTGGGCTCTTCGCCGACGACATCCTCCTTTTCCTGACATCCCCCCTCACTACACTACCTAATCTCTGCCTAGTGTTAAAGAACTTTTCTAAAATCTCTGGACTCGAAGTCAATTTCACCAAATCTCAAGCTCTCAATGTCTCATTACCGCCACAAACAGTTGACTCTCTAAAACAATCCTTTCACTTCAAATGGGGCGACACATCCATTAGCTACCTGGGAATCACAATGACGGCCAAGACGGAAACTCTTTATGCGCAAAATTATCCTTCACTCTTCAAGAAACTAGAGGCAGATCTTATTACATGGTCAAAACACGAGCTATCCTGGCTGGGTCAGATCAACTCCGTTAAGATGACCCTACTCCCCAGGCTCCTCTACTTCTTTCGCTCCCTCCCTATCCAAATCAGGAAAGATCACCTGAGAGCTTTGCAGAGTAAAATTCTCCAATATATTTGGGGTAAGAAAGGATATCGTATCCTTTAGAGTACCCTCTTCCTTCACGGACGCAAGGGAGGGCTGGGTCTTCCAAACCTACGTAAATACTACTTGGCTGCCAGATTAGCCCAACTGTCCTCAATTTACTCTCGCTACGAAAAACCAGACTTGGTGAATATTGAAAGACAAGCCATCCCCAAACATACGCTAGACTACATTCTTTGGTGCCCACCTAAATCTAGACTGCCCATCCTATCACCCACTTTATCCCACTCCTGCGCCCTTTGGGACTCCCTCCGGCACTCCACAGCTCTGGTCTCCACGGGTCGACCCCTAGCTCACCTATTCCACAACCCTGACTTTCCACCTGGACTTGACATCTCAGCATTCAAATGGTGGTTGGACAAAGGGCTATACCGGATAGGGCACTTCTTCACTCCCAATGGACCAATCACCCTCAAATTCTGTATCAAACACCTGGACCTCCCGGAATCGGAACGATTCCGCTTTTACCAAACCACTTTCTCCACTCTATTTGGAAGGAGAAACCGCTCCCCCCTAAATTCACAGTATACGAACAATGGTGCGGACAAGCCATGGAGCAGAGGGGAGGCATATCAGTTATATATTCGGCCCTCACTTGCCCTAGAGACAAAACCACAGATATGAAGGCTTGGGAGTCTGACTTCCAATGCTGCAGGGACATAGAGATCTGGCAAGCAGCTCTTACTAAATCCTTTAAGGGGATCCAGAACATCTCCTTGAGGGAGGCAAGCATCAAATTGATTACCAGATGGTACCTAACCCCTACCAGGTTGGCAGCAATCTATCCCTCAGTGAACCCATTATGTTTCAGAGGATGTCAACACCTGGGCACTATGGCCCACATTTGGTGGGAATGCCCCAAAATACACACTTTTTGGAGAAAAGTCTTCTCTATGATTTACAAGGTGACGACTTGCCAGATCCCTAGGTCCCCAGAGGTGGCTATTCTCAACGCTAACCTATCTGGAATTTCTAAGGCTAATCAAACACTGATCAACTTTATATTATTGGGCACCAAAATCTCAATTGCCAAAGCATGGAGACAGCCAAGGCCCTCTTAAACGCAGTAAAAAGGAAGGTATCATGGATTATGGCTCAAGAAAAACTTTCTAGCATCCTGACAAACACCTCTATGAAATTCCAAGCAATATGGGAACCCTGGGCCCAATACATGGGAACCTCCCTCATACCAGGGGTTCAGGCACGCAACAACCCCTAACCCACGCACAGACGAATTCATCCTGCATTAATCTGAGAGATACACAGATGTACTCCTGCTCCCCCCTCACCCACCTGGAAGGACCCCTCCACCCCCCCTCCCTCCTCACTCTTCTCTCTCTCTCTTTCAGCTCTTTTTCCTGTCTTCTATCTCACATCAGTTAGCTAACTGGTGGCAATTCAATATGCAGCTACCATACGGTAAACTACCTAGCCCACGGGGATTCATAGTCCCTCAACACTCCTGAGGGCTCCAACCTAATGGGCAAAGGAGAAGTACGGGGTTTTTCCCCACCTGGCACAGCTAGATCCTGTCAGGGGTGCCGGGGTAGGGGAAAGTTCCCGTGAGGATTTAGAGACAATACATGGAGAATGTATATTTAGAACATAGATACGGATATATATCAGGTTTACCCCACCAATAGCCTTTAAAGATGAGAAACCGTATGTTTTATGTTGTTTTCTTTCTCGAATTGTAACCTTTATGTCTCACGTTCGAGGAGGCGTTCCCTCCTGTGCATTCTAATATGTCAATGCATAAAATGTATGACGTAATTGACAATAAAAACATATTGAAAGTTAAACGATTTACTATTTTTCTTTTAAAAGATATCTATATCTCTTTTGAAAATAACAATTTTATTTTTTATCTCCTTTAAACAGGTAAATATGAAATATTGCACATATTTTATGTTCAACATTTTAAGCCAAAATAAATCTTAATGCAAATATAGAAGCTGCCTGTAGACTCAGAGAAGCTAAATCGAAGCAAAAAAAGGATGTTAATGAATCAAAAGACAAAAACAAATTTAAACGTGAGGCACATAATAAAAAAATAAAACACACGTGCACATATCTTTTTAGCCATTGCTAAGCAGAATCATGTTAACTATTTCCATTTCTGTTTTTTGCTAAAATGTGTGCTTTTTAACAAGTATACTTATTAAAAGCTGCTGGTGTATGAAATTATAAGGAGCTCAAAGGTTGAATGTTTTGATGAATGCAACCACGCTGTCTTCCTATTTTCAGAGTGCATTGTCAAGGAATACAATTATGTGTACATCTTGTTAAAAGAGCAGTCGCTCTCATATTATTGTTCGTAAAAACATATCTTAGACATTATGCAGAGTTGGCAGCTGTGGATTATAGATAAGAAAGGCTTTGTAACACCAAAGGAAGTTATTTTCTTTACTAATACTTCCAAAAAAGTAAAATAGAGCCCTGAGCATTTTTTAAGAAATAATTGTAATGAATGTGAGTATGGATTCTGTATCAGATGAGCTATAGTTTCTTTATATACTGTAACATAACATGTACTGTATGTATACCAAAGATTTTAGGAAAATTACTGTGCTCAACTTTTTATGTAAAACAGATGAATATTTACCTGAAGCTATTTATATTCCTTTTTAAAGGCCTAAAGGCAATTTTATTATTCATTGCAAATTGGATATTTAAAAGCATAGGAGGGTAGAAATAAATCTAGCACAAATACATGCATTACGTTTCATACAATTATTTAAAATAAATACCACTGAAAGTCAAAATGAGTTATTGGACAGATTTACCAGATGTCAGAAACTAGTTGTTGTTAATGTATACAGGACTAAATGCATTGCATACTGTCATGGAATCGTTATGTACTTTGGTAAATACCTTTACACTACATAATATCCTTTTTATTAAAGTTCATATAGTCGTTTTCATACTCAAATTCATACAGTTATTTTTCCAATAGGTGCAAAAATAAATAGAAGATGTAAAAAGAGATATTTTACTGATAAAAAAAAAATGAAAAATGATCTGAACAACTCTGTAGTTTGGGTTCAATATGGTAGGTCATAAAGGGACCAATCATATTGATCACACATGTAAACAGTTTGGTGTTTACATCTCTCATTCCTTCCTCTCATAATAGAGAAATAGGAGGAATCACAAACTAAGGAATGAATGAGTCATCCATTAGTTCAGATTATATCATAATCTAATAAAAGTCATTTTTTTAATCCTTTCAGCCCATCCTTTTCCTGTAAAACTGATTTCCACACTGTCTCTTTTGTGTCCTGTATATTAACCCCCACATCTCCATTTGGCCACTGCATGTGTCCTGTAAATTAACCCCTTCACTACCTCCTCCATCTGTGTCTGGTCTGTATGCACTAGAGACCCATTACTAAGATGATTTAACCACCTCAATATACTTGTGTTACTTCATTTCCAAAAAAGTTATGGCAAAAATGCATTACCATTGGGGTCTATTTACCCAGGAAGTAAAGGAAGCAGTTTTTATTTTCAAAATTGTTGGTCCTTTTCCCTATATACAGTGAAAAAAAGTGGTTAATAAATACCACCAAAAAAAATCTCAATCTGTCTAAAAAATATATAAAATTAATTTGCACACAGTGTTGTATTGTAGTAGTTATAAGTAACATTTATCACAGCACTGACACTGAAAATGGCCTGGTAATGAAGGGGTAATACAGGTTGGTACTCAATTGGTAAAAGCACACATGTGATCAGAAAATGGAAAACACCAACTATTGCTCCAATGACAATGGGCAATGATTTGACATAAAAAAAAACTTGAGTAAAGTATTTCACAGCTACAATTTTATCTGTGAACTTTGTATACCATTGTTACAGCACAGTAAATACTGCCATGTTGAATTAACTTGGGAGAGCTCTACATGCTTTATCATAGCAGTCCTATATATGCACACAGCTGGAATTAATTAGACTACTACTGTGACATCTTCTGTTTACAATAGATACAGTAGGTTGTAATGGCAATCACCAGAAATTAGAAGGAAGCTGAGATGAAAGGGCTGCAGAATCACAGATGGGATGGGGAAGCAAATGGTGTTAGTAAGTTCAGTGTGACTATGTCATTGTAGCTGTGAAATTATACCCAGAGTTTCTTCTCATTGCCATGGGTTTTGAAGGCATAGTAATGTGTATTGTGCAAATATCATTGGCTAACTGCTCATAACCTAGCTACATATATGCTTCAAAGCCTAAAACTCAAGTCAATTTGACTCAAGTCAAATATTTCTAAGTTTTGGATAAAGTGGGGAAGAGTACACAGAGTACAGATTTTAATTTCTGTCTGCGATGACATTGAGCAGATCTTCTCTTGCTTTCTGTGAGGCCCATACAAGAAATAGGAGCTGCAGTCATCACTCATACACCACCTAAAAAAAAGGCTTGACAGAGGTTTTAACTACTTTATGTCCCATACATGTTCTAGCTGAAGTTGGGCTTGAAACCTTCTCTGGATTCTTCTCATACAAATTGAACAAATTAACATCCTTCTACCTTAGCCAGGGCCGTCTTTATTATTGATTGGACCTTGGGCAAGCATTTTCTTGGGTCCCCCTTCCATACACTTTCATTCTCCACTTGCTTTGAAACATACAAAATATAGCAGTTTACTGAATCAGATCAGGCAGCGATTGTGATTAGGTGCCAGAGCTTACAATGTATCATTACTGCTCACTGACTGACTGCTAGAGGTTATAGCATACATTATGGCTCACTGATTATTTGCTAGAGGTTACAGCACATGACTTCTGCTTGTTGATTGGTTGCTAGAAATTACTGTACATCAATACTGCTCACTGATTGGTTGCTAGAGGTTACTGGACAGCCTTACCACTCACTAATTGGTTGCTAGAGTTTAGTGCATATCCTTACCACTCAATGATTGGTTGCAAGAGAATAGTGCACATTATTACTGCTCACTGCTCTGTGGCTAAAGATTACAGCACATAATCTCACTGCCTGCACACTATGAACTGGGGAGGTGAGGGGACCCATCAATAGACAGAAAACTTCTAGGGATCCTAGGACTCCTGGGATCAATGGCAATGCTGGGGAAGGGGGGGTTGTGATCAGTGTTAATGCTGGGCAGTTGATGGGATCAGTGGCAGTGGTGGGGGGATGGGATTAGTTAGGAGGCAGTACACTTTGGCAAATTCTGAATCATGTAGAGCAAAGCTGGAAATCTTTGGCAAGCATATAGTGGTGCGTTCTACACTGACCACCAATGTAATGGGAAATTTACAATGACCACCAATGTGAGGGGGGATTTACACTGACCACCAATGTGAGAGGGAATTTACACTGACCACCATGTAACGGGGGATTTTACGCCACCCACCAATATAAAGAGAGATTTCTACACTGACCCCAATGTAATAGGAGAATTTACACCAACCACCAGTGTAAGAGGGAATATACAATGACCTCCATGTACAGGGGAATTTACACTGATAACCATTGTTGAGGAGATTTGTACTGACTACTAGGGATGAGCCGAACACCCCCCGGTTCGGTTCGCACCAGAACCTGCGAACGGACCGATAATTCGCACGAACGTTAGAACCTCATTGACGTCTATGGGACTCGAACGTTCGAAATCAAAAGTGCTCATTTTAAAGGCTAATTTGCATGGTATTGTCCTAAAAAGGGTTTGGGGACCCGGGTCCTGCCCCAGGGGACATGTATGAATGCAAAAAAAACTTTTAAAAACGGCCATTTTTTCGGGAGCAGTGATTTTAATGATGCTTAAAGAAAAAAAAAAAAAAGTGAAATATTCCTTTAAATATCGTACCTGGGGTGTGTCTATAGTATGCCTGTAAAGTGGCGCGTGTTTCCCGTGTTTAGAACAGTCCCTGCACAAAATGTCATTTTTAAAGGAAAAAATCTCATTTAAAACTGCTTGCGGGTTTAATGTAATGTTGGGTCCTGGCAATATGGATAAAAATCAGTGAGACAAATGGCATGGGTACCCCCCAGTCCATTACCTGGCCCTTTGGGTCTTGTATGGATATTAAGGGGAACCCCGCACCCAAATTAAAATAAGGAAAGGTGTGGGGCCACCAGGACACCAGAACAGCAGTATACAGGCGGTGCAAACAAGACAGGGACTGTAGGTTTGTTGTTAAGTAGAATCTGTTTGTAATTTTGAACGGGTACATTTTTAACGTGTTTAGCTCCAGCCAAAAAACAATTTTTGGAAAACATAGGGAAGGGTTATCACCCCTGTGACATTTGTTTTGCTGTCTGTCCTCCTCTTCAAAAGATTTTACCTCACTTTTTGTCCCAATGACAAATGTTTTTTGAAAATTTGGGTTTTTTTGTGGAACAAGGATTGGAAAGCATCAGTGGAAAGGAGAAATGTTTTTCCTATATTAACTCTTACAGGAGAGAATTTCCCTTCCTAGGGGTAGATTTCATCTCACTTCCTGTTGTCTCTTTCCGTTTGCAAGTAGGAGTCGTTTGTAAGTTAGATGTTTGAAAGTAGGGGCCTGCCCTATATAGTCAGCAGAAATTTGGGCCTTAGGTGTTGTTGTGGCCACAACACTGTAAGCCATCACAGGGCCCTGCTGTGAAATATTAGATCAAGAATTGTAATTACATGCCCCTGTTGAACAGGGGCAGAAAAATTGGGCCTTTGGTGGTGGTGGTGGCGCTGGTGCCACAACATTGTAAGTCCTCACTAGCTCTTGGTGGGCACAGAAATGGGCCCTGCTGTGAAATATTAGATCAAGAATTGTAATTACATGCCCCTGTTGAACAAGGGCAGAAAAATTGGGCCTTTGGTGCTGGTGGTGCTGGTGCCACAACACTGTAAGTCCTCACTCGCTCTTGGTGGGTGCAGAAATGGGCCCTGCTGTGAAATATTAGATCAAGAATTGTAATTACATGCCCCTGTTGAACAAGGGCAGAAAAATTGGGCCTTTGGTGGTGGTGGTGGTGGTGCTGGTGCCACAACACTGTAAGTCCTCACTCACTCTTGGTGGGTGCAGAAATGGGCCCTGCTGTGAAATATTAGATCAAGAATTGTAATTACATGCCCCTGTTGAACAGGGGCTGAAAAATTAGGTCTTAGGCACTGGTGCTGGTGCCACAACACTGCAACCCCTCACAGACACTCTAGTTGGAACGCAGGAACGAGCCCTGCTGGAAAGTATTGCATCAAAAATTGTAATTACACGCCCCTGTTAAACTAGGGCTGAAAAATTGGGCCTTAGGCACTGGTGCTGGTGCCACAACACTGCAACCCCTCACAGATACTCTAGTTGTAACGCAGAAACGAGCCCTGCTGCAAAGTATTGCATCAAAAATTGTAACTACATGCCCCAGTTAAACAGGGGCTGAAAAATTGGGCCTTAGGCACTGGTGGTGGTGCCCAGAACCAAAAATGTTCTTACAAGCTATCAGCGTGATCATTGAGGAGGAAGAGGATAATTACTCAGGGATAGTCACTCAGCATCAGCATAGGCAGTCTTTGAAGGGATCTGAGATTTCAAAAAAAATTATCCGGTTACATCAGCATCAGGTGCTTGGTAGCTGGTGGTGATCCAAGACTGATTCATTTTTATGAAGGTCAGTCGATCGACCGAGTCGGTGGACAGACGCACCCTGTGATCGGTCACAAAGCCTCCAGCAGCACTGAATGTGCGTTCCGAAAGAACGCTGGATGCAGGACAGGCCAGTAGCTCAATTGCATACTGTTCAAGCTCTGGCCAGTGATCCATCCTTAAGACCCAGTAACCCAGAGGATTTTCGGTGGGAAAGGTGTCCAAGTCAGATCTTGCCCCTAGGTATTCCTGCACCATGTAAAACAGACGCTGGCGATGGTTGCTGGAACCGATCATACCTTGGGGCTGCGGACCAAAAAATTGTCTGAACGCATCGGTCAGACGGCCACCTTCTCCACCGCTCCTTCTTTGACTGAACGAAGCCTCAGCAACACGTTGTCCAGAAACAGGAGTTTGTAACCTCCCAGTCTCTGGGAACGCGTTGCACAGACCTTTCTGCAAGGCCTCCTGAAGATGTTTCATCCTCTGCTCCCTCTGCGATGGCAAGATAAGGTTCGCAACCTTACCCTTGTAACGTGGATCAAGGAGGGTTGCCAGCCAGTATTGGTCCTTCTCCTTGATACCATGAATACGAGGATCCTTACGCACGCTTTGCAGGATCAGGGAGGCCATGCAGCGTAGGTTTGCTGAGGCATTCGGTCCGGAGTCCTCTGGGTCACTAAGGACGACATGGTCCGCAGCCACCTCCTCCCAGCCACGTACAAGTCCATGTGTTTCTTGGGACTGATCCCTTAAGGACTGCTGCTGATGCTGAGTGCCAGGCTCCACCTCCATACTGACACAATCTTCCTCCTCCTCCTCCTCCTCCTCCGCTTCCTGTGTGATCGGCGGGCACGCAGGAACACTGTCTGGATAAAGGGGGCCTTGAGAGCTAAGGAAGTCCTCCTCTTCCTGCCTCTGTTCTGCCTCAAGTGCGTTGTCCATTATTCCACGCAACGTGTGCTCCAACAGGTGGAAAAGGGGGACAGTGTCACTGATGCATGTACTGTCACTGCTCACCATCCTCGTGGCCTCCTCAAATGGTGACAGGACAGTGCATGCATCCCTGATCATGGCCCACTGGCGTGGGGAAAAAAAAACAAGCTCCCCTGACCCTGTCCTGGTGCCATAGTCGCACAGGTACTCATTGATGGTCCTCTGCTGTGTGTGCAGCCACTGCAGCATGGCCAACGTTGAGTTCCACCTGGTGGGCATGTCACAGATTAGGCGGTTCTTGGGCAGGTTAAACTCCTTTTGGAGGTCCACCAGCCGAGCCCTGGCATTATATGACCGGCGGAAATGCACACAGACTTTCCTGGCCTGCCTCAGGACATCCTGTAAGCCCGGGTACCTGCCCAAGAACCGCTGCACCACCAAGTTAAGGATGTGAGCCAAACAGGGCACATGGGTCATTTGTCCCTGTCGGAGGGCAGAGAGGAGGTTGGTGTCATTGTTGCAAACCACCATTCCTGCCTTAAGTTGGAGTGGCGTCAACCACCTCTGAACCTGCCCCTGCAGAGCTGACAGAACCTCTGTCCCAGTGTGGCTCCTGTCCCCCAAGCACACTAGCTCAAGCACCACATGACATCTTTTGGCCTGCGTACTTGCGTAGCCCCTTGAACGGCTACAGAGCACCGCTGGTTCAGAGGACAAAGCACAGGAAGAGGCCATGGAGGAAGAAGAAGAGGAGGGGAAGGAGAGAGGTGTGTCACAATCATTAGCATTTTGGAGGCGTGGTGGCGGAACAACCTCCAACACTACTGCACCTTGTCCTGCATCCTTCCCAGCTGCCAGCAGAGTCACCCAATGCGCCGTAAAACTTAAGTAATGTCCCTGTCCATGCCTGCTGGACCATGAGTCAGCGGTAATATGCACCTTACCGCTGTCCGTCCTGTCCAGCGATGCATGGACATTGCCTTCCACATGCCGGTAGAGGGCCGGAATCGCCTTCCGTGAGAAAAAGTGGCTTTGGGTACCTGCCACTGAGGAACCGCACATTCCACAAACTCACAGAAGGGGGCAGAGTCTACCAACTGAAAAGGCAGCAGTTGAAGTGCTAGCAATTTTGCCAAGCTAGCATTCAACCGCTGGGCATGTGGATGGCTGGGAGCAAACTTCTTTCGGCGGTGCAGCAGCTGGGGCAGGGAAATTTGCCTGGTACAATCTGACGTTGGTGTACCAAAAGCAGATTGCCCACAAGTACTTGGCTGTGACACACCTAATTCTACACCTTCATTCCTCTCAGTGCAGGTCTCAGAGAGGACTGAAGGTATAGTGGGGTTGGAGATCTCAGCTGATGAGGAGCAAGGAGAGGTCCTCTTTGTTCTTTTTTGTGGGTCTTTTAGATACGCTTGCCAACGAACTGCATGGCAAGTCAACATATGTCTGGTCAAGCATGTGGTACCCAAGCGGGAGATGTTTTGGCCACGCGAGATACGCTTGAGACATATGTTGCAAATAGCAGCGGTGCGATCTGATGCACTCGTCTCAAAAAGGGTCCACACCAAAGAACTTTTTGAATAACGCGCAGAGACTGCAGCGCCCTGCACATGTGGAGCTTTGGGGTGTGATGCAGTCAATGTGCTGCCCTTAGGCTGGCCCCAGGAGGGCATCCTGCCTCGTTGGTGATGTGCCGCCTCCTCCTCCTCCTCTCTCCTATCAGGCACCCACGTTGAGTCAGTGACCTCATCATCCCTTCCCTCCTCATCACTGGAGCAAACCTGGCAGTATGCTGCAGCAGGGGGAGCATGACTGCCAGATTGCTGTCCTTCTTGGGCACCCCCTCTGTCCGTGCTCATGTTACTGCCTTCATCGAGCTCAGTATTATCATCAGAGCCTTCCAAATGCTGGGCATCCTCCTGGAGCATGTACCCAACACTGTGGTCAAACAGTTCGAGGGACTCCTCAGGAGGACATGGTGGGGCTAGGGAAGGAGTCACTGATGACATTGAGCCGAGGGAAGAGGCCGCTGCTTTGCCAGACAAAGTACCCTGAGCATGGGTGAGAGAGGATGAGGACGGCTTGGTCATCCACTTGGTCATCCACTCGACCAAGTCTTCCGCATGTTGCGGCTCAACATGGCCAGCACTAGACACAGAGCCTGTTTGCCCTCTCTTATTGGCTTGTGACTGTCTGCCTCTCCTTCTTGGCCTTCCAGACATACTAATGGCCTGTATCTGCACTAAGCTTGGATATATATATATATATATATATATATATATATATATACTGATACTGCAGCTAGCAAAATCAACTGCCTGCCTGTAGTATGAGAACACCACCAACCTTCTACAGGTAGCTTTAGCTGAACACTGTGCAGAGCTCGCAAAAAAATAACTTGTAGGTTTAGCTGAACACTGTGAGGAGGACGCACCACACTAAATTGTAGTTTTAGCTGAACACTGTGAGCAGGATGCACCGCACTAACTTGTAGTTTTAGCTGAACACTGTGAGCAGGACGCACTGCACTAACTTGTAGCTTTAGATGAACACTGTGCAGAGGTCTCACTACACTAACTTGTAGTTTTAGCTGAACACTGTGAGCAGGACGCACCGCACTAACTTGTAGTTTTAGCTGAACACTGAGCAGGAAGCACTGCACTAACTTGTAGTTTTAGCTGAACACTGTGAGAAGGATGCACTGCACTAACTTGTAGTTTTAGCTGAACACTGTTAGCAGGATGCACCGCACCAACTTGTAGTTTTAGCTGAACACTGTGAGCAGGACGCACCGCACTAACTTGTAGTTTTAGTTGAACACTGTGAGCAGGACGCACTGCACTAACTTGTAGCTTTAGATGAACACTGTGCAGAGGTCTCACTACACTAACTTAGCTGAACACTGTGAGCAGGACGCACCGCACTAACTTGTAGTTTTAGCTGAACACTGTGAGCAGGACGCACTGCACTAACTTGTAGTTTTAGATGAACACTGTGCAGAGGTCTCACTACACTAACTTGTAGTTTTAGCTGAACACTGTGAGCAGGATGCACCGCACTAACTTGTAGTTTTAGATGAACACTGTGAGCAGGACGCACTGCACTAACTTGTAGTTTTAGTTGAACACTGTGAGCAGGACGCACTGCACTAACTTGTAGCTTTAGATGAACACTGTGCAGAGGTCTCACTACACTAACTTAGCTGAACACTGTGAGCAGGACGCACCGCACTAACTTGTAGTTTTAGCTGAACACTGTGAGCAGGACGCACTGCAGTAACTTGTAGTTTTAGATGAACACTGTGCAGAGGTCTCACTACACTAACTTGTAGTTTTAGCTGAACACTGTGAGCAGGATGCACCGCACTAACTTGTAGTTTTAGCTGAACACTGTGAGCAGGACGCACTGCACTAACTTGTAGCTTTAGATGAACACTGTGCAGAGGTCTCACTACACTATCTTGTAGTTTTAGCTGAACACTGTGAGCAGGACGCACCGCACTAACTTGTAGTTTTATCTGAACACTGTGAGCAGGACGCACCGCACTAACTTGTAGTTTTAGCTGAACACTGTGAGCAGGACGCACCGCACTAACTTGTAGTTTTAGCTGAACACTGTGAGCAGGACGCAACGCACTAACTTGTAGTTTTACCTGAACACTGTGAGCAGGAAGCACCCCACTAACTTGTAGTTTTAGCTGAACACTGTGAGCAGGACGCACCCCACTAACTTGTAGTTTTAGCTGAACACTGTGAGCAGGACGCACTGCACTAACTGTAAATAGTCTAGCTGCCTGACTGTGGTACTAATAGGATCAAAAGAACACCAGCAATTTTCTTCAGGTAGCTGTAAATACTGTAACAAGACAAGCCTGCCTGTCAGTAAGAAGATAACAGGAACGGATCTAGCTAAACTGAATACAGTGTATATATACACCTGGGATGCATATATATACACAATACATTGTAAGTGCAGCTAACTCATTGATTGTCCTGCCTAATCTATCTAACTCAAATTAAATGACACTGTCTCTCTGTCTATCTATCTCTCTTTCAATGCCGGAACACACACTACACAGGGCCGCCGTGCAGGTGGCCTTATATAGTGTGGGGCGTGTTCTAAACCCCCTGAGCCATAATTGGCCAAAGCCACCCTGGCTTTGGCCAATTACAGCTCTCTCTACTGACGGCGCTGTGATTGGCCAAGCATGCGGGTCATAGTGCATGCTTGGCCAATCATCAGCCAGCAATGCACTGCGATGCCGCAGTGAATTATGGGCTGTGACGCGCCACATGAATTTGGCGCGAATGGCCCATATCGTTTGCAATTTGGCAAATGGGCGAACAGACGATGTTCGAGTCGAACATGGGTTCGACTCGAACACGAAGCTCATCCCTACTGACCACCAATGTAAGGTGACACTTCTACACCGACCACCAATGTTAGAGGGAATTTACACTGAGCACCAATGTAAAAGGAGATTTACACTGACCACCAGTATAAGGGCAATTCTACACTTACCACCAATGTAAAGGGAAATGTACACTGATCACCAATGTAATGAAGAATTTACACTCACAACCAATGTAATGGGGGATTTTACATCAACAACCAATAAAGGGTGATTTTTACACTGGCCACCAATATAAGCAGTGTTTACACTCACCACCAATTTAAAGGGGGGCTTTTACATGGATTACTAAGGTAAGGGAGGATTCGAAACTGACCACCAATGCAAGTTTGGATTTTTTTACCGATTACCAATATGAAGCGGAGATTCTACACTGACCACCAATGTATTGGGGATTTACTTTGACCACTAATGTAATAGGAGCATTCACAGTAACCACCAATGTAATAAATGATTTACACTGACCACAACTTTAAGGGGGACCTTCACACTGGCCACAAGTGTAAATGAAAGGATTGTACACCAAGCCCCAATGTAATCAGAAGATTTACACTGACCACCAATGTAACTGCGACATTTAGTCTGCGTTCACATTTGTGTGTGTTGGGAATGCATGCAAAATCGCTTTCCTGACACCACAGAAACCTTCTGCCCTTTAGCAGATACACAACAGTGCCATTAATTGTTAATAACACCCTCACACATCTGCTGAGATGTGCGTATTCACATGCACCAAAATTCACGGTTCTGTGGCACCATGTTGTTTTTAAAAAGCGTCCCACCTCCAATTTGCTTACCTTTTCAGAACAGGCTGATGTTAGCCTCAATGACCCCAGTTGTAGGTAAGACTTTCAAACAAGCCCCTTTACCTCCCCGGTGGGCAGCATTCAGCACAAGTGATGGCGGATATGACCTCAAGGGGGGGCATGATATACATATGAATGCAGCCTCTAGTTACATTTAAATGCAGCCGGTTTGTGGCTATTTACATATTAATGCTGCCACTATTTACATATCAATGCAGATTATTTACATGTAAACACAGGGTTTGCAGGTGAGTCATCTGTACACGGCAACAGGGCAGAAGCTGGGCAGCATTAGTAACAGAACTTCACACTGAGATATCGGGACACAGCACAGGACTAAAAAGGGACAAGGGAATTTAAACTGGTATAGTTGGCAAGTATGAGGCTGCTTTGGGCCCCACAACAATGATGGGGCCCAGGGCAGCTTCCCCTTTTGCCCTGCCTTAAAGACAGCCCTGACCTCAGCTCCTAATATTTAATATTTTCACTTTCCATGACCCACCATACCAATCTCAAACCTTCATTTCTAAAAACCCTACACATCAGTATGTATTAAAAATGTGCATAAAGTATAAATAAAGCCAGGAACAAAATGTAATATATTGTTGCTTACCAATCCTTAAATGTGGCTTTTGCATAAATGTTTCTTTTTGAGGGTTTTCCTTTATTTTCATCTGGTAATGCGCCAGCATTACCCTTCCTGCCCCATGGCGACAAAGCTCATTCACTATACAGTAACTATGGAGAAGCAGCATTTGTGACCCTATGAAATTACTACAAAAACCTCTTCATTGTCATAACTTGGGGGGGGGGGGGTTGTGTAGTCCTTACAGATATCTGGGAAGAATTAAGGAAAAGCAGATTATGTACAGGACGTAATCTGGCAGGATCAACATGTATTTTTATGCACTTCTCAAACAGATATACTAGACCAAATACATTTAGCTTTAAGGTTTACATACCCTTAAAATATGACTGTCATACAAGCATGTCTGTCTCAAATTTGAGCACACATTTATTTACATTAAAATGCAAAAAAAGGGAAGTAAAACATGATATTCTAACATGTACATGCAGTCAGAAATAAGTCAATACTAAAATGTATTGTTTGGCTTGCTTGCATTGCAGTGTTTAGTTTAAAGCCAGACAAGATAATAATATGTCTTGTCATGGATCTTATATATTGATTATACATTTGTAGTAAAATGGATGATGTATAAGGTACTAAAACAGTGTTCATACTTTAATGCTCACTTAAACAGGTACAAAAACATTTGATATATTACTGTGTTACCTTTTGTAGCTTATTATAACATTTTAGAAAGTATGAAAGCTTCTTTATATCTTTTATTGATTACTACACTGCATAAGATAGCTTAAGTATAGACTACTGTGTATTGCAACTGCACTTACATTTGAGTTATGATTACATTTATACAAAAATACATTTATGACTTTCATACATTTAAAAGCTTGTTGTGCCATATAAATGTATTATAAGGTGGGTGCTTTTGATCTTCCCTTGTATTCTCACAGAGCAAGAGAACCCCTGTCCTTTTTCTTAGACGCTCATGTATCAGGCTTGATGCAAAACTCATTTGAGTACAGCACTGGTGCTTTACAAAATTCTGTAGAACATTAACTCTACAAGCATTTTACAAGTTCTGGAGTATCCTGTTTATAGTGAACTATAGAGTAGCTGACTGGAAGCTGTTATGCCATAATTTATGTTCTGAACAATCAAACAGAGACTGTCATGTTGTGCTGAAGGATCTTGTGGATTTTTTAAAATAAATATCACGTCTAAAAATGTTAGAGTTTATAGACAGTAACACCAGAATAAGGCCCAGACAGATTGAGAGTTTATACATATTACCAAGATAAATTCCCACTAACCTCATGAACTGAAAGATATCTTCATATCCAAGTTTCCTTACATAAAAGTCTTTGGGTGGGTCTGTACCCCTGTCAGTGCCTATGTAATGGATGTGATCATGGTGAACTGCCTATTCCAATACCTGCTTTATATACCTAACATATATAGACTCAGCTTCTATGCTTATTAAGCCTTAAGACATTTACAGATATTCTGTAAAGCTCAAAGCTTGCTTAGAAACTGGACTGACTGCAAAGAGTTAATCTAAAAGTTTGCGCCTGCTTCCCAGAATACGTTCAGAATATAACAGCATAACACAATGGAGCAAGAGCAAGAGAATGCTGCAAAAACAATTATTCACTTCTGCAAATGTGCATCAGCTGAAAGCCAAAATTTGTCACATATTTGTATTTTCATATTTGTGGTTTGTATGCGCCAGTCTTGTTGACGTATCTCAATCTTCAATGGAATTGTATAAAAGTCTTGAGAAGCGGAAATATTAAACAATTAATTTGACTCTGAACTAAGCAGTCTCAGTGTGAGTTTACTTGAAGCATGCATGCTTTATACTCAACAATCTGATCTGGGGTAGATATATAACTTTTGTTCAGGATCCAAAACATTTTGGCACTCAAACGTGGGGCTCGAGGCTAGGATCCCAAGGGATAGCTGATCCAGAAGGGACTGGGACAAGCCAACACGAAGAGACAGGATATGGAGACTGATCACCTCTAAAAACGATAAGACACTTTTGATATCTCGTATATCTAGTCTACTGTTTATCCTGTACCCGTGGCTGGTCAACCTCTGTGCCCATATCGGCTTCCTGCGGCCTTCAAGGACCGGTATATATCTTGCCTCGAGTCTGTTGATATAATAAGGAACCTGCAATTATATCTACTGCCTGTTTTGTTCTGTTCTGTTTTGTTGATCGATCTTGTGCTTTGTGGTGGCTGTTGGGAATGAGGGATTGCTTATATAATCAAGGATGAAATTAATTGACGTGGTTTAAACTTCTCCTGGGGAATAGGGACCAGGAGGAGGCATCAGGACGTGGTTAAACTCCTCCTGGGGAACAAATAATTGTGTGGCAAAGTACGGGTGCAAGGAAGCATGGATAACCAGGAGGGGGCGTCAGGAATACGCCCAGCGGTGGCATGGGGATCCCATGAGATCTAATCAATCCTGTATTTCTCTACGGTTGTCACACATCTTGTTGATTGTTGTTGGTTGTTGGTCATATTTTGTTGGTGGTGGTAATGTCATGTCCTAAGTGTGTTTGTGGTCTGTTATTTGGGATACATGAAGAGGGCTGGGGGTTGGTTAAAGTGGTCGAGCCAGGATATAAAAGGGAATGTCTTGGTTGTAAACCCCTGTTAGCGGAGACCACACATGTGTTGGTATTCAGATTAAATGTGCATTACCTAGTCAAACTTGAGGTTGGCAAGTCACCACAGGTTATAGAAAGTGAAGTTAGAAGGAGGGGAAACGCAGCCGAAAGGTGTCCGTTACAACTTCAACACCCCAACCAGAACAATTTGAAGAGGTAGAAAAAGATAGAGTGAGGAATTTGGGCATGGTTCTGGGAAATGTAAATAATATTTGAAGTGATGCATTATTGAATATTAACTGCTAACAAACATCTGTTTGTTAAGTGTCTTTCTGAGAGGCTTATATATATCTCTCTATTTCTCTCTCTCTCTCTCTTCCCTTTCTCTCTCTCTCTTTCTCTCTCTCTGAAACGATGGGGAAAAAGTTAGTGAGGCCCAAAGAGGGCAGTTTGGCCTGTGGCTTGGTGTTAGAGCGGGAAGGAGAGGGTGCTGTCAAAGGGAAAGAAATTGGCAAAAGTGTATGGTTGATATGCATTTGGGCGGAAGGCTGCAAGTAGGTGAATACTGTTTTTGAAACGTAAAAAAGGTCTGTTGTCAGATCATGGGTTGCTACGAGCAGCAGATGTTTGGTTTAAAGTTGCAAAAGCTATTCATGTGGAGGGGTTGACAAATGGGTCAAAATGGTGGTATTTTATATGTATATTAAAAAAACAGAAAAGAGGAAGTTAAGTAGTCAGCCACCACCCTATAATGGCATCTGGTCCCCAGGAAGTAGACACTGCTCTTCGTCTACCACCCCTCTGTCCGAGTGACACCTACCCCTACCGCCCCTCTGCTACAAGTGACAGAGGAGCCTCTGACACCTTCCCTGCCATGCTTAACAGTAGGCAAGGCACGCTTGTCTTTGTATGGCTCGGGTGGTTGCTGCCACACACGCCTGACCCAAACTGTACCACCTGCACCACCACCCACACCGGAACCTACCTCCCTTGGCCCTCCTGCCCTAACAGACCTGGGACTAGGGACCCAACCTCAGCCCCAACCTGGTCCTTCCTCTCAAAGTCTTGACCAGAGTCACGCTGGCCCTGCCAGGATGCACCAAACTTACAGACATGCTGGAACAGGTACAACCCCAAAACGACAGACTGTTACATTTCAAGGCACACCCCGCATTGGATCCATCCCTATGTATGACTCATCAGCTGGGGCAATGTGTTCCTTTGTGCCACTGTCCAACGACCCACTTGACCACCTATTTGGTGACACACATACACAGTCCCTCTTACGCCCCCAAGACCCCCAAGCCAGGAGAAGGTATCACCATATATCCTGTTAATTACTTATGCTATAGACGGTATCAGGGAGTGGGGAAACCTCTTGGGAATTTCACTAAGGGTTACTGTGGATCTTATAGTGAGGTGTCTGCAGATCTGGTGCAAAATCAAGTTCAGTCTTTGGGAGACGTGTACTGGATCTGTGGAAACATGACAATTAGAAGCAGATTGACAGGACAGTGGACAGGAGAATGTGCATTGGCCAAGGCCATAATGCCTCTACATATTCTCTCGGAGAACCCAAGACCAAATACAAACAACACACCCCGACCTAACAGGAGGCGGTAGGAGTGCCCCAGCAGGAAGCTTTGACCCTCATGTATACATAGATGCCATAGGGGTCCCTAGAGGGGTCCCAGATGAGTTCAAAGCAAGAGACCAAGTAGCAGCAGGATTTGAGTCCCTGATCCCCATCATCACTGTAAACAAGAATGTAGACTGGATAAATTACATCTACTACAACCAACAAAGGTTTGTTAATCACACCAGAGATGCACTCCGAGGTTTAGCCGAACAACTAGAAGCCACATATCACATATGACCTTCCAAAACCGTATGACCTTAGACATGGTCCTAGCTGAAAAGGGGGGTGTGTGTGTAAGATGTTACTTGAAACGAGTACATGCTGTACTTATATCTCAGATAACACAGGCCCAAACGGTAAAGTGACTTTAGCCATCCAGAAGCTTGAGGATTCGTCCAAAGAATTAAAGAAGAATTCAGGGTTCTCCACCCCCTGGGATCAGTACTTCACCTGGATAAAGGGGGGATGGCAGGGAATTTTAACACAGATCAGAATAGCCATTCTGATAATTCTAGTGACCCTAGCTGTCATGGTCTGCTGTGTTCTTCCCTGCTTTAAGAAGTGTGTAGAAAAAGCTGTTGCCCAATCTACTCCCATGTTTGTGAACCAGGAAATACCAGATGATGATGATGATTATGTGTTACGCTCCGTTACAGTCACCTCCTCCTGAGATGCATAGGATTACAGGGACAGACAACACCTGATTGCCCCCTCCAAGCTGTATCGGGGGGTAGAGAGTTAGTGAGTTAGTCACTGCTCTTCTCTATACACAGCTGAAAAGAGTTGCAAAGGAGAAGGCCAGGGTAGTGAGTAGAACTTTTAGTATGAGGGACAGTTTGAAATAGACAGCTTCAAGGGGGGACTGTAATGGATGTGATCATGGTGAACTGTCTATTCCAATACCTGCTTTATATACCTAACATATATAAACTCAGCTTCTATGCCTATTAAGCCTTAAGACATTTACAGATATTCTGCAAAGCTCAAAGCTTGCTTAGGCACTGGACGGACTGCAAAGAGTTAATCAAAAAGTTTGCGCCTGCTTCCCAGAATACATTCAGAATATAACAGCATAACACAATGGAGCAAGAGCAAGAGAATGCTGCAAAAACAATTATTCACTTCTGCAAATGTGCATCAGCTGAAAGCCAAAATTTTGTCTCATATTTGTATTTTTATATTTGTAGTTTGTATGCGCCAGTCTTGTTGACGTATCTCAATCTTCAATGGAATTGTATAAAAGTCTTGAGAAGTGGAAATATTAAACAGAAAGTAATTTGACTCTGAACTAAGCATTCTCGGTGTGAGCTTACTTGAAGCATGCATGCTTTATACTCAACAATCTGATCTGGGTTAGATATAATAATATTGGAACTTTTGTAAAGATGCATATTGTCCCTTCATTAGCATGGATTTACAAAGAAGTGCACCTAAGTCTGAGACTAAAAATGCCTTTATCTCAAGAAAAAGTGGTTAGCATACTCCAGGATACAGTCCAGATATTTGACCTGGTCTGGGATCCCTGGGCCAATTATGTACTTACCCCCGTATAAATTATGGTTTATCCCTAGTGGATTCTGTCTTCTCTGTGTCTAACTTCTCCTTTGTCTAGTATGCCTTTCCTCCCTTTCCTTGCTTTCCTTTTTCCTCTCCTCTTGAACATTTCCCCTTATTTAAGTCAGTTTAACGGCAGGAATCTCTAGCTGTTTGTTATATATTGGATATAAGTTTATATTTAATTGCTCAGGTGGAATCTGGGACCTAGTGGGAGCATTACACCTTGAACTCTTCCTCTATCCCTGTCTTAGGGACCTTTTCCCAGTTAACCCTTGGGAGGCATAAGTGTTCCAGACACTACCCATGGCAGCACCTTTGGGGTGATATGCCTCTAAAACTTAATTTTGAATTACTTAAAAATGTTATAACCTCATGTGTAGTAGGGTTTTATTTATGTTGGTGTACAGCCTGGTCTATATTTGCTCACGAAAGTTGAAAGTTGGTAATCTCCTTTTCCAGTTTGTAGGGTACCTCATCATTTACATTGGTATATCTAACTGTATTTCTGGGTGGTGGGTTGAAGCAACAAGACCGTCTTCAGAATTTTATTATTTAACCCTTTACATTTTTATGGATTTTTTTTCAATTTATCTGTTCAGTGCTCAGAAGAGTAGCTATTGAATAATTTCACTAACGGGGAACAAACTGTCTCAAGCAAGAGATTAAAGTAGATATGCTGTTGTGGCATTTTGCCATATATTACCAACTGCCTCCTTATCACTCTCATTTGCTTCTAGTTGATGACTGAATGACTTGTATCCAGCCTTATTTGTCTTCTGGTTTCCTTTATAAGCCTGATTGTATATTTTTTTGTTGAAAAATCTTAATAAAGAAATTGAAAGTAAAAAATGTCTTTATCATGTTGCTTCCTTTTATTACACCCTTGCTAATTTAGTCACCAAAGGGTTGATCCCATGTACTAGAAAAACTGACAAACTATAAAACGGCTGTAAGAATGAGCCAGAACATTTTTAATGTTCTTATATCAATAATCTATAAAGGTATAAACCAAAATTGTAAACCCAAAACAAAAATATAATATATTGCAGCTTATGTGTCCTTCAATGTGTTTGCTGCATTAGTTTTATTTTTCATGATTTTCTTCTTTGTGGTGGTGACACTGAAGCCAGGTATCTCAGGATGCCATCCTGCAACAGAAAAATTGCTACACCAATAAAGAGATCTGCAGACATCAGCGTGCTTGCTAGATACCTGTGTCTGACATTTGTAGTACCATACTTAAATAATCAACTCAGTATACACTGTTTCAGAAATAATTGTAATACTAGTAAGCATCTCATGTTCACTGATGATACATAGATATATCTATGAGCTGGACAGTGAGTGCTCCTATAGTCAAACCTCTTCTGTTAAACCCAATGCTGCTTCGTCATTGACAAAAAAAACATGTTAAATGTAAAACATCTCTCAAAGCTATTGTTAATAATGATTGGCTTACAGGTCTCATGCCTATGTAAATATACAATTTAATAAATGTTAAAAAAAATTCAATGGGTACTTGTAAAGAGGTTGATAAAAACATCTACAGTCAGGTCCATAAATATTGGGACATTGACACAATTCTAATCTTTTTGGCTCTATACACCACCACGATGGATTTGAAATGAAACAAACAAGATGCACTTTAACTGCATACTTTCAGATTTAATTTGAGGGTATTTACATCCAAATCAGGTGAATGGTGTAGGAATTACAATGGTTTGTATATGTGCCTCCCAGTTTTTAAGGGACCAAAAGTAATGGGACATATTAATAATCATCCATTAATCTTTCACTGTTTAATACTTGGTTGCCAATCCTTTGCAGTCAATTACAGCCTGAAGTCTGGAATGCATAGACATCACCAGATGCTGGTTTCATCCCTGGTGATGCTCTGCCAGGCCTCTACTGCAACTGTCTTCAGTTCCTGCTTGTTCTTGGGGCATTTTCCCTTCAGTTTTGTCTTCAGCAAGTGAAATGCGTGCTCAATCGGATTCAGGTCTGGTGATTGACTTGGCCATTGCATAACATTCCACTTCTTTCCCTTAAAAAACTCTTTGGTTGCTTTTGCAGTATGCTTCGGTTCATTGTTCATCTGCACTGTAAAGCGCCATCCAATGAGTTCTGAAGCATTTTGCTGAATATTGATATATCATCAATAAATACAAGAGAACCAGTTTCATTGGCAGCCATACATGCCCACGCCATGACACTACCACCAACATGCTTCACTGATGAGATGGTATGCTTTGGATCATGAGCAGTTCCATTCCTTCTCCATACTCTTCTCTTCCCATCACTCTGGTACAAGTTGATCTTGGTCTCTTCTGTCCATAGGATGTTGTTCCAGAACTGTGAAGGCTTTTTTAGATGTTGTTTGGCAAGCTCTAATCTGGTTTACATCTTGTGGTGAACCCGCTGTATTCACTCTGGTGAAGTCTTCTCTTGATTGTTGACCTGTTGACTTTGACACGCATACACCTACCTCCTGGAGAGTGTTCTTGATCTGGCCAACTGTTGTGAAGGGTGTTTTCTTAACCAGGGAAAGAATTCTTCGGTCATCCACCACAGTTGTTTTCCGTGGTCTTCCAGGTCTTTCAGTGTTGCTGAGCTCACCGGTGCATTCTTTCTTTTTAAGGATGTTCCTTTGGACACACATAATGTTTTTGCTATCTCTCTGATGGGTTTGTTTTGTTTTTTCAGCTTAATGATGGCTTGCTTCACTGATAGTGACAGCTCTTTGGATCTCATATTGAGAGTTGACAGAAACAGATTCCAAATGCAAATAGCACACTTGAAATTAACTCTGGACCTTTTATATGTTCCTTGTAAATGGGATAATGAGGAAATAGCACACACCTGGCCATGGAACAGCTGAGCAGCCAATTGTCCCATTACTTTTGGTCCCTTAAAAAGCGGGAGGGACATATACAAACGGTTGTAATTCCTACAATGTTCACCTGATTTGGATGTAAATACCCTCAAATTAAAGCTGAAAGTCTGCAGTTAAGCACATCTTGTTTGTTTCATTTCAAATCCATTGTGGTGGTGTATAGAGCCAAAAAGATTAGAATTGTGTTGATGTCCCAATATTTATGGACCTGACTGTAGATAATGGCCACACAAGCATCCTCTAATTTGATGCATTTTACTAAATGAAAAGGTACACAAAGAAAATACATTTTGTCAGAATTTTACAAAATGTGTCTCTGGAAAGATTGTAGTTAAAGAGCAACCAAGAAATTTTTCTGGTGGGGTCATTTTGGTGGCCTTCAGAGAAAATACATTTTTGTGGTTGCATTGTAGAACTTACAGTAATCTATGATTTTAGGCTTGGTACAGCAGTCCCTCATTACAAGTCTATTAATAGTAACAGAAATTCCTGTCTATATTATTCTGGCACATATTTGTAGGATGTCAGTATATAAATTAGTACACACACTTTTTGAGGTTTGTCATAATGTTAGCTTGCCAAGCTAAAATAGCAGATTTACTTTTCAGACTCCATCCTTTTGATTTAAGTGTAAACCATCTAACATAAGGTTGTTGTTTAGGGTGTTTTGTTGAATTCATACTGTTTCTAAATTGCACATTATTGATTTCTTCTGACTTGGATAAATGAAATATAGAAAAACAAAAAGGTCAGCATAGATATGAGAGATTTGTTGTTTTCCGTTTATATTGGAAGACAACACCTTATACATCACTGATAGTTCCAGTGCATTCAAACATTTGTAGTGTTTATGTTTTTTTTTCCTTTCTTTTTTAATTATACCAAGCGGGTGATGCAATTAATCTATACTATGGTAAAATAAGACACACCCTAACATAAAACAAAAGATTCAATACCAGATTATAGATATAATTCTAAAGCGAAACACTCAGTTTGTGCAGACTTTGTTTACGTTTTAAAAGTGCCATAAAATCATCTCTCTTCAGTATATTCTAAATTCAATCACATGATCCTGCTTGTCTGTACATTTTCTTTAGCCCATATAAATTTGTCACTATTATAAGAGGACTTCTTTTTTGTGTTTGGCCCCCTCAGACCAAAGATTCCTTTGGTGAGGACTATGTGTTGTTACAGTGTCTAATTACCATTAAAGGAGCCCCTGCATCCCCCTTTTTTAACTATGCTGATTTACCCTGATTTACAAGTGTCAAAGGGTGGCAAGACAAGAAAAAACTAAAATAATACAAATAATATTAAATATTCTTCACCTTAAACTGTTCCAGTTATCTTACTGTGTTAAAGTGATTGCAAAGTCTAATTTTTTTTATATTAAAATAACAAACATATTATACTTACCTGCTCTGTGCAGTGGTTTTGCACAGGGCAGCCCGGATCCTCCTCTCTTCTCGGATCCCTGGCTGGAGGCTCCTGGCCCCTCCCTTCTGTTGAGTGCCCCCACTGCAAGCAGCTTGCTATGGGGGCACCTAAGCCTAGCTGCAGCTCCATGTATCCATTCAGATACGGAGCCATGGTTCAGCACTACCCCTCTCTCTCATGATTGGCTGAGTTTTATTGACAGCAGTGGGCGCAAATGGTGCCCCTGCTGTGTCTCAGCCAATCAGAAGGGAGAGTCCTGGATGGCCCAGGCACTCATGGACATTGCTGGATAGAGATGGGGCTCAGGTAAGTATTAGGGGGCTGAGAAGGGCTGCTGTACACAGAAGGCTTTTTATCTTAATGCATAGAAAGCATTCGGATAAAAAACCTTCTGCCTTTACAACCACTTTAAAGTGTATTTTAAGTTTTGCAGTCAAATTTGAGCTAACTTTTTTATATTTATTCTATGTATTCCCATTGTCATGCCATAGCTAAAAACGCTTATATATACAGTGCCTTGTAAAAGTACTCACACCCCTTGAAATTTTCCACATTTTGTCATGTTACAACCAAAAACTTAAATGTATTTTATTGGGATTTTATGTGATAGACCAACACAAAGTGGTATATTATTGTGAAGTGGAAGGAAAATTATAAATGGTTTTCAATTTTTTTTACAAATTTATATGTGAAAAGTGTGGCGTGCATTTGTATTCAGCCCCTTGAGTCAATACTTTGTAGAACCACCTTTCGCTGCAATTACAGCTGCAAGTCTTTTTGGGATGTCTCCACCAGCTTTGCACATCTAGAGAGTGAATTTTTTGCCCATTCTTCTTTGCAAAACAGATTCACAATTGGATTTAGGTCTGGACTTTGATTGGGACATTCTAACACATGAATATGCTTTGATCTAAATAATTCCATTGTAGCTCTGGCTGTATGTTTAGGGTTATTGTCCTGCTGGAAGGTGAACCTCCACCCCAGTCTCAAGTATTTTACAGACTCTAACATGTTTTCATCTAAGATTGCCCTGTATTTGGCTCCATCCATCTTCCCATCAACTCTGACCAGCTTACTCATCCCTGCTGAAGAAAAGCATCACCACAACATGATGCTGCCACCACCATGTTTCACGGTGGGATGGTGTGTTCAGGGTGATGTGCAGTGTTAATTTTCTGCCACACATAGCATTTTGCTTTTAGGCCAAAAAGTTAAATTTTCGTCTCATTTGACCAGAGCACCTTCCTCCAAATGTTTGCTGTGTCCCCACCCCTATCCCCCCGCACGCAAACGGGATTTCTTATGGCTTTTTTTCAACCATGGCTTTCTTCTTGCCACTCTTGCAGCTCCTCCAGAGTTACCATGGGCCTTGGCTGCTTCTCTGAGTAATGTTCTCCTTCCCCGGCCTGCCAGTTTAGGTGGATGGCCATGTCTTGGTAGGTTTGCAGTTGTGCCATACTCTTTCCATTTTTGGATGATGAATTGAACAGTGCTCCCTGAGATGTTCAAAACTTGGGATTTTTTTATAACCTAACTTTGCTTTAAACTTCTCCACAACTTTATCCCTGACCTGTCTGGTGTGTTCCTTGGCTTTCATGATGCTGTTTATTCACTAAGGTTCTCTAAAAAACCTCTGAGGGCTTCACAGAAAAGCTGTATTTATACTGAGATTAAATTACAAACAGGTGGACTCTATTTACTAATTAGATGACTTCTGAAGGCAATTGGTTCCACTAGATATTAGTTAGGGGTATCAGAGTGAAGGGGGCTGAATACAAATGCACGCCACATTTTTCAAATATTTATTTGTAAAAAATAAATTAAAATAATTTATCATTTTCCTTCCACTTCATAAGTATGTGCCACTTTGTGTTGGTCTATCTCATAAAATCCCAATAAAATACATTTAAGTTTTTGGTTGTAAAATGACAAAATGTGGAAAATTTCAAGGGGTATGAATACTTTTTTAAGGCACTGTATATATAAACCTTTTTTAGCTATGCCATGCTAATGGGCATACAAAGCATACATATAAAAAGTTATCTCAAATTTGACTGCAAAACTTGAAATAATTATATTATATATATTTATTATGTATTACCTTTTTAAAGAAAATAGGAGAAGGTGTCATGGCTGACTATAAGCATTTTTCAAATACTTCATTATGATCTACTGAACTTTATAAATAGAAAGACTTAAAAATAAGGTGAACTCCCATGGAAATATCCCCTTCTCCTTTCTGTACAGTAACTAATATAATGCCCATAATAGCTCAATACCCCTATTAAAAAATGTATATTGGGTGCAGCCCGATTTGAGGACTCAAAGAAGGCTGCTATTTACAATCCATGTGAGATGTGATAAGGAAAACAATGACCAGCCGTTTGAAGTAGAACAATATTCACAGTAACACCAATTAGGAAGATAGGAGTGGTATAACCAGTGGCAGACTCTGGGTGTACTAGGCATGCCCAAAAACATGTCATCATTGTACACAGGGTGTGTCTAGTATGTCCAGAGTCTGCAACTGGTTACAGCACTCCTATCTTCCTAAGTGGTGTTACTGTGAATATTGTTCTACATAAAATGACTGTCAGTGTATTTTCTTTTACAATTTTAACTTTTAAATGTTTATTAAAACTTTTTCTTTTATTAACATGTAGCACTAACTCTCGGTGGAGCTGCTGGTTTAAAGCGGGCTTGTTACCTTCACTCTCCTTCCCTCTGTTTTACCGGCACCGGGTCTAGGGTTCCATTGAGTTTACCTCTGGACGATACACACACCAACACTTGAGTATGTTTTCAATGCTTTATTAAACAACTTACTAAGGAAGTAGCAGGAAAGAGTCAGAAGGGAAACTGCAGAAGAAACTCAAATATCTTCTTGTAAGATTCTTGACAAATGTCCTGGTAGAATTTGGATATTATAATAGAATGCGCTCCCCTTGTGGGACACACTCTTTGCTCGCCTGGATAGGCCTCTCTCACTTGCCTAGCAGCCAGTACGTAGCACGAACAAAAGTCCCTGCCACAGACTTGTTTGGGGATAAACCTGTACAATCCTCTGCCACAGGATGTATGGGTCTTTCTGCAATGAACGTCAGTCACAGTGCTTGAACCTTTAAGCCAACTCGGCAACACTATGCTGTATAGTTACTTTAGGATACGTCCTCCAACCGAGTCACCAGGCCCCTCTCCAGACCAGCACGCTGCATGATCCTTCCATGACTGGTCCTCCCCTGGGATCTCCTCGGTTGTCCAGCTTCTTCACTCGGGATAGACAGCTCAAGACCATTCCTCGGCTGCTGTGGTAGGCCCCAGACAAGCTTCTGAGCCCACCCGTGCACCGCAGCTGGCGTGGGCCTCTGGAACGGAGGACCACGAGATTGCTCTCTAATGCATACCTGTCGGCCAGGAGGGCCAGCAGGTGGCTGTAAAAAGAACCCCACAATATGGCGTCTGTCCCATAAATACCCTCACTCAGAATGCAACTCAGAGGACCTCCTCCGGGACAGAAGAGCATCCATACGCTTCGTCACGTTGCCTTTCCAACACTGACTAGTGATAACAGCGACACCCACCGGTCAGTATGGAAACACACACAACATCAGCCAAGCTGGAACAGAGGCAAACCTAACCTTCCTAATGAACAAGTTACTAAATGTACCTAACATATGGTCAATCGCAAATCTACTAGCCCTCAATTATTATTATTATTTTTATCAGCCCTGTTGGAGGGGAATTGGTGAGATATCAGGGGTCTAAAGAGACCCCTGACATCTCCCCTTTGAGACAGAGAAAGGGACTGAGGAGGAAGTGTCACCAGCACACCAAGATCTCCAAAATTGGGTCCAAAATTTTAATCACATAGTATCAAAAAAATAAATAGAAGCAACGTTTCGGAGCCACGCAGGACCCCTTCATCAGGCATGTGACAAATTGTGATACAACCAGTCCACCATTTAAAGAACCATTCACCAATCAGTGCAAAGAGGAAATAACCCCCAGCCTGCCCCCTGACATCCAATGACATCATATCCCGTCCATAAACCTGTGTGTTTGCTTCCTATTTACATAAAACATTCATCAGGCTGTAATAACCACTTAGTCCAAAGTGGATTAGTGTACTAATATTCTGTTCATACTAAAATGAATCCTATTTGCACAGAGAACTAACCTGCAATTGCAGCCTCATCAAACATGTCTATTCCTTTCCTTAATTGTGTACTTCCACCTGGCCATTGCTAGGTGACTATTAGAGGCTTGCCTTTCTACTCCAAACCGGCAACACGCTATGCACATGTGCCCTAGGGGATCAATACGTCAATGCAGATGGCGGGGATCTCCAATTAGATAGGGAGAACTCTGGGGCTAAGTGAAAAGAAGAAGGAAAAAAATAAATAAATAAAAAATAAATAAATAAATAGATAAAATAAAATAAAATAAAAAAAGGAAAAAACGAGTGTGAAAGTGAGTCATGGCAGCTGCACCTCGAAGATATGGAAAGTGAAAAAAACAAAAAAAACAAAAATGTAAATAAAATATAAAAACAAAGGAAAATAGAAAGAAAAAAGAATAAGAAAAACCAAAAGAAATATATACAAGTTATAAGAGGGAAAAAAAAAGAATACAGCCACCTATCTGCCATTTAGTAGATCATGAAGGGACGATCTGCAGACCTCATCAGATAGTGAATGACCAACTGAATATCCTTCAACTGACAGTGAGGGTGGGGCAAATAGTAACCCCACAGTGCCCAGTACTGGGAACAGTAATTCCCTTTTTCCAAAGGTGGGAGAGGAAGAAGAACCATGAGGGGCATCATTAAGGTTTAAGCACTTATCAGACTCACAGGGGCCATTAACAAACAGGCAGATGAGCCCGGTGATCAACCTGTCATCTAGAATCATCACAGAGGGTGAGTTAGGTCTTCTATCCAAAGGTCTTTCATTTTGTCCTACAGCAAAATTTGATAGTTTTAACTTTGAAATAGAATTATTCATGTTTGAAAGGGCACTAAAGATAAAAAAAATTTCCGTACACAAGCAGGAACTGTAGCTGGATCTAAGGGCCAAGCATTTAATATGAAAAGTAAATTCATGCCTCCTGGCCAATATCAGTCTATAGAGAGTTACATTCGCACTCTGAAGCATGATGTTTGCTCGAGTGCATCCACTATGAAAAAATACACCAACTTGAGTCCGTCGGAATATAAGGCTTTGAAATCATTAAGGGACGATAAAAATCTCATTCCTAAACCCGCTGACAAAGGCGGGGCCATTGTGGCAATGAATTACACGGACTATAGGGATGGCATGCTGCTGATGCTAGCAGATACCGCCAGCTATATACAACTTGATAGGGATCCTACACAAAGCACAATCAATGCCCTGTCATCCCTTATTTATATTGGTCTCTCAAACGATTGGATCTCTAAAGAGACAGTTAAATTCCTGATGGATGAGCATCCTAGACTGCCCGTTATATATGGGTTACCAAAGGTTCACAAGAGAACAACACCCTTGAAGTTTAGGCCGATAGTTTCAGGAACAGGATCGATTACGCAGCCCTTGGCCCAGTTGATTGATTTTCATCTTCAGCCCCTGGTAAAAAATTTATCATCGTACCTCAGGGACACGACTGACTTCTTGGAGAAATTAAGAAGTTTCTTCACCTTTGCTGCCAATTGGAAATTAGTGATCATGGACATTTTGTCCTTGTACACAAGCATGCCAAACGAAGCTGGCTTGATGGCGATGAGATATTACTAATCCAAACTGATAATCCATAATCCCCCAGATGAATTTCTTATCAAAGATTTACAGTTTGTTCTGAAGAGTAATTTTTTCTCATTCGAAGGAACAAAGTTTGCCCAAATCCGTGGTGCAGCCATGGGCAGTTCAGCAGCCTCTTCCTTTGCAAACCTGTTTTGTTGGATATATGGAGGAACATCACATTTATCCTATGGCTCTTTTTTTTCAGCACGTCAAGTGTTGGTTAAGATACATTGATGATATTTTTTAAATCTGGGATGGTGCAGTTTGCATTTCATGAGTTTGTGGGGCATTTGAATAGGATATTCCCGGGCATAATATTTAATCCAGAGATTTCCTAGGATAGTAGTACCTATCTGGATATCAGAATTATCAATGAGCAGGGTACATTACATACATTATTATTTGCAAAACCAACTGACAGGAACACGTTGTTACACTATCAGCGTGCACACCCAAAACATCTCCGTGATAGCCTACCCATTTCTCAGTTTAAACGGGTAATGCGTATCTGCTCTGATGAAAGTGAGAGGAATACACAACTAGAGGCCATGTACAGGAAATGTATTAAGTGAGGATATCCTATCACGACACTTGACAAAGCGCTTAGCAGAGCCACTTCAAATTCGGTTAAAACTAATCATTCATGAGAACTATGTTCATACATGGTTCTAACCAGGAATCAGATCGTATTAAGCAGGCGACCACACGCAACATTAACATTTTGAGAACTGACGGTACGTTGACCGCAAGTATCAAGAATCCACCATTGTTGCTAGTCCACAAAGGAAGTAGGTCCTTGCGTGATATATTGGTACAGGCAGACCCGAGATCTAAATATGTTAAGCCAAAGGTTAGAATTTCACAAAAAAGCGGTAGTTACTGATGTTATAATTGTAATGTTTGCAACTCTATGATATGTGGTGAACATTTCACCCACCCACATAATGGCAGACAATATCGCATACAAGGATATATGAACTGCAACACAGAGTTTTGTGTCTACATTTAAAATGTCCCTGCTCATTGGTGTATGAAGGGAAAACAGTTTTCCCATTTAAATGACGATTCCAGAAACATAGGAGTGATATAAGAGTAATGCTGGAGAGGGCCCTGAAAGGTGAAACCCCCAATTTAAACAAATCTGTAGCAATACACTTTGTCGCTAGGAAGCATCAAGTACACTAATTAAGGGGCATGGTCACTGAACAAATATCACGACCAGTGAGCGGGGAGACCGTGATCGTCTCCTCCTTCGTTGTGAAGCATACTGGACATATAACTTAGGCACAGTCCAGCCAGGGGGCCTTACTACCACTCTATCCTATCTGTGTTTTCAGATCATTTGGATTTTGATGTTGCTTATGGTTGAAATGTATCTACAATTTTAATCTTTTATTCTATACTTTATTTGCGCATCTATTTTGCAGCTATTCTGCTTCTTTGTCTATCATGGAAGCTGGCACAGGGAATTGTTTTATTTTTTGTTTTTGTTGTTTTTTTATTTTTCTCATTTTTCATTCTTTTATATACCATTTTATTTTATTTCTTCTATCTCATTTTATTTTATTTCTTCTATTTTTTTCCCCTCTCATGATAAATGGAAACGATACTGCGCTATACCTACAAGAACATAAACTAGTAAAAAGAAAAGAAAAATATCTGCAGCTCAATTGTGAGATATGCACAAAACAAGTGAGTAAAATAGAAAAAAAGGAGCTGTGCAAAACAAAATAAAAGTGAATGAATAATTGTGGTACAAAGAAAGCCAGTCTATGCACCAGTGGAAATAATAATTGTGGCAAAGTCTTCAATGGGCGATAAAGAAACGGTCCAATGATATATATATAGGTGAAATTAACTTCTTGACACAGAAGAATCACCAGCTGATGTGAGCCTCCACCACATAGATTACACGCTTACCGGAAGGCAAGCTTTAGTAAGCCTGTATTGTTGGTCACTATCCGGACATCCAGCAGCAGCAGAAGCTCTCTGAGATAAACTGAAGGCAAGACAGGTGACCTCACATCGACAGATACACAGGGCAAGGCATCAATCGGGAACCCAACAAAAGTGGGGAGAGACTCACCATAGTGTGAACCAGCCTATTACAGATTTATTAAAAATATATAGGGTTGCACTTACAAAAAATGAAGATAAAACGTCCATAAAAATTTGCTGGCCGGCTTGCAGACACCCATCCGCTCACAAGGTACACCGCGATGACTGCCTCCTGACGTACGTTTCGTCACATAATGACGTCGTCTTGGGGAACGAGCGATGCACTGACTCATCACATTTAATATGGATACAGGCAACCACGCCTCATTGTGAAACCAAAGTGTCGGGACCTGATCATCTCAACATGGGATTAAAAACTAACTGATGTTACATAATACTGTTTAAAATACCAGTAAAAACTGAAAAATAGAGACTATAGAAGGACAGGAACATTATAAAAATGTTAACTCAAAGGTATAAAAGTGATACTGTGCCAAACCTATAGATTAATGAGCAGCCAACACAACAACTAGACTAATTGTGGTACAAATGAAACATAAAGTGTGGCGCTAGTGAATAGTACAATATATAATGTGTAATGTGTATAAGAATACATAAAACCATATATGAAGAAGAGAGAAAGTCTCCGGGAGCTAAGCTTCTCATAAAAATAATATACTTAAACAAAAAGTGAATATGTAATTATCAAGCGATTATAAAATCGCAAGAAAAAAATTGCATTGCAAATCTGTTTAAAAACGTGCAGATTGGAGTGCAAAGAGCACTAGTGTGCCACGTATACCTGTGATTAATAAAACATGTGCACATATAAGCATGAACATATATGAAAAGAAAAATGGAAAATAAAAATATAAAAATAAAAGTCCAACAGGCGTCACTGATGCAACCAAATGTAATGAAAAAGTGACATGTATATATCATCTTTAAATGGATGTTTTCAATGGTGGGTATACACCCTGGAGTGTCTTCACCATCAAGAATGCAAAAGGAGAAAGGGATATTCTTACGATGGACTCAGCTCACCTTATGACGGTGGGTCAATAAGGCATGACAGCAAGGCCCAGAGGACGGGCTCTCAAGGTGGACTGCACGACACCCCACCAATCAGCCAACTGCAAAACAGCTCGGTGGTCGCTTATCCTTATGGCGGTGGGTCAGTAAGGCAAGACAGCAAGGCCCAGAGAACGGGCTCTCAAGGTGGACTGTATGGCACCCCTCTAATCAGCCAACTGCGGAAACAGCTCGGTAGTCGCTTATCATCCAGGTAGGAAGTGTGATGTTAACAGCATGGGCAAAAAGAAAGAAATCTTTGCATGGTGTAAACCCATAAAGCAGGATTTATTGACAGTAAAAACGGATATCCAAAAATATAAAAACAAGTGAAAAATAGGTAAAATATAGCGCAGTAAAAGGTGGCCACAGTCAGCGTATTGTACCCTATGCGTTTCATCTTAAGAGACTTCAACTTGGGTATACGCCAGCTGTCCCCCTACTGCGCCTATATATAGTAAATATTCACCGTTACAAACCTGTGTGGCCCATCTGGATATTGTCTTACAGTGTCCCGTGTGCATAACAGGCGTAATGACGCTGCGCAACATGACATCCCTGCTCAGGGCGCGAGAAGCGTCATGACATAAAACGTATGTGACGCTGTATGGTGAATAGGTACGAAGAGTAGTTATTGATGTTTCTGTGACCAAGTCTCCATCTGAGCGGCCAATAGCCTGCACTTCTCAAGTCACCTGACTGTAACATCATCAACCACGATCCACATACAACAAGCATACGGCGATATGCCGATGGCTCAAAATTACCAATAGTGCTGATGGGGGATTTGAATAGGAAGGCTAAAACGGCGCTCTACAAATAAAGTATGTACCGGTGGCTACATTTAAACAGGTCACAGGTTTACACCGATAACAAATTAATTAAACAAATGTTTTAAATGGCCATATATGTGTTAAAACCTTAAGAAAAAAGTGTAACTAAATAAAGTACAGTGTAAATAAATAAGGAATGATCCAAATACGGGATACAACTAACAAAGGTCCATGGCCACACAGACTTGCACCTATTGTGAGCTGACATAAACAATGTCAATATTTTGCATAAACATTGTACACATACATATTTACCATAGACCAATCAAAGCGGGAACACATCCTCAATAGGTAAAAAAAGTGAGGTATAATATGAAAAGGAAAAGAAAACCCATGAAAGTAAAATGTCAACTGTAAATCCTATAAGACTAAGTATAGATATAGTAATACCACACGTGATGTTTAAAGGGGGACACAGAAAATGGGACTACTAACAAAACGTCAAAAGCAACAAAAATTGCCGTTAACGTTAGTGTGAGGGAACAAGATGAAAAAAATGTCAAATATAGTGAGTATGCCCAAGGAAAAATCCCTAATGGGCAATGTAGTATAAGGTGTGTGCACAAAATAAAAATTAAAAATTAAAAATTGAAAAAAGTAAGAAAGGAAGGAAAAATGGATGAGAAGTACGTATGTTATGAAAAATAGCAGGCTGTTTGTGTATCTAGATGGACAGGGAGGTCAAGCCTTCTTAATAAAGGCATTGATATCCCAGTCAACGTTCAGCCCGTGAGCTGATATATCCAGAAGGTTTCAAGTCTGGAAACGCCTCTGAGTTTAGATTCACCTCTCCATTGAGGGACAAACTTATCTATCACTGTGAAGCTAGTGCCAATAGGGTTTTTGTTATGAAACTCCAAGTAGTGCCTAGGTACACTATGATTAGTGCATCCTTTTTTATACTCGTAATATGCTCACTTACCCTTGTGAAAAAAGCAAGTATGGTACGCCCCACGTATTGCTTCCCACAAGGGCAAGTGATCAGGTAAACAACGTATCTAGTTGCGCAGGTAGTGAAGTGTTTCATTTCATACTCCACGGCTGTTGAAGTGGAATTAAATGTTAAGGTTTTTCTGCGACCGCAGATATTGTGCGCATACACCTTACTTTTACGGCCTTTTAGATGGTGAAAGAAGACTGGAACCGAAGGAGGGTCTGTGACATTCGGGGCAATTTGTCCCTTTAGGGAGGGAGCTCCCCTATATATTACACCTGCGTTATCAGGAAGGCCCCAACACATAATCGTTTTTGAGAATTGACCAGTGTTTGCAAACAATGTTTTTGATTTGTCTATATTGTACGGACAAAGTGGTAATAAACGACCATTTATATGAAGGATCTTGTATGGTTTGGGATGTTCTGATGTTAGTGCATTTCTATCAATCAATGATATTTTGTGAATTTCTTCATCAATATCAGATGATAGATATCCTCTATCTGTAAACCTTAGTTTTAATATCTCGGCTTGTTGATAGAAGTCTTGAAGATCAGTGCAATTACGTCTTATTCGAAGTAGTTGACTACGTGGCACTGACTTCAACCAAGCTGAGTGATGGCAGCTGTCGACCGGAATGTACCCATTACGGTCTGTAGCTTTAAAGAACATTTTGGTCATTAGTTGATTGTTGGATACAAAGATGTCCAAGTCAAGAAAGTGTATGTTGGAATGGCTGGCTTCATAGGATAACTTAATGCCAATGTTGTTGCCATTAAGAGCGGACATGAAATCTTCCAAAGAGTCATGATCTCCTTTCCACAGGAGGAGGATGTCGTCTATGTATCGGGCCCATAAAAGGATCTCTGGTCTGTCTAAAGCATAGACGACATCCTCCTCCCACCGGGCCATAAAAATGTTGGCGAGACTAGGGGCAAACTTAGCCCCCATAGCGACTACTTTACATTGCAGATAGTAATTGTTGTCAAACCAAAAATTAGTTGTGTTTGGAAGCAAATCTTTAAAGGTCCATAACAAACCTCTTCTGTGTGAAAGGGATGCTGTTATCTCTACTCAAAAACAACTTGACAGATGATAAACCAAGGTCGTGGGATATGCATGTGTATAATGAGGCAACATCGGCCGTAACCAGTAGTAAATCCTCACTGTTCTCTACCTGTTGTAGCAGGGAGATAGTGTGGTAGGTATCTTTTAAGTAGGACGGGAGGGCCTTAACTATCGGTTGGAGATAGAAATCAATGTATCTCCCTATACGGGAGGTCACCGAATCTATCCCGCTGATGATGGGACGTCCTGGAGGGTGAGTAGCATTTTTATGCACTTTGGGTAAGTAATATATGATGGCAATGCGTGGCGTGATGGGTACTAGGTAACTTTTTTCTTTTTTATCAAGTATACCTAACTGAAATCCTGTATCAACCAGTTCAACCAGAGATTTCTTAAAGTCTAATGTAGGATCCTTTGGTAACCGTACGCACGTTTCAGTGTCGCTCAGAATCTTGGTCATCTCTAAATTGTAGTCTTTTTTATCCAAGACAACAATACCACCCCCTTTGTCAGCTGGACGTATAACAAGGTCTTTCCGTTCGCATAGTTGTTTGAGGCCTAGTTTAATGTTGGTTGAAGTCATGATAAATCTTCTTACGTGGGAGTCCATCGAGATCCCTTAAAACCATGTCTCTGAATACTTTAATGGATGGTGCAGTTGGACAGGGTGGGTTAAAAAGCGAGGGATTTGAAAACCCAGTATGTACCGCCTGGGAGGTGACTTCAGGCAAGGTTGGTCTTACGGGATTGGTGATAAGATATCTTTGTATGTTAAGTTTCCGTACATACTTTTACACATCGATGAATGTAGCAAATTTATTTAAAGGTTTGGGCGGGACATATTTAAGGCCTTTATTTAAAACAGTTCTTTCAGCATCAGGAAAAGTAGTTGAACTTAAATTAAAAATACTGTCATCACTTAAGTTCGCTTTCTTTTTCCTGGTGCGCCGCCCCCTCTGGAGCCCCGTTTTGTTCTGGACCCCTGTGGTATCCTTCTTGTTCTCTGTGAAAACCCCTTGGTTGGGATGGTTCAGGGTAAGTTTGGTTATAATTGAATGGGGACCTATTGTAATGGTTATCTTCCCTGTTGGAATAGGCAGGCTGTAAATTATTTATCCTTCGTGTTTGTTCTTCTCTCAGTGGTGAAAATCTATTATACGTGCGTATGGGTGTCCTTTGTGGTGGATAAGAATGATAGTCACCATAGCTCATTATCCTTCGATGCAGTAAGTGGTCATATTCATAGTGGTCACAGGGGACATCTTTCTTACCCCTATTCTTGCCACGTGCTCCTCTACCTCTACCTCTACCATTAGGGAAGTATCCCCCATAGTGAGTGACTGGAGTGTTAGGACCAACCATACGAAGATTAGACTCCCTAATGTTTGGTGGAGGTTGTCTTGTTGTAGAAGTGGGAGCATGATACGGGGGTGGTCCAAGTTCCATAGGAGGTGGAACTAACGTTTCTATGGGCCCCCGTATGCTATCCCCTTCCTCAGGTGTGTTATCCTTCTTTTGCCAACTGAAAACACAGTTGTTCTTATTGTCATTAACATCTCAGGTGTATTTTTTCTGTTTTTTAACTCTTTGTTCTCATTCCTCCTTCTCTAAATGATTTTTTAAGTTAGTGGAAAGTGTGGTGTATTCAGATGTGGATTTGTGTGGTAGAAGTTTATCCTTAACATCTTTAATCTCTTTGTCGATATTATTTGCTCTGGTGCATTTTTTCTCAGTCAGAAATTGAAGCAAGGAAATGCCTGCTTCATTAAAATAACAGAAACAAGCTTCTAATTCAACATCCCCCTGTTGGGGATGGACATCCCACCTCAAACCCCTAGGAACCATGCGTTCTTTACAGTATTGTTCCAGGAATGCTATATCCCACTGTAAATGTATTTCTGAAACCATGAGGTTCTTCAACCTCAAAAATAAATCAACTACTTCAGAATCTGTATTCAGAACCACAAATATCCCCTCTGTATTAAAAGAGCGGCTAGTGCAATGATCAAAAACATCCATATTAAAATGGAAATGTATATAAATGTATATGTGAAGGAAGGCAGCAGTATAGATAGTCAAAATGTTAAATCAAAGGTATAAAAGTGATACTGCGCCAAACCTATAGATTAATGAGCAGCCAACACAACAACTAGACTAATTGTGGTACAAATGAAACATAAAGTGTGGCGCTAGTGAATAGTACAATACATAATGTGTAATGTGTATAAGAATACATAAAACCGCATATGAAGAAGAGAGATAGTCTCTGGGAGCTAATCTTCTCATAAAAATAATATACTTAAAAAGTGAATGTGTAATTATCAAGCAATTATAAAATCGCAAGAAAAAAATTGCATTGCAAATCTATTTAAAAATGTGCAGATTGGAGTGCAAGGAGAACTAGAGTGCCACGTATACCTGTGATCAATAAAACATGTGCACATATAAGCATGAACATACTGTATATGAAAAGAAAAATGGAAAATAAAAATATAAAAATAAAAGTCCAACAGGCGTCACTGATGCAACCAAATGTATATGAAAAAGTGACATATATATATCGTCTTTAAATGGATGTTTTCAATGGTGGGTATACACCCTGGAGTGTCTTCACCATCAAGAACGCAAAAGGAGAAAGGGATACTCTTACCCGGAACGATGGACCCAGCACACCTTATGGCGGTGGGTCAATAAGGCATGAATCCACGGCCCAGAGGACGGGCTCTCAAGGTGGACTGCATGACACCCCTCCAATCAGTCAACTGCAGAAACAGCTCGGTGGTCGCTTATCCTTATGGCGGTGGGTCAGTAAGGCAAGACAGCATGGCCCAGAGAATGGACTCTCAAGGTGGACTGTACGGCACCCCTCTAATCAGCAGAAACAGCTTGGTAGTCACTTATCATCCAGGTAGGAAGTGTGATGTTAACAGCGTGGACAAAAACGAAGGAATCTCCCCATGGTGTAAATCCGTAAAGCAGGATTTATTGACAGTAAAAACGGATATCTAAAAATATCAAAAAACAAGTGAAAAATAGGTAAAATATAGCGCAGTAAAAGGTGGCCACAGCCGGCGTATTGTACCCTACGCATTTTTATTTATTTATTTATTTTTTTGTTTTTTTGTTTTTAAAGAAGTTTTATTGAAGAGCAGTACATTACACTTCATAGAACGGAATTGCTGGTGGGGCGCAGCCCACCTCTATGACAATACTCAATTAATGAACAATAACAGAGAGGTTGACCAAATACTTAAGCTTATTCGTAAAAGCAAATAGAAGAGCCCTCAGACATAAAAAGGAGACACCTAGTACTGCCGGTAAGCTCGACACCCCTATCGGGAACAAACTGTGTCGAGCACCATAGAGCAGCTGTAGTTAACCGTAAGGTGTGTAACTAACCTGTTAAGGCCCATCGCGCCTTCCGGGAAAATAAAGGTCCCAGACTGCGTGAGGAAGCCTTCCCAAGCCCTCTAAGGCCGAGGCCAAAGGAGCCAGGGGTGCCATAAAGATATCCTGAGGGTTCCGGCTAGGAGGTCAACCCATGGAAAATGAGTCGAGGTACCAACTGATCGCAGTCAAGTGCATATAAAATTGGAACAAACCGTGTGGAACCAAAAACTTTCTGTATAAATAAAAAAAACAACTTCCTGAGAATAAGAAGAAAGAGAGAAAAATAGATGGAAAGGAAGACGGAGGGGGAGAAAAGATGGGGGGTGGGGTGGGTTGACAGACTGCAATATAACAATAGTAACAAATCATGCTTCAATTCCCGGTATGAGAGAGATGCCTACATGCCTCACCCAGGGCTCCCAGACAGCCAAAAAGGCTTTATTAGAGTCTGCTAAGACACTAACTAATTTTTCCTGGGACATGATCCACGAGATCTTTCTCTTGGCAGATGCCAGAGAGACTCCTGGTTGTTTCCAAGCCTTTGCTATGGAAAGCTTGGCGCCTGTCAGAATGAAAGAAATAAGCTTAGCAGTTGTTTTGGGAATTTTGGGAATATGACCATTTAAGAGAGCTATCTGGGGAGATTTAGGGATGGGAGTGTCCGTAATTTTTCTAATCAGGTAAAAGATCCTGTTCCAGAACCCCCTGATTTGCGGGCAATCCCACCAAATGTGTATCATGGAGCCCTGGGCTTGGCAGTTTCTGAAACATAAAGGAGACGAGGAAGGGAACATCTGTGCAAGTTTGGAAGGAACCAGATACCATCTCGTAAGAACTTTCATGTTAGCTTCAATTAATGCAATATTAACTATACCTTTGTAGGCTCTTGTGCACATTTTATTCCAGATCTCCAGGTCCCAAGACTTGCCCAATTCCCTCTCCCATTCCATCATGTATGTAAGTTTGGATGGGGGAGTTGAAAGAGCTTCGTATATCAGAGATATGTCTCCTTTTTGCTCTGTTGCTTGTCCACACCATTGTTCATAAGATGTGCACTCTGGGGGAATTGATTTGTCTTTCCAAATGGTGTGAAGAAAATGGGAGATTTGAAGAAATCTAAATTTTTCGGATTCAGGGAGCTCTAGTTTTTCAATGCAATGTTTCATGGAGATTGGTCCGGAGGCGACGAGGTAATGTCCAATACGGTACATTCCTTTATCAAGCCACCATTGAAAGGATTTGTTGTCTAACCCCGGCTTGAAGAGGGAACTGTGGAATATGTGTGAAAGAGGGCGAAGCTGTGAGGTCAGAGCGGGAAGTTGGATTAGGTTATCCCATAGTTTGAAGGAGTGTGAAAGTGTGGGTGCCATGATGGGAGGTCTAGATTTACTGGGAGTCCAGAGTAGAAAGTCTAGTGTGTGGGTAGGAACCGCTTGGCGTTCTATTTGTATCCAGTCGGGTTTTTCGCCCCTGAAATATATGGTGGATAATTGGGCAAGTCTAGCTGCTTGGTAGTACTTGAATAGTTCAGGGAGGCCCAGCCCTCCCTTGGATTTTGGGGCATAAAGGGTGTTTCTCGTGAATCTATATCCTTTCCCCCCCCCAGATAAATTTTATGATCTTCCCCTGGAAGTTTTTGAGGTGATTTCTGTTAATCGCAATCGGAAAGGGCTCTAAATAGGTACAGAATTCTAGGAAACAGGGTCATTTTGATGGCATGGATTCTCCCCAGCCATGATAATTTGTGGGATGACCAAATTCGTATGTCCTCTTCCAATCTACGATACATAGGAGGGAAATTGGCTTGATAGAGGGAGTCTATGCTGGGTGTAAGGTTTATACCTAGGTATCGAATTGAGGAATCACTCCAATTAAAATTAAAGGCCAGTTTTAATCTCTCAGCTAGGGCTGGATTGAGGGAGATGTTTAATGCCTGTGATTTGGTCATGTTGACTCGTAGGCCTGAGACATCGCCACATATCTGGAGCAGTTTGTTAATGTTGGGAAGAGAGGTGATTGGAGATGTTACATAGTAGGTGAGGTTAAAAAAAGACACACGTCCATCAAGTTCATCATGTGATGAATAGAAGAAGGTCGCCTGCGAAGAGGGCGCATTTATTGGTATTCAAGCCACAGTTGACACCTTTAATGTTTGGGTCTGACCTGATTGCTATGGCTAGTGTTTCTATTGTTAGAGCGAACACAAGTGGGGAAAGGGGACAGCCCTGTCTTGTGCCCCTGGCAATTTTGATTGGAGATGAGAGAAAGCCCTGTAATTTAACTTTCGCTTCCGGTTCTGAGTAAAGTGATTTGAGGATTCCGATGAAGTGTTCTCCGAACCCCCAGAATTTAAGGGAAGCGAATATGAAGGGCCAAGTCACAGAATCGAAGGCCTTTTGTAGATCTATGGAACGGAAGAGACCTTCCTGCTTTGGGCCTCCATCCCATCCCGCATGCAAAATTGAAGCTATGTCTATGGCCCTTCTTACCTGGTCTGGACTCTGTCTGCCGGGGATAAAACCCACCTGATCCTTGTGTATATAAGTGTTGATGAATGTATTGAGTCTATTGGCATAAATTTTTGTCAGGATTTTTAAATCGTTATTTATTAGTGAAATTGGTCTGTAATTTTCTACCTGATACAGATTTTTGTCGGGTTTAGGGATGACAGTGATGAAGGCTGCATTCATCTGGGGGTCCATGGGATCTCCCTTACGTTTGGAGTTGAACATTTTAGTTAAGTGTGGCGCTAGAGTCTCAGCAAAAGTATTGTAATAAAGATTGGAAAGACCATCTGGACCTGGGGCTGAGCCCCCTTTCAGGTTTTTAATGACCTCTAGAGTTTCCTCTACTGTGATCTGTGCTTCCATAATATCTTTGTGAGACTTATGTATAGTGGGGATAGGGAGATGCTCTAAGAATGCTTCTATAGCTCGTGTATCGTGAGAATCATTTGCTCTATATAGTTGTGAGTAAAAGGATTGGAAAGATTCCAAGATTCTATGGGGATTTTGGGAAGACGACCCATCCTGTAGTTTTATTTTGGGGAGAGCGAAGAGACGGGTCCTAGGGGATAACTTGGAAGCTAGCATCGTGCTCATTTTGTCCTGATTTAGGTAGAATTTCACACCATTCCAATGCAGAGAACTCTCAGCTTTAACCGTGAGCGCCAAGTTTAGTTTAATCCGAGCAGCGTCCAGCTGGTCGACTTGAACCAGGGACGGGTTAGCTTTGTGATTTTTGCGCAGGAGGAGAAAGTCTCTCTCCAGTTTTGAGATGTCCATGGTTCTCACCTTTTTAAGTTGGGAGGACATTTGGATCAGTTTACCTCGTATCACGGCTTTGTGGGCTGCCCAAAGGGTCTCGGCTGAGATGTCGTCTACGTTGTTCAGGGCGAAATACTCTTTTAGTGTCTTGGTGAGTACCGTTATCTGAATGGGATCTTTAATGATGTGTTCTTTAATGCGCCAAATGGGGGACGAGGGTCTGAGGAGCAGGCCTTGAATGGATAGAGAGATCATAGAGTGGTCTTAGAGGGGAGTATCCTTAATTTTAGCTGAGATAGCAATGGGGATGTGTATGGAGGAGATTAGAATATGGTCGATTCTGGAGTATACTTGATGGGGTATTGAGAAATGGGAGTAATCCCTTGATGTGGGGTTGAGTTCTCTCCAGATATCTGTGAGACCCTGTTGGTGAATTAGTTTAGCAATTTTAGAGCTGATTTTTGTTGGCCTAGAAAGCTGTTTAGCTGGGGGTTTAGATTTATCAAGGCTCTGATCAAAGGCGACATTCGAGTCTCCTCCAAAAATTACCGTTCCTTCCAGGAGGGGTCCTAGTGTTTGGAAAAGCGAGGTGAAGAATGCATTCTGTCCCTTGTTCGGGGCATAATAGGATATAAGAGAAAAAGTTTGGTCTGCGATCTGACCTTTCACTAGTAAGTACCTGCCTTCAGGATCACTAAGGGTCCGGTTTACTTTAAATTGGCAGTCTTTAGCAAATAGAATCGCGACTCCCCTGGTCTTATCCTCAGCGTTTGCTAGGAGGAGGATAGAGTGGTGTTAGGCATGATTTTTGAGTAAAGAGTGTGCGTCTGATGGTGGACCACTTACCCTGACCATATTGATGAGGGATGGGCAGAAGGCGAGTGAGGAGCAAGGCTCGGGACCTGGAGATGCTGGACGAGAAGGTGCTGCAGACGATCCGTCAACCCTGGCAGGAGGGGGGAAGGGAGAGAAAAGCACAGATGGGTTAAAACATAGAGGCAGAAGAAAGAGAATATGTACATAATGACCTAAAATAGGCTGGAGACGGAGAGGGGGGGAGGAATTCACATTTCCGAACTCCAATAACAGAATTAGGTGGTCCTGAAAACGAACCACCAGTCCATCGAATGAGAATGGGAATTCCATTTTCGTAGGATGGAAGAAGTCGCAGGGCAGCTACCGCAGCCCAAGCCACCCTTGAAACCTTGCATAGATTATTAGGCTGTGTGAGAAAATAAAAAGATGCAAAAGGAGAACATAAAAGTATCAAAAACTGAAAAAAACTAAGATAATTTTAACTAGGAGCCACTCTGGCCTAAGATGCAGAAAGAGTCTTCCTGGTAAACATCATGGATTCATCTGTCAAAGTAGAGCAGTGGTTCTCAACTCCTGTCCTCAGGACCCACTAACAGGCCAGATTTTAAGTATTACCTTCGGGAGATGTAGACTAGAATACTGCAATCACTGAGCAGCAAATGATATCACCTGTGATTTATTTCAGTTATCTTGCAAACCTGGCCTGTTAGTGGGTCCTGAGGACAGGAGTTAAGAACCACTGAAGTAGAGATAGAAGGGGGTATGGGATATCCAAAATCAGCTGTGGACTTAGCCAGTCCGTTGTGAGGGTATAAGATAGTGGGGAAGGGCCGAAAAATCCAGCTAACGCTGTGAGTACCATAGAGGACGATGGGGATGTGGTGTCAAGATCCGAATAGGCCGTTCTTGTGAAGATCGATGAGCTGAGCCTTTAATCACCCTTGAGGTGTGGGTGAGTAAGAAGGACGGTAGTAGATCTTAGGGAACTGGATGCGTAGTACCGCTGGGGTGTTGAAGTGGAGGCTTGAGACTTGGGACAATTGGGTAAATGTCCCTTAGCGGGGACGAGGCCTCTTTGTGAAAGATCCAAGTGAGGTGGAGATCATCTGGCATGAGAGAGACAGGGGACTGTGGATCACAAAGAGGAAGAGGGATGTCGCCTGGTTCTTGTAATTGACATCCTCAGGTTGGCAATTGTTCCTTCAGACGCCTGCTTTTGTTGGATTTCCAGGCAGGAGAGATAGGGCTGTTGGGAGTTTGACGTTTAGAATAACCCGCTTGAGTGTTGGTTATGTCCATTTCCGAGTCTAGGGATATGAGCTTAAGTGAAAGGAGGACTCGTTCGCCTTCTGTAAACATGGTGAATGAGTGGGTTTTGCCTTTAAGGATGAATTTCAAGGCAAAAGGGAATGCCCACCAATATTTAATCTCCTTCTGGGAAAGGACCAGCAGAAGGGGCTTCAGGTCTCTGCGTTTCTGGATGGTCGTGGGAGAAATGTCCGCGAAAATTTGCACTTTCTGTCCTTGAAAAAGGATGCGGGATTGCTGGCGAGATATTTTCATTATTTCTTCCTTCGCACTATAGAAGTGTGGCTTCACGACCACATCTCTGGGGGATCCGTCTTTTCTGGGGGGACCAAGGGATCTGTGTGCTCTGTCCAGCTCCAATTTGATGGGGGGCAGCTCATGGATAAGGGATTTGATTAAATCCTGGATTGCTTTGGGGACGTCTGTAATTGATTCAGGGATACCTCTGACTCTAAAATTGTCCCTTCTCGACCTGTTCTCCAAGTCATCGATTCTATTCAGTGCCACCTCTAGTTGCTCTTGAACAACATGAATGTGCTCAGTGTTCTGGTTAGCTCTGGACACTGTGATGTCTAATTTATGTTCTATAGCTTCCATCCTTGCTCCCAAGTTTTGAAAGTCAGCTCTTATCTCGTTTGTGATTCTTGCGGCTGTGTTTGCTAATCCTCTATCTAGTAGGTCCGACAGTTTGAGGAATAAATCTCCTGCATTGAGGGGTATAGCAACCTCCGGGTCTCTTATGGAAGTCCCAACACCCTGATGTGGTGGTGTAGTGTTCAGTGGGGACAGAGAGTAGTTCTCAAAGGTGCGCTCTAAGAGGGATACTGTAGAGGCTGGGGGTGGGGTCCCCATAGGTTGGTTGTGGAGAGTGGGTAGGGGTGTATAGGCTAAAGTGGCCGGAGCAATCACTTGCCTTGTTTTCACGTGTCCCCCTGTAAACGGCTCCTTGTGCTGTGCTGCGGCCGCCATCTTGGACAAGGCCCGGGAATCCTCTGCTGTGAACTGCGGTCCCAGGTCCCTGCGGACCGAGCTGTTTGGCATGGATCGGGGCAGCGGGAGTTCCCGGATCCGAATCTGTTGGAGGTGGGTGTCTAGGCGGCCTTACTCCGGCGCTTGGGTGGCTTGCTGGGCTGGGTAGCTGGTAGCTCCCGGCTTACGCGGCCATCTTGGGAGTCCCGCGCCTGCGCACCACGCATTTTTATTTTGTGCACACACCTTATACTACATTGCCCATTAGGGATTTTTCCTTGGGCATACTCACTATATTTGACATTTTTGTCATCTTGTTTCCTCACACTAACGTTAACAGCAATTTTCATTGCTTTTGACGTTTTGTTAGTAATCCCATTTTTCTGTGTCCCCCTTTAAACATTACGTGAGGTATTACTATATCTATACTTAGCCTTATAGGATTTACAGTTGACATTTTACTTTCATGGGTTTTCCTTTCCTTTTCACAGTATACCTTACTTTTTTATCTATTGAGGATTCCTGCTTTGATTGGTCTATGGTAAATATGTATGTGTGCAATGTTTATGCAGTATATTGACATTGTTTATGTCGGCTCACAATAGGTGCAAGTTTGTGTGGCCATGGACCTTTATTAGTTGTATCCTCTATTTGGATCATTCCTTATTTATTTACACTGTACTTTATTTAGTTACACTTTTTTCTTAAGGTTTTAACACATATATGGCCGTTTAAAACATTTTTTTAATTAATTTGTTATTGGTGTAAACCTGTGACCTGTTTAAATGTAGCCACCGGTACATACTTTATTTGTAGAGTGCCGTTTTAGCCTTCCTATTCACATCCCGCATCAGCACTATCAGTGATTTTGAGCCATCGGCATATCGCCATATGCTTGTTGTATGTGGATCGTGGTCGATGATGTTACAGTCAGGTGACTTGAGACGTGCAGGCTATTGGCCGCTCAGACGGAGACTTGGTCACAGAAACATCAATAACTACTCTTCGTACCTATTCACCATACAGCGTCACATACGTTTTACGTCATGACGCTTCTCACGCCCTGAGCTGGGATGTCACGCTGCGCGGCATCATTGCGCCTGTAATGCACACGGGACACCGGAATACAATATCCGGACGGACCACACAGGTTTGTAACGGTGAATATTTACTATATATAGGCGCAGTAGGGGGACAGCTGGCGTATACCCTAGTTGATGTCTCTTAAGACGAAACACGTAGGGTACAATACGCCGGCTGTGGCCACCTTTTACTGCGCTATATTTTACCTATTTTTCACTTGTTTTTATATATTTTTGGTTATCCATTTTTACTGTCAATAAATCCGGCTTGGATTTACACCATGTGGAGATTATTTTCTTTTTGTCCATGCTGTTAACATCACACTTCCTACCTGGATGATGCAGTTGGCTGATTAGAAGGGTGCCGTACAGTCCACCTTGAGGGCCCGTTCTCTGGGCCTTGCTGTCTTGCCTTACTGACCCACCGCCATAAGGATAAGCGACCACTGAGCTGTTTCCACAGTTGGCTGATTGGAGGGGTGTCGTGCAGTCCACCTTGAGAGCCCGTCCTCTGGGCCTTGCTGTCATGCCTTATTGACCCACCGCCATAAGGTGAGCTGAGTCCATCGTTCCAGGTAAGAGTATCCCTTTCTCCTTTTGCGTTCTTGATGGTGAAGACACTCCAGGGTGTATACCCACCATTGAAAACATCCATTTAAAGACGATATATGTATGTCACTTTTTCATTACATTTGGTTGCATCAGTGACGCCTGTTGGACTTTTATTTTTATATTTTTATTTTCCATTTTTCTTTTTATATATGTTCATGCTTATATGTGCACATGTTTTATTGATCACAGGTATACGTGGCACACTAGTGCTCTTTGCACTCCAATCTGCATATTTTTAAACAGATTTGCAATGCAATTTTTTTCTTGCGATTTTATAATCGCTTGATAATTACACATTCACTTTTTGTTTAAGTATATTATTTTTATGAGAAGATTAGCTCCCGGAGACATTCTCTCTTCTTCATATACAGTTTTATGTATTCTTATACACATTACACATTATATATTGTACTATTCACTAGCGCCACACTTTATGTTACATTCTAAAAATGTATATACAAAACAATACATAAAAATGCCAGAACCAGGTCGGCTCACAGCTCAAGTGGCCAGAGATATATTAAATACATGAGTATTACCTCTACCCTGCCCCCTGTGGGGCGAGTGATTATGACACTCAGGAAGACACATTTTAAATAAGTTACAACTGGTGCAGAATAATAATAAAATAAGGCATCCAGGGCACACAAGATCGACACTAGATGTATGTCACTGCTGGGCGATGGGTATGCCGTCCCTGTTAGTAATAAGGGACAAAAAAAAAAGGGATTGTGTCTTGTGTCACAAATAAAACACGTGATACCAAAATCACATTATAAAAAGACCAACAAGGAACAGTATTGACCTCCAACAGTCCCTTATGGTTGGCTTGCACCTAATAAAATGTATGTAGAGAAAAGGTGTTGCCACTAGGGGTTTACATCCAGTTCACATATACAGAATACCAGAACTAAGAAATGTCAATGAATGCATTTAAGTCTACCTCCACGTTCAACCCAAAAGGGTATAGCATTTTATCTTGTATATCCAAGACATCTCAAGTCTCGAGATACTAAGTACCAGAGACCCACCTCTCCACTGTGGGGTGTACTTATTGATACCCAAGAAGATAGTTTTGGCAGGATTCTTATTGTGGGCTTCTAGATAGTGCCTTGAGACTGGATGTTTGAGAAAGCCATTCAATATATTTGTCACATGCTATCACGTCAATACTCACCGAGGCCGAGATGCCGAGAGTGGCTCACCCTTACGACCACGTGCACCCGAACCCCCGAGGGTGAGACAGGGGATCGGAAGCACGCGGAGGCACGGGTTTCCGGTAGTAGCTGTGAGAAGGCTCAGGATCACTTGGGTGCTGGAAAGCCTCCTGCCGGAGCCGTGCAGGACCAGTGTGCCTAGTAGTGCAGGGAACAAAGGTTAAGAGGTATTCAACAGACAAATAGAAAGTCCTTATGACTGTGGAGATCAGGGGGTGTCAGCCCAGCGGAGAGAATGGTTGTATACACAGGCAGAGGTCAGGGTATCCGGCAGACAAGAGAGTGGACCTTTGACAGGCAGAGATCAGGGTATCCGGCAGACAAGAGAGTGACCCTATAAACAGGCAGAGGGTCAGGGTATCCAGCAGACAAGAGAGTGGTCGTTTAAACAGGCAGAGGGTCAGGGTATCCAGCAGACAAGAGAGTGGTCGATTAAACAGGCAGAAGGTCAGGGTATCCAGCAGACAAGAGAATGGTCGTTTAAACAGGCAGGGATCGGCTAACAGAGACTCAGGAACCAGGAACAAAGCACAACGCAGGGTACAGCTGACGACAAACCAGCAACCCGACCGGGTGCTGGTGGGGTGCTGGTGTCATCTCAAGTAGCCTCCCGGTGAGCGCGTCAGCGCTACGCGCTACCGTGCACCCGCACAGGCGACGGCGCGCACACGTGGACCGCCGTGCACCCGCGCGCGCTGCACCATCAGGCCGCAAACGGGTGCACGTCTCAACAACACTGCGCATGCGCCCCGCATCCCGGCGAACGGAGGTGACTTGTCCTTCGTGACAGTGCCCCCCTCCTAAGGGCGGACACTGGACGCCTAGGCTAGACATCAACTCCGGATGGTTTCGATGAAAGGTTTGAATTAAGCGAGGAGCATGTAGATTCTTCGCAGGCTCCCAACAATTGTCCTCAGGTGGGTATCCTTTCCATTGGATCAGGTACTGTAGCTGCCTGCCCTTCTTTCTACAACCCAGGATAGCCTCCACCTCGAACTCGTTCTCCCCATCCACCCTGATTGGTGGGGGAGGAACCTCTCCTCTTTCTGGAAAAGGACTGGACACAACAGGCTTCAACAGGGATACGTGGAAGACAGGATGGATCTTGTACGTTTAAGGCAGAACTAGCTCCATGGCCACAGGATTGATGATCCTTTTGATAGGAAAAGGGCCAATGAATTTAGGTCCCAATTTTCGGGATGGCAACTGTAGCTTGAGGTTAGAGGTGGACAACCAAACTTCTTCCTCTATATTAAATGTTGGGTTTTCCTTCCTACCTCGGTCATACTGCTCCTTGTAGGCCTTTTGAGCTTTTTGTAACATGTTTTGGATTTCTTGGAAGTTAGTTTGCAAAGATGTTATTCTGTCCTGCACTGCAGGGACTGTTATTTCGGGAATGTCCTTAGTCATAAACGTGGGATGGAATCCGCAGTTGGCCCAGAAGGGCGTTTGGTTGGTAGCCGCGTGAACTGAGTTGTTATACGCAAACTCTGCGTATGGAAGAAGTTTTGCCCAATCATCCTGGGATCCCGAACAGAAGCAATGGAGGTATTGCTCTAAGGTTTGATTTGTTCTCTCCATTTGGCCGTTGCTCTGAGGGTGGTAGGCTGATGAGAGGCACACTTTAATATCCAGGGCTTTACAGAGTTCCTTCCAGAATTTGGACGTGAATTGCACGCCTCTATCAGACACTATACTCCTTGGTACACCGTGAAGTCTTATGACCTCTTTCAGGAAAATATTGGCTGTCTCTACTGCGGAAGGAGTACCTTCCATAGGCAGAAAGTGGGCCATCTTGGATAGACTGTCGACCACAACAAAAATAGTAGTGTAGCCTTCTGAGGCCGGTAGGTCCACGATGAAATCTACAGATACGTCGGACCACGGTCGTTCTGGAATAGGTAGTGGTTTAAGTAAACCCCAGGATCTGGTGTTTTGGCCCTTGTTACGTTGACACAGGGGACAAGAGGCCACATACTCCATGCAATCCCGTCTCCAACCCGGCCACCAGAAGGAGCGAGAGATCAGGTCAGCTGTCTTCCTAACCCCGAAGTGGCCGGCCAATTTATGGTCGTGGCACATCTTGAGGGCTGTTAACCGAGTTTGTTGAGGTACAAAAATTTTGCCCCGGATCCAAAAGAGACCTCCGTCTTTCCTCAGGGATTGTACCTCCGGGTCCGTACATGTATTGGACGACATCTTGATGGAGGACACTAAGTCTGTCTGTATCAACCCAAGGAAATTTTGAGGTGCAAGAATTGTGCTTGGTTCCGAAGTCTGGAGGTCTGCTGAGAACATCCGGGAAAGGGCGTCTGCCTTCCCATTCTTTATGCCAGGTCTGTAAGAGATGTGGAAATTGAAGCGCAAAAAGAATAAGGCCCAACGAGCTTGTCTGGGTTTGAGGCGTTTTGCTGTTCGGAGGTATTCAAGGTTCTTGTGATCTGTGAAGATCATCACTGGATGGAGTGCCCCCTCAAGTAAGTACCTCCATTCCTCCAGGGCAAATTTTATGGCCAGCAGCTCCCTGTCACCTACATCGTAATTTAATTCTGCCGCACTGAGTTTTCGGGAAGCGAATGCAACTGGATGTAAGATGGCTTTAGGTCCTTGTCTTTGAGAAAGGATTGCTCCTGTGGCTATTTCTGATGCATCCACTTCTAGTACGAACGGTTGAGAAGGATCAGGATGCCGGAGAATGGGAGCGGAACTGAACAGATCCTTTAGTTTCACGAAAGCTTCCTGTGCTGCTTGGGACCACTGGAATGAGCCATGCCGGCGGGTTAATTGAGTGATGGGTGCCACTATGGTGGAGAATCCAACAATGAATTTCCGGTAAAAGTTAGCGAATCCTATAAATCGTTGGACCCCCTTTTTGTCAGATGGAACTGGCCACTCTTGAATAGCCTGTATCTTTTGGGGATCCATCTTTACCCAATTTGCCGAAATGATGAACCCCAAGAATTGCACGACTGATTTTTCAAACTCACACTTCTCCATTTTTAGGTAGAGTTTGTGTTGTTTCAGAATGGCCAGAACTGTCCTGACATGACCCCTGTGAAGTTCAAGTGTAGAAGAGAAAATTAGGATATCATCCAAGTAGACCACAAGAAAATCATCTAGGTATTTGCGGAAAATGTCGTTCACCAGGTGTTGAAAAGTGGCCGGAGCATTACAAAGCCCGAAGGGCATCACCAAGTATTCGAAATACCCGAACCTGGATCTGAAGGCCGTCTTCCATTCGTCTCCAGCCCTAATTCTGATAAGGTTGTATGCCCCCCGGAGATCTAATTTGGAAAAGACTCTGGCTGACCGAAAATGTTGGAACAACTCTGGGATGAGCGGTAATGGGTACCGATTCTTGATGGTGATGTTATTTAACTGCCGGTAATCCACACAGGGCCTAAGGGAACCGTCCTTCTTCCCGACAAAGAATATACCCGCTCCGGCAGGTGAAGATGAGGGACGGATGAACCCCTTTTCCAGATTCTCGTCAATATATTGTTTGAGAGCCTCCAGCTCCGTTTCAGAAAGAGGAAATATGCGACCAAAAGGAATCTCTGATCCTGGCAATAGATCGATTGGGCAGTCGTACGGTCGATGTGGTGGGAGGCAATTGGCCATTTGTTTGCTGAAGACCTCCTGGAATTCATGATACTCCTGAGGGACATGTTGGAGGTTAACTGAAGGAGCTGAGATCATAGCACAGATCTTGGGTTTCAAAGGGCGGCAGTGTTGAGAACAGTAAGAAGAGGGAAATGAGACCACCTTAGAACTCCATTGAATCAAAGGATCATGGGCCTGTAGCCAGGGTAGGCCTAAAATGACTGGGAACATGGGAGAATGAATAAGGTCCAGGCGTAGGAGCTCTTGGTGTCCCGAATCAGTAGTCGCTAGAATAGGTCGAGTCTCTTGGGTGATTGGACCTTAGCTGGGAAGGGACCCATCAGCCAAGTGAACCTGTAGGTGTTGAGTTTTGGTTTGTAAGGGCACATGCAGGTTCCGGGCCAGGGCAGCATCCATAAAGCAGCTACACGCACCCGAATCAATGATCGCCGGCAGGCGGGACTCCCCTTCCGGTAGCTGTAACGAGATAAACAACATGACGTAAGATTTAGAGGTATTGCTATCTTGATAAGTCATTGTTTTGGGCTGAAAGAACTTACTAGGCCTTATCGGGCAGTTGCGCAGGAAGTGACCGGCTCCCCCGCAATAGAGACACAAGTTGGATTACCGTCTACGTTGTCTCTCTTCTGAGGTTAGTGGTGGCCGTACCAAACCAAGCTGCATAGGTTCGGAATCGGGAAGAGTAGTAGGCCCAGCTGTTATAGGTGATGATATTGGAATGGGTTGGAGTCTTGAGGCCGTCCACGCAGGGCGGGGGTTTTGGAATCGTTCTGACCGACGTTCCCGCAAGCGTCTATCTAATTTGGTGGCTGCCTGAATTAACTCCTCCAAAGATGTGGGGGTTTCCATCCTGGCCAACTCATCCTTGAGGAGCTCCAACAGGCCTTGGCGGTACTGATAGCGTAAGGCTGGCTCATTCCAGTTAGTGTCGGCCGCCCATTTACGGAATTCTACCGTGTAATCCTCAATTGGTCTCCTTTCCTGAACTAGGCGGTGCAGGATAGCTTCGGCGGTAGCCATACGTTGTGGGTCATCATAAAGCTGTGACATACTTTCGAAGAACGTGTCGATAGTATTAAGCACCTGACTCCCTGATTCCATCAGACCGTGAGCCCAAGCCTGAGGTTCTTCTGACAGCAAAGAAATCGCAAATCCCACCTTGACCACTTCTGATGTGAAGGTTCGGGGTTGCAGAGCAAAGTAGAGGGTGCATGCATTCTTAAAAGCTCTGAACTTTTTACGGTCCCCTGAGAACCGTTCCGGTGTGGGGACCCTAGGTTCCGGAAGTGCCATTACGACTGTAGGACTGGCAGCAACCTGAGGAAGCAGGCCTTCATTACTAGGTGCGGGAGCTGCGGCGGCAGAAGGGAGTGGCCCCGTCAGTTGCTGGAGATGGCTATCGATTTGCGTGTATCCCTCCTGTAGCCTCTGCACTGAATCTGCCAGGGTGGAGACCTGTTGGCATAGGATCTCCAAGGGAGAGCGTGCTCTGTCGGCCTCGGACATCTGGCTGGTTTGTACTACTGTCACGTCAATACTCACCGAGGCCGAGATGCCGAGAGTGGCTCGCCCTTACGACCACGCGCACCCGAACCCCCGTAAGTGAGACAGGGGATCGGAAGCATGCGGAGGCACGGGTTTCCGGTAGTAGCTGTGAGAAGGCTCAGGATCACTTGGGTGCTGGAAAGCCTCCTGGCGGAGCCGTGCAGGACCGGTGTGCCTAGTAGTGCAGGGAACAAAGGTTAAGAGGTATTCAACAGACAAATAGAAAGTCCTTATGACTGTGGAGATCAGGGGGTGTCAGCCCAGCGGAGAGAATGGTTGTATACACAGGCAGAGATCAGGGTATCCGGCAGACAAGAGAGTGGACCTTTGACAGGCAGAGATCAGGGTATCCGGCAGACAAGAGAGTGGTCGTTTAAACAGGCAGAGGGTCAGGGTATCCAGCAGACAAGAGAGTGGTCGATTAAACAGGCAGAAGGTCAGGGTATCCAGCAAACAAGAGAATGGTCGTTTAAACAGGCAGGGATTGGTTAACAGAGACTCAGGAACCAGGAACAAAGAACAACGCAGGGTACAGCTGACGACAAACCAGCAACCCGACTGGGTGCTGGTGTCGTCTCAAGTAGCCTCCCTGTGAGCGCGTCAGCGTGACGCGCTACCGGGCACCCGCACGGGCGACGGCGCGCACACGTGGACCGCCGTGCACCCTTGCGCGCCGCACCATCAGGCCGTGAACCGGTGCACGTCTCAACAACAGCCCGCTGCGCATGCGCCCCGCAGCCCAGCGAACGGAGGCGACTTGTCCTTCGTGACACATGCTCATTAAGTCTGACCAAGAGGGGATGCTTAGTCCTGCCCACATACTGTAGCCCACAAGGACACTGGAGCAGGTAAACGACCCCCTCGGTAGAGCACGTGATGAATGGCTTAATCTCAAATTCTACCAAGGTGCTTGATGATATAAATTTGTGAGTTCTCTTATGAGTGCATCCACTCAAGGAGCACACCCTGGACCTCCTACACTGGTAGAACCCAGTCAAATTTTCAAAGAACCCCCTCTTAATAGGAGGGGGGTCAAGGACATTAGGTGCCACTTTACCCCTAAGGGAAGAGGCTCCCTTGTAGATAACCTGTGGCTTAAAAGAAAGGACAGTGTTCAAAATCTGGTCATTGGTAAGAATATACCAGTGTTTCCTAATAAATTTTTCGACATTCCTATGTTGTACGGAATAAGTGGTAATGAAGGGGACAGAGGGTGTCCTATCCCCTCTAGGGGATCTTTCCCTAAGCAGATCACTCCTATCTAAAAGTGACACCTCCTCTAAGGTATTTTTTAGAGCGGCGTCTGAATAGCCCTTTTCTACGAAGCGTCTAGTCAGAATCTCCGCCTGTAACAAAAATTCCCTATTGTCAGAGCAATTTTGCTTCAGATGTATGTACTGACTCTTTGGAACTGATCTAAGCCATACCTCATGATGGCAACTGGTATTGTTTTTTAATTCTTCAATGAAGAGGTCCAACTCAACTCGGCTGTCATCCCATAGGAGGAAGATGTTGTCTATATACCTGGCCCACAGCACCACCTGGAGTTTCTGGTTGGCATAGATGACATCCTCCTTCCATAGGGCCATAAAAAGATTTGCCAAGCTCGGTGCATATTTAGCCACCATGGCAACTCCTCTATCTTGTCTATAAAACTGGCCAACAAACCAGAAATAACTATGGGATGCTGTAAATTGAAGCAGTTCCATAATAAAGGGGATTTTTTTGTTGAATAAATCTAAATCCTGCCTCAGAAAATACTCTCTGGCAAACCAACCACAACCCTGTTCTCGGGGTATGTTCAGCCAACAAATTGATCACATGACGTGAGTCTTGATGTGTGAGGGCATTTTTGTTATCAGTGGTTGTAAATAAAAATCGATACACCTGCCCACTCGGGATGTAATGGAATCAATTCCAAACACTATGGGACGTCCCGCGGGCAGGGAGGATGTTTGTTTATCTTTGGTAAATAGTAAATTACCGGTGTACGTGGTAATTTAGGCACTAGGTATAACTTTTCTTTCTTGTTTAAGATACCCTTTTCAAAACCTCTCTGAATCAGAACCTCAAGCTCTTTTTGATATTAAACCTCAGGGTCTGACAGGACTGGAGTATACATATCATGGTCACACTTATTAGGAAACACTGGCATATTCTTACCAATAACCAGATTTTGAACACTGTACTTTCTGTTAACCTACAGGTTATCTACAAGGGAGCCTCTATCTTAGGGGTAGAGTGGCACCTAATGTCCTTGACCCCCCTCCTATTAAGAGGGGGTTCTTTGAGAATTTGACTGGGCTCTACCAGTGTAGGAGGTGCAGGGTGTGCTCCTTGAGTGGATGTACTCATAGGAGAACTCACAAATTGATATCATCAAGCACCTTGGTAGAATTTGAGATTAAGCCATTCATCACATGCTCTACCGAGGGGGGTCGTTTACCTGCTCCAGTGCCCTTGTGGGCTACAGTATGTGGGCAGGACTAAGCGTCCCCTCTCGGTCAGACTTTATGAGCATGTGATGAATATATTAAATGGCTTTCTCAAACGTCCAGTCTCAAGGCACTACCTAGAAGCCCACAATAAGAATCCTGCCAAGACCATCTTCTTAGGTATCGATAAGTACACCCCACAGTGGAGAGGTGGGTCTCTGGTAGGTAGTATCTCAAGACTCAAGATGTCTTGGATATGCAAGATAAAATGCTATACCCCTTTTGGGTTGAATGTGGAGGTAGACTTAAATGCATTCATTGACAATTCTTAGTTCTGGTATTCTGTATATGTGAACTTCATGTGAACCCCTAGTGGCAACACCTTTTCTCTACATACATTTTTATATATACTTGCTTAATAGTAGTATTAGGTGCAACCGACCATAAGGGACTGTTGGAGGTCAATACTGTTCCTTGTTGGTCTTTTTATAATGTGATATTGATATCATGTGTTTTTTTTGTGACACAAGACACAATCCCTTTTTTTTGTCCCTTATTACTAACGGGGGGGGGGCATACCCTTTGTCCAGTAGTGACATACATCTAGTGTTGATCTTGTGTGCCCCGGATGCCTTATTTAATTATCATTCTGCACCAGTGGTAACTTATTTAAAATGTGTCTTCCTGAGTGTCATAATCACTCGCCCCACAGGGTGCAGAGTAGAGATAATACTCATATATTTAATATATCTCTGGCCACTGCCGTGCTGTGAGCCGACATGGTTCTGGCGTTTTTATGTATTGTTTTGTATATACATTTTTATAATGTTCCTGTCCTATACTCTCTATTTTTCAGTTTTTACTGGTATTTTAAATAGTATTATGTAATATCATTTAGTTTTTAATTCCATGTTAAGATGATCAGGTCCCGCCACTTTGGTTTCACAATGAGGCGTGGTTGCCTGTATCCGTATTTAATGCGATTAGTCAGTGCATCGCCCATTCCCCAGGACGATGTCATTCTGTGAGAAGGACGTTGGACGTTGTTGCTAAATATCAGACCCTCCCCTCTTTGAATGTGTTTTCTGTTGTGAACTCCGTGCTCCTGGCATGTCGAACGGTATTGGCTGTCCCGGGGAGAGGCTGGAGGGTTCATTTAAAGACAGGCTAGAGGTGGTAAGGGTGTGACTTGAAGAAGGAGTCCACACCTCCGGAACATGTAGTTTTGGCAACCGTTGTTTGTTAGCTAAAGAGGAGACATTCACTCACCTTGTCCTTCCTCTCCGGCCGCGAGTGACGTCATGCACGTGACGCGTGCCTTATAGCAGACACAGCCTGACGAGAGAAGGAAACAGAGTCCGCAGTGACTTCTCATACCATCACCACTCATTCTTGAGAGCCAACCCAGTTATACAGGCCAGGAAGGGAGACATACATCCTGCTGTACAAGCGATCTAAGTCCCATGTTTGTGAGTGCAATCCTCTCTTGTTTAATTTTGCATTTGTATCCTTAAAATGGAATTATACTAGGGCAGCCGTGCACTCTCTTTTTCTTGTATATTTCACATTAAGTCCACCACCCAGTGGATCTTTTAGAGATCTGCAGCACCTAGAGCAAGAGAACTTTTTCTATATAGACTGTGAACATTTGAGAGTTGGTTGTGGGGTCAGCGCTGACTTTGGTTCTTTTGTGTTTCAAATTTTTTGTGTAAAACCGTACAAAAAACAAATTTTTTTAAAAAGGTAAATCACTCACATTTCAGTGAAACATTAAAAGCATAGAAAGACCAGTTGTAGTGGCATAGACAGGACAGTAGATCCGATGCGTTTCATCTCAGTCAGACATCTGACAGACGAAATGCATCGGATCTACTGTCCTGTTTAGTTTTAATAAAAATTGTTGCAGGGCAGTATTCAAAAAAAGAAAGCCTTGTTTGTCCATAAAAAACAAATGTATGCATTACATTGTTATGATGAGTAATGACAAAAGTATCGCTGAATAAACAGGCCCATAACAGAAATCCGAAAATTGCTATGGGCTTTAGGGGTAAACAAGTGTGAGAGCCAAAGTGGTTAATGAAGAAACACACTCAATGGTTTAACCACTTGCCTCCAGAAGATTTTACCCCCTTCATGACCAAGCCATTTTTTGCTATTCGGCACTGCGCTAATTTAACTGGTAATTGCGTGGTCATACAGCACTGTACCCAAACAAAATTTATATAATTTTTTTCACGCAAATAGAGCTTTCTTTTGGTGATATTTATTCACCACTGTTTTTTGTTTAGTTTTTGCAATATAAACAAAAAAGACCATCAATAAAAAAAAAAACTATATTTGTTTACTTTCTACTATAAAACATATTCAATAAAAAAATGTAATTTCTTCATACATTTTGGCCAAAATGTATTCTGCTTCATGTCTTTGGTAAAAGAAAATCCCAATAAGTGCATATTGATTGGTTTATGTGACAGTTATAGTGTCTACAAACTATGGGCTATATATACTGACATTTATACTGACATATTTATTTATTTTATACTACAAATGGCAGTGACCAGCGACTTATAAAGGGATTGTGATAGTGTGGCTTGCAATCTGACACTAACTGACACAGGGGGGAACTGATTAACTGCCACTGTGATGGACCCCCATACTCAACAGGACTATGTCCGCCATAAATGCTTCCTTTGTGCAGAACCAGCACTATCCAAGACCCCTTAGCTCACCCAGTCATTAGCTGTAACTCAATGTAGGGTGGAAAACATCAAACTGTTTATTCAAACACAGGTACACAAGTATACACTCAGGGAAAAACTCCCCCCTCCCTTTGATTTAGGGTGGGGTAAACTGTCCAATCAGCAGGGAGAGTTGTTGGAGGAATTCGCACCTCCCCTCTCCTCCCTGCCCCCAGTCCATATGCCAGGAACATCAATACAAAACATCCATCCCATAATACATTTCTCCTAAGGCAGACAGACACAACAGAACAATGGGACCCAGCCACACCCCAAACAATCCCAGCAAACAGTCCACAACAGCATGAGACAACACACAATATATACATATATACAACATTCCAGTGTGGCTGTACAGCGAGTCTGACTAACACAGATCAGACTGGGGTTCTCGGTCACCCTGTGCCCCTAATGGACACAGGGTTATTTACATATAGGAGGAGCTGGAGGAGCTTGACACAGCATTTTCAAAGCTCTCCAAGGTAAGCTGGATTCCACAAGCCCCGCCTCCAAAAGTGACCCCCGTCACAGCCACTGACAAACCTAGTGGCACAAATACAGTGATCAGTGCTAATAATATGCACTGTCACTGTACTAATGAAACTGGGTAGGAAGGGGTTACAATCTAGAGTGATCAAACGGTTAAATGTGTGTGATATGTGCTCCTTTTACTAAGAATCTTGTTGTTTTTTCCCTGCTTAGCAGAACATAAAAAAACAGCAAGAACCCCTGTCAATGAACTGATTTCTGTATTGTTTACAATCCTAGAGCTCTGTTCCATGAATCACTGAACTGATTAGTGGGTGACGGCAGCCAATCACTGGGCGAGACCCTCTGATCGGCTAGTGCTATAACGAATCACTCTGTGGGCACGTGGATCACGTATTAGGTATGTGATTTAGCGACTGCTTTGTCCTCACAACATCTACATCAGGCAGTCGCCAATCGGTTAAATGTATTCCTTTATAACTAAAAAATATTCCTTTGTGCAATTGTACATGGATCCAATGATAGGTATTTTTATTAGGATACTGAATGGTGACTGATTTGTTTAACAGGTGCTTTGGTGACGATGTTGGGATATGGTACTGTTATACATGTACATTGGATGTAAGTATTTCACATAAACTCATATCTAACATGGGCTGCTGCAGGAGGCAGAAAAGTTAATTTTAGTTTTAAAGGGGATGCTATGGCAGGTCTGTGAGTGTCAGAACAAATGCACTTTAGGGTGGCCAAATGACATAAATGGATTTAAACCTGGTTTCTCATTATTCCCAACCATCTGCCTCCAGTCAAACACCCAGATTCAAAGCAAACTCTAAGTTGCTTAAATAGATTCACTCATATATAACCCATTCATGTCAACAGTGCACAAATATGTGGCCTTTCGGCAGGTGGGCCTTGGCCCTGAGCGGTCACATATTTGTATACCACATTGCTGTGCCAAGAACGTGTGCCCTGCATGCTCCTGGCACAGTTACCAGTGAATAACGGAAAGCTCCCAATCACTGCTTTAGATGGGGAGCTTTCCGATCGTGTGACTACCATGACAACCAGTCACGGTGGTCACATGGTCATAAGCCCCACCCCATCTCCCGGCATCAAAAACCCCTTACAGGGCCAGGAGGCGCTGGCTCAAAGGGGTTAAACAATAGTAGTTTTCATATTTGCTAACCACTTGCTGACCGCCCTAGGACATTCACTGCTACAGGGCAGCCACGTTACACAGGATCACACATAGCATCTCACACACACACATATATATATATATATATATATATATATATATATATATATATATATATATATATATATATATATAATATATGTGATCCTACACTTTTGGGTATCGGGGGCTTGTGCACGCCACTGTTGGCCTGCTCCCACTGTGAGTATACACAGCAGGAGCTTATCAGCTGGTCCCAAGGACCCGATGTCTTCCAGCACCCGTCGATCATTCTGTGCATGTAAATAAGACAGATTGTTCTGTCAGTACAGAAGGCATGGGTACTGTGTTCCTGTAAAGCAGGGACACCAATCCATGCCTTCCACTAGTAAAAACACCTCCCACACTACACTGAAACACCAGCTAGGCACATAGTCAACCCTTTGATCACCCCCTCCCAGCCAATGTCATTAGTAAACTGACAGTGCATATTTTTAGTACTGATCACTGTATTGGTGTCACTGGTTCCCAAAAAAGTATCAATTAGATGTCCGATTTGTCAGCTGCAATATCACAGTCCAGCTATTAGTCACTGATCACCATTATTACAAAAAAAAATTCATAAATATATGCCATAGTTTGTAGACGCTATAACTTTTGCGCAAACCAATCAATATACATTTATTTGGATTTTTTTACCAAGAATATGTAGGAGAATACATATTGGGCTAAATTGATGAAGACATTTGATTTTCTAAATTTTTCGATTGGATATTTTTAAAGGAGAAAGTAAGAAAATATTGGTTTTTCTTTCAAAATTGTCAGGCATTTTTTGTTTATAGTGTAACAAATAAGCAATTTTATATTTGTTGCAACAAATAAAAAAAAAATTATTTGTTGCGCTATAAACAAAAAACGCAGAGGTGATCAAATACCACCAAAAGAAAGCTCTATTTGTGGAAAAAAATGGCATACATTTTATTTGGATTTAGTATCTCACAACCGCGCAATTGTCAGTTAAAGTAACGCAGTGCAGTATCGCAAAAATGACCTGGTCATGAAGGGGGTACATTTTCCTGAGCTGAAGTGGTTAAAAAAGTACATATTGAAAAGAAATTAAATAGTTCTTTTGGATACCATTGTCTTGTACATATGATTCAATGTTGTTTCATGTAAGTGTCTTCAATGTGAGAACCTATACATATTTTTTTTATTTGAAAACTCTGAGCTGAAATGTCTGTAAAACCTTTTGTAAAGTAAGCCTAGGGCTAAAGGGGCCAATACAGTATAAAACAGGTCTCTGGAAAAATCATAACTTAAGCCTCAGAATATAATAAAACAGCTACAGTTTTATGTATGTTGCCAAAATATCCAAATTATTCACTAGAGACCTTGACAAGTGGAAACTCTGCATTATGCATTTTACTATTCTGCTAGAAGATTGAAAGCTCATGCAGTACAGTACAATTACATGCCAAAACAGTACTATTGCAGCAAATGTGAGTTTTCCTGAGCCAAATGTTGGGACCATGGGATGATCACTTCCAAAATGATTCTTAGAAAGTTATTCCACAGTTTGACTATTCTGGTGATAACAGTGACATGCCTTACTTAGCAGCATTTTATTGTTTTAGTTAAATCCTTCAGCTCCACCAAAACAAACTCCAATTTCATGGGAAAAAATAGTAACTAAAAAAAATAATATAGCATATGCAATTGCTACACAAACCATATTGTAATTTGATGTTATCAAAAACTGGTTGTTTTACAAAAATAGTTGTTGTACAGAACTTCCCCAGAAATGTAATTTCCTGTTTATGTGAATTTCTCACTAATTTTCTCAGAAGTCTGCACTAAGATACAGCTACATTTTAGCCATCCTCTGCAACAAAATTATGATTTCTGGTAACATACTCCTAAAGGGTTCATCTTATTTCTTGTATTTTATTGAAAGAACAAAAGTTTCAATACAAAGGTACAAGTAAGCGTGCAAGGTACATATGAATAATAAGTACAAAGTAACAAAGCTAAAGCATGGAAAAGACCATGCTGGGTTTAAAGAGGGTACATAGCAAACATCAGGGGGAGGACAATACTGCATAACGCTACAGAGAGGTAGGCTTAAGTTCTAAGTTTAAGCAACATGTTAACACTCAGGGAAAAAAATTAAAAATAACAGAGGCGGCTGTTTGGCACCTCAATGGGGGACAATACCAAACAGTATAAGAGTACTGGGAGACTGTAGGCCGGCAAGGGCAGCAGGATAGGGTTATCCTCTTCTAAAGGGGTGCTGACACTGTGACTTTCTTCCTTAGGACACTGCATGTGCATCAGCTGATTAATATTGACATTGTTGCTCCTATTCAGAATCAGTATTTAAAGCACACACAGCTTTTTCTTTAGAGCAGAAACAGGTAGGAATCTGCTTGTTAAAATCCTTGCTTGCAATGTACACTCGCAGCGTATTGTGCTGTGTGTTTATTATATATATACAGGCATGTACTGGCCATTGGGACTACCGGGAGTTTCCCGGCGGGCTGATGGGTCAGTGGGCCAGTCAGGCACTGTCCTGGAGCCACTCCTCACTGACGGTGAGTGATCGTGATTTTACTCCTGTCACCAAAGAGCAGCTGCCTACACTTGCTGGAGAGATGATTAGGCTTTCTGCTCCCTCCAGCCTGCAGGGGGAGATAGACAGCCGGCAGATTTCCCTTTCTCTCTCCCCTTATCACTTGTCACTTATCACATGACTGGAGAGAGGAACGAGAAGCTGCCTTCAGAACTGTGAGTACACATGGGAGAGGGGGGGGACACTCTAATGTAAGGGGGTGCTGATGGGGACACTCTGTAAGGGGGGTGCTGTTGGGGATACTCTGATGTGAAGGGGGGTGCTGATGGGGACACTTTGATGTAAGGGGGTGCTGATGGGGACACTCAAAATTAAAGTGGGCCGGTCTGGTTGAATTCCAGGGCCACATTTGTGTCCCAGTCCAGCCCTGTATATATACATATACACAGTATCTCAAAAGAGTGAGTACACCCCTCACATTTTTGTAAATATTTTATTATATCTTTTCATGTGACAACACTGAAGAATAGACACTTTGCTACACTGTAAAGTAGTGAGTGTACAGCTTGTATAACAGTGTACATTTGCTGTCCCCTAAAAATAACACAACACAGCCATTAATGTCTAAACCAATGGCAACAAAAGTGAGTACACCCTTGAGTGAAAATGTCCAAATTGGGCCCAGTTACCATTTTCCCGCCTCTGTGTCATGTAACTCATTAGTGTTACTAGGTCTCAGGTATGAATGGGGAGCAGGTGTGTAAAATTTGGTGTAATCACTCTCACTCTCTCATACTGGTCACTGGAAGTTCAACATGGCACCTCATGGCAAAGAACTCTCTGAGGATCTGAAAAAAAGAATTGTTGCTCTTCATAAAGATGGCCTAGGCTATAAGAAGATTGCCAAGACCCTGAAACTGAGCTGCAGCATGGTGGCCAAGACCATACAGCGGTTTAACAGGACAGGTTCCACTCAGAACAGGCCTCTACATGGTCGACCAAAAAAGTTGAGTGCACATGCTCAGAGTTATATCCAGAGGTTGTCTTTGGGAAATAGACGTATGAGTGCTGCCAGCATTGCTGCAGAGGTTGAAGGGGTGGAAGAGTCAGCCTGTCAGCGCTCAGACTATATGCCGCACACTGCATCTGCATGGCTGTGTTACCAGAAGGAAACCTCTTCTAAAGATGATGCACAAGAAAGCCCGTATACAGTTTGCTGAAGACAAGTAGACTAAGGACATGGATTACTGGAACCATGTCCTGTGGTCTGATGAGACCAAGATAAAAGTATTTGGTTCAGATTGTGTCAAGCGTATGTGGCAGGAACGAGGTGAGGAGTACAAAGACAAGTGTGTCTTGTCTACAGTCAAGCATGGTAGTGGGTGTCATGGTCTGATGCTGCATGAGTACTGCCGGCACTGGGGAGCTACAGTTCATTAAGGGAACCATGAATGCCAACATGTACTGTGACATACTGAAGCAGAGCATGATCCCCTCTCTTCAGAGACTGGGTCACAGGGCACTATTCCAACATGATAATAACCCCAAACACACCTCCAAGACAACCACTGCCTTGCTAAAGAAGCTGAGGGTAAAGTTGATGGACTGGCCAAGCATGTCTCCAGACCTAAACCCTATTAAGCATCTGTGGGGCATTAGGGATGAGCTTCGTGTTCGAGTCGAACCCATGTTCGACTCGAACATCGGCTGTTCGGTCGTTCGCCGAATTGCGAACGATATGGGCCGTTCGCGCCAAATTCGTGTGGCGCGTCACGGCCCATAATTCACTGCGGCATCGCAGTGCATTGCTGGCTGATTATTGGCCAAGCATGCACTATGACCCGCATGCTTGGCCAATTACAGCGCCGTCAGTAGAGAGAGCTGTAATTGGCCAAAGCCAGGGTGGCTTTGGCCAATTATGGCTCAGGGGATTTAGTACACACCCCACACTATATAAGGCCGCCTGCACGGCGGCCCTGTGTAGTGTGTGTTCCGGTGTGCTGAGAGATAGAGAGAGAGAGAGACAGTGTCATTTGATTTGAGTTAGATAGATTAGGCAGAACAGTCAGTCAGTTAGCTGCACTTACAGTGTATTGTGTATATATATATGCATTCCAGGTGTTGCATATATATATATACACTGTATTCAGTTTAGCTAGATCCGTTCCTGTTATCTTCTATCTAGACTATTTACATTTAGTGCAGTGTGTCCTGCTCACAGTGTTCAGCTAGATCCGTTCCTGCTATTTACATTTAGTGCAGTGCGTCCTGCTCACAGTGTTCAGCTAGATCCGTTCCTGGTATTTACATTTAGTGCAGTGCGTCCTGCTCACAGTGTTCAGCTAGATCCGTTCCTGCTATTTACATTCAGTGCAGTGCGTCCTGCTCACAGTGTTCAGCTAGATCCGTTCCTGGTATTTACATTTAGTGCAGTGCGTCCTGCTCACAGTGTTCAGCTAGATCCGTTCCTGCTATTTACATTCAGTGCAGTGCGTCCTGCTCACAGTGTTCAGCTAGATCCGTTCCTGCTATTTACATTCAGTGCAGTGCGTCCTGCTCACAGTGTTCAGCTAGATCCGTTCCTGGTATTTACATTTAGTGCAGTGCGTCCTGCTCACAGTGTTCAGCTAGATCCGTTCCTGCTATTTACATTCAGTGCAGTGCGTCCTGCTCACAGTGTTCAGCTAGATCCGTTCCTGGTATTTACATTTAGTGCAGTGCGTCCTGCTCACAGTGTTCAGCTAGATCCGTTCCTGCTATTTACATTCAGTGCAGTGCGTCCTGCTCACAGTGTTCAGCTAGATCCGTTCCTGCTATATACATTTAGTGCAGTACGTCCTGCTCACAGTGTTCAGCTAGATCCGTTCCTGTTATCTTCCTACTGACAGGCAGGCTTGTCTGGTTACAGTATATAAAGCTACCTGAAGAAAATTACAGGTGTTCTTTTTGATCCTATTAGTACCACGGTCAGGCAGCTAGACTATTTACATTTAGTACAGTGTGTCTGGTGGTGAAATCTTCTGAAGAGGAGGAAAGACGCAAAACAAATGTCACAGGGGTGATAACCCTTCCCTATGTTTTCCAAAAAGCTTAGAAAAGATTTTTTGGCTGGAGCTAAACACATTAAAAATGTTCAAAATTACAAACATATTCTACTTAACAACAAACCTACAGTCCCTGTCTTGTTTGCACCGCCTGTATACTGCTGTTCAGAGTATATAGGGACCTTTCCTTATTTTAATTTGGGTGCGGGGTTCCCCTTAATATCCATACAAGACCCAAAGGGCCTGGTAATGGACTGGGGGGTACCCATGCCGTTTGTCTCACTGATTTTCATCCATATTGCCATGACCCGACATGACATTAAACCCGCAAGCAGTTTTAAATGAGATTTTTTCCTTTAAAAATGACATTTGGTGCAGGGACTGTTCTAAACATGGGAAACACGCGTCACTTTACAGGCATACTATAGACACCCCCCAGGTACGATATTTAAAGGAATATTTCACTTTTTTTTTTTTACTTTAAGCATCATTAAAATCACTGCTCCCGAAAAAACGGCCGTTTTTAAAAGTTTTTTTTGCATTGATACATGTCCCCTGGGGTAGGACCCGGGTCCCCAAACCCTTTTTAGGACAATACCATGCAAATTAGCCTTTAAAATGAGCACTTTTGATTTCGAACGTTCGAGTCCCATAGACGTCAATGGGGTTTTAACGTTCGTGCGAACTTGCGGTCCGTTCGCGGGTTCTGGTGCGAACCGAACCGGGGGGTGTTCGGCTCATCCCTATGGGGCATCCTCAAATGGATGGTGGAGGAGCGCAAGGTCTCTAACATCCACCAGCTCTGTGATATCGTCATGGAGGAGTGGAAGATGACTCCAGTGGCAACCGTGAAGCTCTGATGAACTCTATGCCCAAGAGGGTTAAGGCAGTGCTGGAAAATAATGGTGGCCACACAAAATTATGACACTTTGGGCCCAATTTGGACATTTTCACTTTTGTTGCCAGCGGTTTAGACATTAATGGCTGTGTGTTGAGTTATTTTGAGGGGAGAGCAAATTTACACTGTTATACAAGCTGTACACTCACTACCTTGCATTGTAGCAAAGTGTCATTTCTTCAGTGTTGTCACATGAAAAGATAGAATAAAATATTTACAAAAATGTGAGGGGTGTACTCACTTTTGTGAGATAATGCATCTCTCTCTCTCTCTCTCTCTCTCTCTCTCTCTCTCTCTCTCTCTCTCTCTCTCTCTCTCTCTCTCTCTCTCTCTCTCTCTCTCTCTCTATATATATATATATATATATATATATATATTGATAGATAGATAGATAGATAGATAGATAGATAGATAGATAGATAGATAGATAGATAGATAGATAGATAGATAGATAGATAGATAGATAGATAGATAGATAGATAGATAGATAGATAGATAGATAGAGCGACTTGCAAAAGTATTCACCCCCTTGGCTTTTTACCTATTTTGTTACATTACAGCCTTTAGTTCAATGTTTTAATCTGAATTATATGTGATAGATCAGAACACAATAGTCTAAGTTGGTGGATTAAAATTAGAGCAATATATACATAAAACTATTTTTCAGAAATAAAAAACTGATAATTGGCATGTGCGTATGTATCATGTATTTGTTATGAAGCCCATAAAAAGCTCTGTGTCAGGAAAGGGTCCATCCGCTGGTAAGATATATCGTTTGGCATGCAGTACTGGGGTCCACCAGCAGGTGTCTCCTGGCAGTGTTGAACTGTCAGGAGAATATTTCCCTGCTGGTGTCATTTCATCTTTTGGCCGCAGTACTGATGTCCACCAGCGGATGGATCCTGGCAGTATGTAGCAGACAACACTCCCTGCGCTCAGGTGTGACTTGAAGCCAATTATAGTCAGCCTTATAAATACCCGGCAAGCCCTCACATGCTCGCCTTGGTATCTTTCTCCCTGTGCCTTGACCTTGCTGCCTGTATCCTGTTTGTGAACCTGCTCTGTCCCGCTCTGCTCCGATCCGATCCCTATCCCAGGCCCATCCTGTTCTTGTCCCTCCTGATTCCCTTGGATCCCTACCCTGCAGCTTTACCATCCATCCTCTCCCCTTCCTGCTGGTTCCCCGTCCTTACCCATCTGCTGACCTCCTGTGTATGACCCTGGCTTGGCTAACGTTTATGTTTCTGGTTTATCCCTTGTTCCTGCTTACCTGCTGTGTATGACCCTGGCTTGGCTAACGTTTATGTTTCTGGTTTATCCCTTGTTCCTGCTTACCTGCTGTGTATGACCCTGGCCTGGCTGACATCTGTGATTCCGGTATTGCCCCTTGCTGTATATACTATTGTTTGCTGTGGGTTTGTTGTGTTGGTTTTGCACTGTTTGTATTTTCTGAGTTATCACTTATTTTTAATAAATATTATTTATTCATTTACATGCGTTTGGGTTATCTCTGTGCAGTCCACACAGTCTGGTCAATTAGATTCCCTGACACTCTGGCGCAACCAATTACCTTCAGAAGTCACATAATTAGTGAAATGATGTCCCCTGGTGTGCAATCTAAGTGTCACATGACCTGTCATTTCATATACACATCTTTATGAAAGGCCCCAGAGGCTGCAACACCTAAGCAAGAGGCTCCACTAACCAAACACTGCCATGAAGACCAAGGAACTCTCCAAACAAGTAAGGGACACTGTTGTTGAAAAGTACAAGTCAGGGTTAGGTTATAATAAGTTTGAGTTTGCGAAAAGGCATATGGGAGGCTCCCAAAATCTATGAAGGAACGAGCTTTGGTCTGATGAGACTAAAACTGAACTTTTTGGCCATCAAAGAAAACGCTATGTCTGGCGCAAACCCAACACATCACACCACCCAAAGAACACCATCCCCACAGTGAAACATGGTGGTGGCAGCATTATGCTGTGGGGATGTTTTTCAGCAGTCAGGACTGGGAAACTGGTCAGAGTTGAGGGAAAGATGGATGGTGCTAAATACAGGGATATTCTTGAGCAAAACCTGTAACACTCAGTGTGTGATTTGAGGTTAGGACAGAGGTTCACCTTCCAGCAGAACAATCACCCCAAACACACTGCTAAAGCAACACTTGAGTGGCAAGGCACTGTATATCTATATATCTATATAGCTATATCTCTCTATCTATCTATCCCTCTATTTATCTATCTCTCTATCTATCTATCAATTGATCAAAATTATGGAGGCTTCCATTGTTAACCACTACTTCATGCTAGATGCCTACTTTCCATGAACATGTTTACAAATAGACATGTCTTTTTAACCCCTTACCTGATGTGCAAACCGAAGATATTGAAAATAAAGGGTCAGCATAACAGCCTGGCCGATAGCATATTAGAAAAGTCAGCAATGGGAGCCCTGTATTTCTCTCAAATTTCACTGTCCTGAGAAATTCCAGAGGGGAAGGGAAACCCTTGTGCAAGAAATCTTGCTCTTAAAGTATAATAAATGGTGGTGTTCTGGTTTTGTATTGTCATTATAAAACAAAACTAAAAATAATCTGTTTGAATGAAGCTTTTGTGTAAGTCAACAATAAAATCTTTCTAAAATGATATGCTTTACCTCTATAGGAGCTATTCATTTAACAGATAAGTTGCTTTAGAATGCAAAAGAAGGATTAGTGGTACCATGACAACACAGTACTGCTTTCCTGAATTTCAGTCTTACAATATTTTTTAAAGAGTGTAAGATGGGAAAACTGGAAATGGATTTTGGCTGGAGAAAATGTTTTCACAGCATTTATCATGTGGAAACTCTGAACTGTGAAAATAGTTTAGATTGTTATTCCCTTATGGGTGCCAGAAGGGATTATGAATGAAAGTCATTGTTGCAGGAAGTATTACCTGCTTTTCCAAAGAAAAATAAAAAATAATACTAAAAGGTCTTTGTGCTAGAACCAACAATACCAAAAATGCCAACTTGACGTAATTTATTTTTGATACATTTTCCTTTGTTATTTGATGCTAGAAATCTATTTCTGAATAATGCATTCTGAATGTTAAAATTGAAATGAAATAGCATTATATGTATGTTTTGTTCTGCATGCTGCTTACAGTTACATTTTCCTGAAAACTCCTCAGAAGACATAATATTTGTATGATGAACACATCACATCCAATCATTGGCAAAAACAGATTTATATTGTAATGTTTAACCTCTTGACATCCGCGCTATAGCCGAATGACGGCCACAGCACAGACCTGAATTTCCGGGAGGCCGTCCTATGACAGTCTCCCCCGTGCACACGCCCTGCACGTGCCCTGCAGGATGCGCGCGGAGCACACTGTGATCACCAAGTCACTGAGACTCGGGTGATCACTGATCCGAGTAAGGGGCCACTCCCGGCCCCTTACCATGTGATCAGCTGTCAGCCAATGACAGCTGATCACATGATCAAAACAAAAGCTCTGTGAGCCACTCACCAGCTCATCTGCAAGGGACATCAGTCCCGAAGAGGAAGAGGCAATTATGCCTCATCTGTGCCACCTGCCATTGCCACCTGACAGTGCCCACAGTGCCAACCAGTGCCACCTATCAATGCCCACAAGTGCCACCTATCAATGCCCACAAGTGCCACCTATCAATGCCCACCAGTGGTGCCAATCAGTGCCACCTAGCAGTGCTGCCTATCAGTGTAACCGATCAGTGCCCATTATTGCCACCCATTATATGTATGTTTTGTTCTGCATGCTGCTTCAGTTACATTTTCCTGAAAACTCCTCAGAAGACATAATATTTGTATGATGATCACATCACATCCAATCATTGGCAAAAACAGATTTATATTGTAATGTTTAACCTCTTGACATCCGCGCTATAGCCGAATGACGGCCACAGCACAGACCTGAATTTCCGGGAGGCCGTCATATGACAGTCTCCCCCGTGCACACGCCCTGCACGTGCCCTACAGGACGCGCGCGGAGCACACTGTGATCACCAAGTCACTGAGACTCGGGTGATCACTGATCCGAGTAAGGGTCCACTCCCGGCCCCTTACCATGTGATCAGCTGTCAGCCAATGACAGCTGATCACATGATCAAAACAAAAGCTCTGTGAGCCACTCACCAGCTCATCTGCAAGGGACATCGGTCCTGAAGAGGAAGAGGCAATTATGCCTCATCTGTGCCACCTGCCATTGCCACCTGACAGTGCCCACAGTGCCAACCAGTGCCACCTATCAAAGCCCACAAGTGCCACCTATCAATGCCCACAAGTGGTGCCAATCAGTGCCACCTAGCAGTGCTGCCTAACAGTGTAACCAATCAGTGCCCATTATTGCCACCCATCAGTGCCCATCACTGCCACCCATCAGTGCTCATCAGTGCCCATCAGTGCTGCCTCAGCAGCGTACATCAATGAAGGAGAAAAATTACTTGTTTTAAAATTTTATAACAAAATATAATTTTTTTTTTTTTAAATTTGGTTTTTTTTACATTTTTTAACAAAAAATAAAAACCTCAAAGGTGATCAAATACCACCAAAAGAAAGCTCTATTTGTGGGAAAAAAATGATAAAAATTCCATTTGGGTACAGTGTTGTATGACTGCACAATTGTCATTCAAAGTTCATCAGCGCTGAAAGCTGAAAATTGGTCTGGATAGGAGGGGGGTTTAAGTGCCCAGTAAGCAAGGGGTTAAGAAAATCTACTATTTATCATTTCATAACCTGGTTTTATGGCATTGCGCAATGAAGGTTCTCCTTTGTCATTTCCATTCATATTTATGAGGTGCATTCATGCATGAAACGTCATTTCAACAGGCTCCCTAAGGGTATCCCCACATGCCTAAATTTGCCATTGTTTATCTTAAAAGTTAATTTCAAGGGATTTTTCCCAAAAATGTCTGAGCCAGGGAAGTTGTTTTCCTAATCTCAGAGCCTTTGCAGAAAATTGCCTCTAGTTGAGTAAGAGCATTAGAGTATAGATGCTTTTGTTTGTGGTTAGAAAGGTGATCACGCAGCTGGAAGTAGGTCCATTGGGGCAGTATGGTACCACCACAAATGTCCCTCAATAATTCTCGAGATTTCATCCCATTTGATATAATGCAGTGTGTGGCTAATAAAGGAAGTCTTTTTTCATGTGATATTAAGTTAATATGTAGGCCAGACGGGAACTCAGGGTTGTCAGCTATGGGTTTCAGTGGAACTGGTACAGTCACTAAACCCCATGCGCATATTAATTTGTGAAATACCTCTAGAGTGGTGCCAATTATTGGATGCTGCTTAACCTGTTTGGGGTAGAAAGGTTGAACAATCCAAGGTAAAATCTTCCAAGGTTAACCAATCTTTGTTCCTTATGTGACAATGCCAATCCACTATACTGGCTAGATGTGTGGCAAAATAATATACTTTAAAATCAGAAAGTCCAATGCCACCCAATTATTTTGATCTCATGAACAAGTACAAGTGGATAAGTGGTTTCTTGTAAGCCCAGACAAATTGTCTTTGTTGTAGTCATTTAAAGCAACTGGAAGGCAACTGGAATGCATGGATACAGTATAATAATCTTGGCAGAATTATCATTTTTATGATGGCTGCTCTGCCAAATCATAACTTTTTTTTAGTATTCCAATTTTTTAAATCTTTTTCTATATTTCTAAGAAGGGGGGAAATTTTTGAGCATAAAGGTGGAGGTAAGCCTTACACCTAAATATTTCATAGCTTTTGACTCCCGTTTAAAGGTACAGTTTTGTTGTATTTTTGTTGTATTAACAGTAGTTAATACCTCTGGAGAGAGTGTAAGATTGAGTGCCTCTGACTTGCTGTAATTCATTTTGAAGTTAGATATGTATTCAAAAATTTTAAAGGTTTGCAATATGTTTGGAATGGATTTGTATGGTTGTGATAGAGAGAACAGAAAGTTATTTGCATAAGCTGCAGTTTTATACTCTTTAGCTGATATACAAAATCCCTGTATTGACTTGTTCTGGTCGACCATGCAACTAAAGGCTCTAACGTTAAAAAAAATTGCAATGAGGATTAGGGGCAGCCTTGTCTTGTACTGTTTTGAATAAAAATCTTGCCAGAAAGAACTCCACTTATTTTAACCTGTGCAGAAGGTACTTGATACATAGTGGAGATCCAGGATAACATTAACATCTTTTGATGCAGACCTATATGGGTACACATGGCAAACATATAGCCCCAGGCTACCCTGTCAAAGGCCTTCTCTGCATCCGTAGACAGGAGATAGTTTTCTCCAACCTAGCCCTATAAATCAAGTTGAGTGCTTTTTTAATATTGTTCCTAGCCTCCCTACCAGGCATGAATCCAACTTGTACTGGTTTGATAAATCTCCCCAACAAAGCCAAAGGAGGTTTGCAATCTGTTTGGCCTGTAATTTTAGGTCAAAGTTAAGAAGAGATATCGGCCTGTAGCTGGTGCAATCCATAGAGTCTTTATTGGATTTCGTGTTCACTGTGATATGAGCCAGAAGGAAAGGCACCTGTTGTTGTTTCCTTAAAGTGATATTAAAGTATTGTTTTGTTTCATTTAAAAATACCAAACATGTTATACTCACCTGCGCTGTACAGTGGTTTTGCACAGAGCAGCCCAGATCCTCCTCTTCTCACGTCCCTTAATAATGTTTCTGGCCCCTCCTACAGCCTAGTGCCCCCACAGCATGCAGTTTGTTATGGGGGCACCCGAGCCAAGCCGCTGCTCTGTGTCCATTCAGTCAGGGAGCCACGGCTCGGCCCGTCCTCTCTCTCTCCTCATTGGCTCACTACCTTGATTGATAGCAGTGGGAGTCAATGGCACCCCACTGCTGTCTCAGTCAATGAGGAGGGAGAGTCCTGCACAGTTGAGATTCTTTTGCAACATCACTGGATAGAGATAGGGCTCAGATAAGTATTAGAGGGGCTAAGGGGGGCTGCTTCACACAGAAGTTTTTTATCTTAATGCATATGCATTAACCACTTCAGCCCAGGAAGAATTTACCCCCTTCCTGACCAGAGCACTTTTTGCGATGCGGCACTGCATCGCTTTAACCTCCCTGGCGTTATGATTATTTCAGATTTTTGCGTCTCAAAGTGGTACAATTATTTTGCATAGAAATTTGGTGTTCTATATTGTAGGTCTGTAATTCTTAGCAATAACACACTTATATCTGTCCACCAAGAGTCTAGTAGATATCCTGGGTATGATGAAGTTTGAAATACAAATTATAAATTATAATATAATAAATAAATATAAATAGTTTAAAAAAATAATAATATAATAATAATAAAATAAATTTCCCCACGATTCACTATCGCTCAATTCTGCAAGTGTTCTAATTTATTATTGCTGTTTTCTAGCTGGTCTAAAGCCACTTTTGACGTAAAGGGACACTTTTTGGTTGCGATTAGGGATGAGCCGAACACCCCCCTGTTCGGTTCACACCAGAACATGCGAACAGGAAAAAAGTTTGTTCGAACACGTGAACACCGTTAAAGTCTATGGGACACGAACATGAATAATCAAAAGTGCTAATTTTAAAGGCTAATATGCAAGTTATTGTCATAAAAAGTGTTTGGGGACCTTGGTCCTGCCCCAGGGGACATGGATCAATGCAAAAATTTTTTTTAAAAAGGCCGTTTTTTCAGGAGCAGTGATTTTAATAATGCTTAAAGTCAAACAATAAAAGTGTAATATCCCTTTAAATTTTGTACCTGGGGGGTGTCTATAGTATGCCTGTAAAGGGGCGCATGTTTCCTGTGTTTAGAACAGTTTGACAGCAAAATTACATTTTGAAGGAAAAAACTCATTTAAAACTACCCGCGGCTATTGCATTGCCGACAATACACATAGAAGTTCATTGATAAAAACGGCATGGGAACTCCCCAAAGGGGAACCCCGAACCAAAATTTAAAAAAAAAAATGACGTGGGAGTCCCCCTAAATTCCATACCAGGCCCTTCAGGTCTGATATGGATATTAAGGGGAACCCCAGCCAAAATTAAAAAAAAAAATTACATGGGGTTCCCCCTAAATTCCATACCAGACCCTTCAGGTCTGGTATGGATTTTAAGGGGAACCCCACGCCAAAAAAAACAAAAAAAAACGGCGTGGGGTCCCCCCAAAAATCCATACCAGACCCTTATCCGAGCACGCAACCTGGCAGGCCGCAGGAAAAGAGGGGGGGATGAGAGTGCGCCCCCCTCTCCTGAACCATACCAGGCCACATGCCCTCAACATTGGGAGGGTGCTTTGGGGTAGCCCCCCAAAACACCTTGTCCCCATGTTGATGAGGACAAGGGCCTCATCCCCACAACCCTGGCCGGTGGTTGTGGGGGTCTGCCAGCGGGGGGCTTATCGGAATCTGGAAGCCCCCTTTAACAAGGGGACCCCCAGATCCCCCCCCCGTGTGAAATGGTAAGGGGGTACTTACCCCTACCATTTCACTAAAAAACTGTCAAAAATGTTAAAAATGACAAGAGACAGTTTTTGACAATTCCTTTATTTAAATACTTCTTCTTTCTTCTATCTTCCTTCATCTTCTGTTTTTTCTGGTTCTTCCTCCGGCGTTCTCATCCAGCATCTCCTCCGCGGCGTCTTCTATCTTCTTCTCCTCGGGCCGCTCCGCACCCATGGCATGGGAGGCTCCCGCTCTTCTCTTCTTCTTTTCTTCTCTTCTTCTCTTCTTCATTTTCTTCTCCGGGCCGCTCCGCACCCATGCTGGCATGGAGGGAGGCTCCCGGGCCTGCCAGGTTGCGTGCTCGGATAAGGGTCTGGTATGGATTTTAGGGGGAACCCCACGTCATTTTTTTTTTTCTTTTTTGGCCGGGGTTCCCCTTAATATCCATATCAGACCTGAAGGGCCTGGTATGGAATTTAGGGGGACTCCCACGTCATTTTTTTAAAAAATTTTGGTTTGGGGTTCCCCTTTGGGGAATTCCCATGCCGTTTTTATCAATGAACTTCTATGTGTATTGTCGGCAATGCAAGAGCCGCGGGTAGTTTTAAATGAGTTTTTTCCTTCAAAATGTAATTTTGCTGTCAGACTGTTCTAAACACAGGAAACATGCGCCCCTTTACAGGCATACTATAGACACCCCCCAGGTACGAAATTTAAAGGGATATTACACTTTTATTGTTTGACTTTAAGCATTATTAAAATCACTGCTCCTGAAAAAACGGCCGTTTTTAAAACTTTTTTTTGCATTGATCCATGTCCCCTGGGGCAGGACCTGGGTCCCCAAACACTTTTTATGACAATAACTTGCATATTAACCTTTAAAATTAGCCCTTTTGCTATCTTAGCACTCCCAATTCCTACTTTCACAATCAATGATCGATCCTGAGCGGAGATATCCGTTCATGAAAGGCACCTTGCGCTATCAGCCGATCACGTTAGCGAACATATATATTGTGCCAATGAACATCAGATTTTCTACCTCCTGAAAGTATGTGACATTTTGCTTGATTTTTGTGCAGGGATGCTGATTCTGGGGGGCGATTTTAACGTTCCCCTATCCCCTTTGGTTGACACAACTTCCAGCACTACGGCCATAGCATATAGCCCTTTGCTTCCAATCAGATCAAACTTGTACAGATTGTCCCTTCATGATACTTGCCATACATTTCACCCAAATGGTAGGGACTACACTTACTTTTCCATACATCATCAAAAATACTCGAGGATTGATTACTTTTTTCCTAACCCAAACAGACCTCCCATTTCTTTGCCAGGCAACAATAGAGCCAAGGTTCTTCTCTGACCGCCATCCATTTACAATGTCACATGTCCTCCCAGAAACAATCGTCACCACCAATATATGGAGACTTAATCCATCTCTTCTGAAGGATTCGAAAAATGTGTAATGCATTTCCACCTGTCTAACAAACTATTATGGAGAATGTCACCCCAGATACTAGTTTTACTGTTTTATGGGAGGTACACAAATGTGTTGTCTGGGATGAATTCCTCCCTATGTCAGCTGCAGTAAAAAAGGAATGCCAGGCATTGATCTAATCTTTGACAGACCGTATTGGATCCTTAGAAAAAGTACATAAACAAACACAGGCAAAAACTACCCTACAAGTCCTTGAACACACACTTTCCCTCCTATTGGAGGAACTAAGTAAATGGGCACTGCGCCGCTACGTGCTCAACCAAAAAATGTTTGATGAACATGGCAATAAGAGTGGAAAATTAGTGGTTAGAGCTATTCATAACCCTCAAGCCCCTCATACTATTCATCTCATCTATGATAGCACAGGCAACACTCTCACTAAGTTTGAGCTCTATTACCAGAACCTTTACAACCCTAATTCTTCTGACCATGCTCCCTTTTGATAAAGGAATTTCGAGTTGCTCACTGCCCAGCCACTATCTTGGCACAGAAAGTGCAGGAGCTGGAACAAAAATATACCTTACAGGAGCTAGAGGTTGCCCTGAAACAGATGAAACCATGAAAGAGCCCTAACAGGCTCACTGTCCAAAACTACAAGTGTTTTAAAGGAATCTTGCTCCCCCAGCTTCTCATAACATTCAACTCCCTGCCTAACTCAGTCCCTTAGACTGCTTGCTTGAGGCCCACATTACTGTCCTACCAGAAGAAATCAAAGACCCAACACGTCCATCTAGTTACAGGCCAATTTCCATGTTAAATGTTGCTATCACACTATATGCCAAGATGTTGCCCAACAGGATACTGTCTATCCTTTCTTCCTTGATATCTTTGGATCAAGTGGGCTTCATGCCCAGCAGGGAAGCTAGAGACAAAACAAAGCCCTCAATTTGCATCACAGACTGTCAACTGGCACCCAGTAGGTGCTTGACTCAGAGAAGGCGTTTGACAGGGTGGCCTGGGAAGCAGTGCTTCAGGCAATTGGCTTGGACCCATGTATGTGTGCTAGTGTTTTGCCACTATACTCTGCTCCCCCTGCTAAAGTAAGAGCCAATGGTCAGCAGTCAAATGCCTTCACCATTAGGAGCGGCATACGCCAGGGTTGCCCCCTCTCTCCCATAATATTCATGCTAACCCTAGAACCCTTTCTAAATAGTCTTCAAACTAATATGAATATAAAAGGTCTTATGCTAAATGACAAGGAATATAAAGCGGTGGCCTTCGCTGATGACTTACTTCTATTTCTTTCAGAGACTCGCACCCTGTCGGGCTCCTTTACATTTTGGGCATATTTACAACTGTGCCACTTCCTATCCCATTCGACTACTGTCAACCTTTCGTCCAGACCCCTTACACAATTGAAAACCTATGCCATGAACAAACTCCTCAAAGGCACTTAGTCTCTACATTGTACTCTTTGCTGATACAAGCAGCGCCCATACCACTAGGTCAAGCCAGACAGGCATGGGAAAGTAACCTACAGCATACTCTTACAGACAAAGACTGGGATGTTATAAACAAACACACTCATAAGGGATCACTGAATGTGGCTGTTCAGTAAAATAACTATAAAATCCGGTCACGTTGGTATAGATCCCTTGCTTTACTACATAAATTTTCACTCTTGACTCCGAATACGTGCTTGAGATGTGTCTCTGCTGTGGGAGCAATGCTACACATTAGGTGGGCCTGTGAAATGTTCCGTCCATTTTGGAAAATGGTTCATGACGCAATTACACAAATTACAACCTACACCCCAGACTTTACACCAGAGCAATATCTGTTACACCACGCTTCCCTCTCGAGCAGGACCTACAAAAAATCCATAGCTATGTATTTGGTTAATGCAGCCAGACTTTGCATCCCGGGGCATTGGCAATCCACGTATGTTCCATTGGCCAGGGAATGGTTTATTAGAGTTATTAAAATGGAGGAAATGGAGGAGCTGATTCATATTTCACAAGACTGACTGCCCAAGCTTGCATCCACATGGCTTTGCTGGTCTCACTTTAAAACTACAGAACAGTACAAGAGTCTCTCATGGTAAATTATCTTACTTTCCTAAGCTGAGCCTTTTGCCCTCGTTCTAGTTTGCAAAACCAGGTGAATGATGGTGCCCTTGGGCTACTATGTATCTATGAAGATAACGCTATAGTAGGAAGAGTGGTACAGGGTCTCCCTCCCAGTTCCCTCCCTCCTCTCCCCCCTATTATGTTTCCTTTCAAACCCCCCCGGTGTCCCCCCCATCCCCCCGGGTGTTTTTTTTTCCTTCTCGCTCCCTTTCTCTCTTCTTTTTTTCTTCTTGAGTCATCTCCTTGATGTATGCTGGGAAACTCTTTCTAAAGAACTCCATCTGGAAGCTCCTGGGGGCATGTATATCTGTATTACACTGGTCATTGCTTTATATATTTATATAATATTGCTATAGGCCTAATGTCAGGACATACAATGTATTTTCTTTTTGTTATTTGTTACAACTCTGCTAGTTGTATAAACATTATTCTCTGTTTTTCTAAATATGTTTGTGGGATTAACAAATGTGCATTTGTCTTGTGATGTGTCATAATCACTTCAATAAAAAGTTTATGGGGGGGTGCATGCATGGCCTGTGAAGATGGCGGATGTGTAAGAGGAGAACTCTGGTCCCCATCTCCGTGTCCGAGACTCCTGCTCCGCACCGACAGCTAACAGAGCTCTAGGAGTTTCAACGATCCCCGCCTGAAGCCCCAGGGCAGTTTATGGGCAAAATCAGATACCAGAAAGGTACTTACAGAGGCTTCATCCAGCCACCACTCTCGAGGCCTACTCACGCCATGGAGCGCTTTCTATACAGGCCGCAATCCCCGGCCTCAAGTTCCACGGTCGGTCCGCCGGATCCCTTCAAGTCTCAGCTAACCGGCGAACATACCCCTCCGACGGACCACAAACCCCAGCAACTCCTACCATCGGATGATGCAGCTATGGTGACAGTGGCTGTGTTGGATATTAAGTTACAATTGCTGCTCCAAGATCTAACCCACAGCATAGCTAAAGAGGTGGGTAAAATTGCACATGAACTCAGGGGGAGATAGACCAGTTGGGGGAACGCACGGACACTCTAGAAAACAAATTTGATGAACTTACCCAGTACATACACGTTCTAGAGGAAGATGACACTGCCCTGAAACACACAGTCTCCCAAATCCAGTTACAACAAGAGGATTTGGAAAACAGGTAGAGACGTCAAAACCTCTGAATTCGAGGAGTGCCTGAATCAGTCACTGACAAGGAACTGCGTCCATACCTTCTGGACCTGTTTTTTTTCACTCTGGTTCCCCAAATTCTGGATATAGACTGGCTCCTTGACCGGGCCCACAAGTCATTAGCCCCTAAGCCTCCTCCTGGCTCCAACCCCAGGGACATTATTGTCCGCTTTCATTATTATGAAAGTAAAGAAGCTCTCACAATTGCTACTCATAATAAATCTCGTATTGAATTTGAAAAACCCAAGATCCAGATCTTCAATGATCTCTCCCCCATTACATTGGCAAAAAGAATAAGCTTTCATCCTGTCACTACCCATCTGCAAAATCATTAAGTGCCATATCACTGGGGTTTTCCCTTCTGCTTATCGGTCATGAAAGATGGGACTCAACACTCTCTGAGGGATCTTTATGAAAGCGAGGCCTTCATTTGCAGCCTGGATCTCCCTCCCATCCCTGATGAAGATCTACAGCTTCCAGCCTTACCTTCCAAACCTCTGACAACCCCAGCCAAGATCTGGACCCCTGTACAACGAAGATCACGTAACGCTTTCTCTACTCTTCAGCGGGTCAACTCTTCTAGATTCCCGACCTGATGAAGACTGCCTCTCAAGATGATAATCTATTAAACTTCATGGCCGGATGAAACCTAACACGGCCGTTATAGTGGTCTTACAATTTTTGGATCACTTTGTTTTTTCTCTTTTTTCTTTACTTTTCTAATTCCAAAAATTAGGTTTCTTTGAAACCCAGGTCAACCTTTTAACCTGGGTTCTTTAATTGTTTGGCCATCTTCCCTCTACAGATTGGTGATGATTATTGTTTTTTTCGAAAAGATGGGGACCCTCTCCTCCGTTGGTCCCTACAGGTTACCATGCCCCTCAACCAGACGGAAGGCTGCTGTCCGGGTTCCCTGCAGTTTTTTTTACATGCAGGGTCTATAAAAAAAATGTTCTCTAATGATTTTTGCTGCTTTTCAGTTTTGTTTTTTGTCTACTATTTTTTCATTTTTTTTTTATGTTCTTTCCTTTATGGGTCTTTTTTTTTTTACCTTACTCAGGTTACCAGTGCTTTTAAAATGGTACCATTTCAACTTATAAGAATACATGTTATAACAATTTTCATTTTTTGCCTACTTAAATGCACACTTAAGATATACGTTATGATGGCGGTTTACGCAAATAAGTCATTATGGCTCTGAAAATGTATTCCTGTAATGTTAAGGGTCTGAATTCTATTGGTAAGAGGTGGCGAGCTTTGAAGATACTCAAATCCTCCAATGCAGAGGTGATTATGGTCCAGGAGACCCACTTCAGACCTGGTGGATCCTTTAAATTTGCTTCTAAACACTTCCCCAAAATTTATATAGCCTCTGAACCATCTGGTAAAGCAGGTGTGGCAATCCTATTCAAGCGGTCCTGTCCGATTCAAATTATCTCTTCCTGTCTAGATCCCCATGGTCGTTTTGTACTCCTGAACTGTAGTTACCTAAATACTCAATTTACTCTGGCTAATATATATACTCCTAACGTGGGACAGATTGGTTTTCTCACGACAGTATTTGAGAAGCTGCAAACAATCTCCCAACCTTTTACGATCATAGGAGGGGTCTTCAATGTGTGCATGTTCTCAACCAGGGATAGGTGTGCCTTATTTCAGGACACCCCATGGACTGCTGTCCAGAAACTTTCTTCCTCTTTTCGTAAACTGACCAGATATTGCAATCTTTTCGACACATGGAGAATAAAACATCCAACTTAGAAAAGTTACACCTTTTATTCTCCTCCTCATAAGCTATACTCTAGATTGGATTATTTTTTTGTAACAGCTTCTTTCCTTCCTTATATTGTTTCTTCGGTGATCGCCCCGATCACTTGGTCGGAACATGCACACATTGAACTTGACCTAATATTATCCACCCCCACCCCCAAGACATACCATTGGCGTCTTAACAAGTCACTACTTAAGAACCCACTGATTCAGACTCAACTACAGCAAAAACTATCAGAATTTTTTATGAGGGATTGGTCTCGGAACCTTCCACCTTGTGGGAAGCCCATAAGGGTTATTTTAGGGATGAGTGCATTTCTACAGGCTCCCGGCTTAAACGAGACTCTCTGAAATTAAAAGATCTGCTTACTCAGTTGAATACTGCAGAGAAACACCTCCTTAACTGCCCCACGGTGGAACGACTGAAAGTGGTAACTTTGTTTTGAAATCAAATTAAGGCGTTTGACATGAATAAGAAATCTAAATCTATGTTATGGGCTAAACAAAAGTCTTATGAATATGCTAACAAACCACACAGAATGTTGGTTAATAGACTAAAACTACGTCCTTTTCTTTCGATCCCTGACCATTTAATAATGTCAGATGGCACGCCTACATATTGCCCTAAGAATATGTCCCAGACCTTTGGAGACTTTTATAAGAAACTATATAACTGTTTAAGCTCTGAATCAGCACTTAGTTTCTCCCAAGATAAATTTAAAGAGTCTATGTCCCATTTAGATTTACCTAGATTGTCCAATGCCCAAAATTCCATCCTCAATGCTCCCATTACTATAGAAGGGATAATGGGGGTGATTAAAGCTTTACCGGCTCATAAATCTCCAGGCCCGGACTGGTTTCCTTACACATATTATAAGGCTTTTTCTGAAACTCTTACCCCTCATTTACAATCTTTACATTCATCTCTCCTCAAAGGTTCCATTCCACATTCACAATTCCTATATGCATACATCACCGTCATTCCTAAGCCAGATAAGGATCCTTCATTACCAGACAATTACCGACCAATAGCATTATTATACTCTGACTATAAAATATTTACTAAGATACTGGTCAATCGACTCTCCCCATTATTGACAATGTTGATCCATAGGGACCAAGTTGGTTTTATTCCTACCAGACATGCAGGGGACAATACTAGATGGACTGTGGATCTTATAGACCTTCTAAATAAAACTAAGCAACCTGCCATCATTCGAAGCTTAGATGCACAAAAGGCATTTGACTGCCTTAGTTGGCCTTTCATGTTTGCAACCCTTTCCAAATACAGATTTTCCGGCTCCTTTATCCAAGCCTTACAGGTCTTATAGTCTAACCCCTAGTCTCAATTCCAGTTGTCATCCCATCTGTCGCAGCGATTCTCCCTTAGTAATGGTACCTTCCTCTTCTAAATTTATGCCTCAGTTGAGATCCCTATGTTTGGCTTTTCCCCCCTAATATTTGGAGGAGGTGTGTAGACAGATTCTCACTTTCCTCCAAATGCTCTCCCCTCTGAACCATATTTTTTAACCCGGATATCCTGGATGGATTGTCATTTGTGAGGATGTATCCTTGGACTCAGGCGGGAATTTGTCAACTGCGACATCTTGTTCATCCAGTTTCACGTACCCTGTTGCCTTTCTCGGAGCTACGAGAAAAGCATGATCTTCCTGCCTCTCTTCTATACTCCTATACGCAATTTAAACATTTTTTTCTTTCTGAATCCCCTTCACTCTCCATAGAGAAACCTACAGACTTTGAGATCTTATGTGCTAGAGGCCCTTATGAACCCAAACAGATCTCTTCTATCTACAGAATTCTACATGAAAGCACACCTTTAACGGAACCTACGCATAATTATATGAACAAATGGTCTCATATACTACAACGTCCAATTTCATTACTGGATTGGGGAAAAATTTGGGAATCTACGTCCAAAATCTCACGGTGTGTAGTGCAGAGAGAAACTGCTTATAAAATCTTGTTTTTCTGGTATAGGACCCCAGACTTGATGCATGCTCGTGACTCCACCTTAACCAGGCTTTGCTGGAGATGCAGCAGGGAAGTGGGTTCCCTTTTTCATATCTTTTTGGAGTGCTCCCTTATTAGCTCTTTTTGGATTAAAATCCAAGAATTTCTGCAAAAATTACTAAACACACATATTCCTCTAAATCCTATGTATTTTATTTTGGGCCTTCCTTTTCAGGGAATACCCAAGATCTCGATAAAACGAATGTCTTTCATCGTACTGGCCGCAAAAAAAGCCATACCTAGGCTTTGGCTTTCCCCCTCTCCCCCTACAATTCAACATGTCCTTTCAATAATAGCTAATACTGGTAGGATGGAACACCTAACTGCTAAGATAGAAGATACTCTTCCCCTTTTTAATAAGACGTTGCAGGCGTGGGATGACTCGGAGTTCTCATTGAAACCAGGAGATGTCCCTGACTTCTGAAAGCCCTGATGATTTCTTTCTCTCTCGTTGAATGTAAAGTGTAGCCCTCATCCTCTGGGTTTATTTTATGTTTGCATTGAATGCGTTTTATTTTATTTTTCTCTCTCTCTTACTTAGAGCCAGATAAGTTTCCTACACAATGTCTGTTAATAGATACAGTATGTTGAATTATCTTTGATGCTCATTTATATGAAACAACTTTATTTGAATATACTTGTATCTGTATAGTCTTACATTTATAACTGCTTGAATGTGCCATTTTACACTTGAGAAAGTTGAAATGTCTGTATTTTTTCTATATGACATTATATGTAAAGATACAAATTTCTATAAATAAACAATAAAAAAAAAAAAAAAGTTTATGGGGAAAAAAAGGGAAAAAAAAGTCCTGGACTTTTCCCTGATTTTAAACCTTTTATAGTAAGTGATAATTCCTCTTCTGTTAAATTGTGCTCTCAGTCATTAGCATCTTCCTGGGCTAATTTGGACAAATTACACTGCCTCAGAACTTTTTTGGTGAATGGGTAGGGGTACAATGTACTCGATACCCATTCACATAAGGGGTGGAAAGACCTGGGGGCCCCCCTGTTAAAGGGGGTTTTCAGATTTTGATAAACCCCCACCTGCACACCCTGACAACCACAGCCCAGGGTTGTCGGGAAGAGGCCCTTGTCCCCATCAACATGGAGACAAGGTGCTTTGGGGACCCCACACCGTTTTTTTCCTAATTCTGTGATAATGTTCCCCTTCAATAGGGCACTTTCACCCCCTTCCTGCCCAGACCAATTTTCAGCTTTCAGTGCTCAGTGGTGTCTAGAGGAAATCTTGGTCAGCTTGACATGGCACTGCTCTTGAATCATAAGTGACAGGGACACCAAACTTGGGAAGCACCAAGAGGAGACCCAAGACTACAACATATCTGATTTTGGGGTCAGCCAGATTGCCTAGGTAATCAGTTATGCCTGTAAATGGCTTTTGCAATTCAGTACATGCATTGAGAAATAAAAAAAGTTATCACTTCACTTTAAGTACATTTTAGTTTTACACACATGCTCTGGTCCCATTGTCTACCTAAAAGTGGGGTATGCCTTTAAATTACACTGACTGCACTAAACTGACTGAACACACTATCCACTAACTACCTGCCTAATCTCCATTATCACACACTATACACGGCTGCCATGTAAGCAGCAGCCTTATATAGTGTGGGATGTGGACTGTGCACTCTGCCTTTGGCCAATCATGGCTCTTGCAGTACATTGTTCTGTGATTGGCCAAAATATAGGTCAGGTGCATGTTTTGGCCATTCATCAGCAATCAATGCACTGAGAGAATAGAGTGTATTATGGGGTGCTCATCGGTGGACAAACTTTGCGCCCAGTTTGTTTGTGTGTTAAGCAAACACACGAACAGCTGATGTTCGAGTCAAGCTTACGTTCGACTCAAACACACAGCCCATCCCTAATCCCTGTAAAAGGGAAGGAGTATTAAATATAGAATTCCTTGTAATCTTTCATCCAACACCTTCTCCCAACACTCGGAGAGAGATTGTGAAACCAATATGTACTCCTAATCAATCTCAAACTTCCCACTTCATAAATCAAGTTTCCCACAATCATTGCACTCTTAACAATACTACTTCCCTCCCCATTGCCTCCTTTCCTGTACTCTTCCCCTACCTCCCCCCCATTTAGAGAGAGAGGGGAGAGTAGAGGAGAGGGGGAGAGGGGGAGGTGGACCGAGACGAATGAGAGGGGAACCTTTGAATCTCCATTTTTTTTCTCTCTTCTTCCCTCTAACCCCTCCCCCTACTGTGCATTTCCAGAATGGATATAAACAGATCAATCCATTATCATTTTTCTGATCGCTGTATTAGTGTCACTGGTGACGCTAGTTAGGGAAGTAAATATTTAGGTTCGCCATCAGCGTTTTATAGCGTCAGAGACCCCCATATACTACCGAATAAATATTTTAACCCCTTGATTGCCCCCTAGTTAACCCTTTCACCAGTGATCACCGTATAACTGTTACGGGTGACGCTGGTTAGTTCGTTTATTTTTTTATAGCGTCAGGGCACCCGCCGTTTATTACCTAATAAAGGTTTAGCCCCCTGATCGCCTGGCGGTGATATGCGTCGCCCCAGGCAGCGTCAGATTAGCGCCAGTACTGCTAACACCCACGCACGCAGCATAAGCCTCCCTTAGTGGTATAGTATCTGAACGGATCAATATCTGATCCGATCAGATCTATACTAGCGTCCCCAGCAGTTTAGGGTTCCCAAAAATGCAGTGTTAGCGGGATCAACCCAGATACCTGCTAGCAGCTGCGTTTTGCCCCTCCGCCCGGCCCAGCTTAGCCCACCCAAATGCAGTATTGATCAATCACTGTCACTTACAAAACACTAAACGCATAACTGCAGCGTTCGCAGAGTCAGGCCTGATCCCTGCGATCGCTAACAGTTTTTTTGGTAGCGTTTTGGTGAACTGGCAAGCACCAGTGGCCTAGTACACCCCAGTCATAGTCAAACCAGCACTGCAGTAACACTTGGTGACATGGCGAGTCCCATAAATGCAGTTCAAGCTGGTGAGGTGGCAAGCACAAGTAGTGTCCTGCTGCCACCAAGAAGAAGACAAACACAGGCCCGTCGTGCCCATAATGCCCTTCCTGCTGCATTCGCCAATCCTAATAATTGGGAACCCACCACTTCTGCAGCGCCCCTACTTCCCCCATTCACATCCCCAACCAAATGCAGTCGGCTGCATGAGAGGCATTTTCTTTATGTCCTCCCGAGTACCCCTACCCAACGAACCCCCCAAAAAAGATGTTGTGTCTGCAGCAAACGCAAATATATGCGTGATACCCGCTATTATTTTCCCTCCTGTCCTGACAATCCTGGTCTTTGCATTGGTGAATGTTTTGAATGCTACCATACACTAGTTGAGTATTAGCATAGGGTACAGCATTGCACAGACTAGGCACACTTTCACAGGGTCTCCCAAGATGCCATCGCATTTTGAGAGACCCGAACCTGGATCCTGTTACAGTTATAAAAGTTACAGTTACAAAAACAGTGTAAAAAAAAAACACACAAAAAAAAAAATAAAATAAAAAAAAATAGTTGTTGTTTTATTGTTCTCTCTCTCTCTATTCTCTCTCTATTGTTCTGCTCTTTTTTACTGTATTCTATTCTGCAATGTTTTATTGTTATTATGTTTTATCATGTTTGCTTTTCAGGTATGCAATTTTTTATACTTTACTGTTTACTGTGCTTTATTGTTAACCATTTTTCTGTCTTCAGGTACGCCATTCACGACTTTGAGTGGTTATACCAGAATGATGCCTGCAGGTTTAGGTATCATCTTGGTACCATTCTTTTCAGCCAGTGGTCGGCTTTCATGTAAAAGCAATCCTAGCGGCTAATTAGCCTCTAGACTGCTTTTACAAGCAGTGGGAGGGAATGCCCCCCCACACCGTCTTCTGTGTTTTTCTCTGGCTCTCCTGTCTCAACAGGGACTAAAAATAAATAAAGAACTGCGCTACGTGCATAAATAGTGAAAACATAAAATAAGTGAATCATAAATGACAAAATTTGAAAAAAATTGAAAAAGTCCTGCTGCTAAACACTAAAACCTCGATATAAGGCAAAGACCAAGTAAACAATAATCAGTGTAGCGCTGGACACAAGAAACAAATAACAATGTGACAAGTAATTAAAAAATACTGTACACAATCCCTAATATTACTAGATACCCATTGAGTGAGATATCTTCAGTGAAAAAAAATATATGTATAATAAATATATCAGAATAAACAGTGTGGCATTAAACTAGTGATGCAATGCCAAAATATATAATATAGACACACGTGGATTACTCATCTAAGGCTTATATCATCATAAGATAAATGGTGAAGATCATATAAGTGATGTTCCTTATTAATGTGGGTCCATACCCAGAGTGATATATACAAGAAAAATTATTATGTGAAAAATAAAAATAAAAATTAAAAAATTGTGAAATAAAAGTTCAAAAGTCTCCCAGATAACAAAGTATTAATTCCAAAGAAATCCAGAAACGGCTTATTGCAGGGTTTGGGATTGCTTGATCCACCTCTCGTGCAGCCCACCACCAGATGGTAAAATTAAAGGCTTGCCAGAAAGCCTGCGACCGCCCTTACTCAGGGGGGTCAATACAGGCTTAGTAGTGGAAAAATCCAAGGATGATAAACCCTCCGAACTCCCTCTCTCTTCGCCAGATAAGCAGTCCACAGCAACGGGGACCCCGGTGTGGAAGAAAGCTCCCAAGGATTCCTTCAATGCTACTTCCCAGAAAGGCCAGGTACAAATGAGCCACAGATCCTTCGGATCAGTATATTGATCAATCAAAGTCACTTCTTCAACAATGTCTCCTGCAATACTTCGGACTAGATCAAAAAAATCATTCTCCAAATATCCTTCTCAACAGGGAACCTGAGAATGCAGCCGCTGATTCAGCCAGCTGACCATAGAGCTGATCAGAGACCAGAGTGGCTCCAAACATCTCTATGGCCTAAGAAACCGGAAGCTATGAGCATTTTATGACTTAGATTTTGACAGATGTAAACAGTGCCATTGGGAAATTGGGAAAGCATTTTATCACACCAATCTTGGTGTGGTCAGATGCTTTAAGGGCAGAGGAGAGATCTAGGGTCTAATATATCCCATTTTTTTCAAAAAAGAGTACCTGTCACTACCTATTGCTATCATAGGGGATATTTACATTCCCTGAGATAACAATAAAAATGATTTAAAAAAAAATGAAAGGAACAGTTAAAAAATAAGATAAAAAAAGCAAAAAAATAATAAAGAAAAAAAAAAAGCCCCCCTGTCCCCCCCTGCTCTCACGCTAAGGTGAACGCGAGCGTCGGTCTGGCGTCAAATGTAAACAGCAATTGCACCATGCATGTGAGGTATCACCGCGAAGGTCAGATCGAGGGCAGTAATTTTAGCAGTAGACCTCCTCTGTAAATCTAAAGTGGTAACCTGTAAAGGCTTTTAAAGGCTTTTAAAAATGTATCTATTTTGTTGCCACTGCACGTTTGTGCGCAATTTTAAAGCATGTCATGTTTGGTATCCATGTACACGGCCTAAGATCATCTTTTTTATTTCATTAAACATTTGGGCAATATAGTGTGTTTTAGTGCATTAAAATTTTAAAAAGTGTGTTTTTTCCCCAAAAAATGCGTTTGAAAAATCGCTGCGCAAATACTGTGTGAAAAAAAATGAAACACCCACCATTTTAATCTGTAGGGCATTTGCTTTAAAAAAATATATAATGTTTGGGGGTTCAAAGTAATTTTCTTGCAAAAAAAAAATAATTTTTTCATGTAAACAAAAAGTGTCAGAAAGGGCTTTGTCTTTAAGTGGTTAGAAGAGTGGGTGATGTGTGACATAAGCTTCTAAATGTTGTGCATAAAATGTCAGGACAGTTCAAACCCCCCCAAATGACCCCATTTTGGAAAGTAGACACCTCAAGCTATTTGCTGAGAGGCATGTTGAGTCCATGGAATATTTTATATTGTGACACAAGTTGCAGGAAAGAGACAATTTTTTTTTTTTTTTTGCACAAAGTTGTCACTAAATGATATATTGCTCAAACATGCCATGGGAATATGTGAAATTATACCCCAAAATACATTCTGTTGCTTCTCCTGAGTACGGGGATACCACATGTGTGAGACTTTTTGGGAGCCTAGCCGCGTACAGGACCCCAAAAACCAAGCACCGCCTTCAGGCTTTCTAAGGGCGTACATTTTTTATTTCACTCTTCACTGCCTATCACAGTTTCGGAGGTCATGGAATGCCCAGGTGGCACAACCCCCCCCCCAAATGACCCCATTTTGGAAAGTAGACACCCCAAGCTATTTGCTGAGAGGTATAGTGAGTATTTTGCAGACCTCACTTTTTGTCACAAAGTTTTGAAAATTGAAAAAAGAAAAAAAAAATGTTTTCTTGTCTTTCTTCATTTTCAAAAACAAATGAGAGCTGCAAAATACTCACCATGCCTCTCAGCAAATAGCTTGGGGTATCTACTTTCCAAAATGGGGTCATTTGGGGGGATTGTGCCACCTGGGCATTCCATGGCCTCCGAAACTGTGATAGGCAGTGAAGAGTGAAATCAAAAATGTACACCCTTAGAAATTCTGAAGGCGGTGATTGGTTTTCGGGGCCCCGTACGCGCCTAGGCTCCCAAAAAGTCCCACACATGTGGTATCCCCATACACAGGAGAAGCAGCTAAACGTATTTTGGGGTGCAATTCCACATATGCCCATGGCCTGTGTGAGCAATATATCATTTAGTGACAACTTTGTGCAAAAAAAAAAAAAAATTGTCACTTTCCCGCAACTTGTGTCAAAATATAAAATATTCCATGGACTCAACATGCCTCAAAGCAAATAGCTTGGGGTGTCTACTTTCCAAAATTGGGTCATTTGGGGGGTTTTGTGCCATCTGGGCATTTTATGGCCTTCAAAACTGTGATAGGTAGTGAGGAGTAAAATCAAAAATTTACGCCCTTAGAAATCCTGAAGGCAGTGATTGGTTTTCGGGCCCCGTACGTGGCTAGGTTCCCAAAAAGTCCCACACATGTGGTATCCCCGTACTCAGGAGAAGCAGCTGAATATATTTTGGGGTGCAATTCGACATATGCCCATGACCTGTGTGAGCAATATATCATTTAGTGACAACTTTTTGTAATTTTTTTTTTTTTTGTCATTATTCAATCACTTGGGACAAAAAAAATTATTATTCAATGGGCTCAACATGCCTCTCAGCAATTTCCTTGGGGTGTCTACTTTCCAAAATGGGGTCATTTGGGGGGGTTTGCACCGCCCTGCCATTTTAGCACCTCAAGAAATGACATAGAAATACAGAAAATGTACCCTAGTTTGTAGACGCTATTACTTTTGCGCAAACCAATAAATATACACTTATTGACATTTTTTTTACCAAAGTCATGTGGCCGAATACATTTTGGCCTAAATGTATGACTAAAATTGAGTTTATTGGATTTTTTTTATAACAAAAAATAGAAAATATCATTTTTTTTCAAAATTTTCTGTCTTTTTCCGTTTATAGCGCAACAAATAAAAACCGCAGAGGTGATCAATTACCATCAAAAGAAAGCTCTATTTGTGGGAAGAAAAGGACGCAAATTTTGTTTGGGTACAGCATTGCATGACTGCGCTATTAGCAGATAAAGCGACACAGTGCCAAATTGTAAAAAGTGCTCTGGTCAGGAAGGGGGTAAATCCTTCCGGGGCTGATGTGGTTAATCAGTTATATGATCAAATATACAATGCTGATAAATAGGCACACCAGCGGAGAGTGTTCAAACTAAAATATTCTCTGCAACCTTTGCACGGTAGAAATTCCTGTCTATCAGTTGGTGGGGAGTAGGAAGAAAGTAAGGCCTCCTATCCATCAGCATGGGTGTCATTTTTAGGGGGGACATAATTGTAAGGTCATCTATGCCCCTCCCCTTTTTGACAATGTCATGAAGGGGGGCTTAGTCATCATATAAAGTGTAGGCATGCAAAGGTTTGAGAAACCTGATGCAAAAGCTTAGTAGAAGGATCAAGCTACCATTGTCTGATTAGCAATTTTAAATCTGTTTTTCTGCCCCTCCCTAAGTCCACCCCTAAACAAGCCCTTTTAAATTATCTCATGAAATTACACTGTTAAATGTTTTATGCAGAATTAAGTTCCAAAAATAAATATTAACAACAACAATATTAACATAAAGCATATCAGTGCCCATCAGTGCAGCCCCATCAGTGCAGCCTCATCAGTGCCCATCAGTACAGTGCCCATCAGTGCAGATTATCAGTGCCCTTCAGTGCAGCCTCCTCAGTGTCCATCAGTGCAGCCCCATCAGTGCAGTTTATCAGTTCCGCCTTATCAGTGGCCATCAGTGAAGCCCATCATTTCCCATCAGGGCAGCCTATCATTGCTCATCAGTGCAGCATATCAGTGCCCATCAGTTTAGCCTATCAGTGGCCACCATTTCAGCCTATCATTGCCCATCAATGCAGCCTATCCTTGCCCAACAGTGCAGCCTACCATTGCCCATCAGTGCAGCGTATCATTGCCCATCAGTGCAGTGTATAATTGCCCATCAGTGCAGCCTATCAGTGCCCACCAGTGCAGCCTATCAGTGCCCACCAGTGCAGCGTATCATTGCCCATCAGTGCAGTATATTATTGTCCATACGTGCAGCATATCATTGGCCATCAGTGCAGCATATCAGTATTAGGGATGGGCCAAACAGACCTCCTGTAAGGTTCACACCAGAACTTCTGTACACCGCAAAAGTTCGGACCCGAATAACAAACCCCAATAAAGTCAATGGGACCTGAACATCAACAATCAAAAGTGCCCATTTTGAAGGCTTATATGCAAGTAATTGGGCATACAATGGTTATAGGGGTCCGGGTCCTGCCCTGGGGAACATGTATCAATTTAAAAAAAGTTTGAAAAAAATGTCATTTTTAAATGAGCAATGATTTTTTGATTTTTAAAGTGAAAGCATAAAAATAAAAAAATCCTTCCAATATAGGGCCTGGGGGTCCTCTTAGTCTACCTGTAAAGTAGCACATCTGTATCATGTCTAGAATCTGCTGCAGTAATAATTGCATTTATAAAGCCAAAAAAAAATGACATTTTCCCTGCAAGCTGCCTTTATTTTGCCCAGCTAGAGCTGGGGAGCCAGTGTGAATGATGAGGCCACAATGTAGTGCACTGGGAGCAAGATTAGAGATTTTTTGGATACATTCTGGTGTCACTTTGACTTTGGATAAAAGTAACAGATGAGTAAAAATTGGTCTTTGGGTGTTGTGGCGCCTTCCCACCGTAACCCTATAGAGGTAATCCTGATGAAAGCAAGAATTGGCCTTGCTGTAAAAAATTGCAATGATATGCACCTGTCAAACAGGTGCAGAGAAATTGGTCTTTCGGTGTCGGTGCTGCTTTCCCACCATAACCCTATAGAGGTACTCTTGATGAAAGCAAGAATTGGCCTTGCTATAAAAAATTGCAATGATATGCACCTGTCAAACAGGTGCAGAAAAAAAATGGGTCTTTGGGTGGTAATTGTGTCCATGAAACCTATACCAAAAACATTCTTCCAGACGAAATGATTGAACACCCTCAAAGCTAGGCAGCCTCGACGTCCTGCAGAGATTCCACATCCAAAAAGAATCAGTGACATCGGCATCAGGGGCTTTATAGCTGCTAATCCAGGACTGATTCATTTTTATAAAAGTCAAACGATCCACGGAGTCTGTGGACAGACGCGTTCTATGATCAGTAACGAAACCTCCTGCAGCACTGAATGCCCATTCTAAAAGCACACTCGATGCAGGGCAGCCCAACAATTCAATAGCATATTGGACAAGTTCTAGCCAATGGTCTATTCTCATGACCCAGTAAGTCAGAAGATCGTCAGCTAAAAAGCTCTCCATCTCTGTTTTGGCCCTGAGGTGATCGTCCATCATGTGATGCAGATGCTGCCGATGGGATGTGGAAGCTGACAGCCCTGGGCAGCGAGGACTAAAAAAATTCTAAAATGCCTCACTTAGGCATACATCTTCTCCAACGCTCCTCTCTTGACCAACAGAAAACTCAAAACGACATTTTCCACCAGGAAAAATGTTCAATAAAATCCTTTTAACGTGTCCTCAAGAGATTTTATCTTCTGCACTCTCTGTGGGGATGGGATGAGTTCTGAGACTTTCCCCTTATAACGGTGGTCAAGGAGGGTTGCCAACCAGCAATCATCCTTCTCCTTTATGCCACGTATTCTTGGGTCCCTTCGCAGGCTTTGAAGCATGAGGTTGCCCGTGTGCCTCAAATTTGCCTCGGCTTGAGAATCAGACTCCTTGGGGTCACTCAGGATGACAGCATCTGGAACTACCTCCTTCCAGCCACGTACTACTCCCAAGAGTCGTAGGGTTGGAAAGCCATTGCTTATAGATTGACACATGTCTTCCTCTTCTTCGAAGCCTATGAAAGTGCTAGAATCCTCCTCCTCATCCTCCTTCCTTCTCTCCTCCTGTGTGTTCTGTGACATAGAAATGATGATGTCTGGATAAATTGGGCCTTGAGAGGAAAGGAAGTCCTCCTCTTCCTCCTGCTGCTCTGCCTCCAGTGCCTTGTCCATAATGCCACGCAGAGTCTGTTCCAGCAGGAAAACAACAGGGATTGTGTCACTGATGCATGCACTGTCACTGCTCACCATCCTTGTGGCCTCCTCAAAGTGTAACAATACAGTGCATGCATCCTTAATGATCAGCCATTGGCATGGGGAAAAAAAGCCAAGGCGGCCTGAGCCCATCGTTGTTCCGTACTGGGACAGATACTCGTTGATGGCCGCTGCGGAATTGCTGAAGTCGAGTTCCACCTGGTGGGCATGTCACAAATCAGGCGGTTTACAGGCAGGTGGAATTCCAGCCAACTGAGCACTGGCTGTGTATGACTGCCTGAAATGGCTACAGACTCTTCTGGCCTGTTTTAGTACATCTTGCAGCCCTGGGTACATACTTAGGAAATGCTGCACCACCAAATTGAGGACATGTGCCAGGCTGACAAGAGGTTTGAGCCATTATCGGACACCACCATTCCTGGCTCCAGCTGGCGTGGTGTGAACCACCTCTGGGCCTGTCCCTGCAGAGCTGCAAGAGTCTCTGCTCCGGTGTGTTTTCTGTCCCCTAAACACACCAGCTGAAGCACTGCATGGCACCTTTTGGCCTGACTCATGGATTAGCCCTTTGAACGCTTAGGGGTACCTGATGTTCATAGGACAATTCTGCAGAGCAGGGCATGGAGGTGGTTGAGGAGGAGGAGTGGTAGAGCTCATAGGTCTGGCATCATCACCACCAGCTGTATGGAGACGTGGGGTAAAAACAAGCTGCAGCACCGAGCCCTGTCCTGCATCCTTTCAAGTTGCAAGCAGCGTTACCCAGTGTGCTGTGAACTAAATATATCATCCTTGCCCATGCTTGGTGGACCACGTGTCAGCAGTAAGGTGGATTTTATGGCTGACTGCCTTGCCCAACGATGCCAGAACATTCCCTTCCACGTGATGGTAGAGAGATGGAATGGCCTTAGGTGAAAAGTAGTAGTGACTAGTAACCTGTCATTGTGGTATAGCACATTGTGCGAATTCACGGAAGGGGACAGAATCCACCAGGCTGAAAGGCAGAAGTTTTAGAGCCAACAGCTTTATCAAGCTTGCATTTAGACACTGGGCATGTGGGTGGCAGGGACTTTATTTTTTTTTCCACTGCAGCAGATGGGGCAGAGAAATTTGCCGGCTACAGTCTACAGCTGGTGGTGTGCTGCTGGCAGATGTGCTGCTAGGACCTGGGACACCCTGTGTTACACCATCATCCCTATCAGTGGAGGCTGCTCAGAGGTAATGACTCAGTATAGCAGGGGCAGACTGAAGTGGATGAGGAGGAGGAGGAGGGACAGATTTGTGCCTCTTTTGTGTGGCTTTTAGGTGCTCTTGCCAACGGGCTGGTTGATGTTTTTGCTTGACACAATTTGCAGATATGAATAAATGGGATGAAGAGGGCTCTCTAAATTGCTAAGTGATTGTTTGAATGTATATAAACAAATAAAAAATAATATTCAGTAACAAACTAAAGTGCAATGTGCTATATATACTTAAATACACACGAGTGATATACAAATATATTCGTAACAATAGGTGGACCAATAAAGGTCGTTTAAAAAAGAGAAATAATTAGTCCCATGAAAAGGGACAAAGACATCCAAAAAGAAATCTTCTGTGTGGATAGTCTTCCAAAGTAATAGTGAGTAATGCTTCACCAAAGTTATTTAGATACACCCCACATGCTCTGAGTAAATATTCTGCTTACCAGAAAAAAATTACCCCTTTAATTAAAAAGTGAGTCAAAAGAAGCTTTGGCAGGGTAATGCCTGCTGCAATAGTATAGGCTGGAGATGTATGGAACCTTTCCTCCGCACAGATCATACATGAAATATGTAAAAAATATAATGGAATCCATAGTGTAATCCTATTTTATTTAAAAAGTGATAAAAATACAAAGCCAAGTGGCTGCTTACATGACAAAGTGCCTTGACCCGACACTGGGGCTGTTAGCTTGTCTGTGATGGATGGTGCCTTGTGGCTAGCCTCCATGGCTGGCGTGCATTCCATCGACCTACCCGGAACAAGCAAAGGGACTGGAAATGCGTGGACCAAGTACCGCCTTGACGTACCTTTTGTTATTACGTCATCAGGAAGCGTACTTGGTCACTAAAGGGCATATCGTTTTATAGTTTGAAGCCGATACTCACAGGTTGAAAAGGGAATTACATAGTTGGCAGCCACAGTGCCGGTTTACATTAATTGAGGCTGAATCAATAAAAATAAGTAACATCCAAATAAAATAAAGTAAAGCACATATCCAATGAAAAATGTGTTAATACATAGATATTTGGAGGACTTTAATCCTAATGCTGCGTACACACGATCGGACAATGAAATCCTGGATTTATTTCCGACAGATGTTGGCTTAAACTTGTCTTGCATACACACAGTCGCAGAAATGTTGTCAGAATTTCCGATCGTCAAGAACGCGCTGACAGACAACACGTACCACGGCACTATAAAAGTGAAGTTCAATAGCCAGTGCGCCACCCTTTGGGCTCCTTCTACTAATCTCGCGTTTGGTGAGAGATGATTCACGCTTTTCAGCCTTGCGCTTTTCAGATCGTTACTGCGCTTCAGTTAGTGCTTGTGGGATCGTATCTGGTTTTCAGTGCATGTAGTCAGTTTACATCTGTTTTTCAGTGCGTATTTTTATAGTACGTATTTGATTTTCAGTGCGTTCTTGTCCGCTCGTTTATGATTTTCAGTTCGCTCTTCTCAGGCCTTTCTGAGTTTCAGTGCGTTCTGTTAGTTCGTTCTGACGAGCCGACCATTTTGAAGCCATGTTGCAGGTACGTACTCATCATAGAGTTCGTGCTGTGCAGGGGCTTGGTGTTGGGGTTCTTACTTTGACCCAAGCCCAGTCCATGAACAGGGCGGGGAGGAGTTCATGGACGAAGAATTGGTTACTCCAGCGTGACCAATTGTCGCACATGCCATTGTTGCGGGAGATCCAGGAGAATAATCCTGATGATTTCAGGAATTATTCACCATTTGTTGGCTCTGCTGTCCCCTTATATTACGAAGCAGGACACCTGCATGCAGCAAGCCATCACTCCCGAGCAGAGGCTAGTTGCCACGTTGCAGTACTTGGCAATGGGGAGAAGTCTGCAGGATATCAAGTTCTCGACAGGCATTCCCCCCAGGCTCTGGGGATCATTATTCCAGAGACCTGTTCTGCCATCATACAGGTCCTGCAGAAGGACTATATTAAGGTAAGATTTCTCTTTAACATCACATTCTATGTATTTAATGTTTGCCAATGTATTGTATTGTATTGTGGCTACAAGGGTGAGTTCAGAGGGTGGTGATAAATGGGGAGTACTCAGAATGGTCAGGGGTGGGTAGTGGGGTTCCCCAGGGTTCTGTGCTGGGACCAATCCTATTTAATTTGTTTATAAACGACCTGGAGGATGGGATAAACAGTTCAATCTCTGTATTTGCAGATGATACTAAGCTAAGCAGGGCAATAACTTCTCCGCAGGATGTGGAAACCTTGCAAAAAGACCTGAACAAATTAATGGGGTGGGCGACTACATGGCAAATGAGGTTCAATGTAGAAAAATGTAAAATAATGCATTTGGGTGGCAAAAATATGAATGCAATCTATACACTGGGGGGAGAACCTCTGGGGGAATCTAGGATGGAAAAGGACCTGGGGGTCCTAGTAGATGATAGGCTCAGCAATGGCATGCAATGCCAAGCTGCTGCTAATAAAGCAAACAGAATATTGGCATGCATTAAAAGGGGGATCAACGCAAGAGATAAAACGATAATTATCCCACTCTACAAGGCTCTGGTCCGGCCGTACCTAGAGTATGCTGTCCAGTTCTGGGCACCAGTCCTCAGGAAGGATGTACTGGAAATGGAGCGAGTACAAAGAAGGGCAACAAAGCTAATAAAGGGTCTGGAGGATCTTAGTTATGAGGAAAGGTTGCAAGCACTGAACTTATTTTCTCTGGAGAAGAGACGCTTGAGAGGGGATATGATTTCAATTTACAAATTCGCAGAAGAGAGTTTAATAAGACTCGTGGCCACTCATTACAATTAGAAGAAAAGAGGTTTAACCTTAAACTACGTAGAGGGTTCTTTACTGTAAGAGCGGCAAGGATGTGGAATTCCCCTCCACAGGCGGTGGTCTCAGCGGGGAGCATTGATAGCTTCAAGAAACTATTAGATAATCACCTGAATGACCGCAACATACAGGGATATATAATGTAATACGGACACATAATCACACACATAGGTTGGACTTGATGGACTTGTGTCTTTTTTCAACCTCACCTACTATGTAACTATGTAACTATGTATTTCTTTCATCATTCCATAATTACCATGATTGTAATATGCTGTGAATGTACTCTTTATCCTCATGCATGCAGGAAGTTTTTTAAGTTCCTTTTTTGTCCTTTCATGCATATATGCCTTCACTAATCTCCCCAGCATGCTATCCTGGGCCCATATACACCTAGCCTAGTCACTTAAGAATATATTTTGTCAGCTCCATAGTAGTGCTTTGCCCTAAACACCCCCTAAAATGTGTACAAATGTTATTTGTGTCTTTAAATTCATGCAGAGTGCCAGAGGCTTTTTTGGGGGGCAACCCTCACTCCCCCCAACCGCTAAGTCAACCGATACCAATCCTCTATCTGCTGACTTTGCCAAACCCATACACACTATACCTATCTCTTTTGTGTTCATATTTCTGGATGAATTCACCAAAGCATGCAGTGAAAGGGCCTGCCTGAATACTTTCAAATGGTACTGTTTCAAGTTTGGTTCTCCTATTATCTTGATAGGTAATTGCAGAATGTAAAAAAGTGCTTCAATTTGTTCAGTGTGTATTTATATTTTTGTATTATGACACTTCTTACCTGTCCAGTGGGTTGCCAATAGTGTAAGTAAGGAGGGGCTAGCCAAAGTAAAGCACATTATTTATGCATTCAGCTCTCAATGAAGTGGAGAGGGTTACCTGTCCAAAACACCCCCCCTAAAATTTTTACACTGGGCCATCCGAGGGGGTGAGGAATCTGATAAGTGGACCTTATATTTTTGTCTTTAAATACTCCTTCAAATAAATGTTATACTGATGTTGGCCAAGCATGTTGGTGTCTAATCTGCTTGCAATGTTATGTGCAAAAGTACTATTTTTTTTTCTTGTTTGACTCCACAGTTTCCTTCAATGCCATAGGAATGGCAGACTGTGGCTTCCAAATTTGGAAGTGGGACTTTCCCAACTGCGGAGGGGCAATTGATGGGAAACACATCCACATTGTCCCAACCCCAACTCGGGGTCATACTATTACAACTATAAGGGGATTGATAGTATAGTGATGTTGGTGGTGGTGTCGGCGACATATGAGTTTCTCTATGTGGACGTGGGGAAGAATGGCCGAATGTCGGATGGTGGAGTCATCACCCAGACTGAGTTCTACGGATGGCTCCAGAGTGGTGGCTTGGGATTGCCACCTCTGGAAGACAACGTGGCTGGTCTGCCTTTCATCTTTGTTGCTGATGAAGCGTTTGGGCTGGGTGAGCACCTGATGTGGCCATTCCCGATAAGGATCCTCACCCCGGAGCAGAGAGTTTTTAATTACTGGCTGGCCAGAGCCAGAAGAGTGGTGGAGAATGCTTTCGGGATAATGGCCAGCCAGTTCCACCTATTCATTACGCCAATCAACATGGCGGAATATAAACTTAACCATATAATACTTGCATGCTGCATGCTACACAACTTTTTAAGGAGAAATTGTATGAACTATGTGGCCTCAGTTGTGCCTGAGGCCGGATTTCAAGAACAAACCCTGACAGCACTTGAAGCTGGCCGTCCTGGCAAAATGCCTGCGAGGTCCGTCTAAAATATATGGAGTACTTTGCAGGTAGGAGGGCCATTGATATGCCAGAAAATGTTTAAGAAACATTTTTAAAATAATTTTTTTAATTTAAACTGAAATAATATTGCCTTTGATTTACTGCTTGTGTTTCTTTTAGCTGTCTTCTAGGTTATCCAATGGGCTTTTCTTTTTGGCCATTTTCTTCAATAGTGCAAACGTAATTTATTTGATACATGAGGTGACAATCTCTTCTTCAGCTAACTATTATGTTGTGGGTCTGCTACACACACACACCTTGTTTTTGTTGTTAGTACATGTAATGCATCACTGATAAAAATATTCATCATTTTGGGCACCATAAATTATTTTTTTAAGTCACGAAAATCGCCTGATTGTGGCAATTTTTAAAGCACCGTGGGTGTTATTTACTAAAGGAAAATCCACTTTGCACTACAAGTGCACTGCAAAAGGGCACTTGAAACTGCACTGAAAGTGCACTTGTAGTGCAAAGTGGATTTGCCTTCAGTAAATAACCCCATTGTCACTGTAGACACCAACTTACTCCAAAAACTGATATTGAGCATTGAAAGAAGAAGCCACACATTGTTGAGTAGAAAACTTTTTACTCTGTGCACTTTCACATGTGCGTTAGAAAAGGGTTTTTGAACCAACCAACATATTTTTTGAATATCATTTTTTTGTTTGACAGTAGAAATATCCTTTTTTGGGGTAAACAGGCATGTTTAAAACCATAAAACAATACACAACTCAGGAACTTACAAAGTTCAACTTTGATCATTTGAAGGTAATATCAGACATTAGTATATCCAAACTGTGTTGATCTTGCCTTCATCAGATGGGGTGATATCACCCCTGTGAAAGCCAAATTTTGAAGATGCACACAAATTCAGAGTCAAAATGGAGATTTCCCTCCTGATCCCATGCATAATGTCAACATGTGCTAGCTCCCATTATGGGGGATCAATGGACATGTTTCGGGGGTGTGACCCCTTCCTTTCAGCTACTTTAGTTGCGAGGAAGGGGTTACACCCCCAAAATGCATACATTGATATCCCATGATGGCAGATAGCACATGTCACACACTGTGTGCATCTTCAAAATTTGGCTTTCAATATACTTTAAAAAAGTTAGAAAAATAATAAAAATATAAACAAATTGCCTAATTTTGGTGTGTTTAGATTCTGCCTAAAACATCAATGATGTTTTTGAGTCTTTTTGCAACACCATTGATGTCTTCCTTGATCTTCTGTAAATCCCAATTGCACACCATGATCTCCCCGATGAGGATCTGTGCACTTGCACTTGTGAAATGAAATTCTTCTTCCACAACATTCACATCACCTAACAATAAAAAACACACCATGTATTATAAATACGCAGGCATACATCTATTACCTGAAGCTGTGTTCTCAGACACTTACCTGTTGTGGTCACTATTTCACCCAATTCATAAACCTCTCCTTACTCCACATCCTCTGGTTGTGGTGTGGGGATTTCCCCTTCTTTAGGAGGTTGTGGGTCCCTGGTGTCCTCTGATGTCCTGAGTCCTTTCTCCCCTATGTGAATAAAAAAAAATGTATACTTAGCACACAGATGTTTGAGGCCAGAAATAGTTATATAGTTATCGTACAATTATCTTTTTTGGCAGAGTTCCAAGTTGAAGACATTTTTTATCTCCCTTTCTAAAGCTGCAATACTTACCTGTTTTGGTCAAGTTTCACACATGGAGAAACCCCTAGTAGCCACTGGAGCACCTGTGTGGGACACCCTAAAAAGTTTGTTCTGGTGTCCCACACTAGTGCTCCTGCATCCAGATGTGTAAACAGCTGCTGAGTGTCCTTTCCTTACACCGAATCAAGTTTGCATTTCATTCTAGTAACAAACCCATATAGACAACAATGTACTAAACTTCTTTTAATATAAATAGGCATGACCAAATGTAATTAACCTGCATCTGCCAAAAACATTGTATTAGTAGGTGAACGATGTTTGCTATGAACGATTACTGTGCGCACGAACCTGAAACTTGCCATTTTAAACAGTACAACAGTAAAGAAAAGCACATAGAGCAGCATGCAAGTAATAATAATAATAATAATAGGAACACACGACAAATACTGACTTTTTTGCATAACTCTCTTGATCCTTCTGTGCTGATCGTGCTTCCTCAATTTCAGGTCTGACCAGTGTTTCCTCAATTGATCCTTGGATCGTCGTACCCCAAAATTCCTGTGCAGACTTTTCACAACTTTAGTCATGATCTTGGCCTTTCTCACATTTGGGTTTGGGTAAAGTCCATGCTTCTCATCATAGTCGGCCCTCTTCAAGATGTCCACTGTCTCCACCATCTCTACAAAGGCTATATTTATTAAATCTCCTCCGGGATCGGGACATTCGTGGCTCTGTGTTAAGGTATTTTTTCATGTAAGCAGCCACTTGGCTTTGCATTTTTATCACTTTTTCGATAAAATAGGATTACGCTAGGTTTCCATTATCTTTTTTACATATTCCATGTATGATCTCTGCGGAGGAATGGTTCCATACATCTCCAGCCTATACCATTGCAGCAGGCATCACCCTGCCAAAGCTTCTTTTGACTCACTTTTTAATTAAAGGGATCTTTTTTTCTGGTAAGCAGGATATTTACCCAGAGCACGTGGGGTGTATCTAAATCATTTGGTGAAGGATTACTCACTATTACTTTGGAAGACTATCCACACAGAAGATTTCTTTTTGGATTTCTTTGTGCCTTTTCTTGGGACTAATTATTTCTCCTTTTTATACAGCCTACATTGGTCCACCTATTGTTACGAATATATTTGTATATCAAATATATGTGTGTATTTAAGTATATATAGCGAATTGCACTTTAGTTTGTTACTGAATGTTATTTTTTATTGGTTTATATATGTTCAAACAATCAATTAGCAATTTAGAGTGCCCTCTTCATCTTATTCACATCTTGAGTACTATCACTACTTAATTAGGGGACCAGCTTTTCTCAACCACATTGTTTATGGTTTAGTTTACTATTATATTTAGGTTTGGCACAGAGTACACAATATCTTTTTTACAGTTTGCAGATAGCAACAGTGAGATCTGCTGCAGATGTGCTGAAAAAGGCCCAGACAGCTGAGCTTTGATTAGAGGGCCGGGAGATAACAGCTGCAGAATGTGATGGAATAGGGTGGCTTCTCTCTACTCTTTCTTAACGTTGGCCTCCTTGGGGTTGTGCTGCCTCACCTTCAGTTTCTTTCCCTGCTCTATCTGGCACCCAAGTCGCATCAGTGACCTCATCATCATCATTATCATCATCATCTCCATCTCCTCCATCTTCAACATTACCACTAGAGACAACTTGGCAATACTCTGCAGCTTGGGGAACATGAATGCCAAATTGTTTACCAGTGTTCCTCCCTCTCTCTAGGCTCATGTTCCTGTCATCCTCAACCTCAAAACCAACATCTGAATCCAGTAATGTCTGGGCATCATCAAGGGGCAAGTGGCTGACACTGTGGTCAAATAACTTAGCTGACTCCTCAATGGCTGATGTTGGGGCTATGACAGGAATAGATGTGGACAAGGCAGGTTTATCCACTCTGGCAACTGCAGGGGACTGCACATTTGTCTCTGCTTGCATGATGGAGGATAAGGAGGATGAGGAAGGTTTAGTAAGCCAGTCCACCACCTCTTCTGCATGCTGTGGCTGGAAAGCACATGCAAACTCACTAAACAGAGGAAACGATGCTCTGCCTGAGGAGTGACCACCACGTCCACCTTTGCCCGTGGACACATTTGTTGCTGGTCCCCTTACAGTGCCAAGGGAATGTCTGCCTCTCCTTCTTGTCCTCCCAGACATTATTGGGATGGAGGGGGCGGTTCTTATAAGAAAATTAAAAAAAGAAGTTGAAATCTGTATGTAGATGCATTTTAATCAATGTAAAGAGGTGTTTGGTGCACTTTAATTTGAGTACTCAAGCTACACAGACACATTCCACAGATACACTATAATATACTGCACTATAATGCGCCAAACGTACAGTGATGCACAGAACTAAATGGCATTAAACTGGCAGTAATGCACACAAAACTATATGGCATTAAACTGGCAGTAACGCACACAGAAGTAAATGGCATTAAACTGGCAGTAATGAAATCAAATAGGCGTGTTCAAATAAACTGACGCTATCTGAACTGTCCCTACTCTAGCTATAAACTAATGTCAAGATTACTGACACGGTCTCACTACACTACACTGAAACTATATGAGCTGTCCTTACTCCACACTAATGTATGTATGAATGACACAGTCTCACTACACTACAGTGAAACTATCTGAGCTGTACCTACTCTAGCTGCACACTATGCAAAGCTGAATGATGGTCCTCCTCACTACACTCACACTATCCCTAGACTGACACTAAACTAATATTGTACACTGAAATTGAAGCAAAATAGCACAGTATACTTGACAGAAATAATGAATTATCCGAAAACAAATTAACGTAACATAACAAATATAACAGAACAAAATTATGTATTTAAAATGGAGTTCCACCTGTCCAGGGTGCCCTCAATGTCCTCACCCGAAGCCGACTCGTCCCTCTCCTCCGGGTGGAGGCGCCAGCATCTGCAGTAAGGGAATCAGAAAGTGAAGCCTTGCAGCTTCACAGCCTGATTCCCTACTGCACATGCACAAGTCACATTCTGAGTGGTTCCTGCTGTTTTCTGGGATTTGTGTGTCTCCCAGAAGACAGTGGGGGGGGTGGAGGGGCCAGACATGGTGTAGATCACCACGTATACTGTGGCAATCTTTTGCCAGAAGTGGGACCAAATACCTGGGACCCCCTGAAAGGTTCCAAATGTTAAGGGGGGGAGGAACCGGATAGGCGGAAGTTCCATTTTTAGGTGGAACTCCGCTTCAACTAATGAAAACAAAACAAAACAAAACAAAATTTTCCATTGTGCACAAGTCTATTATTTAGCATTTGATGGCTGTTCTGCAGGCTGTGGAGCTGTGAAAATCCTGAAGCCTGTGCTGCCATCCACTCAGAGTGCCAAGTCACGCCCCCTTTTTCCTAACTGTTGGTAATTTGGTAGCCATAATCTAAATAATATTTTTATTTTGGGCTAAGATTGTAATTATTCATTACTAATAATCTGTGAAAATTCCATCACTGTCTATCCTTACTTTCACATTCACCTTGAACATCCACATTTTAATATGCATAGTGCATACATTCATCCTTTGCAAATGGCCCAAATAAATACTAGTATTAGGTTACTTTCTATGGTGGTAGGATGTTTTTTCATTCATTTAAGATGGAGAATACTGCATTTGGGCACTAGGTGGTACTAATAAGGGAATAGGGAATTTCTATAATACTTAGGGCCATCTAGTGCCCGAATGTAGTATTTTAATTTTAAAGCAATAAAAAAACATCTAACCAGCTCCATAACTTTAATTTATTGCACCATTCATGCACAATGATTGTACATGTACTTTTACTGAACAAATTGCTATGCAATTTTTTTTATAAATACAACCCTATGTGTCTTATGGAAAAAACATTTAATGGAAATCGCTGAGAAGATTATTAAATGTAAATCTATTCAGTTGCTATCTAGCTCAATATTGTATACAATAGAATAAAAAAATAATTACATTTGTGTTTTTTGCAGCAATCCAAATTTTAAATCCATCAACAGTCAGGAACTAGCAAATGATACACCCTATTACAAAGGTCATTATGCTAATTGCTGGATATGTCCACAAGGGAATAAACAAGGAAGTATTTTAATAAAAAATAGTTGACAAACGTACATGAAACACAATTCAGTCACCAATACTCTCTTAGAAATTCTTAATGTAACATGTAATACTTTATGGGTCGGTTTACACCATGCCCGCACATGAATCGTACACATGCAGTTCTGTGCTGTGCAATTTCAGCCCGTTTATTTTGAATACACAAAAGGAAACCCTTTAGGAGTGGGACTATATCGGCACTGAACAAAGGACAAAGGTAGATAAAAAATATAATTTATTGGTACAGCCAGATCTATTTTCCATTTATTTTGAATGGACTAAAATTGCACTGCACCAAAGTAGTGCATGCATTAATTTTTAAAATGCACTGCAATCGGATCACATGGTACAGAAGTTCCATGCGAATAAGTGCGGGCAGGTGCAGGCAAAAGCACTGCATTTGCAACCTGCATTTTGGTGTTGTTAACTTTCTATTGACACCTGCTGCAGATTGCAAATGGAGTGCATTTTGCATGCGGTCTAAATCATACAGGAACTATTCATGTGCGAGCATTTTGTAGACCACCCCTAAATGTAATTGTGAATGTGATGAACAATGAAATAGGTGCTTTAGAAACATTTTAAGAAGGGAGGCACATATAAATTGTTTGGCTTTATTAATTAACAGATCCTCATTAAAAAAAGTATCCTACTTTTTTAATTTTATTTATTAATTGTATTTTAGACACAATTTGTTTTCATTTAAACTTGTTTTCTGTTCAAATGACAAATTAAATTACTGGTAGTGAACACAGAATGGAGTGAAGTGCTTCTTTAGTGAATAAGGCCCCCAAACATCTTGCATGATCATTTTGTCCTGGAGGAAATGATCACATGACAAATTTGGATATGAACTTTTTTGTTTTCACAGCAAAGAGACTTTCCTATTCTGTAGCTGTGAAAAACTGACTGTCAGAAAAGTACATTTTTTTGTTATTTCTAAAGATTTATTAAAAGTGTGAAAAAGTAAAAAGAAAAAAAAGAAAATTTGATAAAAGATTAATAACAAAGACAGCTGAATCATTTTTGATAATATGGCAGTCAGAACTATTTATTTATCAGGCTTTTTTATGTTAATGTGAAATGGAAATAGGTGTGATATTTAGCATTATGTTTGCTGTAGTTCACTGTGGACCCTTTATTAATATAAATGTGTACTCAGAATATACATTTCCAGTTTTATGCAACCAAAAAATAGTTTCTCCCCTAGACTGAGTTTGATTTAGGGCTTCTGTAGAGAGTCCAAACGCCTGACTACTCCAGAATGTACTTTAGGTGAAGCTAATATATACATTTGTTAAGCATACAAGCAGTTAAAGTATTAAAGCATATCTTATTCATTCACAAAAAAAATTCTAAAAAATGCAGCCTACCAGTTCCTGGTGCAGTGGCTACATTAGTGTCTTTACTGTAAATTACTGTATTATTGAGGAGCAGCGTTGTCACTCTATGGGAAGTATGTTAGGACTACAGAATATCCCCTCCTCTTCTCCACAATATTGTAAGGGGGTGCTATAGTTCACAGACAGAACTAGGTAGAGCTGATATCACTGCTTGTGAAAAGACTGCGGAGTGCACAGGATAGCACCCGATTTCTGATGTGATCAACAAGCATTTGTTGGCAATAATTGTGCAGATATAACAAAACACTTTCAGTAGAATATTTAACAGATAAAAGGGAGCACATGATTAAAAGTTAATTTGTTAGGATTTACCTGCATTGTACCCTTTTTTTCAAAACAGGGTTTGATGGGTACTAGCATTGGAAATGCAGTTACAAGAATATTTTGCCAGTATACATCAATAATTTGTCAGGTTAAAGAATGATAAATATGTGGTTAAGGTATGTAGTGATGGGCCGAACATCGGCCGGTTCGGTTCGTACCAGAACTCCTGAACATAGAAAAACTTCAGACATTGAACTGTGAACCCTATAAAACTCTATGGGACCAGAACTTGAAAAATCAGTCCCCATTATGAAGGCTTATATGAAAGTTAATGGCCATAAAAAGTGTTTGGGAGCCTGGGTACTGCCTTGGGAGACATGTATCAATGCAATGTTTTTAAAGGAGCAGTGATTTTAATGATGCTTAAAGTGAAACAATAAAAAAAATTCCTTTAAATGTAGTGCCTGGGGGGTCCCCTTAGTCTGCCTGTAAAGTGGTACATCTGTACCGTGATAGAACCTGCTGCAGCAAAACTGACATATATAAAGAAAACAAATGGCATTTAAATAGATTTTCCCAGCTTTAAGCTTTCTTGAAAAAAATCATTGCCGGTAATACAAAAATGTGAAAAAAAAACGACGTGGGGGCCTGGTATAGTTTAGGGGGGACCCCCACACCATTTCAATAGGGAAGCCTGTTGACAGCTGATGACTCATCTGTTGTTAAGGACGCAGCAGCCAGCTTCCCGTCCCGCTCCTTAACAGCCAGCTATTCACTGTGCCCTGATTGGGCAAAGCCTTGCACCTGACCAGCGGTCAGGTGTATTGCTTCAACAAATCAGGGCCTAAAATGCACTGCGAAACACGCAGTGTATTGTGGGGGCTCGGCGAGTGAACAGCCGGCTGAGCACCCCACAAATTTGGGTGTTCGCTGAACAGACAAGCAGGCGATGTTCGGGGCGAACCTATGCTCGGTCCGAACTGCTCACCCAACAATAGTGGTATGATTAGATTTTGCCAAATACCCCAATCACTTGACCTCAAAAAGGTTTTCAGCTATTCAGCACTGTGCTACTTTAACTGGCAATTGCACTGTATGCAAATTAAATTTATATATTTTTTTTCCACATAAAAATAGAGCTTTTTTGGTTGTATTTGATCACCATTTTTTATTGTTTAAATAAAATTACATAGCAGGCAATAAAGCGGGGTCGCACTTAGCGAACCAAATTTAAAAAAAGTGACCAAAATAGAATAGAATATCTCCTAGACTCCAACAATGTTAGAATTTCCAATTCTGCTCATATTGCAAATAAGTTTGCAGAGTTTTAGTCTGACCTTTATAACCTCTGCCCAGATCAAACGATCCAATCCCCGTCGGATGATCAAATCCAATCCTTCCTCTCCACATTGAACATACCCAAAATATCACCAGCACACCTTGCAGAAATCTCAGCCCCCATCTCTGCCCCCAAGATCCAAACAGTTGTAAAGAACCTACCTTCACACAAATCCCTTGGTCCGGACAGATTTGGGAATGAATATTACAAACTCTTCTGCCCTACACTGCTCCCTCATCTACAACATATTTATGACCAAGCTGCCCACTCTGCTTCCTTCCCCCAAGATTCCCTCAAGGCCCTAATTGTAACAATACCCTAAGCAGATAAGCCACCTACATCCCCAGCTGACTATAGGCCAATTTCTTTATTGAATACAGACATTAAAATATATGCCAAAATCATCGCATCATGACTAGAAAATATAATCCCACAACTGATTCACCCGGACCAAGGCTTTGTTAAAGGCCGCCAAACCTCAGACTCAAACCTCAGACTATATATATAGTTGACTGATATAAAATGGTATGTGATTATGTGTGGCCAATCATAACGACAAGTGGTATAGGCAGGGAGGCTAAATGGGATGCAATAACAAAAATAAAAACAATGAAATACATGTGGGTAGATGATGGTGAAAAATTGATCAGTGAGCTCTATTGTGTATGGTGGAATAGTACCAGCTACACAGCGAGTATAGAAAAATTAAAGTATTACCTAAAAATGTTAGGCAAGCCCAAGCATGGATGGTGCACTCCCGAACCTGTAACCACTGAACTAGACCAACAAACCACAAATATGAACTGCAGCCATGCCGAACATCTGGACATACCCATGATGGATCCGGAAGCTCCGCCCCCAGCGGCATGTATGGATGGTGATGGACTGGCGTCAATAATGCCAGCCGTCACAGGGGGTGTGCGAATGCAATCACCATCCCTCTATCCAGGATGTTCCACAAAGCCCACAGCAATGTGAAGTCAGGAGACATTACAGTGTGGGCGTGGAAAACATGGCGCCGAAGTGCAGGTGGCCACGCCCATCCAGGAGGACAAGCGATGACAGCAGGAGGTCAAAAGCACCTCCCCTATGCACATTGCAGCCCCCGAGCTGGACAATACAATGCCAACATTTATCATCTTACGCTTACTTTTTGTTTCCATCATGGCTTTTGAGACTTGTGCATCTCTATATACATTATATATATATTTTTTAGATACTGTATGTTCATGGGCACATCTGAGACCGTTGACCAAATACCTCATGCAGTCCATGCTGTTCATCCTAAACTTTTTCTTGCTGTGGTTCTTGTTCACTGCGTCCCCTCAGCTCCTGAACTGGATATGCCCTTTGCCGCCATCTTGACATCAGCGTTCGGTGATCCAGCCCAGTGGATTGGTAAGTGTGAGGCCTCTTTTTCCCTGACCTCTCTTGCCAACCATTCTCTCTGCCCCCACTTTTTCATTCATTTACATATACCCACTTTTTCCATTACTTTTTGTTTCAGATATAATAACCATGCATCAGTCCCTGAAGAGCGAGCAGAGACTCATGAAATGCATAGGGCACTATCGATGCTTTTTGTATGCTCATACTGCTGGGTATTTTTGCTGCGTGTATTTTTGTTCATATATTTTTTTAATTCATGTATGTAGAACTTTTTACTCTTAATGATGTATGTATATATCTACTGGCTCAGCAACTCACAATGAATATTGTTGTTGTTTTAACGGATGTATATTAATTGTAATGAATTGATATCTGTTTCTACTTATGCTGTTGACTTGGCCACTATGCCAGGTAACGCACAATCACTGCTGTTTCCATTCGGTTACACAGCATTTTCTAATTAATAATTTCATTTTATTACATTTTCTTGTGAACGTGTGCCAATCTCTCCCACCTTATTCAAAGTCCCAGGGCTACCTTCCCTTTCCTGTGTATTTTAGGGATGGAGGTGTTAGAGTGGTCATTCCAGACCTTAATTACCTTTTTTTCTATGAAACCCGGGTGGAAGACACCCAATCAGCCCACAATATGGTCTGTTTTTTGACCACTGGCCAGTGTTCACTATTACATCCAGTGCATTATCATCCTCTGTTTAGTTGGCTTTGGCCTGTTACTCCTGGGGGCTCACCATGGTCTGGTCTGGTTCCCTCTTGCTGCTTGCCCTGATGTTGGCATTGTATTGTCCAGCTCGGGGGCTGCGTTGTGCATAGGGGAGGTGCTTTTGACCTCCTGCTGTCCTCGGCTGTCCTTCTGCATGGGCGTGCCCACCTGCACTTTGGCGCCATGTTTTCTACTCCCACACTGTGATGTCTCCTGACTAGGGATGAGCTTCGAGTTCGAGTCGAACTCATGTTCGACTCGAACATTGGCTGTTCGCAAGTTCGCCGAACAGCGAACAATTTGGGGTGTTCGCGGCAAATTCGAATGCCGCGGAACACCCTTTAAAAGTCTATGGGAGAAATCAAAAGTGCTAATTTTAAAGGCTTATATGCAAGTTATTGTCATAAAAAGTGTTTGGGGACCTGGGTCCTGCCCCAGGGGACATGGATCAATGCAAAAAAAAGTTTTAAAAAGTTTTTTCAGGAGCAGTGATTTTAATAATGCTTAAAGTCAAACAATAGAAGTATAATATCTCTTTAAATTTCGTACCTGGGGGGTGTCTATAGTATGCCTGTAAAGGGGCGTATGTTTCCTGTGTTTAGAACAGTCTGACAGCAAAATGACATTTTGAAGGAAAAACCCATTTAAAACTACCCGCGCCTAATGCATTGCCGACAATACACATAGAAGTTCATTGATAAAAACGGCATGGGATTTCCCCAAAGGGGAACCCCGAACCAAAATTTTAAAAAAAAATGACGTGGGAGTCCCCCTAAATTCCATACCAGGCCCTTCAGGTCTGGTATGGATATTAAGGGGAACCCCAGCCAAAATTTTTAAAAAAATGACGTGGGGTTCCCCATAAATTCCATACCAGACCCTTCAGGTCTGGTATGGTTTTAAGGGGAACCCTGCGCCAAAAAAAAAAGGCGTGGGGTCCCCCCAAAAATCCATACCAGACCCTTATCCGAGCACGCAACCTGGCAGGCCACAGGAAAAGAGGGGGGACGAGAGTGCTGCCCCCCCTCCTGAACCGTACCAGGCCACTTGCCCTCAACATTGGGAGGGTGCTTTGGGGTAGCCCCCTAAAACACCTTGTCCCCATGTTGATGAGGACAAGGGCCTCATCCCGGTGGTTGTGGGGGTCTGTGGGCGGGGGGCTTATCGGAATCTGCAAGCCCCCTTTAACAAGGGGACCCCCAGGTCCCGGCCCCCCCCTGTGTGAAATGGTAAGGGGGTACTTACCCCTACCATGTCACTAAAAAACTGTCAAAAATGTTAAAAATGACAAGAGACAGTTTTTGACTATTCCTTTATTTAAATGCTTCTTCTTTCTTCTATCTTCCTTCATCTTCTGGTTCTTCTGGTTCTTCTGGTTCTTCCTCCGGTGTTCTCGTCCAGCATCTCCTCCGCGGCGTCTTCTATCTTCTTCTCCTCGGGCCGCTCCGCACCCATGGCATGGGGAAGGCTCCCGCTCTTCTCTTCTTTTCTTCTCTTCTTCTCCTCTTCTCTTCTTCATTTTCTTCTCCCGGCCGCTCCGCACCCATGCTGGCATGGAGGGAGGCTCCCGCTGTGTGACGGCGCTCCTCATCTGACAGTTCTTAAATAACGGGGGACGGGGCCACCCGGTGACCCCGCCCACCTCTGACGCACGGGACATGACGGGACTTCCCTGTGGCATTCCCCGTGACGTCACAGGGAAGTCCCATCAAGTCACCGTGCATCAGAGGGGGGCGGGGTCACCGGGTGGCCCCGCCCCCGTTATTTAAGAACTGTCAGACGAGGAGCGCCGTCACACAGCGGGAGCTTCCCTCCATGTCAGCATGGGTGCGGAGCGGCCCGGAGAAGAAAATGAAGAAGAGAAGAAGAGAAGAAGAGAAGAAAAGAAGAAGAGAAGAGCGGGAGCCTCCCCCCATGCCATGGGTGCAAAGCGGCCTGAGGAGAAGAAGATAGAAGATGCCGCGGAGGAGATGCTGGACAAGAACGCTGGAGGAAGAACCAGAAGAGCCAGAAGAACCAGAAGATGAAGGAAGATAGAAGAAAGAAGAAGCATTTAAATAAAGGAATTGTCAAAAACTGTCTCTTGTCATTTTTAAAATTTTTGACAGTTTTTTAGTGAAATGGTAGGGGTAAGTACCCCCTTACCATTTCACACAGGGGGGGGCAGGATCTGGGGGTCCCCTTGTTAAAGGGGGCTTCCTGATTCCGATAAGCCCCCTGCCCGCAGACCCCCACAACCACCGGCCAGGGTTGTGGGGATGAGGCCCTTGTCCTCATCAACATGGGGACAAGGTGTTTTGGGGGGCTACCCCAAAGCACCCTCCCAATGTTGAGGGCATGTGGCCTGGTACGGTTCAGGAGGGGGGGCGCACTCTCGTCCTCCCTCTTTTCCTGCGGCCTGCCAGGTTGTGTGCTCGGATAAGGGTCTGGTATGGATTTTTGGGGGGACCCCACGCTGTTTTTTTTTAAATTTTGGCCGGGGTTCAACTTAATATCCATACCAGACCTGAAGGGCCTGGTATGGAATTTAGGGGGACTCCCACGTCATTTTTTTTAAAATTTTGGTTTGGGGTTTCCCTTTGGGGAATTCCCATGCCATTTTTGTCAATGAACTTCTATGTGTATTGTCGGCAATGCAATAGCCGCGGGTGGTTTTAAATGGGTTTTTTCCTTCAAAATGTAATTTTGCTGTCAGACTGTTCTAAACACAGGAAACATGCGCCCCTTTACAGGCATACTATAGACACCCCCCAGGTACGAAATTTAAAGGGATATTACACTTTAATTGTTTGACTTTAAGCATTATTAAAATCACTGCTCCTGAAAAAACGTCAGTTTTTAAAACTTTTTTTTGCATTGATCCATGTCCCCTGCGGCAGGACCCAGGTCCCTGAACACTTTTTATGACAATAACTTGCATATTAGCCTTTAAAATTAGCACTTTTGATTATTCATGTTCGTGTCCCATAGACTTTAACGGTGTTCGCGTGTTCAAACAAACTTTTTTCCTGTTCACATGTTCTGGTGCATTCGCACACCCCCTGTGACGGCTTGCGCCATTTACGCCAGTCCGTCACCATCCGTACATAACGCTGGGGGCGGAGCTTCCAGGTCCGCCGTGGGTATATCCGGATGTTGGGAATGGCTGCAGTTCACATTTGGGGTTTGTTGGTCTAGTTCAGTGGTTACAGATTCGGGAGTGCACCATCCATGCTTGGGCTTGCCTAACCTTTTTAGGTAATACATCAATTTTTCTATACTTGCTGTATAGCTGGTACTATTCCACCATACACAATAGAGCTCACTGATCAATTTTTCACCATCACCTACCCACATATATTTCATTGTTTTTATTTGTATTTTTGTTATCGTATCCCCCTTAGCCTCCCTGCCTATACCACTTGTCGTTATGATTGGCCACACATAATCACATACCATTTTATATCAGTCAACTATATATATATAGACATGGAACACAATATTCTCTATAAATTTATACACTAGCATGATAATTCCAATCATTAGATTTTACCATCTTACGCTTTCTTTTTGTTTCCATCATGCCTTTAGAGACTTGTGCATCTCTACATACATTATATATATATTTTTTAGATATGTTCATGGGCACATCTGAGACCGTTGACCAAATGCCTCATGCAGTCTTTGCTGTTCATCCTGATCTTTTTCCTGCTTCGGTTCTTGTTCTCTGCATCCCCTCAACTCCCGAACTGGATATGCCCTTTACCGCCATCTTGACATCAGTGTTTGGTGACCCAGCCCAGTGGATTGGTAAGTGTGAGGTCTCTTTTTCCCTGACCTCTGTTGCCAACCATTCTCCCTGTCCCCACTTTTTCATTCATTTACATATACCCACTTTTCCATTACTTTTTCGTTTCAGATATAAAAACCATGCACCAGCCCCTGAAGAGTGAGCAGAGACTCGCGAAACGCGAAGGGCACCACCAATGCTTTTTGTATGTTCATACTGCTGGGTATTTTTGCTGCGTGTATTTTTGTTCATATATTGTTTTAATTTATGTATGTACAACTTTTTACTCTTTATCATGTATGTATATATCTACTGGCTCAGCAACTCACAATGAATATTGTTGTTGTTTTAACGGATGTATATTAATTGTAATGAATTGATATCTGTTTCTACTTATGCTGTTGACTTGGCCACTATGCACTATGTTACGCACAATCTTTGCTTTTCCCATTCGGTTACACAGCATTTTGTAATTAATAAGTTAGTTTATTACATTTTCTTGTGAACGTGTGCCAATCTCTCCCACCTTATTCAAAGTCCCAGGGCTACCTGTCCTTTCCTGTGTATTTTAGGGATGGAGGTGTTAGGGTGGTCATTCCAGACCTTAATTTCTTTTTTTCTGATCCTATCTTTGGACGCGGAGAAGACATTTGACCGCGTACACTGGCGATACCTGTCGGCTGTCTTGAAAGAATTTGGATTGACAGGCTATATTTTTACTGCTATTAGAGCCCTCAACTCTATCCCCTCCACAAGAGTTTACACATCAGGATCCCTTTCCCCCTTTTAGAATCAGTAACAGAATACATCAGAGATGTCCTCTTTGCACTATTATCTTTGCCCTAGTAATGAAGCCACTCGCACAACAATTAGACTAGACCCTAAAATTTCCGGATTCCATATAGGAGACAAGGGGTATAAGATTGGCCTATATGCAGATGACATTGTCCTAACCCTTATGCCCCGTAAACACGATCTGACTTTTCGACAAAAAAGCCATGGAATTTTGTTTGAAGGTTGTTGGCTCCAACTTGTCTTGCATACACACGGTCACACAAATGTTGGACAACAATTAGGAACGTAGTGATGTACTAGATGTACTACGTGGTTTTTCAGCTCTTTAGCACCACCCCTTGGGCTCCTTCTGCTAATTTCGAGTTAGTAGAAATTTGGTGACTGTTGATTTGCGCTTTTTTTTTTGCATTTTTTATTTTGCGCCATTATTATTATTATTATTATTATTATTATTCTATTATTCTATTCACTGGAAAAAAAAGCCTTTGAAAATTTGTTTTCAATAACTCCATCAGTACCACCAGCAAAGCAGCTTCATTGTTCTCCCATTAAAGAAGAAGATAATTGTGCGCTGCATTTGGATATTTCCTAATTTGCCACGTCACAAATGTTAATTCTCAATTACGAACGCTAGTTTACAAGACTGGCCGCTTCTTCTTCTGAGCATGTGTGGACTTTTGTCCGACGAACTTGTGTACACATGATCGAAAAGTCAGACGACAAAAATTGTTGGCGGAAAATTTGAGAACCTGCTAGCCAACATTTCTTGGCGGAAAGTCAGCCAACAAATGTTCAATGGAGCATACACACGGTCGGACTTTCCGCCAACAAGCTCATATCCAACATTTGTTGTTGGAAAATCCGATTGTGTGTACGGGGCATTACAGATCCAATTACCTCCACTCAAGCACTAAACAAAGTTCTGCAGCAGTTCAGTCAAATATCACTATACAAAGTTAACATCTCTAAGCCCTATATGTTACCTATATCGCTTTCTCCACATATCAAACACGCAATACTCTATCCACCATTTTCTCTTGGGCCCCCAACTCCACTATTAAGTACATAGGAATTAAACTTTGTACCCCATTCACCGCCACTTACAAAGCCAACTATGAGCATCTTCTGATGTCTATCAAACAACAAACCAAGTCCCTACTGTCCACCCAAGTGTCCTGGGTAGCAAGAGCCACAGTTGCCAAAATGTCACTTCTTCCATCTATATTGTACTTTTTCTGAACTCTACCCATTCTGCTCACATCAGCTTAATTGCTGAAACTACAATCCGAGATTAACTATTACATATGGGGACAAAAAAGACCTATATTTAAATCTACCGTTCTATACAGGCACAAACCTGACGTTGGTATGGGAGTACCACACCTCAAAGCTTATTATCAAATAGTGATACTGGACAGTCTCAAATTTTGGTGGGTTCCCTATGAAGACCATCTTTGGACCCACAATGAACGTGCCGTAGTGGAATATCCACTACAGAATACCCTAACCGCCATTCTGCTTGGCTTCCGCCCACCTACTTCACCATACTTAACTATCAGAGCTACTCTCTCTACATGGCAAAACCTCCAATCCCTAAAATTAGACTCTTCCACAAATGACTTTCAATCACTTCCTCTCTGTGCCCTGGAACTTTTTACCCCGGACCTATCAATATCTACATGAAAGAACACTGACATACAAAATCTGTTCCTCCTTTTTGAAGGATACTCACTGCTCCCTTTTGCAACTCTATTTAAGGTATATAACCTCCCTACCAGGGGTTTCTACAAATATTTACAGCTCCGATCAGTCCTAACCTCAATCCTTCCAGGAAACTTCCAAATACCCCACGGCATCCTATCCTTTTAAGAGAACCTCGGACTCACTATAAAGGAATCTCTTTTCTATGCCGCACTCTTACACACAATCTCTCTGTGGAAAAAATATCCTCTATGAAAATATGGGAAGAAGAACTTAAAAACTTTCAATTAACTCAATGACATAAGGCAATGAAGATGCTTACTACCTCCTCAAAATGTGTCTCTCACTGGGAGGACTCCCTCAAAATACTACATCACTGGTACTATACCCCAGTGAGATTGTCCAAATTCAACACATCTACTTCCCCTAATTGCTGGAGAAACCGTGGTTCTACTGGCTCACTACTGCACATCTGGTGGTCCGGCCCCAAGTTACAACCTTTTTTTAAACATGTATTCTCCTTTTTTTCTGCTGTGCTCCACACTCCTATAACATGTAACTCAGCTACAGCTCTCTTTCTCCAACATCATGAATCCTGGAGCCCCATCCACAGATTCTTTATAGTCCACTGTATAATTGCTGCCAGGAAGGCCATAGCTACGGCATGGAAACAATCTGACCCTCCCGACAGAGCTACCTTCCTTCAAAATCTCAACACACAAAGCCAATATCAAACTATGTTTGCAAAGAAAAATGGTGTGCGCGCAATCTTTTGGAAACAATGGAATAACTATCTACTTTATCCAGCATGTACTGTCTGCTTGTAACAATGACTATAATTAACATACATTGCCCCCCCCACTTACCAGTTCTAGTTTACCTTAAAGTATCAAGAAGAGGTTTCATACTCTATTATAGACACTAAAAGTTTTAACCAGATCTATACTGTTTGATTGTATAGCTATTCTTGGTATCCCTATCCATATGTTGCTATCTGTTAACTGTACTTGAGCAGAATCATTTCTTGTGCTGTTATACAATGTACCTGCTTTGCTATTGTACTCATTTTGGTAACCTTTTAGATTGCCTTTTTGTTTTCTTTTTCTCAATAAAATACTATTTGATTTGAAACATTTTTATTATGTTTTCATAAGTTTAACCACTTGCCGACCAGCTCACGTAGATATACATCGACAGAATGGCACGTACAGGCATATTAACGTACCTGTACATTGCCCTTTAAGACGTTGCATTGTGGGCATGCGCGCGCCCACCGCAAGCTCCTTAAGTGTGATTGCGGGTCCCGCGGACTCAAAAGATAGCTTCTGTTTTAGCATGGATTATGGATTGGGTAACTTTGTTTGACTAATGATATATCAAGTGAATCTGTTTTCCAAGCTTTCGCTATGACCTGTTTTGCTGCTGTTGTTACAAAGAGCAAAAGTTTAAATTGACAGTTCGACAAGGCATGTGGTTTACTATTCAGGAGTGCAATAGGTGCATCAGGCAGTAATATAACTTTGAACATTGTGGAAAGAATATTAAATACTTCTGACCAAAAGGATCTGACAATATTACATTCCCACCAGATATGTACCTGAGTACCTGGAGTAGAGCAGCCACGAAAGCAATGGGAAGGATATTGTGGAGAGAATTTAGAAATCCTGGCTGAGACAAAGTACTATCTTGTGAGTACCTTATAATTGGTTTTGAGAGCCTCTACATTCAGGGAGGCAGAGTTTTTTGTTTGCCAGATTTGAGACCAATTTATGTCTGCAGATTGTAATTGGAGATCTTTTTCCCATTTGTTAGTATAGGTTGGGGGCGTAGAGGTAATGTATAATAGTAAATGGGTGTATACGTTGGAAATGAGACCACGTTTATGTGGATCTGATTTACAGGCTTGTTCGAAAATAGTGAAGCTTGGTGATTTCATATCAGAGGGTGCATTGTTGTGAAAAAAGTTTTTTATTTGAAGATATCTGAAAGTTTCTGTATGTGGGAGATCATAGATTTCATGAAGAGTAGGGAATGGTGTGATTAGAGAAGATTTATAGAAATGATGAGCACAGGTCAAACCATCTCTTGACCATGCCGAGAATGAGTTTGGGGAGGACCAAGCCTGGTAGAATGAAGGATTATGGAGGAAGGAGAGAAGAGGATTATTTCTAGATTTTAGGCCAAATCGGGTTTTTAACCTATCCCAAATGGATAGGCTGCTTTTGGTAATGGTAATCTGGCACACCCAGACCGCCCTGAATTTTAGGAGCATATAGGGTAAAAAACATTTTGTCTTACCCCAGATAAAATGTAAAGTTTTACGTTGTATGATGCTTAAGAAGTGTGATGTTATAGATATAGGGAGTACTCAAAAAAGATATGAGTTTTGGGACGATGGACATTTTTATCACTGTAATTCTTCCTAACCAGGCCAATGGTATGGTTGACCAATTATTGAGAAGTTTATTAAGTTGTGAAAGTATAGGTGCATAATTTGTTGCATAGAGCTACAGAGGGTTGGCTGTAAAGTTAATACCCAAGTAGGAGATAAATGTTTTAGACCAGGTAAATGGTAGAGAGTGAAGAAGTTGGGTTTGGATGGCAGGTGTCAATGATATATTTAGAGCTTTAGATTTGTGGGGGTTCATAGAAAGGCCTGATTCTTGTTCAAATTTAGAAAGGACGTTCAGAAGAGTTGGCGCTGAGGTTATGGGAGAAGCAAGGAATAATAAGATATCGTCTGCAAACAGACATAATTTATGTTGATAACCACCAAGTTCGAGTCCTTTTATGTTTGGGTTGGATGGAATGAGTTGGGCCAGGGGTTCAATTGCCAATGCAAAGAGGAGAGGGAATTGGGGGCATCCCTGCCTGGTTCCTCTCTCAACATTAATAGGATCAGATTTAAAACCCGAATAGGAGATATATGCTTTCGGGTGTTGATATAAGGCAGCTATCCATTTCAAGAAATGTGGTCCGAAACCCCAGTGATAAGGAATTGAGTGTAGATAAGGCCATGATAATGAATCAAATGCCTTTCATATATCAAATGAGAGGAAACAGGCAGGGATATGGCATAAACGAGCTGCGTGGGCCAGAAGTGTAGTTCGACGAACATTATTGTTTCCTTTTTGATCTCTATGAATAAGGGTGCCAATAATTGGATTAACTCTAGAGGATAATGTTTTGGCCAATATTTTAATATTGATATTGAGGATAGATATTGGTCTATAATTAGACCAAGATGTATCATCTGTATTGGGTTTAGGGATCATGGATATAGAAGCTGTAAGTGATTCCGTATGAAAATTACGCTCTTTGAGAAGGGAGTTAAAGGCTTCTACCATAAGGGGTAATAATAAAGATGCAAATCTTTTGTAGTAAGTTGCTGAAAGGCCTTCTATGCCTGAATGTTTATGTGATTTGAGGGATTTTATAACTTGTTCTATTTCAAATTCAGTAACAGGTTTATCAAGAGTATCTTGATGAGATGAGGAAAGGGAGGGGAGATGAATTGAAGATAGGAGTGAGGTAAGTTGAGAATGGACTAAGGTGTTCGGGTCTTTGTATAATTCAGTTAGTTTTTTATGAAATTCTTTTAAAAATTTTAGTTGATTACTGGTGTATGTATCTTTTTAAATTTTTAGACAAATAGGTTAGGGTATAGCTGGTCTTCCACAATGCCAGGGCTAGAAATGTGTTTGGTTTATCAGCTTTCATATAAAAGGTGTGCTTGGATATAAGAAATGTTTTTTCTGCTGATTCTGTTAGAAAGATGTCCAATTCTAGGAATGCTTTGACATATATAAGTTTATTCGGCTGTGTGGGTTTGGTCTGAAAGTCTCCCGAAGCTTTGTAAAGTGTGTCTTTTATTTAAGTTTTTTATGAAGTTGTTTTTGTTCTTTACGGTAGAAACCCCTCTAATATAAGGTTTTATAGCTTCCCAATGTGTCAGGGGATCTGTATCAGTGGAATTGTTGGTGATGAGATAATCTTTTATGGCCGTTTCCAATCTCTGCTGAAATTAGGAATTTCCAAGTAAACTATCATTAATATACCAAGTACGATGATTGGATCGTGGAACTAGAAATGAGAAAGATGTCATTACAGCATTATGATCCGACCATGCACATGGTATAATATGTGAGTCTATAATGAGTGCTGAAACCATAACAAAAATGTGGCCAATGCAGGAGAATTGTTTGTGGGGATGGGAATAATGAGTGTATTGTTGTTTTGTAGGATTATGTTCTCGCCAAGTGTCTAAAAGAGAATATTGCTGCAGGAGTTGTTGATATGAAGGTTTAGGGATTTTGGTTGGGACTAGGGATTTTCCAAGGAATGTATATATTATTTGGTTGGAATCACCACCAATAATAAGGGTACCTTGTTTATGTTTCAACCACCAAGAGCAAGTGTGAGAGAAATGCCAATGGGTTCTTGTTAGGTGCATAGTAAGAAACGATCGTAACATCATTATCTAGTAATGCACCTGATAAGATCAGGTATCTACCTTTGGAGTATTTAAGTTCCTTTTTAATATTAAATGGTGTTGTGCGGTGGAAAGCAATCAGTACTCCCCTTTTTTTAGTTGTGGTGGAAGCAGTAAAAACTTGGGGATATCTGCGGCCAAAATATTTTGGTGTGGATTGCTGAACAAAGTGGGTCTCTTGCAAACAATAGCTAATAGCTTGGAAAAGAAGGTAACGGCTTTAGTTCTTTTCGAAGGAGAGTTGAGACCTTGTATATTTAGTGTTAATGCATTTAAGGAAGACATTATAGATGATTGATAAGGATCAATAAGAGGGCTGCTTAATATTATTCAAAAGTTACTTCACTGGAGAAAAGAATACTAATGAGTAATGGGAAATTCAGCAAGGTAGAAGCAGTAGAAGCATATCATTGTAGATTGTATACCTTATATTATCACAGAGGAAAAATTGTATATTCAAGTGAAACTTTAAAAAAGGAAATAAGTTGTAAAAAGGAAAGGGCTCCCTATTGGAGCGAATATCCAGTGGGTGGTGAATAAACACCAACCAGTGGATATGAAGTGGTCCAAGGAGTGTTCAAATCTAAGTTGGGCACTCGAGGAATGAGTGGAGGTGCAGTGAGCTGTCTACAGTCTGCGTGTTATTAAGTAAAATTATTGAACAAAACGAGTCAAGGGTATAATGTTAGTTTAACATAACTGTAAAAATAATGCATGCTATAATGCAAGGTAGTAGAATTTAGGTTAAGCTCAAAATATATTGAAGTTAGGGATAATTGAAACTGAAAAAAAAAAACTCAAGATAATTGTAATGTTAGAATAAAAATCTTATAAATCTTATAATAACACTAGTATAGAAAATATACCATTAGATCATGTGGGGTAAAGGAAATAGAATATGTATAATATGTAAAACCTAGTCAGTCAGTCAGTCAAAAAAAAAAGGGGGGGGATATAAGATCGAATACTGAAATATCACCCATATGGTATATACAGTATATATATATATATATATATATATATATATATATATATATATATATATATATATATATATATATATATATCAGTCTGCAATGTCATCTTCTTCAGGCAGTGGTGAAGCAAAGCGACCTCTTTCATGAGGACTAAGTGGGGCTTGAGTTATTTGAGGTGCTTGGATGTCTTGAATATCTTGAGTCTGTGAGAGGGATGTTGAATTCATTCGTCATTTGGGACCATCCGTTGTTGTGGAAGATGTTGACAGGCAGAGATCTCGAAGTGTAGAAAGAAGATAATTTGCTGATTTACATATATATGAAGTTCCTTTAAGTAAAGGGAAGGGAGAAAGGAAATCTCCAGCGATATTTTATTTGATGATATTTAAAAACTTGCAAATGTGGTTTCATTTCTTTGTGTTTAAAGAGAGATAGTTGAGATAAGTCTTGAAAGACTTGGTATTTATGGCCCTGAAAAATTAAATAGTCTTTGTTTCTTGCAGCTGTCATTATTTGTTCTTTTGTGTGAAAATAATGCATTTTTATAATTATAACTCTAGGGGGCCCATCTTCTTTATGTGCAGATAAAGCTCTGTGTATTCGATCTGTTTCCAATCTTCCTAATGGAATGGATGGAACAAGTTCTTGAAAAAGTGTTGTAACAGTTGATCGTAGATCCTCTATTTCTTCATGAATGCCAAAGATCTCATCTACTCTCTGCTCAAGTGTAGATGTGCTTCTTCCGACCTCACAGATCTCCCGTGTTAGTTTATCAGTAGGGATGAGCTTTCTGTTCGGGTTGAACACGAGTTCGACTCGAATATTGGCTGTTCGCCCGTTCGCCGAAAACTGAACATTATGGGCCATTTGCACCAAATTCGAGCGGCGCATAACGGCCCATAATGCACTGCGGGAACGCAGTGCATTGTTGTATGATGATTGGCCAGAGCATGCACCATGACCTGCATGCTTTAGCCAACCACAGCTCCCTCAGCTAAGAGAGCCATAATTGGCCAAAGGCAGGGTGCCTTTTGCCAATCATGGCTCAGGGGGACTAAGGCCACGCACCACACTATATAAGGCCGCCTGCAGGTCAGCCTCGTGTAGTGTGTCGTTGCCGACGTGGACGGAGTTAGCTGCAGTGTATTTAATATATATATATATATATATATATATATATATATATATATATATACAGTCAGTCGCATGGTGATCCTGCCAGTAACCGTCACATGGTGATCCTGCCAGTAACCGTCATCACCGTGCCAGGCGCATCCCCAGGCGCATGCGCACACAGTGACAGCCTATTTAAACCTGCTGCAGTTGTATGCAAGTTGCTGGATTATCATCAGCTCCCTGTGTTCCCAGTACCTGCTTCATGCATCTGACTTCCTGGTTCCTGTTTACTACTCGGCTTGCCTGACTCACCCTGATCTCCGCCTGCATCGACCTCTGTCTTGGACTTGACTACGCTCCTGTCTGTACCCCTGCACCTTTGCTTGTCTGATCGGTTTTGACCCCTGGCTACTGACCTTGTTCCTGATTAAACCTATTGTGCCTCTTCCGGACTGCTCCTATGGTTCATGACCCCTGGCCTGCCTTGACCCCGTTCCTGGTTTCTCCACTGGAATACTTCCACGCACGGTTGCCCAACACACCCAAGCGGCTCTTAGCTATCCAACCCTCAACATCCGGCAACCCGTGCACCTTTGGGCACCGTACTCCCTGTCTCACTCCCAGGGGTACGCTGCACTTAGTCGCAAGGGGCACCTTCTCAGCAATCTGGCCTCGCACCTAGAACTTGACAGTATAATCCAGCCATGACTGAGGCCGGTAGAGGTGCGTCCCCTGTGGAGGCTTTGTGCCAACAGACTTCTACTCTTGCTCAAGTAATCCAAATTCATTAAGAACTTTTCTTCCATTATCTCACCTATAACCCAAGTAACCCGTCTGCATGCTCGGTTCCTGTGGTCTCCAGAAGCGCAATCTGCCTTTGATAAGCTGAAGTCTTTGTTTACCTCGGCTCCAATCTTACAACACCCCGACCCCGCTCTGCCGTATACCCTGGAGGTTGATGCCTCTGAAGTAGCCACGGGGGCAGTTCTGTCTCAACGCCAGGGGCCCAAGTCGTTACTGCATCCCGTGGCCTTCTCTTCACAAAAGATGAGCCAGTCCGAGAGAAACTATGATGTGGGTGATAGAGAACTCTTGGCCATTAAGACTGCTCTGGAGGAGTGGAGATATCTCCTCAAAGGTGCCTCTCATCCCATAATGATATTTACGGACCACCGAAACCTAGAGTACCTCGGCACTGCTAAGCGGTTAAGACCTCGACAGGCACGGTGGGCTCTGTTCTTTGCCAGATTCAACTTCCACATAACCTTCCGCCCTGGATCTAAGAATGGGAAGGTGGATGCTCTGTCCAGAATGTTCTCTGACACTCCCGAGGAGGTGGCTCCCAGCACCATCCTGTCACCACAGAACTTTCTTATGATTCAACCTGACCTAAGCTCCTCACTCAGACAGGCTTCCACCCACTGCTCAGAACCAGAAGCCTCTTCCCTAAGAAACTTGGATGGGTTTCTTCGTTCCCAGGACAAAATCTTTGTCCCACAGCAAACCAGAATCCAGGTCCTAAGGACTCTGCATGACCATCAACTCGCTGGCCATTTCGGGGTGCGAAAAACGATGGAGCTGGTCCAACGATCTTTCTTGTGGCCGTCCCTAAAGTCCTGATTGTAAAAGGTACGTTGATTCCTGTACCATCTGCCAGCAGAATAAGGGGTCCAACGTCAAATCTTGGGGTCTGTTATGTCCACTGTTTGTGCCAGAACAGCCATGGAAAGAAATTTCAATGGACTTTATCGTAGAGTTACCTCCCTCAGAAGAATTCACGACTATTCTAGTAGTCATGGATCGTCTGTCCAAAATGGCTCAGTTTCTGCCCATGCAGGGTACATCATCTGCCACAGATACGGCAAAGACTTTCATGAAGGAAATAGCCAGACTACATGGCTTACCTAACAGTATTGTTTCTGATAGAGGGGTACAATTTACCTTCAGATTCTGGAAAGAGCTCTGCAAAATGCTGTCAATCAAAATACATCTATCTTCTGCTTATCATCCCCAGAGCAACGGTCAAACTGAAAGAACAAACCAAACCTTAGAACAATATCTACGCTGCTTCTACTCTTTTTCCCAGGACGATTGGATCACCTTACTCCCGTGTGCGGAGTTCGCATATAACAATTCAGTTCATGCAACTACCAATCAATCTCCCTTCTGGGCCAACTATGGGTTCCATCCCTCATTTCTGCCCTATATCATTCCGGAGACCTCAGTTCCAGCAGTTCAGGAAAGAATTAACGCTATCCAGGTTAATTATCAGACCCTCTAGATGATCATGCAGAAGGCCCAGGAGGACTACAAAAAGCAGTATGACAAAAGGAGGAAAAATCCTGTGTTTAAGGTGGGAGATAGAGTATGGCTCTCTTCAGCAAATCTGAAACTTCCTTGTCCCTCCCAGAAGTTGGGTCCTAGGTTTATCGGGCCTTTTACAATTAAACGAGAAATCAACCCAGTGGCATTTGAACTAGTATTACCAGGGTCCTATAAAATACATCCAGTATTTCATGTGTCTTTGCTTAAAACTGTTGTCTCTAGTCCCTTTCCAGGAAGAGAAGAAGTTCCTCCTCCTCCAGTCTCAGTGGGAGATGAAACTGAATATGAAGTGGAAGCCATTCTGGACTGTCGACGGAGAGGTAGGACAATTAAATTTTTTATTAAATGGAAAGGTTAATGCTATGGAAGAAAATTCTTGGGAACCAGCAAGAAATATTCATGCTCCCAGACTGTTGCAGTTGTTCCGAGGTCGCCATCCTGAGAAATGGGCCCGATTGGGCATCCGGAGGCTGCCCCCTTGGGGGGGGGCACTGTCAGGGAAATAGTATTAGGACTGGTGATCCTGCCAGTAACCGTCATCACCATGCCGGGCGCATCCCCAGGCGCATGCGCACACAGTGACGGTGTTTGGCGCCCTCTGGCCTATTTAAACCTGCTGCAGTTGTATGCAAGTTGCTGGATTATCATCAGCTTCCTGTGTTCCCAGTACCTGCATCTGACTTCCTGGTTCCTGTTTACTACTCGGCTTGCCTGACTCACCCTGATCTCCCCCTGCATCGACCTCTGGCTTGGACTTGACTACGCTCCTGTCTGTACCCCTGCACCTTTGCTTGTCTGATCGGTCTTGACCCCTGGCCTGGCTACTGACCTTGTTCCTGATTAAACCTATTGTGCCTCTTCCGGACTGCTCCTATGGTTTACAACCCCTGGCCTGCCTTGACCCTGATCCTGGTTTCTCCACTGGAATACTTCCACGCACAGTTGCCCAACGCACCCAAGCGGCTCTTAGCTCTACAACCCTCAACATCCAGCAACCTGTGCACCTTTGGGCACCGTACTCCCTGTCTCACTCCCAGGGTTACGCTGCACTTAGTCGCAAAGGGTGCCCTCTCAGCGATCCGGCCTCACACCTAGAACTTGACAATATATATATATATATATATATATATATATCCACTGTATCCAGTTTAGCTAGATCTGACTGCAGTCTGTTCCTGGTGTACTGTCTCCAATAGACTTCAAGCAGGCAGGTGATTCAGTTAGCTGCAGTGTATTTAATATATATATATACAGTCATATATATATATATATATATATATATATATATATATATATATATATATATATATATATATATACAGTCATATATATATATATATATATATATATATATATATATATATATATATATATATTTTTTATATATATATATATATATATATATATATATATATATCTATATCTCTCTCTCTCTCTCTCTCTCTCTCTCTATATATATACACTGCATACAGTTTAGCTATATCTCACTGCAGGCCGTTCCTGGTGTACTCTTTCTAATATACTTCGGGCGGTGTACACAGTATACAGTGCTGTGCACCCATAGTGCAGTTGCTCATACTTTTCTGGTAGTCAATACAGTACACCAATAGTTGTTATTAAACTTCTGTTGGTGTACACAGTACCGTCATTCACCCCTAGTGCAGTTGCTACTACTTTCCTGGTGATGTACACAATACATACAGTGCACCCATAGTTGTTATTAAACCTCTGTTGGTGTACACAGTACCGTGCAGCCCTAGTGCAGTTGCTACTACTTTCCTGGTGGTGTACACAGTACACAATACAGTGTAGTTTTTTTGCTAAACAAAATTTATAGCATGTCTGGAAGGTCACCAAGGAGAGGCAGACGCTCACAGGCCACTAAAAGAGGGCAAGCAGGCTCTGTGTCTACAGTTGACAGTGCTGGTCATGGACACGGTGCATCCTCAGCATGTGGCTGTGGGGCACGCTTGTCCTTTTTTCCTGCAGCTGGCCGTGTTATTGAGCCACAACATGCAGAAGATTGATGGAATGGATAACAAAGCCCTCCTCATCCTCCTCATCCTCCTCATCCTCTGTCACCCAGGCATAGAGAAGCTTGCCTGCCAATGCAGCTGCCAAAGCGGCCTATTCCATCGGCTCCATGTCAACAGTCACTCCTTCCCTAGCCCCACCATCATGCATTGAGGAGTCCCCCAAACTATTCAACCACAGTGTCGGGTACATGCTGCAGGAGGATGCGCAGCAATTTGAAGGCTCCGATGCTGGTACCTAGGTTGAGGAAGGGAGTAACATCAGCCTAGAGAGAGGGGGTGCCCAAGAAGGTCAAGAAACTGGCAGTCATGTTCCCCAAGCTGCAGCATACTGCCAAGTTTGCTCCAGTGATGAGGAGGGAAGGGATGATAAGGTCACTGACTCAACTTTGGTGCCTGATAGAAGAGAGGAGGAGGCACATCTCCAATGAGGTAGGATGCCCTCCAGGGGGCAGCTAAAGGGCAGCCACCCTAATACATCACACTGCAGAGCTAAGCAGGTGTAGGGCACTGCTGACTCCCCGCATATTTTGAAAAGTTTTTTGGTGTGGGCCTTTTTTGACACGTGTGCAGCATTTCGCACCATTGCCGTTTGCAACATATGTCTGAAGCGTATCAAGTGTGGCCAAAACAGCAGCTGCTTGGGCACCAGATGCTTTACCAGACATATGATGACCTCCCATGCAGTCCGTTGGCAACAACACTTAAAAGACCCACATCAAAGAACAAGGCGGACCTCTCCTTGCTCCTCATCAGCTGGGATCTCCAACCCCACTATACCTCCAGTCCTCTCAGAAACCAGGCATACAAAAAGGAATCCAAGTATTTCTACCAGGATTCAAAAGGTGGCTACTTCCACAAGAGAAAGTCTAGGTCAGAATTTGGTTCTGATAAAATTACAAAATGTATTAATGCCAGTTTGGGCACAAGCTACATGGTTTTTAAGTGCAACTGGTATAAAACACACACAACTTCATACATCATACTTTTCAAGGTTCCCTCCAATAAGAGAAATCACCCAAAAAGAAAATGATGCTTGGACACAAAAAGGCAAGAAAAAACACATATACACAAAAATACACACAAACAGACAAAAAAAAACAAAAAAACACAGAAAATCCGGACACCAGCTTATTTACATTCACAGGGAAGCTGCCAAGCGAAGAAATCTCATCGTTGCAAAGGGTATATTAAAATGGTTGATACCATATTCCATTAAGGAAAAATACATTACAGATTCCCTGTGAATGGCCCCCGGGGGAAGGGACAGGAAATTTTAACCCTTGAAACAAAAATTGAAAATTCAGTATAAAGATTACAAAATGGATCTCACTGGCTGACTTGTGGTTAGAGACTAACGCTTATTTAATCACGAAAGGAGAGTGTCCTTGAGTTGCAAAACATTACACTATCAGGTGATTGTCATTGCGTTTTAACTAAGAACATTAATTGTCCCTACAAGCAGACTGTTGATCATTGAAAGATGCCCCTCTAAATGTAATCAAAATGACGTGGTAAATAGGGGTGCAGCAGCTGGTTGACAAAATCACTTTATATAGGGTATGAAAAGTAATGTCCCGTGACAGAAAATATACAGCAGACAGCTGATGATGGCTTCGATGACTTCAATACACTGATTGATAATTTCTGCCCGAGATGATATTTAAAAAGTCTAGTTGCGTTACAGCTAGATAGTCGAGCCATGGCTTTAACACACAGTCTTTATCCAATGGATACTGTCTGGTAGTTCAAGGGAAACAGGCAATGGAGTGTGTCAATACGTTACCACCCTGTGGATTATCATGGTTGATGTGTCCCCTTCACATTCTTGCACAGGCTTGGTCAGTGCTGTAACAGTGCCTCCATAGCGGCTCTCGTGATGAGGGACAAGCCGATCCTTACCACTTAAAAAACAAAATAAGTGCAGCGCAAAAAGAAAAACTAAAAATGAAAGAAGAATAAAAAGTCCAATAATAAATTGATTCATTCAAAAGTTCATAACTTTTGATTGAATCAATTTATTATTGGACTTTTTATTCTTCTTTCATTTTTAGTTTTCTTTTTGCGCTGCACTTATTTTGTTTTTTGATTGTTACTGAGGTTGGTGTTATCCTTTAGTGTTCAGCTTGCATCAATAGTTTTGAGTTTAGTTTGTGCTGATTGCTCCTTAATTTAGATCCTTACCACTTGACTCACACACATCGTGTTGTTCGGGTGGATATAAGACAAGCGTCTCCGATCCCATCTCCAATCCCGCGGTTTAGCTTGAAAGGTGCATAGCGTAAGCTGGCGTCACGTGACCGCTGTGACGTCAACGCGTTTCGCTAGAATGATTAGCGTAGCTTCATCTGGACTTAATGGGGATGGGGCTGTTGGTTCCTTTTATTGGTAAAGCCTTCCGACAGCACCACCCTTTGTTTTCTAAAAGGAATATGTGCAACTCAAAATTCAACTTTCTGTATGAAATAATCCACACTGAGACTGAGCAGATATCCCAATTGCTGCTAGTAGTAGTCACTGTCACTCACTTTCCATCTCTTGCTCATCCACGTCATTGAAATCATAGAGTCTCTACCACATTATCTCTCCTGATATAAAATAAATAATAAAAAAGGTTATCAAAATAACGTAAATCACCCGTTTATATCCTCACACAGTCACCAAAATTCCTCAGGGCAACATCGGTCCAGACTTGGTGACATGTGTGTAGATATTAAACAGGCAAATAAACCACATAGACAAAAGAGAGACAGAGAGACTGACAATGACATAAACAAGACCTGGCAGGAGGCAGGGACAGTGGGGCTTATCTATGTACCCTACTACCTACGGTAGTAGTGGGTAAGTTAGTAATTTAGTAATACAGGAGCACAAAAGGGACCAAGGATTAGATATTGGAATCATAGTTGTTTACCAACTTACATAAAAGAATCAAATAGGGGAAAAGAAGGAGAGAAAGTGAATCAAGGGGTTCAGGTTTCAAGGAAGACCTGGAGATTTAACTCCGTGTTGAGTCCAAGGGGGGAAGGGATCCCAACCGATCCACCTCTTCTCCTTCTGCAAGAGGATGCGGTTGAAATCCCTTCTTCTCAAAGATAATTTAAGTACATTGATGCCCTTAACCTTCAGGCCATCAGGTTTCCCTTGGTGACAAAAGGAGAAATGCTTCGCCAACGGTATTTCTTGGGATTTGATTGGGTCTTTTTCTTTTCCCCTTTGATCTCTCGCAAATGCTCACCAATCCGAGTCTTTAAAGATCTTTTTGTTTTACCAATATAGATCTTTGGACAAGGGCAGGTGAGCATGTAGTTTACTCTACTTGTGGAACAGTTAATGAGATCACATATCTCAAAGGAGTGCTGTTCACGGGCTGTTCTGTCCACAAAGGGGCAGATTTGTCATCTGTTGCAGGGGAACATCCCCTTACTTCTAGGATAATCAGATATTCCTTTGTAAATTCAGAATGAATCACGATATCACCAAGTTTTTTGCCCTGCTAGCCACTAAATTGGGCGAGGTTCCCTCAATCTCCGTCAACCCAGGGCCATACAACAATATGCCCCAGTGTTTCTCCAATACTCCGCAAACTCCCACTGAGCCCCATAGGAGTTGATTACTCTTACTGGGCCGGGATCAGAATGTTTTTTGGTCTTCGACTTGGATTCCAAGGAAAGAAGACTCTTTCTATCTCGGCATGCTGCTTTGGCCCTGACTTTCCGAATTTGTCCATGGGAATACCCCCGCTCACAGAATCTGGTATAAATTCAGCATTTTCTTTTCTAAGATCTTTTTTCCTGGTGCAGTTCCTTTTTATTCTTAGAAATTGGCCCACCGGAATCCCGTTCTTAAGCCAGGGGGGATGATGGCTATCAGCCCTTAACAAAGTATTAGCCGCTGTTTTCTTGCGCTAGGTACACGTGCACAATCTGCCCTCTTCAATCGATATCTGCAGATCGAGGAAGGGCATCTGCTTGTCATCAACAACATAAGTCAAATGAATGTTACGATTGTTATTGTTTAATAAGTCCATGAACATATGTACCTCATCCCTGGTGCCCTTCCAGACAACAAAAACATTGTCTATATACCTCAACCATGTATGCACATGTTCTGCATACATGGGTGACGTAAACACATCTTCCTTCTCCCAAAGGCCAAGATGGAGGCACGCGTCCCTCTGATTTTCTGATAATACTGTGAGGAAAACTGAAAGAAATAGTTCATCAAAGCGAACTCCAATAATTCAATTAGAAATTCATTATGTGGACCAAATTCGGGGTAGCCTGATTCAAGGAACCTCCTTATTGCCTGAACACCACACTCGTGTGGAACTGAGGTGTATAGAGAATCAACATCCACCCCCAGTAGGAGAAGGCCTCTCAGAAACTTGCACTGAGAGGAATGAAGGTATAGAAATAGGTGTCCCAAGTACTTGCGGTCAATCTGCTAGCGGTACACCAACACCAGAATTTAGCAGGCAAATTTCCCTACCCCAGTTGCTAAACCGTCAAAAGACATTCGGTCCCAGCCATCCACATGCGCAGTGTCTGAATGCTAGCTTGGCCAAATTGCTATCACTGCAACTGCTGCCTTTTCAGCTGGTAGACTTTGCCCCCTTCTTGAATTTGTGGAATCTGCGGTACCTCAGTGGCAGGTTCCCAAATGCCATTTCTTTTCACGGAAGCCCATTCCGGCTCTCTACTAGCATGTGGAAGCCTCCCTGATCCTGCAAAGCCTGTGAAAGGACTCTAGAATTTGTGGTATCAAGGAGAGGGATCATTACTGGCTGGCAACCCTTCTTGATCCAGGTTACAAGGGTAAGGTTGCAGAACTTATCCAGCCTTCGCAGATGGAGCAAAGAATTAAACATCTTTGGGAGGCCTTGCAGAAAGGTTTGTGCAATGGGTTTCCAGAGCCTGGGAGGTTACAATTTCCTGATGCTGGACAAAGTGTTGCTGAGGCTTCGTTCAGTCACAGAAATAGCGGTGGAGAAGGTGGCCAGCTGACTGATGCCTTCAGGCAACTCTTCAGTCCTCAGCGCCCAGGTCTGATTGGTTCCAGCAACCATTGCCAGCGTCTGAATTACATGGTGCAGGAATATCTAGGGGCAAGATCAGACTTGGAGACCTTTCCACCAGAACATCCACTGGGTTACTGGGTCCTGAGGATGGACCCTTGGCCAGAGCTTGCTCAATATGCAATTGGGCTACTGGCCTGTCCTGCATCCAGCGTTCTTTCTGAACCCACATTCAGTGCTGCTGGAGGCTTTGTAATCGATCACAGAGTGCGCCTGTCCACAGACTCTGTTGATCGGCTCACATTCATAAAAATGAATCAATCTTGGATTACCAGCTACCAAGCACCTGATGCTGATGTAACCGAATTATTTTTCTATTGATGTGTGATCCCTTGAAGACTGCATATGCTGAGTGAACATCCTATTATGCTGAGTGACTATCCTATTCCTCCTCAATTTACATAATAATGATGGCTTCTAAGAATATTTTTGGTTCAGGGCACCACCACCACTACCTAAGGCCCAATTTTTCTGCCCCTGTTTAACAGGGGTGTGTAATTACAATTTTGATCAAATATTTAACAGCAGGGCTCATTTCTGCGCTCAACAAGAGTATCTGTGAGGGGTTGCAGTGTTGTGGCACCACCACAACTACCAATGGCCCAGTTTTTTCTGCCCCTGTTTAACAGGGGCGTGTAATTACAATTTTTCATCAAATATTTAACAGCAGGGCTTGTTCCTGCGCTCAACAAGAGTATCTGTGAGGGGTTGCAGTGTTGTGGCACCACCACTGCCTAAGGCCCAATTTTTGAGCCCCTGTTTAACAGGGACGCATATTTACAATTTTTGATCTAATATTTCACAGCGGGGCCTGTTCCTGCGCTCAACAAAAGTATCTGTGAGGCTTTACAGTGTTGTGCCGCCACCACTGCCTAAGGCCCAATTTTTCTGCCCCTGTTTAACAGGGGCGTGTAATTACAATTTTTGATTTAATATTTCACAGCAGGGCCTGTTCCTGCGCTCAACAAAAGTATCTGTGAGGCTTTACAGTGTTGTGCTACCACCACCACCTAAGGCCCAATTTTTCTTCCCCTGTTTAACAGGGGCATGTCATTACAATTCTTGATATAATATTTCACAGCAGGGCCCGTTCCAGCACCCACCAAGAGTAACTGTGAGGGCTTACAGTGTTCTGGTACCACCAACACCTAAGGCCCAATTCTCCACAGAGTGTATAGGGCAGGCCGTATAGTATATACAGGCGGTCCCCTATTTTTAAACATCCGACTTACAAATGACTCCTACTTACAAACAGAGGGAGACAACAGAAAGTGAGAGGAAATCTATTCCTAGGAAGGGAAATTCTCTCCTGTAAGAGTTAATATGAGAAAAAGGTGTCTCCCCACTGATGCTTTATCACCAATCCTTGTTTCCCTAATAACCCAAAATTTTCATAAACCAATTGTCATTGGGACAGAAAGTGAGGTGAAATCTTCTGAACAGGGTCACAGACAGCAAAACAAATCATACAGGGGTAATGATAACCCTTCCCTATGTTATCCAAAAAGCTTAAAAATAGATTTTTTGGCTGGAGCTACGCTTACAAAATGTACCTGTTCCAAATTACAAACAGATTCAACTTAAGAACAAACCTACAGTCCCTGTCTTGTTTGTAACCCGGGGACCGCCTGTATACTGCTGCTGTTCAGAGTATATAGGGCCTGGGGGCCCCACACCTTTTTTTTTTTTAATTTGGGTGCGGGGTTCACCTTAATATCCATACCAGACCCAAAGGGCCTGGTAATGGGCTGGGGGGGACAACAATACATTACAGCCGTAAGCAGTTTTAAATGACTTTTTTCCTTTAGAAATGTAATTTTGTGCAGGGACTGTTCTAAACATGGGAAAAATGTGCCACTTTACAGGCATACTATAGACACCACCCAGGCACAATATTTAAATTAATATTACACTTTTATTGTTTCACTTTAAGCATTATTAAAATCATTGCCCCCGAAAAAATGCCCATTTTTGAAACTTTTTTTTGCATTGATACATGTCCCCTGGGCCAGGACCCGGGCCCCCAAACACTTTTTATGTCAATAATTTGCATATTAGCCTTTAAAATTAGCGCTTTTGATTTTTAACATTCGAGTCCCATAGACTTTAACGGGGTATGTGCGTTTGCACAAATTTTTGGTCTGTTTATATGTTCTGCCACAAACCGAACTGGGGGGTGTTCGGCTCATCCCTATTTATCAGTAATAGCATCTGAGGTATTCTGTAATGCTTTATGTAATACCCGTTCAAATTGGGAAAGTAGGTCTGAACCTATTTGATTATTATGTAGAGTAATAGGAGACAAATTCAAGTCATATTCAGTCTCACCACAGTGCGCTGAAGAGGGAGACCTGTGATGCTGCTGTGTAACAGTCTGTGAGGAGAGATGTGATGGTGCCATGCCATTTTAGATACCATTTTAATCAGCTTTCCCTGAGGCTTTGTTGTTTTAAGCTTCGCTTTTCACCAAAATGTGCCCACAAGTTTCAGGAATTAATGGGATTAATGCGGTGATTTGGGGAGGTTATGGTCAGGTGTGACTCTGCTTAAACGGCTGTCTGGTGCCGGTCAGTGTGGAGCTCTAAGCAGACATGTCCTGCTTAGCTGGCTTCGCGCATGTGCCCCACCATAAAGTACTATACTAATACTAAGTCAAAGAAGTAGTACTGACACTTAATGACCTCCAAGATGAAAAAGGAGATACAGTAGGTCCTCAATGAGCATAGGCCAACTCCTCTACATGTTTTGCGGATAACAACAGCTTCTTCACAAGGAGTAGTTTCACTGAAAATCTAATGCCCCATACACACGGTCAGACATTGATCGGACATTCCAACAACAAAATCCATGGATTTTTTCCAATGGATGTTGGCTCAAACTTGTTTTGTCTACACACGGTCGCACAAAGTTGTCGGAATTTCCGGACACCAAGAACGCGGTCACGTACACCACGTACGATGAGACTATAAAAGGGCAGTTCAGAACCAAGCGCGGCACCCTTTGAGCTCCTTTTGCTAATCTCGTGTTAATAAAAGTTTAGTGAGAGACGATTTGCACTTTTTCAGACTTGTGGTTTTCAGATCATTTTCTGCTGTTCAGTTTGTGCTTGTGGGTTTGTATCTGGTCTTCAGTGCGTGCAGCAAGTACAATTGACTTGTTTGTTACTGATTTTCAGGTCGCTCTTCACAGGCCTTGCTGTTCTTCAGTGCGTTCTGTTAGTTCGTTCTGAGCAGCCATGTTGCGTATACGTACTCATCGTAGAGTTCGTGCTTGGTGTTGGGGTCCTTACTTTGACACAAGTCCAGTCCATGAACAGGGTGGGGAGAAGTTCATGGACCAAGAATTGGTTGCTCCAGCGTGACCAGTTCTGTCACATGCCTTTGCTCCGTGAGATCCATGAGAATAATCCTGGAACTTTCTCTGGATGACGGAGGCAAGCCATTACTCCGAAGCAGAGGCTAGTCGCCACCCTGCTGTACTTGGCTACGGGGAGAAGCCTGCAGGACCTTAAGTTCTCAACAGGCATCTCACTCCAAGCTCTGGGGATCATTATCCCGGAGACCTGTTCTGCCATTATCCAGGTCCTGCAGAAGGAGTATATGAAGGTAAGATTGTTATCCTTTACATCACTTTTTATTGTATTTAATGTTTACTAATGCATTGTATTTCTTTCATCATTCCCTAATTATCATGATTGTAATATGCTGTGAATGTCCCCTTTGTTCTCATGCATGCTGGATTTTTATGCAATTTTTTTTTGTCCTTCATACATATTTGCCTTCACTTACCTCCCCAGCATGCTTTCCTGGGCCTATATTCACCTCATGTAGTCACTTAACAATGTATTTTGTCAGCTCCATAGTAGTGCTTTACCCTAAATACCCCCTAAAATGTTGTAAATTGTGATGTGTGCTTTAAATTCAGGCAGAGTGCCAGAGGCTTTTTTTGGGGGGTCCTAAAATTATTTGGAACCCTCCCTCCCCCAACTGCTAACTCAGCTGATACCGATCCTCTATCTGCTGACTTTGCCAAACCCATACACACTATACCCACCTCTTTTGTGGTCAGATTTATGGATGAATTCCCCAAAGCATGTAGTGCAAGGGCCTGCCTGAATACTTTCAAATGATACTGTTTAAAGTTTTTCTATCCTATTATTATCTTTGTATTATGACACTTATTACCTGTCCAGTAGGGATGAGCCGAACACCCCCCTGTTTGGTTCTCACCAGAACGTGCGAACAGGAAAAAAGTTCGCTCGAACACGCGAACACCGTTAAAGTCTATGGGACACGAACATGAATAATCAAAAGTGCTAATTTTAAAGGCTTATATGCAAGTTATTGTCATAAAAAGTGTTTGGGGACCCGGGTCCTGCCCCAGGGGACATGGATCAATGCAAAAAAAAGTTTTAAAAACGGCCCTTTTTTCTGGAGCAGTGATTTTAATAATGTGTAAAGTGAAAAAATTAAAGTGTAATATCCCTTTAAATTTCATACCTGGGGGGTGTCTATAGTATGCCTGTAAAGGGGCGCATGTTTCCCTTGTTTAGAACAGTCTGACAAAATGACATTTCGAAGGAAAAAACCCATTTAAAACTACTCGCGGCTATTGCATTGCCGACAATACACATAGAAGTTCATTGATAAAAACTGTCTCTTGTCATTTTAAACATTTTTGACAGTTTTTTGAATAAGAAGAAAAGAGAAGAAGAGAAGAAGGAAGAAGAGAAGAGGATGAAGAAGAAGATGAAGAGAAGAGTGGGAGCCTCTCCCCATGCCATGGGGGCGGAGCAGCCCGAGGAGAAGAAGATAGAAGATGCCGTCAAAAACTGTCTCTTGTCATTTTTAACATTTTTGACAGCTTTTTAGTGAAATGGTAGGGGTAAGTACCCCCTTACCATTTCACACAGGGGGGGGCGGGATCTGGGGGTCCCCTTGTTAAAGGGGGCTTCCAGATTCCGATAAGCCCCCCGCCCGCAGACCCCCACAACCACCGGCCAGGGTTGTGGGGATGAGGCCCTTGTCCTCATCAACATGGGGACAAGGTGTTTTGGGGTGCTACCCCAAAGCACCCTCCCAATGTTGAGGGCATGTGGCCTGGTACAGTTCAGGAGGGGGGGGGGCGAACTCTCATCCCCCCCTCTGCTGCCTGCCAGGTTGCGTGCTCGGATAAGGGTCTGGTATGGATTTTTGGGGGGACTCCCACGTCATTTTTTTAAAAAATTTTGGCCGGGGTTCCCCTCAATATCCATACCAGACCTGAAGGGCCTGGTATGGAATTTAGGGGGACTCCCACGTCATTTTTTTTTTAAATTTTGGTTCGGGGTTTCCCTGTGGGGAATTCCCATGCCATTTTTATCAATGAACTTCTATGTGTATTGTCGGCAATGCAATAGCCGCGGGTAGTTTTAAATAGGTTTTTTTCTTTGAAATGTCATTTTGCTGTCAGACTGTTCAAACACGGGAAACATGCACCCCTTTACAGGCATACTATAGACACCCCCCAGGTACGAAATTTAAAGGGATATTACACTTTAATTGTTTGACTTTAAGCATTATTAAAATCACTGCTCCTGAAAAAACGGCCGTTTTTAAAACCTTTTTTTGCATTGATCCATGTCCCCTGGGGCAGGACCCGGGTCCTCAAACACTTTTTATGACAATAACTTGCATATAAGTCTTTAAAATTAGCACTTTTGATTTCTCCCATAGACTTTTAAAGGGTGTTCTGCGGCATTCGAATTTGCCGCGAACACCCCAAATTGTTCGCTGTTCTTCAAACTTGCGAACAGCCAATGTTCAAGTCAAACATGAGTTCGACTCGAACTCGAAGCTCATCCCTACTGTCCAGTGGGCTGCCAATAGTGTAAATTAAGGAGGGGCTGGCCAAAGTAATACACATTATTTAGGCATTCATCTCTCAATGAAGTGGAGAGGGTTACCTGTCCAAAACATCTCCCCCCATAATTTTTTTTAAAATGGGCCATGGGGGGAGAATCTGATAGGTGGACCTTATACCTTTGTTTTTAAATACTCCCTAAATAAATGTTATACTGATGTTGGCCAAGAATGTTTGTGTCTAATCTGATTTCCATGTTTATGTGCAAAATGATTAATTTATTTTTCTTGTTTGACTCCACAGTTTCCTTCCAACCCACAGGAATGGCAGACTGTGGCCTCCCACTTTGCCCAGCGGTGGGACTTTCCTAACTGCGGAGGGGCAATTGATGGGAAACACATCCACATCATCCCACCACCCAACTCGGGGTCATACTATTACAACTACAAGGGGTGCAATAGTATTGTGATGTTGGCGGTGGTGTTGGCTACTTACGAGTTCCTATACGTGGGCAAGAATGGCCGGATGTCAGATGGTGGAGTCATCGCCCAGACGGAGTTCTACAGGCGTCTCCAGAATGGCAGCTTGGACTTGTCACCTCCAGAAGACAATGCGGAAGGACTCCCATTCGTCTTCATTGAGGATGAAGATTTTGTGCTGGGGGACCATCTTATGCGGCCATTCCCTATGAGGACCCTCACCCCGGACCAGAGGGTTTTTAATTACCGGCTGGCCAGAGCCAGAAGAGTAGTGGAGAACACGTTTGGAATAATGGCCAGCCGGTTCCACCTATTTCTTACACCCATACACATGGCGGAGTATAAACTTAATCACATCATCCTGGCTTGCTGCATTCTCCACAACTTTTTAAGGAGAAATTCTGTGAATTATGCTGGCTCAGTTGGGCCTGAAGCCAGAGTTATTAATCTCAATGAACCAACCCTGATGGCGCTTGAAGCTGGCCATCCTGGCTTGCCCCCCCTGAGTGCCCGTGAGGTCCATATAAGATACATGGAATACTTTGTGGGTAGGGGGGCCATTAATATGTCAGACAATGTCTGAGACATTTTTTAACCGGTTCCCGGCCAGCGCACGACGATGTACGTCAGCAGAATCGTACGGCTGGGCAAATGGGCGTACCTGTACGTCCATTTGGATTCCCCGCCGTGCCATTGCATGTGCGCCGCCGGCGGCACGCGCGCTTGCCGGCCGGGAGCTCTGTGAGTCGGGTTGCGGGTCCCGCGAACTCGATCACCGCGGGGATACCCACGATCGCCTTACGGAGAGGACGAATGGGGAGATGCTGATGTAAACAGCATCTTCCCGTTCTGCCTAGTGACAAGTGTCACTGATCACTGCTCCCTGTCATCGGGAGCAGTGATCAGTCTAGTGATACACACAGCCCAACCCCTCTACAGTTAGAAAACACTCCCCTAGTACTGATTAACCCCTCCCCACCCCCTAGTGGTTAACCCCTTCACTGCCAGTGTCATTTACACAGTAATCGGTGCATTTTTAATCGCACTGATCGCTGTATAAATGACAATGGTCCCAAAAATGTGTCAAAAACGTCCGACATGTCCACCATAACGTCGCAATCACAATAAAAATCGCTGATCGCCGCCATTACTAGTAAAAAAAAATGATTAATAAAAATGCCATAAAACTATCCCCTATTTAGTAAACGCTATAACTATTGCGCAAACCAATCAATAAACGCTTATTGCGATTTTTTTTTTTACCAAAAATATGTAGAAGAATATGTATCAGCCTAAACTGAAGATAAAAATGTTTTTTTATATATTTTTTGGGGGATATTTATTATAGCAAAATGTAAAAAATAATGCGTTTTTTTCAAAATTGTCGCTTTTATTTTGTTTATAGCGCAAAAAATAAAAATTGCAGAGATGATTAAATACCACCAAAATAAAGCTCTTTTTGTGGGAAAAAAAGGACGTCAATTTTGTTTGGGAGCCACATCGCATGACCGCGCAATTGTCAGTTAAAGCGACGCAGTACCGAATCGCAAAAAGTGCTCTGGTCAGGAACGGGGTAAATTCTTCCGGGGCTGAAGCGGTTAAATTTAAAAAAAGTTTAAACTGAACAAATATTTGCTTACATTTACTGCTTGGCTTTCTTTTAGCTGACCATGACTGAAATGTGGGTCGTGAAAATGGCGTGATTGTGTAAAATTATAAAGCACTGTTGGGTGTTATTTACTAAAGGCAAAGACACTTTGCACTACAAGTGCACTTGAAACTGCACTGAAACTGCACTTGTAGTGCAAAGTGGATTTGCCCTTAGGAACAAACCCCCATTGTCACTGAAAACACCAATTTTACCACAAAAAAAGTTTATGAGCATTGAAAGAAGAAGCCACACATTGTTGATTATCAATCTTTTTAATACCAGCACAATCACATGTGCATTTATAAAAGGTTTTAAAACAAACTAACATGTTTGTTGTATAACAAATTTTTTGGTCACATTAATAAAAGTACAAATCTCCATTTAGCCTGGGTTCACACTATAACGGGCTGCGAATCGCACAGGATCGCTGTGCGTCCCTGTTCCCCGTTTCAGGGATGAATCAGGGCCAATTCTATGCCTGAATTCGGCCCTGAAACTGAGCCAAAGATGCGCAGCGTTTTTGTGCAGTGCACTCCGCAGTCGCCCCGGAGATATGTGAACATGCCAGTCACATTCTCCTGCTATGCGAATTAGATGCGGGGAAACGCACATCTAATTTGAATAGGTGTAAACCCGGGCTCAAGGTAAAACAGGCATGTTTAAAACCAACAAGAAATACACAAATCCGGAACTTACAAAGTTCAACTTTTCAAGAAAGTGAAGGCAATATCAGACATGAGCATTTATAAACTGTGTTTGATATTGCGTTCAGCAGATGGGGTGATGTCACCCCTGGAAAAGCCAAATTTTGAAGATACACACAAATTGCCGAATGTCAACATGTGCTAGCTGCCATCATGGGGGATCAATGGACGTGTTTTGTGGGTGCAACCCCTTCCTCTCAGCTACTTTATTATTGAGGAAGGGGTTGCACCCCCAAAATGCATACATTGATCTCCCGTGATGGCAGATAGCACAGGTTGACACACTGTGTGCATCTTCAAAATTTGGCTTTTCGAGAATATGTCAAAAAAACGTGCAAAAAATTTTCTGTAAAAAAAAACAGAAATAATTTGGGTTTTCGAGGGGTTTTAAACTCTCCCTAAAACATCAATGATGTTCTTCATTTTGTTTTGAACATCATCAATGTTTTGCTTGATGTTTTCCAAGTCCCTATTACACCACATGATCCCCCCGATCAGGATCTGGGCACTTTCACTGGTGAAATGACCTTCATCCAGAACATCACGATCACCTAAAAATATAGAAAAAAAACATACCATGTATTATAAATATGCCAGCATCCATTTCTTACCTGAGCATGTGGTCGCAGACACTCACCTGTTGTGGTGACAATTTCCACCACGTCTCCCTCCTCTTCCTCCTCTTGGCTTTGGGGGATTTCCCCTTCTTCCTGAGGTGAGGGGTCTGTTGTCTCCACGGATGAGTGGTGTCCTCCGAGTCTTTTCTCCCCTATGTTAAAAAAATAGGTATACTTAGCACACAGATATTTGATGGCAGAAATAGGCATATGAAACGCTGCTTGAAAGTGGGGTACAATTGTCTATTTTGGCAGAGTTCCAAGATGAAGAAATATTGTTGTCCTTTGTAAAGCTTGAATACTTACCTGTTTTGTACAAGCTTCACAGATGGAGTCACCCATATAGTATACACTGGAGCACCTGTGTGGGACCCCCTAATAAAAAGGGTGTTCTGGTGTCCCACACTAGTGCTCCAGCGTCCAGATGTGTAAACAGCTGCTGAGTGTCCTCTCCTTACACAGAATCTAGTTTGCATTTCATTCTAGTTACAAACCCATCTAGACATCAAAATAATTTTAAGAGAAGTAGGCCAGAAAAAATGTATTGAACTCCATCTGGACAGAACATGGTGTTTTATAGGCCGAACGAAAAATGTTTCCTACAAACGAATAATGTGTCCATGAACATGAAAGTTGCCATTTTAAACTGTACAACAGTAAAGAAAAGCACATGGAGCAGCACGAACGTTATAAAAATAAAGAATAGGAACACAGGACAACTACTTACTTTTTTGCAGCACTCTCCTGATCCTTCTGTACTGCTTGTGCTCCCTTAATTTGAGGTCTGACCACCGCTTCCTGAGTTGATCCTTGGATCGCCATACCCCAAAATTTCGGTGCAGACTCTTCACAACTTTCGCCATGATCTTGGCCTTTCTGACATTGGGGTTGTGGTAAGGTCCATACTTCCCGTCATAGTCGGCCCTCTTCATTATGTCGACCATCTCCACCATCTCCACAAAGGACATATTTGATGCCTTAAATCGTCTCCTCCGGGATCGTGACGTTTCTGGCTCTGGGCTTTCCTCCTCCTCGTTGCTGTAATTAGCACGCACCTGTTGTGTCTCCGCCATGTGCTCTTCCCCCACTGCGCAGAACGAGAAGGGGCGGGGAATAAACTAGAAAGAACGTCAGAGGCGGGCGGAGTTTCACGCTTGCACACTGTAGATAAAGCGTAACACGCATGCGTAGTACGTAAGATCTCTGAGCGGAGGAAGGAGTATCGGAAGCGCCGATCGTGATAACGAAGGTAACATTTAAACTTGGGCCTATACTGTTTATAGATTGAAGCCTATATTGGGACAAGATTAGGAGAATTTAGCCTAAAATTAGGGTTTGTCTTGTGTATTGCAGATAAAATGGATGGCTTTAATGACCACAACTTCCTCCCCCTGTTCATAGACAAGTACAAGGAGCTGCCCTGCCTGTGAGCGGTCAAACACCCGCAGTATAATCATAAACAAAAGAGGCAGGCAGCGCTGTAGAAACTGCTGGAGTTGGTGAAGCAACCATCCCCTATTTAAAAGCCAAAATTGGTGGCCTGAGGAGTACATATCTTAGGGAATGCAAGAAGGTCCAGGATTCCCAGAGATCCGGCGCTGCAGCAGATGACGTTTATGTCCCCAGGGTGTGGTACTATGAGAGACTTTGTTTTCTGTCAGACCAGACTGAAGTCAAGGAATCCCTCTCAACCCTTCCTTCCACTCTTCCTTCCACCCTATCTTCCAACCCAGCTGAGGCTTCCGATGTCCAACCTGGGACTTCCAGCCAGGAAGAAGTGGAGGAGCCCAGCTGGAGTCAGGTATAGCATTGTTCTACAGATTTCTGGTCAATAAATAAAGGATGTTTACTAGATGTTATTATTGATCACTAATTGCTGATTTAGTAAAGTGTTTTACATATCAGTAGACAGTAGTGGGCAAAAATAATTGGGAAAAGAATGAAAAATGCTGGGCTCAGAATGATAGTCTATTATATTTGTTAACATTCAATTTGCAACAGTCATGAGATGAAATATGTGTGTGATTGATGAAGAAAAAATGAAATCTATGTCCCTTTTTCATACACAGGAAGACCTCAGCCAGGAGGAGGCTGTGGAATGTGGCACACAGGAGGAGGCTGTGGAATGTGGCACACATGAGGAGGCTGGGGTTAGTGGCAGTCAGGAGGAGGCGGGGCTAAGTGGCAGCCAGGAGAAGGCCGGGCCAAGTAGGAGCCTGACAGAATCACAGGTCCCTCCCCTCTGCCTTCCAAACAAAAGACCAAGGAATGGGAGTCACGTGGAGGAGTCAGCACTCAGGCTGATTGTCAAAAAAAGTACTTACCGAGGCCGAAATGCCGAGAGCAGTTCACCCTTGCGACTAAGCACAGTCCGCCCCCTGGAGGTGAGACAGGGAGTGGATGCACAAAGAGGCACAGGCTACCCAGGAAGCAGGAGGCTACTGGTGTGAAGTCCTTGTCAGAGAGGAGTAGCTGTGCAGCGACTGGCAGGTGGATGATTTTCCGGAGCGGGTACAAGTGAAAGTCCAGAACCAGGTTGAGGGTCAAACACACACAGGATCAGTACATCCAATACAGGCTGAGGTAGTGTGGCAGGAAGACACAAGAGAAGGTAGTGTGGCAGGAAGACACAAGAGAAGTCCAGGATACAAGTGAAGGTTCAAGGGCAAGGAGACAGCAGGCAGGTCCGGGTCACAGGCAGAGGGTCAAACACTGGAGAGGAGCGGAATCCGAATAACAAGCCAAGGGTCAGGTTCAGGAGACAAGCAGAATAGTCCAGGTCAATCCGGGTCAAAAGCAGGTAATCAGGTAACAACAGGAAGCAGAGATACACAGGAGCTGAAGACAAACCAGCAATTGGTCTGTGTGCCAGAGTCCTTTTTATAGGCCAGCCCAAGGGTCACGTGGGGCATGTGCTAGTGCGTTTTTAATGGTAATTTTATGTAATTCTCTGTAGTCAATGCAGGGTCTGAGGGAAGATGCCGGCTCCAGCCGGTGATGAGGAATGACAAACAAACCCTTTTTTTAGGTTTTCGTCAATGTAAGCTTTGAGAGCCTTTAATTTGGTTTCAGATAGCAGGAAGATGCACCCAAACGGAATTTCAGAACCTGGTAGAAGATCAATAGGGCAGTCGTAGGAACGGTGGGGTGGTAGATGGCCAGCCTGTTGTTTATTGAAGACATCCCTATACTCTAAGTAAGGCGAAGGTACATGCTGAAGGCTGTCAGGTACTGGTACAACAGTAGAACAAGAGGCTGGAACTGAGAGGAAACAGTGCTGGGAGCAATATTTGGAGGAAAAGGAGACTTCCTTCTTTTTCCAACTGATTTGGGGTTCATGTGCTTGTAGCCAGGGAAGGCCCAATATGATAGGGAACATAGGTGATGGGATGATGTCAAAATGCAGGAACTCCTGGTAACCGGAGTCCGTGGTGATAAGAATGGGTCTTGTTTCCTGGGTGGTAAGTCAGGAATGGGGAAGAGACCCATCAGCCAGGTGTACCTGGAAACTTTGTTTCTTGGTTAGCAGAGGGATATGTAGGCTAGCAGCTAATGCAGCATCCAGGAAGCAGCTGCATGCTCCAGAGTCAATTATGGCTGGCAGGCGGGTTACTTTTTCCGTTAGCTGTAGGGAAACAAAGAGGGTTACATAAGTCTGTGAAAAACCAGAGGCTTGATAGTTCATGATAACTGGTGAGTAGGACTTACTGGGTCTCACAGAGCAGGTGCGGAGAAAATAGCCAGACCCTCCACAGTAGAGGCACAGGTTGGCCTGACGCCTGCGCAGTCTTTCTTCAGAGGTGAGTGGAGTCCGGACCAATCCCAATTGCATGGGCTCAACCTCAGAGGTGGTTGAAGCTGGGAAGGCAGTACAAGGTGGGTGGATGAGAGTTGGTTTAGGGAGCATCCAGCTGGGACCTGGAGGCGTTCTGAGCGCCTCTCACGCATGCGCCTGTCCAGCTTGGTGGCAGTTTGGATCAAGTCCTCTTAAGTCACAGGAGTCTCCATCCTGGCCAGCTTGTCTTTAAGGACTTCAGACAACCCTTGGCGGAATTGATACTTAAGGGCTGGCTCATTCCAGCCGGTGTCAGCTGACCATTTCCGAAATTCAACTGTATAATCCTCTACAGACCTGCGTCCCTGGAACAAATTATTTAAAGTGGCTTTGACTGTAGCCATGTGCTGAGGGTCAAACACACACAGGATTAGTAGATCCAATACAGGCTGAAGTAGTGTGGCAGGAAGACACAAGAGAAGTCCAAGATACAAGCGAAGGTTCAAGGGCAAGGAGACAGCAGTCAGGTCCAGGTCACAGGCAGAGAGTCAAACACTGGAGAGGAGCGGAATCCGTATAACAAGCCAAGGGTCAGGTTCAGGAGACAAGCAGAATAGTCGAGGTCAATCAGGGTCAAAAGCAGGTAATCAGGTAACAACAACAGGAAGCAGAGATACACTGGAGCTGAAGACAAACCAGCAATTGGTCTGTGTGCCAGAGTCCTTTTCATAGGCAAGCCCAAGGGTCACGTGGGGCGTGCGCTAGTGCGCATATGCGTGCGCCGGATTGCTGGTCCGCGAATGCGCCGGAGCGCCGTTCCGCCGCGCATGTGTGCAGGAACACGGCTTTGATACCTGGAAGCAATATTCTCCTGACACTGATTCAGGAGGCTTCTGGGTCCCTGAGAGCCACCCCCACTCGCGAAGAGGCCTTTGCCTCCATGGTTGCCACAAAACTGTAGGACATGCAGGAGGGCTAAGGCCTCATGTGTGAGGAACTCATTTATCAAAGCTTAAATAAGGTGTTGAGGGGCGAAATCACACCCAATACCCACCTGAGTGAGTTGCATCCTCCTCCTGCCACAACTGCACCACCACAGACACAGCGTGGAAGGAAGCGTGGAATGAAGACCAGAGAGTGATGGCCTGGGTTCAGTCTGGTCTGACAAAAGATGCAGGCTCTTGTATGACCACAGCCTGGGGACACAGATGTCATCTGCTGCTGTTCATGATTCTCTTGGACTTCTGCACCAGATTGAAATCCCTTAGATAAGGACTCCTCAGGCCACCAATTTTGCCTGGAAATAGTTGATGTGTGCCCTGGGGGCCAAGGGCTTTGCCAATTTCTGCTGTTTCTCCAGCGTTGCCTCCCACTTTCTTTGGTTATGAGCCCTTAATAAATTTTTTGTTTGATTTATTACACTCGCCTATGTGTGTTTTCCTTCAAAAAGGACAGTTTATTTATGAGTAGACAGGTACATTTCAAAAATACAATGTGAAATTAACAAGAGACACCAACACCAAGCAACCTCCTTGAGATTAAATAATACAAGATATTAATCGTGTTGTGGTAACTTTTTTAATTCAATAATTTTTATTGATTTTCAGTTTTTTAATAGGTTACATAACAAAGCGATCAATAAAAGAAAGAGAAAAAAAAAAGAGAATAATAAAAAAAATAAAAGGAAAATAAGATGCATAGAATAGTTTGATACACGTAGTTCTATATCATATAGAATAAAGTATTATTGATTATTGAATCTGTTTGTCCAAATTAGCCATTGTCTATCGAACATTTTACAGTGCATTGCATTTATTGCTAAGAGGTGCTCAAAGGTGTAGTTGTTATTGGGGGGGCGTGGCGACCGAGCTCCAACATGGATGCCTAACTAGAGAGCTCCGCTCGGCCGCCGGAGAGAATCTTCATCCATCCACTTCCACCGACCCCATCCGAACTGCAAAGAGCGTCCACGGACCCACTAAGTCCCGCTGTGCACGGCGTGATGCCTAGGCACAGGAAAAACCCGCAGAATCTACAAAAAATGCAGGACTTTTTCAAAGGGCGCGAGCTCCAACAAAATGGCGCCGGTGCCTCAGGCAGAAGAATGGAGCCGCAGGCCGGGACTAACAACGGCAGCTCCGGTGCAGCGAAAACACACCAAAGCATCCACCTGAACAGCGGATCCTCCTCTGGCACCTCAAGCCCCTCCACCAGGAGCCCAGCTAAACAGAAGCAGCGGATAGCATCCCTGGACCGGCCGCTGGCGGACCCTGAGATGGAGGTAAGCAGGCCTCAAACTGCCATAGACACAGCGGTGCGTATTCCACAGGACCCCATAGCAGCATTCCCTACCTCTGACAGGCCAGTGTCAGACACAGTCCTTAAAGAGATGCTGCTCTCCCTTAAAGCATCCCTGCAAGCTGATATGACTGCTGGCATTAACCAATGCCAGAGAGAAGTCCAGGTCTTAGGCAGCAGAGTGGATCACATAGAGCAGTGAATGGGAGAATTCACTTCCTCATTCAACTCAATGGTAGATGCCCATGGTAACCATGATGAAGAAATCGCATGGCTAAAAAACAAGGTCGCAGATCTGGAAGACCGTTCCAGAAGGAACAACCTAAAAATCAGGGGGATCCCAGAAACCGTACCTGCCGCACAGCTGCTGCCATATACACAGGCACTATTTTCAACTCTGCTACCATCCCTTTCAGCTCAAGACCTAATAGTGGATCGCATACACCGTCTACCCAAACCTGCTTTCCTTCCTGAAAACACTCCTAGGGATGTGTTACTTCGGGTGCATTACTACCATATCAAAGAACAGATTCTCACCACATCTCGAAAAGCTGATGAGAGGCACCAACAGTATGCAGAAATACAAATCCTCCCAGACCTGTCCAGACATACGCTCCAGCAGCGTCGCAATCTCGCGACCATAACTAAGGCCTTGAGGAACCACCACATACTGCATAAGTGGAAATACCCCGCTAAGCTATCAATCACCCACAATGGAGTATCAGTCATGGTATCCACACTGGAAGAAGGTGTAGCAGCACTCCGCAAGTGGGGTATCTTAACCGACACAGACAACTCGCCTTCCCAAATCCCTACACCTAGCCCATTACAAGAGGATTGGCAAGTGGTCTCTCGCAAATGCTCCTCAAGGAAAGCTACTGGTGGAAGTGGCTAAAGAACTAACGTTAAGCAAAAATCAACTCTCTCCGGATAACAGGGGTTACATGATTGATCACCCTGGTCACCTCCAGTTATTTGAAGCAGTTACATCTGCCTTTGGATCAGTTTATGGATCCCCTTCTTATTGAATTTAAATACAGTTTAATAACATTCTTTTTTTTTCTCAGCGCTTTTATTTTTTACCATATGTTTGAAGCACGTCATCCAGCAGCGCACATCCATCCTAATCCAGATGAAGACGGCATAATCGACTCCTACTTGATCTACTATAGCCAAAGTGAGTACCTACTCCTCATATCACATCAGACACCACATCCACCCACAAATGCCCATTAATTGTTTATCTATAAATGCTAGGGGTCTCAACCACCCCGCAAAGAGACTCTCCATGTGGAAAGAGGCTACAACACACAAGGCAGACGTATTATGTGTGCAAGAGACCCACTTCCAAGACACTAAAACTCCCAGATGCTCACACAAAGATTACCCACACGTGTATATGGCCTGTACACCAGAGAAGAAAAAAGCTGGAGTATTGATAGCACTTAGGAACACTGTCTCATTTCAACAAAAGGACATTATCCTTGATCCCAATGGCCGATACATCATCCTGAAAGGAGACATCAATTCAAAACCGTATACATTAGTCTCCCTATACGCACCGAATACACATCAAACCCGCTTCATCAACAGACTTTTCAAGAAAATACAGAACCATATATACGGGAATCTTATTATCTGTGGTGACTTTAACCTCATTATAGATCCCAAAATGGATACGTCTGCTCCAAAACCACACAACTCCTCCTACTTGAGCAAAACAATACACCAAGCAGAACTGTACGATGTATGGAGATGTAAGAACGCAAACGCGAGAGACTATACTTTTTTTTCCCACAGGCATTGCTCTTACTCTCGCATTGACCTATTCTTGACAGACAAGTGGCTGTTACAGAATATCTCATGCGCGACGATACACGGCATAACATGGTCTGACCATGCTGCTATCACTATCACCATCAATGATCAGGTTGTCTCCTCCTCCTCACCCATCTGGCGTAGCAATGTAAGATTATTACAAGATCCCCAAACCTCAACAAAGATCTCCCAACACATCAAAGAATTCTTTCAAAACAATGTAGATTCAGTTAAAAACCCCTTCACCCTATGGAACGCCCACAAGGCATACATGAGAGGCATTCTCATACAAATAGGAGCAAGGGAAAAAAAGAGACATAATGCCCATATTGACTCAATCTTAAAAAATATCCATACCTTAGGAGAACAAAATAAACAAAAACCTAATGTAAATCTTACCCAGAAATTATCAGCTCTCAGAGATGACCTCAGAAATAGCTTATCTCAACAATATGACTATCACCTCAGACGTCTGAAACTACAGTCCTATGCCAATGCCAATAGGGCAGGCAAATACTTAGCCAATAGATTGAAAGCAGTAAAATCCAAAACGAGAATAGCTCATCTAATACACCCCACCCTCAAACACAAAATCACAAACCCGCAAGACATAGCTAATCAGTTCGCTGACTACTACAGCAATCTATACAACATTAAAGACGACCCTTCCACATGCCAACCCACCCACGACAATATCCAAAACTTCCTCCAAAAATTAAAATTACCAACATTAACGGAATCCCAAATCCTTACATTAAATTCCCCATTCACTACAGCTGAAATTACCGCTACTATAGAAACACTGCCAAATGGCAAATCACCCGGACCTGACGGGTTTTCCAACGAATATTTCAAAAAATTCAAACCATACCTCTTACCACACTTACAATCAGTCTTTACTAAAGCAGCAACTACATCAACATTTCCCCCAGAGATGCTACAAGCGTATATAGTTACCTTACCCAAACCAGGTAAAGACCCTACTACACCATCCAATTTCCGCCCGATATCTCTTTTGAATTCCGACATTAAAATCTACGCCAAACTAATAACTAAAAGATTAACTACTTATATTCCATCATTAATCCGAAAAGACCAGATGGGCTTCGTGAGGGGGAGACAAACCTCAGATGCTACGAGGAGAATAATTAACATCATTCATCACGCCGAGATGACAAAAACGCCTTCTCTGCTGCTCTCCATAGACGCAGAGAAGGCGTTTGATAGAGTGAACTGGAAATATATGTCATTGACTCTATCTAAATATGGGTTTAGTGGTAGTATGTTGAATGCGATTCTGGCCTTGTACTCCTGTCCCTCGGCCCGGGTATACACGTCCAGTATGCTTTCCACTCCCTTCCAAATAACAAGCGGAACTCGCCAAGGATGTCCTCTATCCCCGACAATTTTTAACCTTATGATCGAACCCTTGGCGGAGGCCATCAGATCACATGCAGGTGTAACGGGTTTTCAATTTGGAGCCACCACACACCTTATCAACTTGTTCGCGGATGACGTGATATTATTCTTGACAAATCCACGTACATCACTCCCCACAACACATGAGATACTAACTTCCTTTGGGAATGTTTCAAACTATAGGGTGAACTGCTCTAAATTCCTCATTCTGGACCTTGGTGTGACCCCCAAAGACCGTAACACGCTACAACAATCACTTCCGTACACTTGGAGTTCCAAAGGTATACCATACCTAGGCATTACACTCACTAACCATACCAGATCCCTAATTGATGCTAATTTGAAACCCCTTATAACCAAACTAACGACTCAGATCACCAACATAGCCAAACACGAGATATCTTGGTTGGGTAGGCTAGCAGCACTTAAAATGTTAATCCTCCCCCAAATCCTATATACCTTTAGGGTGCTCCCGATCACCATCCCAGAACACTATCTCAAATCCCTTTCTAGTCTCCAATGGAAACTCCTGTGGGGTACAAAGAAAGCAAGATGCTCACAAGCCACACTAATTCCTCACAAAAGAGTAGGAGGGGCGGGACTAATAGATGTGCATGATTACATGTGGGCAACTAGGCTAGACCAAATCAAATACTGGTTTTCTCCCAATGAAGTACCACTTTGGGTAGAGATTGAAAAAACCTTAGCCCCTATACCTGACCTACCATCGATCCTAATAGGGGATAGTTGGATACCCTGGAACCTCAAGAATATGCCCCCCACTATCAGCATATCAATCAAAGCCTGGAGATTCCTTTTATCACGGCATGGCTCTGATCATAGAGAAATAGACTATAAACTCCCACTAAATGTAGTCGAAGCTAATATACCAATGATATCCCTGAAAAGCTTCCCTTCTCATCAGGTTAACAATGTACAAGACTTATACCACAACAAAATACCCAAATCTGCAGCCTGCTTAAAGAAGGACCACAACATGCCACATAATATGCTCTTTACCTGCTTGCGGGTAGCTCACCTAACACACAAACACCCGTGGAACAATATCCACCTGCCAACCCCTGTATGGCAACACCTAACCCGAGGATCACTCCATAACAAAGGTATATCCCTATACTACAATTTGCTTCAGGGGAAAACGAAATTTCAAAAATCCAACACACACTTTAGGTGGGATAGGGATAAGAAAACTTCAATATCCAACAAACAATGGCAATTTGCGTTTAAGACCATACAAACTGTATCACACTGCATCGCACACTGGGAAACATCCCTCAAGATAATCCACCGCTGGCAATATACTCCCTCTAGGCTCTCAAAAATGTTTCCCAACACCTCACCTTTATGTTGGAGAGAATGTGGACATAAAGGACATCTTCTCCACATGTTCTGGGAATGCCCTAATGTCACCAGCTTCTGGAACAACATCTTTAAACTTTTGGGGGAAATTACAGGCGTTATAACACCCCCTGACCCCAAACTAGCTATACTACAAATTGGACTAGAAAAATTCCCTTACTCGGTGAGACATGTAGTAACACACATATTATTGGTTGCTAGGTCCCTAATACTTAGTAACTGGAAAAATGCTCCAACACTTAACATAACGGATGTGACTAGGAAGGTCCAACAAAACTATATTTTTGAACGACTTATAGCAATTAACTCGCTAAGATGTGAAACTTTTGATAAATTATGGAAAACATGGACTGACAAATATCATTATACCTAAACTACTGTATACATAACCTGAAGATACAATATATGAACGCTCTGGATAGGTGCTTCTCTCTTATGCATCCTTATACTTCTTTATGCTTTTTATTTTTATTGTTTTGTCCCTTTTTCCCCTATTATCATTTGTGTATTATTTTCTCTTTTGTATTATTATTTAACCCTTGTGTTCAATCTCAAAATCAATAAAAATCTTAAATGGGAAAAAAAAAAAGAAAATGTCAAAAAAAAAAAAGGTGTAGTTGTTATTGACAGCTTGTACTACGTCCGAGAGGTTGGTGGAGGTAGTGTCTTTCCAATGGCGGAGTAGTAAGTTTCTAGTTTCTAGGAGAATGTGGGTAACCACTGATCTGAAGTGTGGTGGAAATTTCTCTATTCCTAAGTGTAGGATTCCCAGTGCTGGGTTAAGAGGTGTGAGGATACCAGTGAGTGAGGAAATAAGTTGGAATACTTGATTCCATATACTTTTTATGCACAGGCAGTGCCAAAACATATGTAATAAATGTCCTGCATTTCCGCAATTCCTCCAGTAGAGGAGTGAGCGGTCTAGGAAGAATTTAGCTAGTCTGTAAGGTGTGTAGTGGCATCTGTTAGTAATTTTGATTGTTAAGTCCCAGTGTTTGGTGCAGTGGGATGCCTTATGGATTTCTGTAAAAGCAGATTGCCATTGTACAATCGTATGTGTGGTTCCCAACTCTGTTTCCCATTTGTGGATTGAAGCAGTTTTTCTAAGAGCCAATTTGTTTTGTAACAGATTGTAGAAGAGAGATATGCCTTTGATATTATTGTGGGTAGTGGAATAAAATTCCCAAGCTTTGGCAGGTATCTTGGTTTTTGTGATAGGATTGGCTTTCAAAAAGTGTGATATGCGTATACAGGTAAATAGAGTATTTTTTGGTAGTCGTGGAGAATTTGTTCCACCGATTTAGGCTGTTGTTCTTCATACAGATCCGAGATCCGTGTGATACCTTGTTGCAAAATTGGTTTGGTTGATAGCATTGGAATTTGGGCTTCTAGGATGTCAAGTGGATGTTGGACATCTAAGTCCACCACTTTAATGTGTTGTAAAGATAAAAGATATCTCCAAGCTTGGATAGATACCCTAATTGGCGGTGAGAGTTGTGTTATGTTCCAAGGTGTCCAGTTGTCCCCCATGAGGAAGGTTGTCAGTGACTTTGTTGGAATTTGTTTTTCCTCTATATCTGCCCATATTGGTCTATTATGACCTTGGAACCAGTGTTTAAGTTGGTCCAATCTGGCTGCCCATAGATAATCTTTTAGATCCGTTAATCCAACCCCTCCCACTCGTTTATGCGGAATCAGGTTATGTTTAGGACATCTGGCTTTCTTACCATTCCACAAGAATTTCCACAGAAGATGTGACATGATCCTAATGTAATGTTGGGGTATGTGAATAGGTAGTGCTCTAAATATGTAAATGATTTGTGGCAGGAGTAGCATTTTGAAAGCTGCTAATTTCCACATCCATGAGAGTTCCTTTTTGGAGATTTCTTTCAATTAAGCTTCCAGCTTGGTCAGTAGAGGTTTGATATTGGCATGATGATTAATGATTTGGAAAAGTTCACTTTACAATATGCTATGTCCCCAAATTCCATAAGGATTTGGTGCGCTTGTTCAAGGGATGTACTTGGGTTAGTTAATAGCAGGATTATATCATCTGCGAATAGATTTATAACGTGTTTGTTGTGACCAAACTGGACCCCCTGATGGAGGGATGAGATCTAATGGCCTCTGCCAAAGGTTCTATCATGAGGTTGAAGATAGTAGGTGACAAGGGACACCCCTGACGCGTCCCATTGTGAATGTTGAAGGGTACTGATAAAAAACCTGATGAGTATACCTGAGCTGAAGGCTAGGATAGCCTTCAGTATAGGCCCCTGGAATCCAAACCTAGACATCACTGTTTTCATGAATTCCCAGTGTACCCTGTCCAAAACCTTCTCCACGTCTATAGACAGTAGCAGAGAAGGCGTTTGACTAAGCACAGCATGATAAATAACATTAACAATTCTCCTAGTTGCATCGGAGGTTTGTCTCCCCTTCACAAAGCCCATCTGGTCACGTTTTATGATATTAGGGATTATGTTTGTTAATCTTCTGGCTAGGAGTTCATTATAGACTTTAATGTCCGAATTCAAGAGGGATATTGGTCTGAAGTTGGCTGGTGTGTTGGGGTCTTTACCCGGTTTGGGTAGAGTTACTATGCAGGCTCTCAGCATCTCTTGTGGGAAACTTGATGATTCCGCCGCTTGTGTAAATACCAATTTTAAATAGGGTGCTAGTATATTTTTGAAGGATTTGAGGTATTCATTAGAGAATCCATCGGGGCCTGGAGATTTCTCATTAGGGAGTGTGTCAATGGTTTTTGTTATTTCTGTGGACTTGAAGGGTGCGCTGAGATTAGTTAAATCAGTGCTTGAGAGGGAAGGAACTTTTAGTTTTTGTAGAAATTCTTGTATCTTCTGACGTTCTGATACTGACATTTCATTGGAGATAAAGAAGTTTTGGAGATGCTGAGAGATAATCAAGTGGGTTTTGGGTTCTTGTAGAAGTCTATTATTACAGCGCCAGATAGGGGAGGAAGGGGAGACACCTGTTTCATTAAATGACAGAGATATTGCCACATGGTCAGACCACGTTATTTCATTGATTTGTGCACTTGTTACTTGTTGTAATAACCATTTGTCTGTCAGGAACATGTCGATACGAGATTAAGAGCAGTGTCTGTTTGAGAAAAAAGTGTAGTCTCTCTCGTTTGCATGAAGACACCTCCATTCATCAAACAGATCTTCTCCGTGCAATAGCGACTGTAGTGATGAGGTACTCCTGGATTTCTTGGTAGTAGTGTCCAGATTCGGATCAGTAGTAAGGTTAAATTCACCGCAGATGAGAAGGTTGCCATGTTTCATGGAGACCGCCTGTTTGAGCACCCTCCTCACAAAACGTAGTTGATGAGTGTTCGGGGCGTATAGTGATACTAATGTATATAGTTTAGAATTTAGATCTCCCGTTATAATAATATATCTTCCGCTATCATCTATCAGGGATTCTTTAAGTGTGAAAGAGAGGGTGTTTTTAATAGCGAGGAGTACACCTCCTTTTTTTTGGTGAGGCGTGCATACCAGGAACACATGTGGGAAAGCTTTTTGTGTGCAAGACGGGGTCTTGGATATTTGAAAATGAGTCTCCTGCACACAAAGTATGTCCGCCCCTTAAAGAAGAGAACAAAAGATAAAAAAAGTTAACATAAGAACTGGATCTTACAACTGATCCTTGGGCAGACGTAACTGCTGCTGTGCTGGGGTTAAAGGAGAAAAGAAAAACTTTTAACTCCGAAGCCGGAGGATCCGTGTAGCTGAGTACGGTTGCTTGTGGGCTTCACCATTTGCTTTCTTAGTGGAACGCTTGTGGGAGACTATTTTCCACTCATTTTGAAGTGGCGAGGGCCTTGGCGAGGGTGGAGATGCAGGGTAAGAGGCCTGGTCTGGGAGAATGCCCCATTGTCGTAGTGCGGTTATCCCTTCTTCAAGCGTTGTGACTGAAGTTATGAACCCATTATGTGTAATGGATAAGGTTGCAGGGTATTTCCACTTGTGGAGGATTTTATGATTTCTTAGAGCTTTCGTGATCGTAGCTAGATTGCGACGGCATTGTAGCGTGTACTTGGAGAGGTCAGGGAGCAGCCTTATATCAGCATATTGTGGCGGTATGTTATCTGGTTTCCTGGACGCTTGCATGAGCTGATCTTTGATGTGGTAATAATGTACTTGTAGCAAGATATCTCTCGAGGTCTCCGCTGGAAGAAATGAGGGTTTGGGGATCCTGTGGATTCTGTCCACTATGAGGTCTTGCACAGATAAGGATGGAAGAACAGGGTTTGGGCGTATTGGAGAAGGAGATTTGGTGTAATGGACTCAGGAATGCCCCTGATTTTTATATTGTTCCTTCTGGACCTGTCCTCCAAATCTGCGATTTTATCTCTCATCCATGCTAAATCTTCTCCCTGTGCTGTATGTGCCTCCACCATTACATTGTAGGATGAGGTGTATTCCTCCATTTTGCTTTCTACATGGTCAACTCTGAGGCTTAGGTCTTGAACCTCCTTTGTGCACTTGTTTATGCCTGCTACCATGTCAGATTGTAAGGATGGGCGCAGGGATAGCAGTATTTCCTTTAACACAATATCTGATATAGGGCTATTAGAAGTTGGGAAGGAAGTTGTGGGATCTCGCTCTATCACTCCCTTCACTTGTCCCCTCAGGTTTGTGCTGACGCTGGCCGGCCCGCTTACCTCCATGTCTGCAGCAGGCTGCGGCCTAGCTGGAGAGTCTCTCCTGGGCCTCGATTTTGCTGGGCTCCTTGTTGAGGGGCTGGATGGTCCGGAGGACGGTGCGCTGTGTAGCCTATCGCTGTTGTGGGCTGCGGATGACAGCCCTGTGCTCCCATTATATACCGCGGCCTGGCCTGTGTACTGTGGGTCCCGGGCGCCGGCACCATTTTGGTGTGGGCCGCGCGCGAACGTCCTAAAGTAATCTGGGAGTTTCGATGGCTGCTGTGGGTTCTTCCTACGTCTCATCATCCCCGCGGTGCCTAGCAGTCCAGCGGTGGTTGTGTGGGTACTGGATGGCGTCATTGAGCCCCGATGTTGGCGGATTCACTCCGGCTGGCTGTGGAGCTCCTGAGCTACACGTCCATTACATAGCTCGGTAGCCATGCCCCCTCGTGTTTTGGTAACAAAACACACCCAAAAATATTCTGGACCAAAAAATAAAATAAAAATTAAGAATAAAACACAAGATCAGGGGGGGGCGTGGCCTGCGACGGAGCTGAATGGCTGCCTGAACCCAGAGCTCCGGTTCTCCGGCGGACACAGCGGCTGAAATCGGCACAATCAACCACGGATTTTTCTTCCCCTAGTTGGCGGTCCGATCCGGGCATACCAGGAGGGCATGATGGGCAAGCGAAAAGGCACATCCAGGCCTCAACGGCTGATGGACTATTTTTCACAGCCGCTCAGTGGAGGTAGGCAAGATGGCGCCGGCCATTCACCCGCATTGCCTCACAAAGGCGATCCCGCTCCACACAGCGCCACCTCATCCCCCAAAAATAATATATCACACAGCAGTCAGCAATCTCTCCCCTCCTCCTCACCATCTGGGAGCCCAGCAAAAGCTAAATTGAAGCTGGATGGAGGCGGATGCAGCCCCGCATTGAGCCCTGTAACGGACTCAGGGGATGATACCAGGGAGCTCCCGGAATCCATTAATGCCTTCCCCACTACAAACCAACCTGTCCTGGACACTGTGCTAAAGGACATGCTGGTATCTTTGAGAAGCACCATCCAAGCAGATATGATGAACTGTATGCATAGATTTAGTGGGGAGCTGAATGCAGTAGAGGCCAGAATAGAGCATGTTGAAAACAAGATGGGGGATTTTGCCTCCACTATAAACGATCTAGTAGATGCGAATGAAGATAGAGAAGAAGAATCCGCATAGATTAAAAATAAAATCGCAGATATCGAAGACAGGTCCAGGAGGAACAACCTCAAGATTAGGGGGATCCCCGAATCAGTCCAAACATCAGAGCTACGATCATATGCGACAGATTTATTTACTGCTCTTCTGCCTGACCTCTCTGCAATAGATGTCACCATTGACAGAATACATCATCTGCCAAAACCCACATATCTCCCAGATGCGGTTCCCAGAGATGTGATCCTGCACCTGCACTTCTTTCACGTTAAAGAACAGTTAATGCAAACAATGCGCAAACAGGAAAATGTTCCATCCCGCTCCCAAAAATTACAATTCTATGCTGATCTGTCTCAGCATACACTGCAAAAAAGGCGTAACCTGAACACTATAACAAAAGTGCTCAGGAACCACAACATACCCTATAGATGGTGTTACCCTACTAAAATTTCAATCATCAAACAAGATAAAACGTTTGTTGTGGACTCCCTGGACAAAGGCATCTCCTTACTGAAAGAATGGAACATTCTTCCTAACCCAGAAGATGAAGGAAGTCCTACGACCAACCGACGCTCATCTAATCCTGACTGGAAAACCGTAACGCACAAAAACGCCAAGTCGCATAAATAACACCACTTGCGAATCCGGAGTAATCTTATGTCCAGGTTAAAAATGCCGGAGTAACCAATAACCGTTGGAATAGAACTCTTCCCCTAAGTTACTTGAGCAGCAGTTAGCTGCACACAGTTGACCTTAAATAAGTTCCATATGAAGGAAATTTCCCTCAGGGTTAACATAGCAGTTTATGAAAAGTTGCATTGTTGCTTCACTTGTTATGCCTTACAAGTGTGTTTTCTTCTCTTCTTTTGTTTTTTTTTTTTCTTCTTCTCTATATTTGGAGCATTACAGCCGCCTGTTAAACATCCAGCTTGACGCGACAAGATCTATTCAACCCACTGAATTCTCTCAGCGTAAAGATCAACAGGATAAAGTTTCTACCAGGGTCACAGTGAGTACCAACCTTACGAACATGGAAGACCACATATTCAGATTCTCACATGCAGGAGCCCTTACCTTACTTCAGTCTACATGCGAATCACAAACGTCACACCTAAACAACCAACCTCATGGCTATCCAATTCATTTCCATTAATTCCAAAGGGCTTAATCACCCAGCAAAGAGAAAATCCCTCTGGAAAGAAGCATTGACAAATAAATCTGACATACTATGCGCACAAGAAACGCATTTTTGTGGCGCATCCGCCCCAATATGTCAAAACAAGCATTTTCCACACATTTTTTTTTCCAATGCAGATTCAAAAACCAAAGGAGTAATGACTGCCATAAGAGATACTGTAACGTTTGTACTACACACAAAGCTTATGGATGCACAGGGTCGATATTTGGTGTTGGTATGTGATATCAACCAGGTAACATATACTATAGTGAATGTATACGCCCCAAACAAGCACCAGGTTCGTTTTTTTCACAAACTTATGCATAAAGTTAATACCCTCAAAAAGGGACTTTTGGTGCTCTGTGGGGACTTCAATATAATCCCTGACCCATCTATAGACACAACAAGAACGAAGAAACGTATATTGACATCTCTCCAAGATTCCATACATAAAGAGGGTTTGTATGATGTGTGGCGGTGTCTGCATGCAGGAGAGAGAGACTTTACGTTCTTCTCCGCTCCACACCATACATATACTAGAATTGATTTTTTTTTGGTAGACCAACATACCTTGACCAAATCGGTCTCCTCAACCATTAATAATATTACATGGTCGGACCATGCATCTATTACTCTATCTATAAAAGATACCTCTGTAATCACTACTACTCCAATCTGGAGAGTCAATTCTTTTCTCTTGCAACAACCAGAGTCAAATTTTTTTTTTCCTGAATCACCGAACCCTAGGTGGCAGGAACTAGAGGAGAACCAAATTCCTAATAAAAATCTTTACAATTATTTAATGATACAGCCTCCTAACTTATCCTACAACCAATCATCTTTAGCCCCTTCCATGAAAGCTTCACTTCAAGCCTGGAATATACTAGTAGAAAAACAATCATCTAACTCCCTCGTATCCCCGTTACAGATTCCTATCACCAGCCTATCTGGTGTTATACCAGACCTTCGCATAAGCCACTGGGCAGACCAAGGCATAGCAAATATTGAGGATCTTAGAATAGGCCCCACGATGAAAACATTTAGAGCACTACAAATTGAATACAACTTAGAACAGTCTGAGTACTATAGATACATGCAGATATGTCATTTTATTAAAACTACCCCTCCTCTTTCCATTCAACTCCCTTGGAGGATAAAATTATACTTCACGAAGCAATCCACCACTATCAAAGGAATATCACTTTTCTATAAAGCCTTAAACGATAAGCTGACATTTGTTAAACACTCTCATATCGAAGCTTGGGAACGAGAATTAAAACAATGTTTCACCCCGGCACAATGGCAAAAAGCACTTCAGATTACATACACTTCCTCTAAGTGTATTAATTTATGGGAACTAACACAAAAAATACTAATGCGTTGGTATTTAACACCACATAAGATCTCTAAGTTTGACCATAATACCTCTCCAATGTGCTGGAGAAATTGCAATAATATAGGTACCCTATACCATATACTTTGGGATTGTCCAAAAATACGTACACTATGGGAAAAGATATTCGACATAATAGCACAAATAACAAATCAACAGATTCAACCTACTCCTGGTCTAGCTATTCTATCTTTAGACATAGACTTGTTCCCTAAAGCTTATAGGAGGATAGTATCTCATGTTTTATTAAGCACCAGATTAACGATTACCAGACACTGGAAAGCTCAGGAAATCCCCAAGACAACTGAAATAATTATAACCACTAACACACATATTACATATGAAAAAATGTTTGCGTCATCCCAAGGTAATCTTCATGTATCATACAATCAGTGGAAACCGTGGACTGACTGGTACAATTCAAGGAAAACTTAAGGACTGTTATGCCCCATACACACGGTCGGATTTTCCGATGGAAAATGTCCGATCGGAGCGTGTTGTCGGAAATTCCGACCGTGTGTGGGCTCCATCGGACATTTTCCATCGGATTTTCCGACACACAAAGTTGGAGAGCAGGAGATAAAATTTTCCGACAACAAAATCCGTTGTCGGAAATTCCGATCGTGTGTACACAAATCCGACGGACAAAGTGCCACGCATGCTCAGAATAAATAAAGAGATGAAAGCTATTGGCCACTGCCCCGTTTATAGTCCCGACGTACATGTTTTACGTCACCGCGTTTAAAACGATCGGATTTTCCGACAACTTTGTGTGACCGTGTGTATGCAAGACAAGTTTGAGCCAACATCCGTGGGAAAAAATCCTAGGATTTTGTTGTCGGAATGTCTGAACAAAGTCCGACCGTGTGTACGGGGCATTACTGATATATGCACAATCACTAGATGAGCTTTAAGTCAAGCTATACCAGTTTAGTTTGCTCCATTTATTATCCTGTAGTATTTAATTTTGTTTTCATTTTACTTTTACCTCGTATGTTTATGTAATTCACACCACAACTGATTCCAAACCGTAGTGACCCACGCAAAATGTGTACTGCTCATTAACCTTTTTTCCAAATTAGTTGAGCCACCTCCTTCATGGCACAGTGAGTACCCAATAGGGGTGTTGAAGGAGGGGGACTCTTCTGAGTTATATATTTTTCATTATAGTGATTTATATATGCCAATAACAATTACAAGACTTTATAGTGCTATGAGAACTCCAAATATCCTCAATATACTTTACGGTACAAAAGATTATAAATCTATATGATGCCAAATAACAAACATACATAGTTGCTACAATGGAAACATTTGTAATTTCCAGTGTTGAAATGTATTGTTTCTTTTTATTTCTTCTCAATACACTGTCTGTATTTTTGGTTTTTTTTGTATTTTTGATGAAAATTAATAAAAACTATTGAAACAAAAAAAGACAAGATCAGGATTTTTTTAAATACAATAAAAAAATATTTAAGCTTAAAACATCCCAAATATATAATTTTTTCAGGAGATGTGACTAAAAAAAATATTATATTGAGGAAATCACGATAAATAGTAAAGAAAGAAGTTTGTGAGAACTCTGTGTGAATATGAGCAGCAAAACAACTTCATTCTTCTAGCACTATAAAGAAGAAGAGAGTGCACTACATTAAACAATTTAAAACATTGCAGCACGACGAAAGTGCTATATCCATTCTGAACGCTAATTTTACCAGACCAAGCAGTTCTGTCTTGGAATTTATTCTGAGCATGCGTGGCACTTTGTGCGTCGGAATTGTCCACACACGGTCGGAATTGACGCGATCGGATTTTGTTGTCGGAAAATTTTATAGCCTTCTCACAAACTTTGTGTGTTGGAAAATCCGATGGAAAAAGTCCGATGGAGCCCACACATGGTCTGAATTTCCGACAACAAGCTCTGATCGCACATTTTCCGTCGGAAAATCCGACCATGTGTACAGGGCATAAACGTGAAAACAACAATAACAGGGTAATACAATAATGAAATATGAAAAATACAATAACAACAGTAGGGAAAGGGGAGAAGGGGAACTGATGCTTACCAGTGTAAGCCAACACACACAGGAAGACCAGGAAGAGCGTCGCCCAAAACCTCCCCATAGCGAGCATGGGAGACAAATGTAAGTGGATACATTTGTGCTGAGTAGCAACTACAGAAAGAAGTATATGTATAAATATCAAAAGTATCAGGATAGTAGATTCTCCAACTATTTAAAAGAGGGCAAGAGGAAAAATGGTGAATGGAAATAGGGAGGGGGGAGGGGGACCTACTGTATCTCCTTTTTCATCTTGGAGGTCATTAGATGTCAGTGCAACATACAGTATCTCACAAAAGTGAGTACACCCCTCACATTTTTGTAAATATTTTATTATATCTTTCATGTGACAACACTGAAGAAATGAGACTTTGCTACAATATAAAGTAGTGAGTGTACAGCTTGTGTAACAGTGTAAATTTGCTGTCCCCTCAAAATAACTCACACAGCCATTAATGCCTAAACTACTGGCAACAAAAGTGAGTACACCCCTACGAGTCATGCTGTACGTGCCCGCTAACCCTGCCAATTAAAGGGGATATACAGGTATGCCCATTTGCCCACCGCTGCCATTGTGCCAACATATATCGGTGTGCATTGGTCGGCAAGTGGTTAATTAAGCTTTGACCTGAAAAACCTGGAAGCTGATTGGTTTCTTTGCAAAGCTGCACCGTGTTTTTCACTCTCCAGTTTTAGTCAATCAACCTCATAGAATCATTTAAATGATTCCATGCATATGGCATAAAGAGAACATACACAAATATGTGTTCAATGATTTAGGTTAGTGTGTTCTCACCATGCACAATTACTATTTACTAATAGTTGCAGTATTTGCATTTTGCGTATTGGTGATGTTGGAGCATTTTCAAACATGTCTTGCATTTTAATTATGCTGTTAGTGACAGCAATTAATGTATTTTGCCCATGGGTACTTGCAGTATGTCAGAATATGTGATGAGTTGCTAACATGCCAAAGATAACTGCTAATAAAATAATGAAGTTATATGATCAACCTTGTTGAAGAAGAAAAATGACCTAGTCCCCCTATGAAATATAACATTAAGGAAGCAAAAGAAAAATTAAATTCTAATGTCAATTATCAGGGGTATCTACGAGTCAATGGTTTTATATGAACAGAAGCCAGAAAACCAGGTGATTTTGGTTCCAAGAATATAAAAGCTTTTATGTTTTTCCAGGAAATCTGCTAAAGTCTAAGGTTAAACCAATAATATTTTTCTGGTTAATGTTTTCCTTCTGATCTTAAAATACATACATGAATATTTATAAGAACAGAAATGTGTGTTTCAAAAAGTGTTGATAAATTTTGCATGGTTCTAAGTCAAATTAAAGATATTGCTGTCATCATACACAGCAGTTAACTGCAAGTAATATTAAATACAATATGTAATTTAAGTTATCATTAAATATACATTTTGTTAAACAAAGCAGTAATGTAAGAAAGTTAAAGCTTTTTTTTCTGTACATGCAAGGTAAAGGAATAATGTGCTAGTATGCATCGCATACTAGCACATTATTTTAAACGTACCTTAAAACAAAGCTCTTCCAGTGGCGAGATGTCAGCACTGCAGGCGCTCCCATCTTCACCCATCTAGTTTCTGGGTTTGCGGACTCCAACTCTGTGACTATATATAGCCGCGATGACCTCACTCCCGTGCATGCACAGGGGAGCCACCATTCAATGATGTCACTGGCTGCATGTACACTAAATATCTCCTAAACGGTGCATGTTTAGAAGATATCTACACTACCTATAGGTAAGCTTTATTATAGGCTTACCGATCGATAAAAGCAAAAGATGGAAGTTTACTTCCACTTTAAGCAGGGCTAAGGGGGTATTAGTTTTTACACAAACAAAAAGTATTTTTCCTATAAAGGGAAGCAAAACAATGCTTAAAGCAGCATGCAGAAAATAGCTTAATTTCATTAAAACAATAAAATAAAAGTCTGCTTATTTTCCCCACAATATCATAAACAGTATTCTGCCCATAGGAAGTATAGCACAGTCCAAGAATGTTAGGCAGCTCCCAGTCAAGCTCAGCCTTATGCAGTTATGCAGACACTTGACCACTCTCAACTTTTCACTACTCCAGATATTTGCTCTGAGAGCTTCCTGTTTTTTTCAGGACCAAATCACCTGTAATCAGGGTTTGGAGGCTCTTTCCCACCTAAAGTCTCTCTGAGTCTTTGGATTCCAGGTCTCAAATGACTTACCATTTCAGAGAGAACAGCCAACCAGTCCTATCCTCTCCATTTGGACTACCACGGAACCCCTCACCCTGCATTAGTGGGAACCCCAGAGTACACCAAACATCCATTATCAGCTCCCTTAAAAGGGACCACGACCCAAATATAGCATCTGTCCAGGGCCCGTCTATAGAGAGTCCAATGGTGGACACCATGCTTAGATAAGAGCAAGGACTGCTCGAGTGCACTCAAGGCAAGTAATAGATATAAACAGTTCAGTGAAAGAGGTACTTGTGGGTCTTGCACTGAAGCCAGGACCGTATTTAGCGCAGGGCAAATGGGGCAGCTGCCCAGGGCTCAATCACTGTTGGGGGGCCCAAAGCAGCTGCCAATTGATCCCACGCTGCTGCCCACTGGAGTTCTGCCACTTGTTAGCTGCTCACTAGTCACTACTGTCAGTTGTAGATATAGAGAAGCACTGCTTCTGTATTTACAAGTGACAGCGCTCCTCTGTCTGTCGGCGGCTGCTCCCATCCCTCTCTGCTCTACACATCTCTATATGAAAGCAGAGGAGGGAGAGTGAGGAGGGAGAGGAGGGAGAGGAGGGAGGGGGCAGGGAATGTACACAGGCAGAATCTCCTCGTGAAGCAGCCATCAGCCTGCACGGACGGATGTCCTGTAAGTTTAGTTGATCTTCTGTAGCTAGCTGCACTCTGACTGTGAAGTTTTCTAGATGCTAGAAGAGGATTTGGGGAGGCAGAAAATCTCTACACTGGAGTGGGGGGGACAGAGGGGTGAGCTCTGAACTGGAATCTGGGGGGAGAGGTTTGTACTTAGGGGATGGAGAACTTGGATGTACACAGCCCTCAGCCCTGCACTCCATACAAAGTTTACCCTCAACCCCGCATTCCATATGTAGCGCACCCCTCAACCCCACATTATATACGTAGCGCACCCCTCAACTCCGCATTCCATATGTAGCACACTCCTCAACCCCGCATTCCATACGTAGTGCACCCCTCAACCCCACATTCCATACATAGCACGCCCCTCAACCCCTCATTCCATATGTAGTGCACCCCTCAACCCTCCATTCCATGCATAGCGCAACCTTGCATTCCATGCATAGCGCACCCCTCAACCCCACATTCCATACGTAGCACACCCCTCAACCCCCCATTCCATACGTAGCACACCCCTCAACCCCACATTCCATACGTAGCGCACCCCTCAACCCCACATTCCATACGTAGCACGCCCCTCGACCCTGCATTCCATACGTAGCGCACCCCTTAACCCTGCATTACATGCGTAGCGCACCCCTCAAAACCGCATTTCATATGTAGAGCACCCATTAATCCCGCATTACATATGTAGAGCACCCCTCAACCCCACATTCCAAATGTAGCGCACCCCTCAACCCCACATTCCATACGTAGTGCACCCATGAACCCTGCACTCTATACAAAGTTTACCCCTCAACCATGCACTCTGTACGCAGCTCAACCCAGCACTCTGTATGTAGCTCACTCTTCAACCCTGTATTCTATGTAGTGCACTCTAGAATGATGCAGTCTGTATATGGTGCATACCTGAAATCCTGGTTTATAATAATGCTTCACTGTTAGTACAGTTTAGCCACACTTGCAATTTGATGCAGAGGTAATGATGCGTCATAACCTCTAGCAACCAATCAGTGAACAGTAATAATCTGCTATAATCTCTAGCACCAAGTCAGTGAGCAATAATGATGTGCAGTAACCTATAGCAACCAATCAGTGAGCGGTAAGGATTTCCAGTAACCTCTAGCAACCAATCAGCAAGCAGAAATGTGTTTTAGCTTCTAGCAACCAGTCAGTGAGTGGCAATGATATGCTGCAAGCTCTGGCAACCAATCACAATTGCTGCCTGATCTGCTACAGAAAACTGATTTTGAGTCTAGCTGCTATTTAATGTATATCTCAGAATCGGGGGGGGGGGGGGCTAAGATAATGTTTGCCCAGGGTCCAATTAATTCTAAAGATGGCCCTGACTGAAGCAACATAAACAGGCTCCTTTCTCAAGACAAACAGGGCCTTATTGAAATGTCTACCAATAAACTAGTTTATGTTGCTTCAATATGTATATACTGATCGTGTGTAGGCCTCATTGGACTTTTTTTGGGGAAAAATCTGACAGACCTGGAAATGGAGCATGTTCTAAATATTGATGACGGACCCAATTCCTATCAGGAAAACCGATCGTCTGTATGCTGGTCCGAAGGACCAAAAATGACGCATGCTCTGAAAGCGGGGTTCCACTCAAATTTTTAACTTAATCTTATCCCCTTCAGGTAATCGCATAGATGTTCAAATGCCGCACGAAAATATTTTTTATCACTGTAATTACCTTTATATTGTACTTTATTGTGGCACTTCCTGTCTCTCCTCCCATGGGAGTAGGCGTGTTTATTGCCTTTCCCCGGCGCCGCACTGTCTCCTGGGAGCTTAGTGTCAGGCTTCCCAAGATTCAGTGCGGGAACAATGATCATGCTTGTGAACAAGCTGTGAATGAACAGCATTCACCGCATCCAGGAAATCAATGCTTGTGGGCTTCACATGCCCACAAGCAAGATGGAAACAGCCAGCATCATATTTTTAAAGTTATTCTTCAGTACAAAAACAGAGTTGGAAATATTACACCCAAACTGTGAGTATTATTTTGGGATTAGCAAAGTGTCTCAATGACCTAAAAAAAAAAAAAGATTGGTCACCGGACTCCCACTTGAAGCAAGTTCGAGACGGAAGCTATTGGCTACTGGCTATTGAACTTCCTTTTTCTAGTCCCGTCGTAAGTGTTGTACATCACTGCGTTCTGGACGGTCGGACTTTGGTCAGACTTTGGGTTGACCGTGTGTAGGCAAGACCGCTTGAATAGAATTCCGTCAGTGTTCCGTCGGAGAAAACGTTGGAGTTTATTCCGACGGCTAAACCAGTCGCATGTACGCGGCATAACACTTCCTGAGTTCAATTTGCCAAGGGTTCAGGGAAACCAGTTCAAAATTCATTGAACCTGAGCACAGTTGTGAATCCTAATAACATACAGTATATGGAGGATACATCCCGCTATTAAATTCTGGCCATGTTTATGGCTAAACCGCTGTAACAAAAAAAGTATGGCAATATCAGCACCCCCAAAATACCAAACCAAAATTAATAATGGGAAAAGGGTCATTTTATGAGGTTCCAAGGGTAACATTGAAAAAAACACATCATTTAACCACTTGACCTCCGGAAGATTTACCCCCTTCATGTGACCAGGCCATTTTTTTGCTATATGGTACTGCATTACTTTAACAGCTTCAGCCCGGAATATTTGGCTGCTGAATGAACAGGTCATTTTTTGCACTTCGGCACCGTGTTGCTTTAACTGACAAGTGCGTGGTCGTGCAGCGCTGCACCCAAACAAAATTGATGTCATTTTTTTACAAAAAAAGAACATTCTATTGGTGGTATTTGATCAACTCTGCGGTTTTTATTTTTTGCGCTATATACAAAAAAAGTGCAACAATTTTGAAAAAAAAACAAATATTTTGTGCTTTTTGCTATAATTTTTTCTCAGTTTAAGCCAATATGTATTCTTCTACATAATTTTGGTAATAAAATTCACAATAAGAGTATATTGATTGGTTTGAGCAAAAGTCATAGGGTCTAGAAAATAGGGGATAGATTTAAAGCATTTTTATTATTATTATTTTTTACTAGTAAATGAGGCAATTTGCAATTTTTATCGGGACTGCGACATGGCGAACACATCGGACACTTTTGACACATTTTTTGGAACCATTGGCATTTATACAGCGATTAGTGCTATAAAAATGCACTGATTACTGTAAAATGTCACTGGCAGGGAATGGGGTTAACACTAGGGGGCAATCAAGGGGTTAACTGTGCTCTGTGTTCTAACTGAAGGGGGGATGGGACTGTCTAGGGGAGATGACAGATCGCTGTTCATACTTTGTATGAACACACGATCAGTCTCTTCTCCCCTCAGAGAACCAAGATCTCGGTTCTCGGTGTGTCACAAGCGTTCGCGGAAGTCATCGAGCCCAGCGGGGACTCGCATCGGCTCTGGGGCAAGCAGCGGGCACTAGTGGCCACAGGCCGAAGCGATGTTACATAACATCGCTTCGCCCAGCCGTGCCATTCTGCCGCAGTAAAACTGCGGCGGCTGGTCGGCAAGTGGTTAACTGACAATAAAGCTTTCTTTTGGGCATATTTGATTACCATGGGGTTTTGTATTATTTTGCGCAACAAACAAACAAAAAAAAGACCAATAATTTTGCAAAAAAAAAATATTTTTTACTTTCTGCTATAAAACATATCCAATAAAAATTTGCTACATGTTTTTGGTAAAAACAAATCCCAATAAGCGTATATTGATTGGTTTGCTCAAAAGTTATAGCATCTACAAATGATGGTATATATACTAGAATTTTTTTTATACTAGCAATGGCAGCGATCAGCCACTTTTAACGGGACTGCAATATTGCAGTGGGCAATCTGACTCTGACACTTTTGATTTTTTTGTGGGAACCAGTAGCACTAGTACAGTGATAAGTGGCAAAAATATGCTCTGTCACTGTACGAATGACACTGCCTGGGAAGGGGGTTAAACATCTAGGGCAATTAAAGTGTTAACTGTGTGCCTAACCAGTGTTTTTGTGTACTATATGTGGTGTTTTTACTAAGGGATGTGCTGGATTTTATTCCTTGCTTTGCAGGGAAACAAAATCCACCACATCCCTGCTGACAGGACAGAGCTCTGCCTTTTTTACATAGGCAGAGGTCCGTCCTGTGTCTCTCCTCACCGATCAACAGGTGCCAGCGGACATCCATTGGCCCGCACCCACTGATCAGCATCTGCTGGGACTAATAGTGCGCCCCTATGCGAAAGTGCATACTATATATATAGAGTATATATATATATATATATATATATATATATGTATATATATATATATATATATATATATATATATATATATATATATACGAAAATACCATGTTTGGGGGTTTTCTTTAAGCTGTACTGTATGTGGTATTACAAAACTGTATGATATTCCTAGACAGTCCCAGCTGCAATGTACCCTAGTCTATAACTAGTCTTTGCAGTAATGTGCACCTTACTGCAAAGGCTAGTTATAGGTTAAAGTGGTTGCCACTTTTTTGTACAGTTGGTCAAATTGGGTGCACTGGATGCCTTAGCTGCCATTGTGCTCTTGTTGGGCATTACGTGCCTCCCTGTGCCTTTAAGGAGGGGTGGGCTCCCTCCAGCACACCTGCCCTTAATCTATCCACTGCCATAAGTTCTCCAACTTGGGAGAATCTGAAAATTATGGCATTAGTACCACAGTATACAGAGGAGCCTTGATGTAGGTACTACATCATACACATATATTCGCAAATGTGTGCAAACAAAACCCTTTGTTTTTAACGTAAAGAGTTAGACAGGGTCATATTGGTTGCTTTGCAGGCTGGCTGGTAAGTGTTGTGGGACCCTAATATGACTCATTTCAGCTTAACAAAGGCTTTATTTTTAGGTAGTTTTAGAAGCAACACATGTTTTTCATCAACCAGTGGATATAAATTGGGCAGTAGTGTGCTGTGCCCGTCCTTGTTCTCTCTAATGCAAAACTGTCCTGCCACAGGTCAATACCACCGCTAGAACAAAATTTCACTTATTTTTGCCTGCAGTAAAAAAGCAGTTGAACCTAAAAAAAAAGAAAAAGCTAATTTCTTTTTAAAAAATTAAGACTTGCTGCAAAAAAGATGCTATAGATGGGACAATAGCTAATAGTAACCACACACCTCAAATGAACCACAGGACAGTGTCAACAAAAAGCATAAAAGGGTTGATTTGGCAAGAAGCTAGCAATAACAATTAAAGTGATTGGATAATAGAAGACAGTAGAGCTCTGGGGAAAATTTCCTTGCAGAGTGCAACTTTTTGCCTTTATATGTACTGACTCTTATGACTAATGACTCTGTGAGGCTAATTTACTAAAGGCAACTAGAGGTAATTTGCAAAGTATATCCAATCCCATGTAAGGGAAAAAAAATAAAACATTTTGCTGCATGTGATTGGATAATAGAAGACAGTAGAGCTCTGGGGAAAATTTCCTTGCAGAGTGCAACTATTTGCCTTTTATAAATCCACCTCCATGACTGCCCTGTGCCCCCCTCTTTTAAAATGCACAAGCTAGTTTATCCAAGAGCCCAGTTATTGGTTCTACTAAACTTGCTGACCATAGTTCAAAGGCCATGCAGTGGATTATGGTTCCAAAAATTTTCCAGGGTGAGTTGACACATACATTTTTAAGGGACCTTGAATCTCATTCCCGTAGAATTTACCTCAAGCCTGTGGTAGCAGTGAATCAGAACCCCATCCCTTAAGATTCGGAATCAGCTGTGGGTACAGGATGATAGAGAATTTTTTCTTGAACTCTAGCTATTCATGCTAGTTAGCTATTTATTGCTAAATGGGCAGATTTGGCCTGTTTGTCTCCCCAAACCTCTGCTGGTGCTGATACTGCCACTTAATGAATAACTTTCCAGACCACTCACTGGCTTGTTTCACATAGGAAACAAGATGGCAAATATCCTAAATTATGTCATTGACCAAATGTGGTCATAACCATACTTGGTTAATGATTTCAGCCAGTATCACTGACTAGTTTGCTGACATTCAGCTATCATTCACAGCAAGAGTTTTATATGAGATGATTGTCATGTGTGGGTCATCATTTTTGTGTCAACAGGTCATAGGGGCATTTTTTATCATGATAGAAAATGGGTCTACTGTACATCATCATTGGATGAAGTGATTGATTATGGATTTTAACTGTGGGACACATTTTTTAAAGGACTTTGCCATGGCATGAGTGTATCTATTTACATTTTCCTTTTTTGAAGAAGAGAAACAAGGAGTTCTATGTACCCCATACTTATTCTTGTAGGGAGAGTGGATTACTGCGGACCAATTCATTCTAAAGAGGGACTTTAGATTATGATTTGCCCCTCCAGCAGACCCCAACATATACTAAGCCAGGGATGTAGGGATGAGGCTCTTGCTCCATTAAAATGGTACCCTCCCCATGCTGACATCTAGTATGGAGTGAAGGTGCATACTCGCTGTCACAAACATGATGGTCTTGGCTGATGATACTGACCAGTGGAACTCTCATTGCAAATTACACATGGTCAATCTGCATAAGCAAAATGGGAACTCTGGTTAGACCACAGTTTTAGGATGGCAGAGACCATAGATGTCTATAGCTAATTCTTGGAGTAGTCCAGAGCAGACTGTAGATGACAACGTGGAGCAGAATCAGAAGTAGTAGCAGAGTCACAGAGAAAGCTCAGCAATGAGCAGGCAGCACAAGGTCCTAAATGAATCTGTGGTCAGAAAGTGATTAGGAACTATACAGAGCAGGATCCAAAGTTAGGTCAGGATAAAATTGGATCAGTACCATGAAGCATATGTAGAGCACAGGTCAGGATACAAAGAACAAGCTGATGACCAGTCAGCACTGACAGTAAGTCAGACAATCTATTAAATGAGCTATATGGCACCAGTGATAACTCTGAGCATGCACACATGTCTGTGCACACCCTGCAACACAAACACACCTAGCCACAACTCTATGTGCAGAGCAAGGGCCAAAGACACCATATGTACAAATGGCCAAACCAGCTGACTAACGTATTCCCTGATAACCTGTAAATTAGAGGCAATAGTTTTTTATGACACTTTAAGTCTGGATTCACAAATTCTCAAATGAGGAGAGCCCAGGCCAGTTTGTGCATCACTACTAATTCCAAAATATCAAGTTACCACTATGACATCAATAGATAATTATTCCAATGGAGATCCTTCATTTGAAGACAACTGTCTAAGAGGGGCTTTTTAATCACTATGGAGAGAATTCTTGTTATTTCTTATTTTGTGGATAGGACAAGAAGTGAAGGAAAATCCTTTGGGATTGCAATTTTGGGGGCTAGATATGATGTTTCCCTATTGAAGGTGGACAAATTTCACCTGTGGCCTCTCCTGAAAGGAAAGCAAATTGATCTATTAGCTAAACACATTGGTTCAATGGGGTATGAACATAGAGATTGATATCAATTGTTTCATAAGGAACTTTTGATATCTTCATTTTTTTATCTTAATTATTAATCAAGTGTAAGGAGGTAATGTGATTTGACTTAGTAGTGTAGTTAATTGTAGGAAGATCTATTGTATATGTCCTTTTAGGAAGTGTTGTGTTTTATGCGAGTTATAATTATATATATATATAATGTGCGGGTTTTCTTTTAAGAGGTAAATTAGAGCTATTGCTCCATAAATAGTATTATGTTGTATTTAGTATATTTGATGAATTTCCAATATGGAATGAGTGTCTTAAACACTTATAGTCATTTACTAAAATTCTGAGGAGTATTGCTTAACCGGTTGGGGAATATCAGATTTTTTAATATGTACAATTTACCTGTATGAGCGCTTATTATACTATAGGTAGGTGGGTATAGATTCAGCCAATATCAAGTTGGATCTTAGTTATGCAATTTCTTTAATGTCCACAAGATGCTAATTGTTTCCATTTGAGTATGTAGTATGTTTGTCACTCATGGAGTTAAATGCTGTGTAGGGGAGGGTATATAATTAGTGTTGCTGTGCTGTGTGGCCAACTCTTTAAAAAAGTCAGGAGACAATACTAGTTAGGGTCAGACCGCACAGCAACTAGCTTTGACGACAGCCCCCGTGGGAAGTGATGTTTAGCTGTCAGTGAGCGAGGTGATCAGGTGAGACACTGTCTAAGCATCATACTAGCTGTTTCTCACACGTCCTTAGGAGATTTGATGGGCTTTCTGATGTAATATTTTTGTAAGTGCCATTTTTTTGGATTTTAATAAAAAGCTGGTTTTATAGAATAACACTACTGGCTTTCGTTTTCCTTCTTCCTGGGGTTTTGTGACAAGCCCACTAAAGGAAGAGTGGATGATGAAACAGAGATCTGTTGGAGGCTACATTTTAGTACAAAAGGCGCTATTGCATATCATTCAGATAACTGTAAAGCCTCATATACATGGTACGATTGTTGGCAGGGGATTGTCTGTTGACAGACTGTTGTCCTAAAATCTTACTGTTAGTACGCTCCTTTTGGCAATTGACAATTGTTGTCCAATTTTCAAGTAAATTTGCTAGTAAATTTTCGGCAGACAACAGTTTGATGTCAGATTTTCGTATGGTCAGTACACAAATCCATCAAACAAAAGTCGAAAGTACAAACACGCATGCTCAGAATCAATGCTCACCAAACACAAAATTATCAGAAGGGGCCCAAAGGGTGGCGCTCAAGAGCTGAAATTCCTCGTAGCATGTCACTGCCTTTGTGTTTGTGGCACGACAATTGTGTACCGTTAGTATGCAAGACAAGATCCTGGCACACGCCCCTTTGACAAAAATCAGATGCTTGGTTGGCCAACAATTGTACCGTGTGTACGAGGCTTAAGAGAGAGAGAGGGGAGGGTGTTATCTACCACAGCGTGTTTGAACTGGATCACATGTGTTCATATCACAGGAATAGACTATATGATATTATGTTAGTTAGACGATATTGGTGGTATAGACTATTGAGCTCTTATATGTATATCACTTTTATATCACATAGACACTTTAAGGGATATGTTGTGATATTTAATATGTAATATAGGCATTTTTTGTTTCGTGTTCAACATGGAATTTATGCTTATTTACCTAACTTACACAGCACTACCTTATATCTAGATTATGAATTAATGTGGATATGTGATTTATAAAAGAAAATCTCATTATGGGACACAGATAGTAAAAAAGCTGAAGGAGGTTTAATCTTTTCTCTGCTGTGGACATTTTTTGTTTTTCACACACATGCCATAATGCACAATATTTACATACTAAATGCACTTAACATTGAATACATTATACATTTTATAAAAGCAGAGGACCTATATAGTAAAAACATGGTAGTTACAATTTTTATGCTGATCAATATTAGCACAGCTGTTTCTCAAATCTATATTTTTAGTGGAAAATACAGTGCAATTCATTTTAGTACATGCAAACAGAATAAAATCTGCAAAGTTTATGTAAAATATAAGGAATAAGTCAAAATCAAGTAAAAAGGCATCAAATATGTCAAGACACACTACAACACAATGAAAACTTACATTACCCCACATTTTATTGGTGAAGCTTTAAAACCCTTCATGGAACAACTTAAATTTAACAATAAATGAAAGACCGGGGACTTTTTTATATCTTGTATTTTATATTGATTGCACACTTTTTATTTTTGGTTCACCTAACTTTATTGCTACCTCAAGGGGGTTGATAAGCCCCCCCTGTGTGAGAGCATTTTTTGAGTGACATATAGTCCTAATAAGGACAGCAGCGATCTTTAAGATCTTTTATGACCCTCCCCCCTTCCCACACACACATTTAAGCAACTGATGGCTATGAACCTGGAAGTGCTTAGAGTTGAGCTCTTCAGGGTTCATTCTTCGTAGGACAGATGGGAGAATGAACTTTCCTCCATCTTCCCCCACTCTCCACCTGGATTGATTTATTTTTTTATCAGTTTAGAGCTCCCAGTAGAAGCAGGTAAGCCTGGGAACTGAAAGCAGAGGATTGCTAAGATGCAGGTGCTAAAAATAATGTAACCCCTTTTCTCTCCTCTAGGTTACTGTGGCCACACTCTGAATTACAGCCCCAGGATACAGGACTACAAGAAATCTTTTGGACTGCTGTGGGTATTATTACACTATGTCGACATTTCTGGAAGTCCACCTGCCCTCTATCAGCGCCATTGGTCCCCACGGGTCACACTGCAACAGTTCCCCCAGGAGCCTCCTATCCTCAGTACCACCATGTCCAATTTTGAGCTGTTTTACACGCAGCCTGCATTTACTCCTGAAGAAGTGGACATTGCTCCACGAAACTCGTTAAGTTCTTGGATGCAGCTCTGTTACAATTATGCGTTATACACTTGCCACATTTCAATTTACTTATACTATGAACTAATTTATTGTAATCTATCAATGTGGATATTGTATTTCTGTTACTCATCAGCTCTTCAGTATTATATACTGTATGCATTTCATTGTTTTCAGATTTGTTTATAATTGGACTAAAAAATTTGTAATCATGTGTATTGATTTTTACTACTTTGATGTCATGTGCTTCATTTAAAGTCCCAGGGGAATGCAAACTTGTATGTATAGATTTAGGGATGGAGGCACATGATTACAGATGGTGCTCCAGGCCACAATTTTCCTAAATTTTTAAAATCAGATTTAATGTTTGAATTGTTTTCTTTTCTATATCAAATATATAAAAAAAGAACAGAACAAACAAGAAAAAAACAAAGCAAAAATTCCCTTTTATCTTTCTTTCCTCTCCTCTCTCTCTTCTTCTCTCCTTCCCTTACTACTCAATTATGCTGATAAAACATTTTGTTTATATTCCTTGTAATAGGAATAAAAGTGATCCAAAAAATATGGGGCCGTGGCTTGGCCGGTGCTAAAGATGGCCACTTGAATCTGCTGCTCTGCTCCTCCACAGACCAAACGGGCACACCCAGCCTCTCTCTAGCCAGCAAACACCCTCCGGAACAGAGGGGCACATTCAGGGCATGCCCCAGGCTATGTCTCACAAAAGAGCGTGGCTCAAGGCATCCCATAGGCTTATGGAGTACTACATGAAGTCTGCACAGCAGGGACACCAACAGGGCGTCGGCCAGGAGCGTGGAGACTCGTAGCGGCCACTGGATCAGCATGCTGCGGCTTCCTCTGCATCCCCTGACATCAAGGAAGACATGGATCAATCCTCAGAGCAATCCACCACTCCAGGAGACAGAGTTAAGAGGCTAGCTGACTTATCTGCACAATCCCCTAACAAACAGCCTCCCACTAAGAAGCAATATAGCTCCGGGACCTGTATTCCAACAGCACATCAGCCTGATTAACAATCCCTTTTATCTTTCTTTCCTCTCCTCTCTCTCTTCTTCTCTCCTTCCCTTACTACTCAATTATGCTGATAAAACATTTTGTTTATATTCCTTGTAATAGGAATAAAAGTGATCCAAAAAATATGGGGCCGTGGCTTGGCCGGTGCTAAAGATGGCCACTTGAATCTGCTGCTCTGCTCCTCCACAGACCAAACGGGCACACCCAGCCTCTCTCTAGCCAGCAAACACCCTCCGGAACAGAGGGGCACATTCAGGGCACCATCGGGCTATGTCCCACAAAAGAGTGTGGCTCAAGGCATCCCATAGGCTTCTGGAGTACTACATGAAGTCTGCACAGCAGAGACACCAACAGGGCGTCGGCCAGGAGCGTGGAGACTCGTAGCGGCCACTGGATCAGCATGCTGCGGCTTCCTCTGCATCCCCTGACATCAAGGAAGACATGGATCAATCCTCAGAGCAATCCACCACTCCAGGAGACAGAGTTAAGAGGCTAGCTGACTTATCTGCACAATCCCCTAACAAACAGCCTCCCACTAAGAAGCAATATAGCTCCGGGACCTGTATTCCCACAGCACATCAGCCAGATTAACAATCCCTTGCAGCATATCCAACAACTGATAACCCAGCCTCTGAACACTCTCTGAAAGCTATGCCGCTATCCCTGCAGACAGATCTTCATAGGGAATTAAAAATTTCCATTAACCAGATGCAGGACAAAGTTAACTTATTAGAACAACGCACAGACCATATTGAGCAGCACCTTTCTGATGCCACAAAGGCCCTCAACGCCATTGTCAATAAACAAGATGATCAAGCCGACATTATTCACATGCTCCGCTTAAAAGTCTCAGATCTTGAAGATCGCTTGCGACAGAATAATATCAAGATTGGGGGGGTCTCTGAATCCTTGGCCACCCCTGAAATAATACCATACCTACACCAGCTTTTTCGTAAGCCTGTTCCTACATTAACAATAAAAGACATGCTCATTGACTGCGCGCATAGGATCCACAAACCATAACAACTACCAGCCTCTGTCTCCAGAGACATCCTTGCAAGAGTACACTTCTTCAATGTAAAAGAGGATATCATGAGTGCTGCAAGGTCCATGCGCTCCCTATTGGAACCCTTTAATAAAGTATCCCTCTACAATGATATCTCTGCAGCTACATCTCAAGCACGCAAAGCCTTTGCTCCGGTTACTTCTGTACTTAGCGAACACAAGATAAGTGGGGATATCCCACAAAGTTTTTGGTGACCTATCGCAACCTACAAGTCTCCATCTTGACACCTAAGGATGGCATCAAACAGCTCAACTGGGGTATAATCTCACAAGCACCCCCACCAATGTGAGGCAACCCCCCAAAATTCCCAACCCCTGGGACTCACCGACGTAATCTCGGGAAGCCCTCCCACACCGTGGCTAACACCAGGAAAGTACATTAAGGCTGGGTAACATTCTTTTTATTCAAGTTGAGAAGTTAGTGGAATAGTGGAAGCACTTATTTTACCCCTTCTACGCTCCACAGTTTTTCTTTGGTGTGCCAAGCGCAACCACTGGTTAAAGTTCTTAAGTTCTTAAAAATAGAACTGTAAGAATTATAATACTTAGCTTGTTTCATTAGCTTATTTGTAGATCTCACATTGCTTTGTGTGCTCAAATCACGTCCTCTTCACCACTGTAGGCCTTGATCTGTCCACACATCTTATTGTGTATATCACTGTTTCTGAAACGATTTTGTCCCCCCATTTTCCTTTCTGTAATAGGAGACTATCTGTCTTAGTACTGTCCTGTACAGCACCTGCAACCAGATTCACTTCACAAGAGACCATGACACTCACAATAGTCTCCTTAAATGTCAAGGGGCTCAACAGCCCTTTTAAACACTCACTTCTATGGCGAGAAGCTATCTTACTAAAGGCAGACATACTGTGTGTCAAAGAGATGCATTTTTCAGAACCTAACCCACCCCAATGCTCCCACAAAATGTTCTCCCATTGTTTTCAGGCACAATCTAGCAAGTAAACAAGAGGAGTCATGATAGTGGTATGCTCCTCTGTCTCTTTTAATCTTACTCACCTTGATCAGGACCCCTCTGGCAGATACCTGATCTTGTCAGCCACATTCAATAACCAACCCCTCATCATTGTGAACATCTATGCTCCTACCACCCACCAGAAATCGTTCTATAAATCCATTATGCAAAAGATCCAACATTACCCTAAAGATCAAATTATAATATGTGGTGACTTTAATGAAGTCATAGACCCCCAGATGGATTCATCTAATACAAAGCACAGAAAATCCACAGCCCTAACTTCCATGCTTTCCCTAGAAGATCTTTATGACCCCTGGAGGTGTCAACACGAGAGGGATTGAGGGATGAGAGGGATTACTCTTTCTGCTCAAACACCCAAAGATCATATTCTAGGATTGATTTGTTCTTGACCTCCAAAATCCTGCTTCAAACAATTACTAAGTCCACAATAGGGCTCATCACGTGGTCGGATCACGCCCCAGTATCTATCAGTATTTCTATGTCCCCCACTAACCCTAGACACACCCTACGGTGTTTGAATGCCTCGATCCTGAGCATGCCGGAGACCCGAGAACAGGTTAGATCCGAGATATCATCTTTCTTCACCGACAACACTGGCTCCATCTCTAATCCAAGTACACTTTGGAATGCCCACAAATCTGTTATACGAGGGACTTGTCTGCAGCTGGGTGCCCAGGAAAAAAAATGGGAACCCACGCAATAAACTCCTTTCTCCATGATAGCCGAACATTTGAATCCCTGAATAAAAAAAACCCCAATCTAGCTACCACGGCGGAACAAAGTAAGCTGAGAAATTACCTCAGCTCCTACCTTCAAAAAGGCCATGACTTCTACCTTAAGCGCCTTCGCCTCACCTGGTACTCCCAGGGGAATAAAGCTGGGAAACTCCATCAATATAAATGGAGAGCAGCGCAAAACAGAATCCCATTCCTTCTAAATGATAAGGAACATAAACTAACAAACCCAAAAGATATAGCAAACAGATTTAGCGCCTTTTATTCAAAACTATACAACCTCTCACCATCAATTTCTGAGCCCCACCCCACTCCACAATTAATACAAGAATTTCTTGACCCTCTCCAACTCCCTTCAATATCCCAATCTCAACTTGAATCACTAGCTCAGCCATTTTCCCATCAAGAGATTCTCCAAGCTATCAATGATCTCCCCTCCCACAAAGCCCCAGGCCCAGATGATCAATAACGAGTATTATAAATCCTATGCAGGTCAACTAGTACCCCACCTATGTAACACTTTTAATAGGTTCTTATCAACAGGTGAGATTCCATCTGAATCCCTTGAAGTGGTGATACCCACCATACACAAACCGGAAAACCCTCCCATGCTCCAGCCAATTATCGCCCCATATCTCTACTTAACACCAATCTCAAGCTCTATATAAAATTATTAGCTACCCACCTTGCGACCTACATGCCTAATCTGGTCCACCCAGATCAAGTGGGCTTCATCCCCTCCCGACAAGCTTCACATGGCACCTGAAGGTTTAAAGATCTCATCCACTGGGCTGAGCACCACCGAACACCATCTGCTAATCTCTCTTGATGCAGAGAAGGCATTTGGAAGGGTTAATTGGTTATTCTTAGACTTAGTCCTTCAGAAGTTTGGCATCCATGGCCCATTTTGACAAGCCATCCTGGGTCTCTACTCTACACTGAGTGCAAGAGTTCTGACTTTGGGCTGATGTTGACACAACGCTGCATGATGGCCATGCCCCATGCCTATATAAGTGATCACCCACCGCTCACACAGCATAACAGCGGGAGACAGCGTTGTGTCAACATCGAAAGCAGAGAAGAAGAGAACAAGACGGCAAGATGGCGAAGACCGGGCCACCGCTAGCAAAAGAGCAGCAAAAGAGCAGAAGATATCGGAGGAGCCCGGTAGAAGATCCGGACACTGGGAGAAGAGGCCGGAGAAGAACCGGACACTGGGAGAAGAAGCGGACACCGGAGAAGTCGGAAGAAGACCCCCAAAGTCAGAAGAAGACCCCGAAGTCGGAAGAAGACCCCCGGAGTTGGAAGAAGACCCCCGGAGCTGCATAATAAATTATTTTTAAAACCTGTGTAGTGTGTTTTTTTATTGACACTTTTTTCCCTAGGTGAATGGGTAGGGGTACCATGTACCCCATACTCATTCACATAGGGTGGGGGGGTGGGATCTGGGGGCCCCCTTATTAAAGGTGGCTCCCGGATTCCAATAAGCCCTCCACCTGCAGACCCCGACAACCAACGGCCAGGGTTGTCGGGAAGAGGCCCTTATCATTAACATGGGGACAAGGTGTTTTGGGGTGGGGGGGCCCACAGGGCGCCCCCCTCCCCCAAAGCACTCACCCCCCATGTTGAGGGCATGCAGCCTGGTACGGTTCAGGAGGGGGGCGCTCGCTCATCCCCACCCCCTTTCCTGAACGGCCGGGCTGCATGCTCGGATAAGGGTCTGGTATGGATTTTGGGGGGACCCCCACGCCGATTTTTCGGCATAGGGGGTTCCCCTTAAAATCCATACCAGACCTAAGAGCCTGGTATGCCCCTTGGGGGGAATGCACGCTGTTTTTTTTATTTACAATTTGGCGTGGCGTTCCCCCTCATGATTCATACCAGACAGCTGTCAGCACTGCCTGTCGCTCATCGCGAAAGGAAAAAAGTTTTTCTTTCCCGATGAGCGAGCCAGCGCGACACACACAGTACCCTGTTCGCCGAGAACCGCGCTGGAAACACAATCTCACGGTCAGGTACTGTAGGTGGTACTATACCCCTGTGAAAATGATCCCCACCCATTCTAACAAATGCTGGAGAAATTGTGACATAATTTGGTGGGCATGTCCGTCTATGGGCACTTTCTGGATGGACATCTCCACACTTATTCAGGATGTTACTAACCTACCCATTGCATTAACCCCACAAATGGCTCTCTTCAGACTAGGCCTCTCTAATTGACACTCGAAATTTCACCCCATCATTACACCGATACTCATTGATGCCCGGTTATCTATTGCCCGGCACTGGAAACAGGTCTGTCTACCTACTCTCCATAACACCATTGATATCCTCAACGATCACCTAACATTGGAATTTCGGTTTGCAAGGGCACAGCTGACACTTGATAAATTTGATCACCACTGGCAATTCTGGCTATCAGATCATAGAGCTCTGCCTCGTCCTTGACTAAATTATCAGGTATCAACTATGATGGTCCATCTCTTGGAACAAACTGAGCCTTTTGGATTTGACTACTGATAAGCTTATTATGCTACTTCACCTTATACTACTGAGCACTTGCTTGCTTATCATCTATCTCCTTTCTTCTTCCCCTCTTACTTCTTCCCCCCTTACCTACTCCTTCCTCTTTTTTTTATGCTCTTCTCTTTAGGAACATACAAGGGGTCAGTACTACACATTTTGGTATACGCCTAGTACTGTAATCCCTACCTTTAATGTTGATGTTAATTACTAATTGTATTTGTCTTTCGAGTTACTGTACATCACCTTATTGCTTTCTCAATAAAGAAATTTAAACAAAAAAAAAAGTGATCCAAAAAATAAATAAAGGGACAGTGTGTAAAGATTAAACAAAAGAAAAAGTAAAATAAATAATTAAAAAAAAGCAAAACACCCCATTCCTCCGTGCTCGCGCACAGAAGCGAACGTAAAGGTAAGTTGTGCAAGCATATGTTAAAGGTGTTCAAACCACACATGTGAGCTATCACCGTGATCGTTAGAGAGTCTCTGCTAAAAAAAATATATATAATGTTTGGGGCTTTTTGAAACAAAAAATACTGAATTAATCTTTTAAACAAAAAGTTACAAAAAAGGCCTGGATCTTTATTATTACCCAGTATCCCAAAGTTCCAAAAGTATTCCAGGGTAGAATCAATCAATGTAGAAAAGTTGGATAAGACAGGCCAGCCTGCCCTTCAAGCACTACCTCCCTTTATTGTGAGCTTAATCTAGAGAATGGAGCATCTGTCCATTTTTTCCACATTCTGGTAAACGTTCAGGATGAATTTGTTTAAACATAAGTGTATTTTTCAAACATTACATGTTTGTCCATTTCCCAGATTCAGGTTGGCCGAGACCCAACAGGAAGCTATTAACTTATGAGCCATAAAAATTGATCTTATATTGGCCACTACCTGATCGTATTTCAAATTGTTGGGGTTTATATACCCTAGGAGACATAGAATGCAATCTGGAATCAACACAGTATTATTAACAGAATTTATCACATCCTTCCAATACCAGTGTGGTTGTGGAGATCTCCAAAACAAATGAATAACAAGGAGATTGAGCACATCTTGCGCAATCAGGGTTTTCCTTCCTGCCTATCCTATGCAGCAATTCTGGGGTTCAATAAGACCTATGCAGGATAAAGAGTTGAGTGACTCTATGATTTGGAGACAACAAAACCAGCTGCACATTCTTCATTATTAGATCCTATATGTCTCCGAGAGCCACATCAACATCCATCTCCCATTTCTGCCTACATGGGATCTGTGTTATTAGCTTGGACTACACTGTCCAAAATAGCAGTTAAAAGAAGAGGCGTTTGGGGCCAAACCATGGGATTTCAAAGCATGTCTTAATTGTAGGTACTGGAAAAAACACCTCTAATCCAGATTGTAGTCCATACAAACCCCTTGATATGTTTTCAAAACTCCGTTGGAGTTTAACTGCATTTGAATAGCAATCCCAGCAAAAACCTTCCAGTTGGGAAATTTCAAGAAGCACTCTATTTGTCTATAATGGTGTAACGGGTGTAAATGGTGAGTCTCTTTACATGCCACCACTGCCACTGATGTAGTAGTTGTGCTAGTTGCAGTAAAAGGGTTCAACTATTCCATATTCTATTTAAAATTAAAAATATAAACATTACGTTGACCAAAACCATTGCAGTTTCCCTTTAAAGAAAAATATAATAGAGCCATTGCTGCCAATAAATTGTTTCTTTTTTATATATCAATAATAATATATACGCTTGTTAAATGTGCATATGTTACTACAATATCAGTACACAGGGAAAGAGTTGTTTGCTCCAAAGATCTTTGTTCTATGGATTTGTTGTGCATGAATTATTTTTGGTATAGTAAATCTCAGATTTAAACATGCAGCTTGCTTTATCACTGTGTTTTCCTGGTCTTTTTGTAATATTTACCTTGTTAAGAAAATAGATTTTTGCAAGTACAAAAATGTCAAATAAGAAAAAAGAGAACAGTTTTCTTTTATACTGTACACTTGGTGCATCAGTAAATCACACTTATGAAACATTTAAGACAAAATGTACCCTGTAGAATTCCTTGCCTGCTTTGTTAAGTATCTTTTTGATCATTTGGAACCCAGCTGTGTTTTAAATGATAATCTTGCAAACACGCCTCCTGAACATCATGAAATTGTTTGTTTCACAAGGCATGACTTCACAGTTTTCCTTTTTTCTTTATCTTCATTTTATATGCTATATAACATGATACTGATGAAATTCTCATTTTATTCATCATGGCTACACTTCTCAGTGTGATTTTTACATTGCCAGCATAACTGTTTGGTTGTACCTAATGTTACTGATGATAAATTCAGAACAATTGTTACATCTAAAAGCTTTCAAAAAAGAAAGTTTTCTTATATACTTTCATAAGGGAGGTGTAGTATGTGTTCTTGAAGCTAGAAAGAATATTTCCAATTTGGCATTCTTTGAATAGTGCCATAACATGTTATAAATAGCACTAGAAGTATAATTGTAGAATTTGCAGACATTTGATGAGATTTTTATTTCAAACAGAATTACATCAGTAACATATGGTTTAGTATGCAAAAATTTGAAACACTACATCAACATTAGAAATTAAATTATATCATTTTAAGGGACTTCCTCTGTAAGGAAGATATGGTGATATGTATGGGATATCATGTGTCTAAAGTTCAAAGCTGGGAATATGGGTGCACAGTCATGCTTTCTTTAAAAATGTAAATAAATGAGGGTAAGGTATCTAAGGAACTTCAGGAACTCTTAAATGAAGACACAAATCTATTGACATCTATAACTCGATGTTTGCGGTCTTATTGCCCTTGTCTATCATGGAGGCATACAGAAGAAAAACAGGTTTTCAACATGTCTTTCACTAGCTGTACAGCCACTTTTTTGGAATTCTATTATGGCTGTAAATTGAAAGGCACCGGTCAGAAAACCTGCTTTGAAAATATAGATTGTGTTTGGTGTCATTGCACTACACATAAAGCCTTCCTGCACTAGATGCATTTGTTCTTGTGTCAAGCATGGTTTTGCTTAGTGTTAGGGCTTAGTATAGTGGCTGGTTGAAGTTAACATAGATGTGAACCCTAACTTTGTGACTTTAAGTTTGCCAAATCACTGTGTATTATACACAATAGCCCGTTTATTTTTTTTAGAAAATACAATTTTCATATTTTTACGCAATCATGTTTTATTATTTAGGATTATTAAAGCAAAAGAGGGATACAGAAGAGAAATGTGAAAATGGGAACCCATGAGCAATATGAATGACTGTTCAGACAATGCCAGCATTTAAAACACTTTATACACATCTCTGATTGCCATGGGCAGAGGGTATGAGATAGAAGTATGACCCATTTATACAAGTTGTATGTATATGTTTGAAGCAGAAAGCCTTTAAAATCACCAGGGTTTGAAATGGTAATGTTTGTTTAAAAAAATGGACATTACAGAAAACAGCCAGTGTAAAAAAGGGGAGAAATAACAACAAAAAAGAAGAGTGAGCTAAGAGCAGAAAGGATAGAATGAGAAAAAGTAAAGCCAGGTAAGGGTAAAGAGGGGTGAAGGGTCAGTCCTATATGCTATAGCCACACAGGGAAGTAAAGCCTAGTTTTGCTTCATCAATATGGAAGAAAGATTATAGCAAGCTCATGTCAGGTGCCCTTAAACACCATCCAAAAAAGACCATCTATCTATAAGCAATTTTCAGTTTTACTTCAATTTGATATACCGGTAATCTCTGTGATTACCTGTACCAGCAGGTCAACATTTTAAAATTCTGTTCTTGAATACAGCTAGCCATGCTTGACTTATGGGTGAGGCATAAGCTATTGATTTTAGCATCAGAAAGAAAAATGTAATGTTATATAATACAAGTCTCCTAAAAATGCAAAGGAAATCTGTATAAAAGTAAGATGCAAGATGATCAGTGGAGGTACAAATGCTTTTAAAGAAGGTCTGTTTGCAGCATAGGTCAGATCCCAGTGATAGTAAGTAAATGAAGTGTGTCAGTTGTAGGTACTATAACCAGACTCCCCCCCACCCACCCCCATCCTAAAAGCAAATATATTGTGCACTGCAAGTGCACTTCAAATGCATTTACTCTAGATATGAGGGAAAGCTCTGAAATGAGGGGAAGCTCTACTGAATTCTATCATCCAATCATGTACAAGCAAAAATGCATGTGATTAAGTAAAAATTAGAGGATAGAGGCGGGACTTTGCGTGAGGCATGTCGGTGGATGTGTAAGCTCAGTGGTACATGATGTAATATAATGTCTAGGGTAAGTCCTTTACATTGTTATATCTACAAAGGATTTACAAGATAATGATGGTAGAAAAGTTTAATAGCGTAGATCCTAGAACCTAGTACAGTCATAAATAGGAGCATCATGGGGCACAGTTGAACATATTTAGACAGTATATTAAAAAGCGTAATTCAAACAGAAATTGTACATTTACAAAAGGGAATACATTGTACAATAAATTGATATGTGCATCCATAGTTGATAACTCAACGCGTTTCTTGGCTTTCAACCAATCATCAGGAGTCCGATGCAATTTCACTACATTTAGGACAATGAAACATCTATTAGTATACGGGCAGGTATGTAGAGAGAGGGTACAGAGAGAATCTAAATTTCAATAGTACTCACAGGCAGTGCATTGGCCAGTGACAACCAATGTACTGAGATGCAGCAGTGGTCTGGGCCAGCAAAGTCTTCCGCGGGGTTGAGGCAGAGAGCACGCCCCAAAACCCATCGGCCACAGCCGCCAAGTTGACCAGAGCACCCCAAAGGACCACCAGGTAGGGGCAAACAGCGAGGCCACATAGCACTGAAAACTGTGAGGAGGAATGGAAAGATGATTGAGTGAAAGTGAGCCTGGGTAAAAGTGAATGTGTGTGAATGTGAAAGGGTTAATGTCTTGGCCACAGCTGCACACCACAAAGTGAATGAGTATGTGCGTGTTGAAGGAAGCCATAAAAAGTGATAGGGAGTGTCAAAGTTGTGAGTGAAATAAAGTGTGTGTGTTGCTGAGAGACCAATCCTCATAACCATAAACCAGAGTGGGAATATGCAAAATGATTACCTGTGTTATGTGAATGCTGGGCAAGGCCAGATGCCCCGTGGCCATAGCGAGACATCGGAGTACCCGGTCAAAGGTCGCCGCTAAATACCGCGGGTTGGGGGCGTGCTCACGCCAACGTCATGTGAGTGCGTGATGACATCACAGGGGGGAGGGAAGCCAAACCGCGATATCCAATTGCAGCCGCCTCCCATCCCCGCAGTGCCAAAGCCCAGGAATGGTAAACCCCTTGTGACTCCCGCAATACGGCAGCCATAGGCGCCGCATGCGGGGTGTGGTAAGCATGACACCGATGCGCTAAGGTCAGGGCCTGCCCCCATCGTGTCATAGGATGGGTGACGGGTCGTAAACTGGGCGCATCGCAACCCCGGAAGATGGACCTGATTGATACCAGCACCAACTAACATCTTCAAAATAGTTGTAATAGAATATGTAAAATATAATGAGAAATCATAAATTGATTGAAAGGGAAAAATAGGAAAAAGAAAAGAAAAAGTTCTTTGCCTTGAATTGAATCAATGTACAAGAAAGAAAAATTACAAAGTAAACAATAATTCTTAGCACTGAATAAATTCAAATATGCAAAAAAAATATATATAGAAACTTTAGCCCTGAATTAAATCAGTAATTATCTGACTAAAGAGAAACAACAAAAAAATATATACGATTGGTATACATGGAGTTTGATAGACTATAATAATGGGAAATCCTGTATGGTATTAAACAGGAATGGGAAAACAAAAACAAAACCAAGAGACTTTGCTGGCCCAGACCACTGCTGCATCTCAGTACATTGGTTGTCACTGACCAATGCACTGCCTGTGAGTACTATTGAAATTTAGATTCTCTCTGTACCCTCTCTCTACATACCTGCCCATATACTAATAGATGTTTCATTGTCCTAAATGTAGAGAAATTGCATCGGACTCCTGATGATTGTTTGAAAGCCAAGAAACGCGTTGTGTTACCAACTATGGATGCACATATCAATTTAATGTACAATGTATTCCCTTTTGTAAATGTACAATTTCTGTGTGAATTACGCTTTTTAATATACTGTCTATATATGTTCAACTGTGCCCCATGATGCTCCTATTTATGACTGTACTAGGTTCTAGCATCTACTCTATTAAACTTTTCTACCATCATTATCTTGCAAATCCTTTGTAGCTATAACAATGTAAAGGACTTTCCCTAGACATTATATTACATCATGTACCACTGAGCTTACACATCCACCGACATGCCTCACGCAAAGTCCCGCCTCTATCCTCTAATTTTTTCTTCATTAATTGGGATGGAGGCATGTCGGTGCACTCCTCTGAAATCATGTGGACAGGTCACAACCCCATTTTTTAGATGCATGTGATTAAGTATTCTTTGCAAAGTAAAGTTTTACCTCATATCTCCGGAGCAAGCGCACTTGTAGTGCACTTGTAGCACACTTGCAGTGCACTTGTAGTGCACTTGCCGTACACAGTATATTTTTCTTTAGTGAATAAACCCCAATGGGTCATATAGGATGGTGTATCAGAATGCCAATATGGTGGTGAGAGACTATTTCTGCCCAATAAATTTTCATACAATGATGATTGGGACAAAAAATGTGAGGTCTGATGAAGAACAAAAAAAAATGGAAGTTAACCATGGTAAAATCATAATAGGAAGACCTAGAGTTTACAGTCCTGTACTCAAAACCAGTCTAGAATATGTATAAGTATAGTGGTCTGATAGTACATTTCAATATCAGAAAAGACAGCCCAATGTTTTCCTTTTTCCTAAGTAAGAATTGAATAAGAATTTGATTACCCATATGATTTTCATTAGGGCAGACTTTTATCAGGAAAATAAAGATCTGCGAAGAGAAATGTTTGAAGGTTACAAATATCTAGGAAGGAGATTCATTTTAAGTATCTGTTGTAATTTAGTATAAATATTTGATAGGGGGTTAGGAATGGAAATGATGTGCCTCAGTAAGGTCAGAGGGGATAAGCCTTAAGCCCCATAGACACTATCAGATTTTCTGCTGATTTTTGTCTTCAGATTTACCAAAACCATGTAGTGCAAGGGCCTGCCTGATTGCATACAAATTGAAACTCCTAAGGTTTGACCTCATATTATATGGTTTTGGTAAATCTGAAGGAAAAATCAGCAGAGAATCTGATAGTGTGTATGGGGCTTAACTGTATACTTAATATGGGTAAGGGGAAGGCAGTTTGTTAATGAAAATTTATTGTTTTTAGTAAAGACACATCAAAACTTAAATGTTTGCCAAGTTCATCTTGTAATTACTAAGTTCCCCATATAGTCTAAATTCCTTCAGTAAAGAAGGAATGCTAATTTTGTGAATTGAATAAGTAAAGGAGTAAATCATTATTGTAAAGGCCTATCTTGTGGGTGTGAGAGCCAAGGGTAATGCACTGTATGGAATCATCCTGTTTGGACCATAAGAGGATGCAAAAGGTTCATTATAATCTTAGCTGTAGGAGTCATATATAAGGCTTTATCTATACACTGTTAGAATATGTAAGGGAAGCACCAAGAAAAGTCCAGTGAACTCTAACAAAAGCTTTCTCTGTGTCAACAGAGTAAGTACTGTAATACACTAAATATAGTGGAATAGAATGCCTGTGAGCATGATAAATACAAAGATTTTATTTTTATTTTTATCTTAAGAGTGACAACTGGGAAAGAAAACTGTTGTTCTTTGTAACTCAAGGTAAAAATAAGTGGAGTCAAGCAGTTTGCTATAACTTCTGAATATATTTTCAAATCAGACTTAATATATGAAATTTGGTAGTCATTTTTGCAGTGCATTAGGTCCCTATAAGGTTTGTGGAGTACCACAGTATGTGCTTCCAATGATTAGTTCACAAATGGGCATTCAGCAGAACTAGCATTATAGGCTTGATGAAGAAATGGAATAAGAAGGTCTTTAAGTTGTCAATAACATTTTTTAGTCAAACCATTTGGGCTGTGTACAGATGGTAGGCTTGAAATTACATGAAGGAAATCAAGGTCTGTAAATGGCTCAGCCAGTGTTAGGTTGTTGGCAGTAGAGTTGGGAGGAATGTTGTATAGTAATTACACATAAGTATATTGTTATGCGTTTGTGTCAGACAATTCCTGAATGATTAAGTAATTTGAGTATTTTTCAGTGGTGGCCTGTCCATTAGGGGCACTCCGTGCACCGCCCCCTCTCTCCACGTCACCCCCTATATGCAATGGATAGATTCAGGCATAGCCTGAATCTATCCACGGCTGCCATGGCCACCCCCTATTTATGTGTCTGGACCCGGGCACCAGGCACATAAATTACAGTGGCCATGGTTTTCTTTTGAAGCACCTGATTAGAACCAGAGGCTCTAATAGGCTTCAAAATAGGGTGTCCCAGAGAATGCGGTCTGATCCCATCCAGGTGTGTTACAACAGCGAATGAAACACTGATCTTCAAACCGGCCAATCAGAAGCAGGTGTGAGACCCGTTTTCCGATTGGCCGAAAAGAGAAGACTCCCGATTGGCTGCCGAGGAGGAGTGAGGAAACGGAATCCGCTGCCACCGTCACCATGATGACCCATGGAGAACAGGAGAATGGGAGACTGCTGCCAAGCAGGGGAAGCCGCGCGTGATGGGGTAAGTGCTACCGACCGACCAACCTGGAGGGGGGTTGGCATACTGTTTGTTAACCCCCCAAAAAAACTTTTCCACTGGTTGCCACTGGTATTTTTTAAACCAAGCAGAATCCTTTGAAATAGCATTGTGGGTCAATGTGAAAATGGATTGGGCTAATAATAATAAATTAAAATTCACTATAAATAGTTTGATTAATAGGTGGACATAGACACTACAATTTTTCATAAAATTTACAAAAATTGTCTATAACCATAGATGATATATGTGTATATCTGTGCACTGTATAGAATTAAACTCAATAATTAAATTCTCCCTGTACAGACATAACCATATAAAACCATTTATCAATAATAATCTGCATTTTACAGAATGCAACGGTTATTCCCCTGTAGAAGGAATGACCGTCAAACTATATAAAATTGTATGTACTAAGGCCAAAAACGGTGACTTGACAGGACTTCCCTGTGACGTCACGGGAAATACCACAGGGAAGTCCCATCATGTCCGGTGCATCAGAGGGGGCGGGGTCACCGGGTGGCCTCGCCCCCCGTTATTTAAAAACCGTCAGAAGAGGAGACGCCGTCACACAGCGGGAGCCTCCCTTCATGCCAGCATGGATGCGGAGCGGCCCAGGGAAGAAAATGAAGAAGAGAAGAAGAGAAGAAGATGAAGCAGAGAAGAAAATGAAAAAGAAGATGAAGAAGAGAAGAAGATGAAGAGAAGAGCGGGAGCCTCCCCCCATGCCATGGGTGCAGAGCGGCCCAAGGAGAAGAAGATAGAAGATGCCGCGGAGGAGATGCTGGACGAGAATGCCGGAGGAAGAACCAGAAGAGCCAGAAGAACCAGAAGAAGATGAAGGTAGATAGAAGAAAGAAGAAAGAAGAAGCATTTAAATAAAGGAATTGTCAAAAACTGTCTCTTGTCATTTTTTACATTTTTGACAGTTTTTTAGTGAATTGGTAGGGGTACTTTTGTACCCCTTACCATTTCACACAGGGGGGGCTGGGATCTGGGGGTCCCCTTGTTAAAGGGGGCTTCCAGATTCCGATAAGCCCCCCGCCGGCAGACCCCCACAATCACCGGCCAGGGTTGTGGGGATGACCCTTGTCCTCATCAACATGGGGACAAGGTGTTTTGGGGGGCTACCCCAAAGCACCCTCCCAATGTTGAGGGCATGTGGCCTGGTATGGTTCAGGAGGGGGGGCTCTCTCGTCCCCCCCTCTTTTCCTGCGGCCTGCCGGGTTGCGTGCTCGGATAAGGGTCTAGTATGGATTTTTGGGGGACCCCACTTTTTTTAGCACGGGGTTCCCCTTAAAATCCATACCAGACCTGAAGGGTCTGGTATGGAATTTAGGGGGACCCCCACGTCATTTTTTTTTTAAATTTTGGCCGGGGTTCCCCTTAATATCCATACCAGACCTAAAGGGCCTGGTATGGACTTTAGGGGGACCCCCCACGTCATTTTTTTTTAAAATTTTGGTTCGAGGTTCCCCTGTGGGGAATTCCCATGCCGTTTTTATCAATGAACTTTTATGTGTATTGTCGGACCGGCAATGCAATAGCCGCGAGTAGTTTTAAATGGGTTTTTTCCTTGGAAATGTCATTTTGCTGTCAGACTGTTCTAAACACGGGAAACATGCGCCCCTTTACAGGCATACTATAGACACCCCCCAGCTATGAAATTTAAAGGGATATTACACTTTTATTGTTTGACTTTAAAATCACTGCTCCTAAAAAAACGGCCGTTTTTAAAACTTTTTTTGCATTGATCCATGTCCCCTGGGGCAGGACCCAGGTCCCCAAACACTTTTTATGACAATAACTTGCATACAAGCCTTTAAAATTAGCACTTTTGATTTCTCCCATAAACTTTTAAAGAGTGTTCCGCGGCATTCGAATTTGCCGCAAACACCCCAAATTGTTCGCTGTTCGGCGAACTTGTGTTTGACTCAAACTCGAAGCTCATCCCTAGTAGCTACGGAATATGGCTTGGAGTCCCCTTATATCCCTCAGGACATAATGCAAGTGATTGAAGTTAACCGGGAACTTTGGTACAGTAAAGCTGTTTGGGACTATTTGTCTGTGCCTAAGCCTTTCCGAAAGACTGGATGTTCTGTTAAAATGGATGAACGTTTTAGTGGATGTTTTATGCACTGGAACTTTAGTCGGCACATCTATGCTGACAAAGTAGTTATCCGCAGGCCCGGAATAGAGGACGTTGTATATTTCATTACAACAGTAGATAAACTGGGAAAGACACTGACCTTGCCAGATCCCCGGTTTTATTGGTGATTATGGACAAAAGAACTTTGGAGTTAGTTAGGTAGTTAGTGTCAGAATAAAGAGATCTTCGTGGTCAAGATCTGGATATTCATCTCAGTGTTTCAAATCCAAGGACTTCTTTATGCTAGCCAGATTTCTTTCATTTAAAGGGAGAAACAAAAAATGTATACAGGGATGGACTCCTAAAGATTATTTTGATATAGATTATGGGAAAAGAGTCTCATTTTTAAATGAGGCTTTGCTCCTGAAATTGTACAAGAAATATGTGTGTTAATATGTTTTCCTTTTCAGGAACCATTTGATCCTCTATCAAGCTGTTAGGATTTTCAGCTAGATAGACAGTGAGGTTATGTACAGTCATAGGATGGTTTTGTTTACGGACGTGAACATATTGTTTTTTTAGATGTTACTCTTATAATGTCTTTCCACTGTCTTTCCTTCTTCTTTATCTAATCCAAGTTTTAAGCTCAAATACCTACTCCCAGGCTTGGGAGTTATTATCATTATTTTTGGACAGACATTGAGGACAACGTCTATTGTAGTGGGGGGAGTATGTAGCGCTGGTAGATTTATGATCTACCATCTGATAGGTAACTTTAGTGAATTGCTCGTTATAGGAAGTTAGATTTGCCTCTGTTCCAGCTTGGCTGACGTTGTGTGGGTTCCACATTGTGCCGGTGGGTGTCGTTGTCGCCATCGGCGGGTGTTGGAAAAGCAACGTGTTAAAGCGAATGAGTGCTCCTCTGTCCTGGAGACGACTCGGTGGAGGTGGTCCTCCGAGTTGCATTCTGGGAGAGGGTATTTATGGGACAGATGCCATGTTTAGGGGTTCATTTTTTCAGCCACCTGCTGGCCCTCCTGGCCGACAGGTATGTGTTAGAGTACCACCTCGTGGTCCTCCGTTCCGGAGGCCCGCGTCACTGCGGCGCATGGGTGGACCCAGAAGCCTGTCTGGGGCCTACCACAGCAGCCGAGGAATGGTCCTGAGCTGTCTATCCAGAGTGAAGAAGGTGGACAACTGAGAAGATCCCAGGGGAGGACTCATCATGGAAGAATCATGCAGAGTGCTGGTCTGGAGAGGGGCCTGGTGACTCGGTTGGAGGACATATCCTGAAGTAGTCTTATTGCATGGTACTGCCGGGTTGGCTTAAAGGTGCAAGTACTGTGTCTGACATTCATCGCGAACCAATACATCCTGTGGCAGAGGATCGTAAGGGTTTATTTCAAGCAAGTCTGTGGCAGAGACTTTTGTTCGTGCTACGTACTGGCTGCTAGGCAAGTGAGAGAGGCCTATCCAGGCGAGCAAAGATTGTGTCCCACAAAAGGGGATTGTATTCAATTACAGTATTCAACTTTAAAGGATGTTCTAAAGAAACCTAAAGAAAGGTATTTGAGCTTCCCTGCAGTTTTCCTCCTGCCTCTTTCCTGCTACTTCCTTCGTTACTTGGTTCAATAAAGCATTGAAAATGTACTCAAGTGTTGGTGCTTATATCGTCCAGAGGTAAACTCAACGGAACCCTAGACCCGGTGTCGGTAAAACAGAGGTATCGAGAGTGAATCGTAACAGACCGCTTAAACCAGCAGCTCCACCGAGAGTTAGTGCTACATATATATATATATATATATATATATATATATATATATATATATATATATATATATATATATATATATAGGAAGGCCAGTATGGTGGCCTGAATTTATGGGAGGAGCCCGGGGGGGTATTTAGGCAGCCCGCTCACCTGTGGGGCTTGTCGGTTTCCTGTGCGCGATACACGTCACTAGGCCGACTATTCGATATACCAGCGTCCGCAAGTTCTTGCCTCGCAAGTTCCCGTATTCGATATTCCGTACTCAAAACTTTCGAAGTCCGCGTTTTTCGTTCGTAGTTTGTACCACGCGTCTGGCTTGGCTGTCGCAGGTAAGGTCCCGTCGGACTTTGTTTTTCGTTTTCATATCATGTCACTAAACCGTGATTTCAAATTTTCGTTTCACTCGCATTTCACAAACTGCAATGTATATCGCTCGTACTTTCGTTATGTTACCATTTCGACAGCACCGCGACGCAGACGTCGCTTCATTTCTAGCATGTTGGTATTTTAAAATATGCGTCGGTAGACAGCCATAGCGAGTCGCAATTTGCAATTTATCGGATCAAGTCAGTTCGATACCAATCATTTCTCATTTCTGAAACATTTCTAAACTCATTTCTGACATTTCAAATCATTTCAAACATTTCTCATTTCAGTCACCTACCGCGCTCCGATTCGAATCCAGTCGCACCAAAAGATGCACCGATTCGTTCCGGTGTGCCCCAGTTATTACGGCCTAATTTCTATACATGCTCCAGAGTTACGTTATTATCAGTCATTCGTACCTCTGTCATGGTTATCATTTCATTTCCACGTATCACGTTCCGACATGAATTCAGTCGCATGGAAGTGCACCGATTCGTCTCGGCGTGCCCCAGGATTGGCCTCATTTCTATACATGCTCCAGAGTTACGTTATTATCAGTCATTCGTACCTCTGTCATGGTTATCATTTCATTTCCACGTATCACGTTTTGACATGAATTCAGTCGCATGGAAGTGCACTGATTCGTCTCGGCGTGCCCCAGGATTGGCCTCATTTCTATACATGCTCCAGAGTTACGTTATTATCAGTCATTCGTACCTCTGTCATGGTTATCATTTCATTTCCACGTATCACGTTCCGACATGAATGCAGTCGCATGGAAATGCATCGATTCGTCTCGGCGCGCCCCAGGATTGGCCACATTTCAGTACATGCTCCGGAGTCCGATTCGTAGTCAGTCGCTACAACAGCACGACCGATTCAAGCCTCTGTCATGGCAAACGATATGTTACACCGCACTTACCGCGCTCCGCTTCGAATCCAGTTGCATCTTCCATGCATCAATTCGTTACGGCGTGCCCCAGGGCTCGGCCTCATTTCTGAAACATGCTCCAGAGTCCGGATCATAGCTAGTCGCAGATATCGGGCGACTGATCCGTATCTCTGTCATGCAATTACTACCATTTCACTCCCACAACGCATCACCGTTTCGAAACCAGTCGCATCTGAGATGCACCAAGTCGTCACGGAATGCCTCGCTTGTTTCAACCGTATCCATACCTATACCAGAACTCGGTTAGTTGCCAGTCGCAGAACACGGCACAACCAATTCGAACCTCGGTCAAGGTAATCATTTCTCTCATTCATTTCATACTGCGCTCCGATTCGAATCCAGATGCATCAAACAGGCACCGATTCGTCCCGGTGTGCACCAATGTTTTCAGTTGCCTCATTTCAATACATGCTCCAGAGCCCGGTTCATGGTCGAATCAGTCACGACACGACCAGGCCGGACCTCTGTCAGGGAGTTCACTCATTTCATAATCAAGGCAAACATTTCGAATCATTTCATTGTCACAAAGATTGTAAACACCATACAAATCGTTGCTTCAAGTTAAGTTAGCAATCCCTTCACGAATTATCACCTTTCCATTTTCCTCAGGTCAGTCAAAGTTCAGTAGGTCCACCCTGCACCAGGTTGGACGATATCCCCCCAGGTAAAAAAAAAAAAAAAAAAAAGGGAATGGGAGAATAAGTCGGGTAAGTATGACTCAGCGGATCAAAGAAAAACTTGAAATTCATGTCACCCCCAATAGGTTACAGTCAACCAGGAAACAAAGCTCAAGAGATTCTCACCAGAGCAACTATGTCCCAGGCCGGCAGCGAAGACTTCACGGCCCCTCTGTCACCTTCCCCGGTCTCGGAGAGCGGCAGCGTGCAGTCCCTCAGGGGATGGACTATCCCCAAACTGATGGCAGAGCTCAGACGCAGAGGTGTCCCCTTCCCCGCCACAGCGAGGAAAGGCGAGCTCTTAAAACTCCTCTTTCCCCCACCAGCAGCAGGACCCAGTTCCCAACAAGCATCCCTCCAGTCAATATCATCAGCCATCTCGCAATTACACACGATGGTGTCATCTCTATCCACCTCAGTTACAGACGTCCAAAGTTGCACTTCTGGAGGCTCGACCGGCCACGGCTGTCCCCGACCCAACTGCAACTCAAACCTTGACACCTCTTCCTACAGGTACCTCAGGCTCGAGCCCCATTGTCTACCCCTCCCATCTGGTCCCAACCAGTATCAGGAAGGACATTCTGGATGGCAAGGACGTCAACCTGGCCTCTCTCCTTATTTCCGTGCACGATTTGGCAGAAAATAAGGCCTACTCCTGGGGCGACATATCGGTGGTCCTTAAAGCCAAAGACCCCAGATTGAACCGCAAGCTATCAGTCCCAGAGTTTACCTTGGCCTTTGGCATGCTCAGAGATGTCCTGTGCTCAGCCACCCCTAGCAGGCGGCAAGAGCTGGACTTGTATCTCCATACTGTAGTAGACTTGGGCTACAAGTATGGAGGTTTTGCTTTTTACGACTATCATCGTTCCTTTTCAGCTAAGGCCGCCGCCAGACTCACACAATTCCAGACTACGACAGATTGGAGTTTCATGGACACAGAGCTCTTCTGCCGCCACTTTGCCGGCTTACGCTCACCTCTGTGTGCGATTTGTCAGTCTTCCACCCACACTGCCACCTGGTGTGCCAATGCGGCGATCAGACGGCCCTTCGAGTTCCCCTCTACCTTAGGTACAGTTCAGGGTCAGTCGATCCCTGAACCAATGCCTCAGGTGGACAAACTCGGACGCCCAGTCCGAACCGTGGGAGGGGCAGCCATCTGTAACAACTTTAACTATGGGTCCTGCAACTTCAGCCAGTGCCGTCTACTTCACATCTGCACCTTATGCCAAAGAGCACACCCTAGGAATTTGTGTGAAGTCAAACAACACAAGAGGGCATGACTAAGCCGGATCAACCTCTTATGGTTAGGACTGTATCTCACTTCACATCCCACCCCTTCCCTGGCCACCTACCTTATCCAAGGCTTCACAGCAGGCTTTCACACCGGCCTCATTTCACTACCCCACAGTACTCACGAATGTGCCAATCTTCGCTCTGCAGCCATTGACGAACAAGCCATAGATCAGCTCTTACAGGCAGAGGTAGATCGAGACTACGTGATAGGCCCTTTCACTTGCCCCCCTTTCAGCACATGGAGAGTCAGCCCTATTGGGCTTGTCAAGGGCAAGTTCTCAAATAAATTGCGTTTGGTGTACGACCTGTCTGCGCCTCATTCTTCCCACATACCCAGTCTCAATTCCCTGATCCCCTCCGAAGAGTTTTCCCTAAAATATTCCTCCGTTGACATGGCAATACAAGCGATCATCAAAGCAGGCACAGGTGCCTGGCTCTCCAAAGCCGACATCTCGGATGCTTTCAAGCTCCTGCCCATCCACCCATCCCTTTGGTGCTGGCATGGCATCAAATGGAAGAAAGCATATTATTTTGCTACAAAACTCACCTTCGGTTCGAAGAGTAGCCCGTGGCTCTTCGACACGTTCGCTCAGTCCCTCGTTTGGATACTATTACACAAGGGTCAATGCCATGAAGTCATCCATTATCTGGATGACTTCCTATTGATAGAACCGCCCAGCAAGCCCCCAGGAGATCTCGACAAACTTAGAGTGATTTTTGGAAACCTCAATGTTCCTATCGCCGAGCACAAAGTCGATGGCCCAGCAAACATCATCACCTTTCTCAGGGTCAGCTTGGATACCTGCGCGATGCAAGCCAGTCTCCCCCCCGACAAACTAACACGCATTAGGGCAGTCCTTCACGAGTTTACACACACCAAGGGCTGTACCAAAAAACAGTTGCAGTCTCTCCTGGGTATGCTCAACTTCGCTATGCGAATTATCCCACAAGGCCGCACATTTGTATCACGCCTGCTTAGATTTCTGTCAGAAACTCAAGACCCCGATCAGATTTTGAATCTAGACTCCGCAGCTATAGCGGACCTATCTATGTGGGAGGAATTCTTGTCCGCCTGGAATGGCATATCTCTATTTATACCTATGGTTTCGGTCCATTCACCCCAGGTGGTGACGGACGCTGCAGCCTCCACAGGTTTCGCGGCAATTTTTGGCCATCATTGGTTTTCAGGACCCTGGCCTCAACAGATACTGTTGATACCCGGCTTTTCCCAAACATCTGCCCTCTTTGAGCTTTATCCCATAGTGGCAGCTGCACAACTCTGGGGCCACCACTGGACAGGACAAACCGTAGTCTTCACCACCGACAACCAGGCCACGGCAGACATCATCAACAGAGGCAGGTCCAAGTCCCTAGCAGTCATGTCCTTCCTGCGCAGGTTGGTACAACTGTCTTTACAGCATCAGTTCAATATACACTGTGCATTTATTCCTGGCAGATACAACTCAGCAGCTGACGCACTGTCACGTTTCAATTATACCTCCTTTTTCAAACAGGTTCCCGATGCCGATCCAATGTCGGCCCCTATCCCTGTCTGGTCACAACTGACCCTGGACTAGTTCAACATCTACACGGAGCTACGCAACTCATAAATCATTCCCTCTCCCACAACACACTCAAAGCCTACCAGACAGCTTGGAAGGCCTTCAATAAATTCCTCACGTCCTGCCGTAAAGGACCAACAGATATCAAACAGGTACTGGCCTTCACTGCACACTGCCACACGCAGCTGGCCTTATCCTACAATACCATCCGGCTATACCTAGCCGGCATTCAACATTTCATGGCGCTTGAAGACCCCACAAAATCTTCACTGTTCTCATCACACGCTATACGAGCCATTCTAAGGGGAATTCAGAAACGACAACCAGTCATCAGCACTAAGCGCTTACCCATTACGGGGCCCATCTTTAGGGACATGTCAACTATTCTGGCTACTTCGCCATTCGGTCTGCTCCCCAGCACGGTCTTACAAGCAGCCGTATATTTAGCTTACTATGGGTTCTTGCGGCCTGGCGAATTCACCTCTAACAAGCCCACAGACCAAGTACTATGCAGACGGCACTTGCTTCGATACCAAGACCATTTCATCCTGCACCTCGAGGTCTCTAAAACCCAGCAAACGGGCTCAGGAGTGAACATTCACCTCTACAAAACCAACAACAGCTGGTGTCCAGTCGCTGTACTCAACCGACTCCTGTCACTCCTGCCTGAGCAACCAGACAGCAGTCCCCTTCTACCATTCCCAGTTAAACCCTTAAGCGCCTCTCAGTTTGTGAAACACATAAGGATACTTCTCCGCAATCTTCACCTTAACCCTAGTCAGTATTCCGGACACTCTTTCCGCATCGGAGCAGCCTCCGCAGCGTCCCGCCACGGGGTTCCAGACCACATCATCAAAAGACTAGGCAGGTGGAAATCAGCCTGCTTCGCCCGGTATATCCCCAATCCGCAAACAGAGATGGCACAGGCATTCTCCAAATTGGCTCAATAAATAACTGAAAACCAATAAAAATTATAACCCTACCTGAATGTTTTTGCCCCCTTATTTTGGCATACCGGCCATTAGACCAAGGCACACTTTCAGGTCCATTTCATATGGTAAGTCCACACTTTCAGGTCTATTTCCGATGGTAAGTCTTATCTTTACTATAAGTGTTATCTATGTCCATATCGGACATAGGGCTCCAACCATAAGTAGGAAGGCCAGTATGGTGGCCTGAATTTATGGGAGGAGCCCGGGGGGGTATTTAGGCAGCCCGCTCACCTGTGGGGCTTGTCGGTTTCCTGTGCGCGATACCCACCCTCTCATCCCCATTTCACAGCATTTCTCAAACTATTCATTTCATTCATTTCTCTTACAGAATAATCATTTCTTAAACCAGGGTATGCCCCCTTATTTTGGCATACCGGCCATTAGACCAAGGCACACTTTCAGGTCCATTTCATATGGTAAGTCCACACTTTCAGGTCTATTTCCGATGGTAAGTCTTATCTTTACTATAAGTGTTATCTATGTCCATATCGGACATAGGGCTCCAACCATAAATATATATATATATATATATATATATATATATATATATATATATATATATATACTTAAACTGCTTATACATATATGATATTTCTAATAATAATTTTAAAAATCCAACATTCTCAGTATATAATGGGATTATATGACACACGTAAGTTTTTAACAATGGTGATTACATGTAAATAACCCATATTATAATTTAGAAATCCTTTTTACGGCAATAGGATATTGTGTCAGGATAAATCTTTTATAGCTACCTTGCAACATTGTATCATGATTTAAATCATATACTTATAAATATGTCTATGATATTTATAGTGATTTTGTCCAGGAAAAAAAACGTTTAACTCATTATTCTGTAAACAGTCTTTTGGCAGGAATAGGGTCCCTTGCGTAGATATGTTGGTATGTTATGACAGTGTCATAAGGTCTTTCTTTACCTTATGACTTATGTGGATAATTAGCTTCAAGTAGAGAGTTCTCAGAAACTCAGCCATGTGCAAGGTTAAGGGCTTCCTGCCCATGTTTATTTGGTCAGAAAAACAGCAACAGACAAGGATTCCCAGGCATGGGTAGAAAACATAGTCTCAAAGCAAAAGTCCATCAATCAAAATGTAAGCCTCCTGGCTAAAAATAGACCTCACTGAGTCTGCTTCAGTCCTGCAGACATGTTCCCTCACAGCCTGCTTCCTTCTCTCTCAGCACCACCACTGATTCTACTCAGGCAGGTCAAAATTATACCTCAGGTGGGGGAGTAAGGTGTGGTCAGTTCTTATCCCCTTGCTGCCTACAGACTTTTCACTGTCACTCATTTATCTTAAGAACCTCAAGATCCTGCGTGGCAGATACACCCCATCTATTACTGACAGGAGCTGTCTGTCACACTTGTAATAGATAGTTCATAGAATCGGCTTATGTTATACGGATAGTTTGAACATATACTGTAACTAGTTCCCCCTTTTTTTCCCATACAACATCATAAAAAAACAGAATAAATCTTCCAACTTTCAACAATTGTTGGTTAATTACCCCCGCCCCTCCTCTCCCCTATCCTCCTTAACATGCCTTATTGAGCTTTTATTTCTTCCTTCTTATGCCGCGTACAGACGATTGGAATTTCTGACAACCAAACCGTGGATTTATTTCTGACGGATGTGGGCTGAAGCTTGTCTTGCATCCACACGGTCACACAAATGTTTTTGGAAATTACGATCAGCTGGAACGCAGTGACGTACAACACGTACGACGGGACTAGAAAAAGGAAGTTCAATAGCCAGTGCGCCACCCTTTGGTCTCCTTCTGCTAATCTCATGTTAGTAGAATTTTGGTGAGAGATGATTTGTGCCTGTGGGTTCATATCTGGTTTTCAGTGCGTGTAGTCAGTTCACATCTGGTTTTCAGTGCGTGCTATTTCTAGTACGTATCTGATTTTTAGTGTGTTCTTGTCCGCTCGTTTCTGATTTTCAGCTCATTCTTCTCAGGTTCTTTCTGATTTTCAGTGCGTTCTGTTTGTTCGTTCTGACCAGCCAACCCTTTTGAAGCCATGTTGTGGGTATGTACTCGTCATAGAGTTGGTGCTATGTGGGGGCTTGGTGTTGGGGTTCTTACTTTGACCCAAGTACAGTCCATGAACAGGGGGAGGAGGATTTCATGGACCAAGAATTGGTTACTCCAGTGTGACCAATTCTCGCACATGTCTTTGTTGCGAGAGATCCAGGAGAATAATCCTGATGATTTCAGGAATTATCTCTGGATGACAGACCCAGTTTTTCACCATCTGTTGGCTTTGATGTCCCCTTATATTACGAAGCAGGACACCTGCATGCGGCAAGTCATCACTCCTGAACAGAGGCTCGTCGCCACCTTGCGGTACTTGGCGATGGGGAGAAGTCTGCAGGACATCAAGTTCTCGACAGGCATCTCCCCCCAGGCTCTGGGGATCATTATTCCAGAGACCTGTTCTGCCATAATTCAGGTCCTGCAGAAGGAATATATTATGGTAAGTTTTCTCCTTTAACCACTTGCCGACCGCCTCACGCCTATATACGTGAGCAGAGCGGCACGGGCAGGCAAAATCACGTACCTGAAACGTGATTGCCTTCCCGCGGGTGGGGGGTCCGATCGGACCCCCCCCCCCGGTGCCAGCTGCGGTCGGCATTTGGTTGGGAGCGATGACAGACGAGGGGGAGGCCATCCGATCGTGGCCCCCCCCTCGCGATCGCTCCCAGCCAATGAGAAACATCCCCTGCCTCTGTATAGTACACAGAGGCAGAGGATGTGATGTCATCTCTCCTCGGTCTGGCAGTTTCCGTTCCAGCGCCGAGGAGAAATGACATGTAAGTGCACAAAACACACACACACAGTAGAACATGCCAGGCATACATTACACCCCCGATCCCCCCCCGATCGCCCCCCGATCCCCCCCCAATCACCCCCCCCCTTGTCACAAACTGACACCAAGCAGGTTTTTTTTTTTTTTTTTTTCCTGATTACTGCATAGTGTCAGTTTGTGACAGTTAGCAGTGGTGGGACAGTGAGTATTACCCCCCTGTAGGTCTAGGGTACCCCCCTTACCCCCCCTAATAAAGTTTTAACCCCTTGATCACCCCCTGTCACCAGTGTCGCTAAGCGATCATTTTTCTGATCGCTGTATTAGTGTCGCTGGTGACGGTAGTTAGGGACGTAAATATTGAGGTTCGCCGTCAGCGTTTTATAGCGACAGGGACCCCCATATACTATCTAATAAATGTTTTAACCCCTTGATTGCCCCCTAGTTAACCCTTTCACCACTGACCACCGTATAACTGTTACGGGTGACGCTGGTTAGTTCGTTTATTTTTATAGTGTCAGGGCACCCGCCGTTTATTACCGAATAAAGGTTTAGCCCCCTGTAGGTCTAGGGTACCCCCCTTACCCCCCTAATAAAGTTTTAACCCCTTGACCACCCCCCCTCACCAGTGTCGCTAAGCGATCATTTTTCTGATCGCTGTATTAGTGTCGCTGGTGACGCTAGTTAGGTACGTAAATATTTAGGTTCACCGTCAGTGTTTTATAGCGACAGGGACCCCCATATACTATCTAATAAATGTTTTAACCCCTTGATGGCCCCTAGTTAACCCTTTCACCACTGATCACCGTATAACCGTTACGGGTGACGCTGGTTAGTTCGTTTATTTTTTATAGTGTCAGGGCACCCGCCGTTTATTACCGAATAAAGGTTTAGCCCCCTGATCGCCCGGCGGTGATATGCGTCGCCCTAGGCAGCGTCAAATTAGCGCCAGTACCGCGAACACCCACGCACGCACCGTACACGCACGCACGCACCGTACACGCACCGTACACCTCCCTTAGTGGTATAGTATCTGAACGCATCAATATCTGATCCGATCAGATCTATACTAGCGTCCCCAGCAGTTTAGGGTTCCCAAAAACGCAGTGTTAGCGGGATCAGCCCAGATACCTGCTAGCACCTGCGTTTTGCCCCTCCGCCCGGCCCAGCCCAGTCCAGCCCACCCAAGTGCAGTATCGATCGATCACTGACACTTTTTTTTGTAGCGTTTTGGTGAACTGGCAAGCACCAGCGGCCTAGTATACCCCGGTCGTAGTCAAACCAGCACTGCAGTAACACTTGGTGACGTGGCGAGTCCCATAAGTGCAGTTCAAGCTGGTGAGGTGGCAAGCACAAGTAGTGTCCCGCTGCCACCAAAAAGACAAACACAGGCCCGTCGTGCCCATAGTGTCCTTCCTGCTGCATTCGCCAATCCTAATTGGGAACCCACCGCTTCTGCAGCGCCCGTACTTCCCCCATTCACATCCCCAACCAAATGCAGTCGGCTGCATGAGAGGCATTTATATATCCTCCCGAGTACCCCTACCCAACGAACCCCTCAAAAAAGATGTTGTGTCTGCAGCAAGCGCGGATATAGGCGTGACACCCGCTATTATTGTCCCTCCTGTCCTGACAATCCTGGTCTTTGCATTGGTGAATGTTTTGAACGCTACCATACACTAGTTGACTATTAGCGTAGGGTACAGCATTGCACAGACTAGGCACACTTTCACAGGGTCTCCCAAGATGCCATCGCATTTTGAGAGACCCGAACCTGGAACCGGTTACAGTTATAAAAGTTACAGTTACAAAAAAAAAGTGTAAAAAAAAAAAAAACACAAACAAAAATAAAAAAAAATAGTTGTCGTTTTATTGTTCTCTCTCTCTCTATTCTCTCTCTATTGTTCTGCTCTTTTTTACTGTATTCTATTCTGCAATGTTTTATTGTTATTATGTTTTATCATGTTTGCTTTTCAGGTATGCAATTTTTTATACTTTACCGTTTACTGTGCTTTATTGTTAACCATTTTTTTGTCTTCAGGTACGCCATTCACGACTTTGAGTGGTTATACCAGAATGATGCCTGCAGGTTTAGGTATCATCTTGGTATCATTCTTTTTAGCCAGCGGTCGGCTTTCATGTAAAAGCAATCCTAGCGGCTAATTAGCCTCTAGACTGCTTTTACAAGCAGTGGGAGGGAATGACCCCCCCACCGTCTTCCGTGTTTTTCTCTGGCTCTCCTGTCTCAACAGGGAACCTGAGAATGCAGCCGGTGATTCAGCCAGCTGACCATAGAGCTGATCAGAGACCAGAGTGGCTCCAAACATCTCTATGGCCTAAGAAACCGGAAGCTACGAGCATTTTATGACTTAGATTTCGCCGGATGTAAATAGCGCCATTGGGAAATTGGGGAAGCATTTTATCACACCGATCTTGGTGTGGTCAGATGCTTTGAGGGCAGAGGAGAGATCTAGGGTCTAATAGACCCCAATTTTTTCAAAAAAGAGTACCTGTCACTACCTATTGCTATCATAGGGGATATTTACATTCCCTGAGATAACAATAAAAATGATTTAAAAAAAAAAAAATGAAAGAAACAGTTTAAAAATAAGATAAAAAAGCAAAAAAAAAATAAAGAAAAAAAATAAATAAATAAAAAGCACCCCTGTCCCCCCTGCTCTCGCGCTAAGGCGAACGCAAGCGGCGGTCTGGCGTCAAACGTAAACAGCAATTGCACCATGCATGTGAGGTATCACCGCAAAGGTCAGATCGAGGGCAGTAATTTTAGCAGTAGACCTCCTCTGTAAATTTAAAGTGGTAACCTGTAAAGGCTTTTAAAGGCTTTTAAAAATGTATTAATTTTGTTGCCACTGCACGTTTGTGCGCAATTTTAAAGCATGTCATGTTTGGTATCCATGTACTCGGCCTAAGATCATCTTTTTTATTTCATGAAACATTTGGGCAATAAAGTGTGTTTTAGTGCATTAAAATTTAAAAAAGTGTGTTTTTTCTCCAAAAAATGCGTTTGAAAATCGCTGTGCAAATACTGTGTGAAAAAAAAAAAATGAAACACCCACCATTTTAATCTGTAGGGCATTTGCTTTAAAATAATATATAATGTTTGGGGGTTCAAAGTAATTTTCTTGCAAAAAAAAATAATTTTTTCATGTAATCAAAAAGTGTCAGAAAGGGCTTTGTCTTCAAGTGGTTAGAAGAGTGGGTGATGTGTGACATAAGCTTCTAAATGTTGTGCATAAAATGCCAGGACAGTTCAAACCCCCCCCAAATGACCCCATTTTGGAAAGTAGACACCCCAAGCTATTTGCTGAGAGGCATGTCGAGTCCATGGAATATTTTATATTGTGACACAAGTTGCGGTAAAGAGACAATTTTTTTTTTTTTTTTTTTTTTTTGCACAAAGTTGTCACTAAATGTTATATTGCTCAAACATGCCATGGGAATATGTGAAATTACACCCCAAAATAAATTCTGTTGCTTCTCCTGAGTACGGGGATACCACATGTGTGGGACTTTTTGGGAGCCTAGCCGCGCACGGGACCCCGAAAACCAAGCACCGCCTTCAGGCTTTCTAAGGCCGTAAATTTTTGATTTCACTCCTCACTACCTATCACAGTTTCGGAGGCCATGGAATGCCCAGGTGGCACAAACCCCCCCCCAAATGACCCCATTTTGGAAAGTAGACACCCCAAGCTATTTGCTGAGAGGTATAGTGAGTATTTTGCAGACCTCGCTTTTTGTCACAAAGTTTTGAAAATTGAAAAAAGAAAAAAAAAATTTTTTTTCTGGCCTTTCTTCATTTTCAAAAACAAATGAGAGCTGCAAAATACTCACCATGCCTCTCAGCAAATAGCTTGGGGTGTCTACTTTCCAAAATGGGGTCATTTGGGGGGGGGTTTGTGCCATCTTGGCATTTTATGGCCTTCAAAACTGTGATAGGTATTGAGGAGTAAAATCAAAAATGTATGCCCTTAGAAATCCTGAAGGTGGTGCTGGGTTTTCGGGGCCCCGTACGCGGCTAGGCTCCCAAAAAGTGCCACACATGTGGTATCCCCGTACTCAGGAGAAGCAGCTGAATGTATTTTGGGGTGCAATTCCACATACGCCCATGGCCTGTGTGAGCAATATATCATTTAGTGACAACTTTTTGTAATTTTTTTTTTTTTCTTTTTTTTGTCATTATTCAATCACTTGGGACAAAAAAAATAAATATTCAATGGGCTCAACATGCCTCTCAGCAATTTCCTTGGGGTGTCTACTTTCCAAAATGGGGTCATTTGGGGGGGGTTTGTACTGCCCTGCCATTTTAGCACCTCAAGAAATGACATAGGCAGTCAGAAACTAAAAGCTGTGTAAATTCCAGAAAATGTACCCTAGTTTGTAGACGCTATAACTTTTGCGCAAACGAATAAATATACGCTTATTGACATTTTTTTTACCAAAGACATGTGGCCGAATACATTTTGGCCTAAATGTATGACTAAAATTTAGTTTATTGGATTTTTTTTATAACAAAAAGTAGAAAATATCATTTTTTTTCAAAATTTTCGGTCTTTTTCCGTGTATAGCGCAAAAAATAAAAACGGCAGAGGTGATCAAATACCATAAAAAGAAAGCTCTATTTGTGGGAAGAAAAGGACGCAAATTTCGTTTGGGTACATCATTGCATGACCGCGCAATTAGCAGTTAAAGCGACGCAGTGCCGAATTGTAAAAAGTGCTCTGGTCAAGAAGGGGGTAAATCCTTCCGGGGCTGAAGTGGTTAACATCACATTCTTTTTTTTTTTTTTTCAAAATCAGAAGTTTATTGAAACTTATTGCGATACAATAATTGCATTCAATACAAAATGAAAATATTTATCAATAATATGAAGAAATTACAAGTAAGTGACAATTGGGTTTTACGCTTATGTTATGAACATTTTCAGTAAAGGATATAATAAGGAGAGGGGTGGGGGGGGGGGGATTGAGGATAGAAAAGAAGGGAGGGGTAGGGAAGGAAGAAAGAAAGGGGGGGGGGAGAAGGCAGAAGTGAGGAGTACTGTAGTAGATATCTCACCAAAAAGAGAGGCGAAAGAAGATAAATATATCAGGCATATGAGTAGTTTAGCATAATCATTAACAGTCATTAGAGAAGAGCTTGAGTGGTGTTAAGATATAGTGCATCATGTTATAACATTTCTTGTCAACTTTTTGATAATTCAACAACCTTTTATCTATGAGGTATGTTAGTAAGTGAATCGTAAACAGAGGAGTGTACAAATAACAACCATGGTTGCCAGGTAAGATTGAAGTTTGTACTGTTTTCTTTCTTCATGGCAGCAATTTCTTCCATTTTGTAAATGTAATTTACCCTTTCTAACTAATCTTTAATGTTTGGTATGTGTGTGGTCTTCTAGTGAAGGGGTATGAGTGTTTTGGCTGCTAATAGTAAATGCCTAGACAGAGACTTCTTATATCTACTTATGGTAAGTTTATTCACATTGATCAAACAGGTGGCTGCAGTGAATTCTATTGTGGTTTAGTCCACTTTATAACTGCTTCCCAAAAGATCTGGAGTGGTGAGCAATCCCACCAAATGTGGAGGAAGTTGCCAATGTCCTCCCCACAGCGCCAGCAAGTGTCTGAAATTGTGGGGGACCATCTCCTGGCCTTATGTGGCGTGATATACCATCGGTAAGGATTTTATAAGATATCTCCTGATATTTAGTGCTTAACCACTTCTCGCCCGGCCCATAGCAGATGACGGCCGGGCGGTGGTTCAGTTATTCTGACTGGGCATCATATGACGTCCAGCAGAATAACATGCCGCCACGCGGCCGTAGGGGAGCGCATCGCGGCGATCGGTGGATCGGTGTGTCAGTCTGACACACTGCTACACCGATCTTGGTAAAGAGCCTCCGGCGGAGGCTCTTTACCACGCGATCAGCCGTGTCCAATCACGGCTGATCACGATGTCAATAGGAAGAGCCGTTGATCGGCTCTGCCTCAATCGCGTCTGACAGACGTGAGTAGAGAAGAGCCGATTGGCGGCTCTCCTGGCAGGGGGGGTCTGTGCTGATTGTTTATCAGCACAGCCCCCCCTCAGATCACCACACTGGACCACCAGGGATCGCCACTAGGACCACCAGGGAAGGGGCAACATGTGGATGGCCAGGTATGTACCCCATGGCCATCCACATGTGCCCAGTGTCCCTAGCCACCTGTCAGTGCCCATCCATGCCCATCAGTGCCCACCTATCAGTGCCCATCCATGCCCATCTGTGCCAACTATCAGTGCCACCCATAACTACCCATCAATGCCACCTATGAGTGCCCATCAGTGCCGCCTATGAGTGGCCATCAGTGCCACCTATGAGTGCCATTGGTGCCGCATACCAGTGCCACCTATCAGTGCCCATCAGTACCACCTATCAGTGCCCATCAGTGCTGCCTATCAATGCCCATCAGTGCCCGTCAGTGCCACCTCATCAGTGCCACCTCATTGGTGCCACCTCATCTGTGCCCATCAGTGCCGCCGTATCAGTGGCAGTCAGTGCAGCCATATCAGTGCCCGTCATTGAAGAAGAAAATGTACTTATTTACAAAAATTTTTAACAGAAACAAAGAAAAACTTGTTTTTTTTCAAAATTTTCGATCTTTTTTTATTTGTTGCGCAAAAAATAAAAACGCTGAGGTGATCAAATACCACCAAAAGAAAGCTCTATTTGTGGGAACAAAATGATAAAAAATTTGTTTGGGTACAGTGTTGCATGACCGCGCAATTGTCATTCAAATTGTGACAGCGCTGAAAGCTGAAAATTGGCCTGGTATTGAAGTGGTTAAAGAGCATTTGTGTGTCATTATACATGCATTCTCCCATTGTTTTGATGAAATCCTAATATTTAAGTCTTTTTCCCACTTTTCTTTGTGCTTTGAGTCTTCCTTGTGTTGAGTTTGATTAAGACAGCAATGAGCCAAGGAAGTGGTATTGGCTATTGGTGATCTTTTGTAGCATAAATCTTCTATAAGGAGTAATGGTAGGCAGTAAGACAATCTATAGTTACTATTCACCAGGAAATCTTTGAGCTGCATGTAAAGCCACGGGCCAGGAGGTGGTCCATCTCATTCTGCCTGGAGAGTGTCCAGGGGTTTGATCTTAGAGACTAAGCATTGGAAGGCAGTGCGGGTCGGCAAGTTCTTCAGGTGTAGGCCTGGAATAAAGTCGGGATTGTTAGTGACCGGGTCAGTGGGCCAGGTATTGAGGCTAGTTTGTGGGGGCCAGCTACTTTATGCCAAATGTCAAGTGTGTTTGTAACTAAGGGGTGTTTTAGTTTCTTATCCATTTTGGAGTGTAATGACCATGCATAAAAGGTTAAGTTGAAAGGGATTAGAGTTTGTTCTAGCTGGATCCAATCTTTGTTAGCGTTATGGCAATGCCAGTCGATGATTCTTGTGATGTGGGATGCTTGATGGTATTTTTTAAAATTCGGAAGGCCTATACCTGCTTTATGTTTGGGTAGGAACAGTGAAAAAAGCTTTATTCTTAGTTATCTGTCAGCCCACAGGAATCGTCTTTGTGCTCTGAGGAGGCTGGTGAAGAAGGATTCAGGAATTTTGATAGGAAGTGCGTTAAAGAGATAAAGCAGTCTTGGTAAAATTGTAATTTTTAGGATAGAGGCTCTACCGAACCAGGAGAAAGTTTTGGAGGTCCAATTTTGGAGGTCTCTAATCAGTGTGGTGAGAAGGGGTTTGTAATTATTGGAATATAGGGAGTCTATATTACTAGTTAGATTTATCCCTAAGTATTTTAAAGTATTTTGTTCCCATTTATAATTGTGGTTGTCTTTCATCAATTTAAGTTGGTCTGATGGTAGGTTGATATTTAATGCTTCGGACTTTGATTTGTTAATTTTAAAGTTGGAGATAAATCCGAAGGTCTCTAAGTGTTTTTCAAGGTTTGGGATAGAAATATGTGGATGTGTCAGGAATAGTAAAAGATCATCCGGATAAGCGGCTATTTTATATTCTCTATCCCCGACCTTAAATCCCTTTATATCTTTAGATAAGTTAATTGTTCTAATTAGGGGTTCTAATGATATGATGAAAAGAAGGGGTGAGGGGGGCAACCTTGTCATGTCCCATTTCGTATTTTGATTGGGTCTGAAAGAATGTTGTTAACTTTAATTTTAGCCTGGGGGTTCCGGTAGAGTGCAGAGATCCACGAAAGCATACTCTCATTTAGTCCAATATGAGAGCAGGTAGACATCATGTAATCCCAAGACACTCTATCGAAGGCCTTTTCAGCGTCGGTGGAAAGAAGAAGTCCTTTTGTCTTGGAGTTGTGGGCATAATGAATTAAATTAGGTGCCTTGGTTGTATTATCACATGCCTCTCTACCTGGCATGAATCCTACTTGTTCTGGTCCAATGATGTTTGATAGGAGGGGTTTCAGTTTATTGGCCAGTATTTTAGCTAAGATTTTTAAGTCTGTGTTCAATAAAGATATGGGTCTGTATGTAGAACATTCAGTTTGATCTTTGTCAGGTTTGGGGGTCACCGCAATATTAGCCATAAGGAATGAATTGTGGTCATGTTTATGTTTAGCTAGATAATTGAAAGCTGATAGGAGGGGTTTAGTCAAGGTGTGTGTGTATGTTTTATAATATTGTGAGGTGAACCCATCTGGGCCTGGGCTTTTCCCTGTTTTAAGATTTTTAATGGCCTCTAAAAGTTCATTGGTGGAAATAGGATCCTCTAATTTGTTTGTGTCTTCTTGGGAGAGAGAGGGTAGTTTGCTGTCTTTTAAAAATTGGTGAATTGTTTCTTGTTTCGTCATGGTAAGGTGTGGGGGTTTATGTTGTTCAGGGAGATTGTATAGTCTCGAGTAAAATTTATGAAAAAGGTCAGCTATATCAGTAGGTATGTGTCTAAGTATTCCATCTTTGTCCCTTATAGCATGCACCTTGCCGGCCTGTGTCATATCTTTGAATGCTTTGGCCAGCAATTTTGCGCTTTTGTCCCCATGTTCAAAATAAATGCTTTTCTTAAAAAAAAGTGCTTTTCTGATCTTTAGGTCAAGAATTGATTTAAGGGAGTTCCTGCATCGGGTCAATTCTTCTTCTGCTGAGATTGAGAGTGATTGTTTGTGTAGTGTTTCTAATTTTCCTATTTGCAAGGTCAAATTGGAAATTTCTTTCTCTTTTTCTCTTTTTATTCTGGAGCCCCATTTCATTACGTGTCCTCTCAGGACGCTTTTATGAGCTTCCCAGTTAGTCACAGGGTTGGTGTCTGCGTCTAGGTTATTTCTGAAGTATTCAGTCAAAGTGTCCTGTATTTCGTCTTTCACTCAATGGTCAGTCAGGAGTGATGCATTGAGCCTCCAGTTAAAAGTCGTTTGTTTAGGGGAGTCGAGTCTCATGGATTTGGCCATAGGGGCATGATCGGAGAGAGAAACTATGCCTATCTCTGCTGTTTCCAAGTTGCTGAAAACTCTCTGTGAGACAAAGATTAGATCAATGCGAGAATAACGTTTGTGTGGGGAGGAGAAGAAGGTGTAGTCTCTCTCAGTCGTATGTGTCAGTCTCCAAGTGTCTACTAGTGATAGAGAGTTTAAGAGTATTTTAAGGCGTCTAAGGGTTCTGTAAGTTACAGTAGTGTGACCTGTTGATGTGTCTTTTTGGTGGGATAGAGGGACGTTGAAATCTCCTCCCAAGGGGGGCGTGGCCTAGCGATGACTGAGTGAGGACGTGTTTCCAAAGAGCTCCTGACTGTCCCCTCTCCCACTCACGATCCTAACGGCTTTTACAACCCATAAAGGAGGAATGCTAACCCCAAAAGATACAGGACAAGATCTGCAACAAACGGAAGCCAGATAGCAACCCCATGGAGCAGTATTCGAAGATACTTTCACGGCCAGCAGAGGAGATCACCAGGCGCCATAGTTACAGCGCCACGTGGACATTTTATGGCAGACTCGGATGTATTAGCCTCACCTCTATCCCCGACTTCTTCTACGTCCTCAGACTGCCTCTCAGAAACCCCAGCGATCTTCGGCTCAGACATGGCAGGCACATCACAGAGGCAAACTGGAATAACGGAGGAACTCGGCGGCATCCTGCGAGCTCTCCCTACCAAGGCGGACATTGAGGCCTTGCCCACTAGGTCAGACATTGAGGCCCTCATATCCCGGGTGGAGGAAGCACACACCCGTGACATTCAGGAAATAAGAGTGGAGCTGCAAACGATTACAGAAAGGGGAGATACGGGGAAACCTCGTTATTGGCACTTGCACAACGGGTAACTGCCCTGGAGCATTCCCAAGAGTCACAAGCGACCACGGCAGTGGAGTTACAGCTACGTCTGGAAGATTTGGAGGATCGCAGCAGCCGCAACAACCTGCGGCTGCGAGGTCTTCCTGAGGCTACAGGTGCGGAGGACCTGGAAGCGACCGTGGTGGCCATTTTCCAACAGGTTCTGGGAGCCCCTCCAGCCTCACTAGAGTTGGACCGTGTCCACAGATCTTTGGGGCCTAGATCGGCAGATCCGGACACACCCCAGGACGTGATCTACAGGATCCACCGCTACACACAAAAAGAACTCATTCTACGTAAGGCTTGGGACCAAGGAGCGGTGGAGTTTGATGGTGCGGCGGTCAAGATCCTTCCGGATCTATTGCGAGCAACTCTGCAGAGAAGGGCACAGCTGAGACCAATCCTAGATATAGCTCGTTGCCAGGGCTGCACGTACCGCTGGGGATACCCCTTAGCGGTGAACTTTCGTAAGGGATCTGTTACCTTTAGCCTACGCACTCCGCTAGACCTGCCGGACTTTTTTGCCTTCCTTGAAGTGGAACCGATCCCGGTCCCCAATTGGCTGGCTTTGATCCCTCGACAGACGGGCTGTCCGAGCTCTTCTTCACAACGGAACTCTCAACATCCACGCCAACAGCGCTCTAGAAGGAGAAACCGGGCGCCCTCCGCTGAGGGTATACGTGAGTTGTAACTTTACTTTTTGGTAACAGTCATGTCTCGATCCGATCCCCAGTTTTACCCACCATTCTTGAGTTGATTGCTCAGCTTGAGCCTCTAGCCTCAGCATGCCCAATGCACCCCCACCCGAATGCCAGCAGACTCGATAACCCCATAAACTTAAAGCTCAATGCTTCACCTGTTATGAGCAACTGGATCCAGGAACTTGACAGAGGGGGTCGGATTTAGGAATGCTTAAATCCCTGATATTTGGAATTATTTTCTGAGCTCATATTAAGAGACATAACCACGTAACTCCAATAAGGGATATGGACCGGCTTATACCAGAAGACTCCAGGAATTAATACTGTTATTAGAAGGAGACTATACCCACCACTCTCCCCCTGTGTTTCTGCTCTTGGAACACAGTCCCGATTCCAGCATGCAAGGAACTCATGTTACTAGAAGAGACTATACTACATGATCTGAGTTAGAGGATAGTCTCGATATCCTTAATGTATCACAACACTTGATATGTGCATGCTTTTGCTACAGATGGTAGACAGTAGGGGTCTGTGCTGATGAAAGCTTAATACCCCATATGGAAACGGTTAGGGGGAAAGTATTCTAGTTATGATACAAGAGTTCGGATAGAAGGAGGGTTATAGGTTCCGGAGTTTGGTAATCCCCGTTGTCTCTTAAGGGAAATAGAAATGGATATTACATCAGAAATTAATGTGTATTGGTCTGTTACCTGCTAGGGCTCAGCTGAGGATGGTTGGGGATATGTTTGGGATTGATAAGTGACTACCTGCTATCAGTATAATATACTGTTTTGCATCCTGTTTGTGACGGGCCGTTTAATTGTTTTATCCTGTCTCCTAATCTCATCAAACAAATTTTATAGCCGTTATCATACCAATATTGACATTTTTTTTTTTCACCTGGGCTGGGAGGGGGAAGTCAGTGGGCTCACCTCTGATTATCACTTCCTACAGTTCCAATTAGGTTTGCGCTCGTTTACCAGCAGTCAACTGGTGAGCGTACTAGCACTAGTGTGCTACCTCTTTAGATTTTTTGATATTATTGCACCCACAGTGTGCGAATTCAATATTTCCTTTCTCTACCTTTCGCTTATTCTACTCTTTTCTACTACTTCTCCCCCCTTTCTTCTTCCCCTCCCCCCTTCCCCTAAAACCAACCCCACATATACCCTCACACCTGATTTACAACCTACAGCTAGAGGTCATGGAGACGGTGAGCGTGTTTTCGTTAAATGTGAAAGGCCTCAATGTACCTGAGAAAAGACGGATGCTGATCAATGATCTCCGTCGACATAAAGTTAGTGTGGCGTTTCTACAAGAGACCCACTTTAAGAGTGACAATCTCCCGATCTTAAAAAACAAATTCTACCCGAGGGCCTATCACTCCACCTTCGCAGCTACTAAATCGCGGGCAGTCTCCATACTCATTTCCCGCTCTGTCCCGTGGACATGAGTGGAGGCAAAAACTGATCCGGAGGGACGTTATCTGTTCCTCAGAGGAGATATTGGTGGTGTAGAGGTAACGCTGGCCAATATCTACGCGCCTAATAGTCAACAGGACCACTTCATAACCAAAACAATAGATGCACTGATGGAATTCAAGAGAGGTCAACTGATCCTAGGTGGGGATTTCAATGTTCCGTTGATCCCTGCAGAGGATACCGCCTCAGGTCACTCCTCAATTACTCCGACAGTTCGGAAACGTATTGCACGTTCCCTACACAAAGCACAAATGATTGATGTCTGGAGGCTCCTTCACCCAACTGAGAGGGATTACACTTTCTACTCAACCCCACATAAACTATACTCCCGTATAGACTACTTCCTAATCCCTCATGCCCAGTTGCATGCTGTCCGTAGTTCCTCGATTGAGTCAATTACATGGTCTGACCATGCTCCGGTAATACTGTTATATGCCCTGACTGACAATCTTACCTCTAAAAATCGGACATGGAGACTTAATGAAAGTCTTCTACAGGATGAAGAAATCTGTAAGGACGTGATTAGGGAACTAGATTTCTATTTTAGGACCAACACCACCCCAGACAGTGACCCCGGAATAATTTGGGAGGCACATAAGGCGGTAATCCGCGGAGTCCTAATCAGACACGGGGCAAGGGTTAAGAGACAGCGCACGGCACAAATGAAATCCCTTCTAGATGACTTACATAAAGTTGAAGCTAGACACAAACACGCCCAAACATCATCTGATGAGGGGGAAATTTTGCTCTTGCGTAATAAAATTACGGATCTCATGCAATTCCGGGGCAAAGCGGTGATCCAGATTTGCCGACGCGTCAATTATGAATCAGGGAACAAGTGCGGTAAGCTCCTGGCTAACTCCCTGAAAGAACAGGTTCTAGCGAATTATATTCCCCACGTTATGGCACCTTCAGGTCAGAAGATTACATTACCTCAAAACATTGTAAGGGAATTTAAAGATTTTTATGCATCACTGTATAACTTACAACAACCGCCTTCTCCACAAGACCAAATTGAAGCATACCTACAGGGCTTAGGATTATCCACACTTCCCATTGAAGCTAGGGAGTCCCTAGATGAACTGATAACCATGGAAGAGATACAGGCAGCGGTGGGTGCTAGTAAATTGGGAAAAGCCCCGGGACCAGATGGGTTAACAGTGCAATATTACAAAATCCTGTTCCAATCCCTGGGGGAACCAATGCTTAAATTTTTCAACTCGTTGGGGTCCGGCATGACCATTCCAAGGGACACCCTATCTGCACATATTGCAGTGATCTTTAAAGATGGGAAGGATCCTATAGCTTGTGGAAGCTACAGGCCAATCTCACTCCTCAACATAGATTTGAAAATTTTTACTAAAATACTGGCCACCAGGATCCAAAAACACCTTCCCTCCCTGATTCACCTGGATCAAGTTGGCTTTGTCCCATCCAGGGAAGCAAGGGACAATACAATTAAGGTGTTGAACCTTACCCATGTAGTTAATCAGAATAAGACCCCATGTGTTATTCTAAGCATAGACGCAGAGAAGGCCTTTGACAGGGTGAACTGGCACTACATGACTTCCATTTTGGGACATGTAGGATTGGGCAACACGATGCTCAATTGGATAAATTCACTTTACTCAGACCCCACAGCCCGTGTTCGAGCTAATGGGGTCCTGTCCGACTCCTTTGCTATCAAAAACGGAACTCGCCAGGGCTGCCCGTTGTCCCCACTCCTTTTCGCCCTGTCATTGGAACCCTTCCTGTGTACTATACGGTCTAATCCAGACATAACTGGGGTTAGGATGGGGGATTCCCAGCAGAAGGTAGCCGCTTATGCGGACGACATGCTGTTCTCACTTACTAACCCGATGGTTTCCCTCCCAAACCTCTTGCAAGAATTTAAAAAATATAGTAATATATCTAACCTAAAAATTAATCTTACCAAGTCCGAAGCTATGGGCATAGGCTTACATTCCCGTCTACTTACGTCTCTTAGAAAAAGCATTAAATTTAAATGGACGACTAAGGCACTGAAATACTTGGGTACTCACATCCCCTCAAAACTTTTTAAAGTATATGCGTTAAACTTCCCACCGTTATTAACTGCGATCCGGACCTTATTAACCAAATGGCATACAGGTCTACACTCATGGTTCGGTAGATGCAATATCCTCAAGATGTGTATCCTCCCCAAATTCTTATACTTATTAAAAGCCCTACCGATCCAAATCCCCTCATCATATTTTGACCAGACTAATGCATTATTCTTTGATTTCATTTGGGCACATAAGAAGCCCAGACTGTCCAGACGCCTACTTACCCTACCTAAACTTTATGGGGGTCTGGCAGTACCAGACCTCCGCAAATACTACTACGCAACTCATCTGACCAGACTTATAGATTGGAATCGACATCAATCTACCAAACTTTGGACTCGACTGAAACAAACTCAATGTGACATACCCCTAAACAGAGCACCATGGTGCTACGACTTGCTCCCAAGGTACATGAAAAAACATCCCCTTATAGGTGTGACCACGCGCATATGTACGACATCTTACATCAACAGCATCCCCACTCCGCCCGATTTTAGGAACACCAGAGTTCACTCCAGGGTACACAGATCCCATGTTTCTATCCCTGAAGAGTTCTAATTATTTTCAGGCTTCTCATTTTCTCCTGAACGGAAAATGGCCTACTATAGCCGAACTTAGGAACCCACCCGGCACGTTTCATTTCGATTTTTGGAGGGCTATCCAACTCAATCATTTTCTCAAAACACTGCCCTCTCCCGATAGTTTTGTCCAGCCTCTGACGACATACTAAGTATATTGTACTGAGGAGGATACCATGCCTCATGCCGCATCAGCCACATACCAATTGTTAATTACGCCTCCAGACAGCTTCAGCTTACAAAGCTTAGAGACTTGGGAACGGGACTTGCAATGTAAATTCACGTCACGTCAAAAGCAGAATATCATTCATTTCACATACAGATCCTCGATTTGCACAAAAATGCAGGAGACTAATTATAAACTAGTCACTAGGTGGTACAATACTCCTGCGAAACTTCATAAGATATTCCCGTCTACCTCGGACAGGTGCTGGAGATGCCATGGCGATCGCGGCATCATCCTCCACATTTTCTGGACATGCCCCTTGTTGGAGCGGTTCTGGAAGACCATCCAAAATACTATGCAGAAGTTCACTGAACATCCCATGTCAAACGATCCAGCCCTCTTTCTGCTTCACGCCACCAGCTCAGCTAGTAAAGTATATAAAAAAATCGCTGGTGCGTCACTTGTTAGATGCTGCCAAGGCTTGTATTCCCTTGCTGTGGAAGTCTACGCAGCCCCCTTCGGTTGGTGCATGGATCAGAAAGGTGGAGGACATTAAGAAAATGGAAGATCTGATTTTGACAGCTAGAAACCAAAATGAATTGTTCACCAGGACTTGGTCCGGGTGGAACATGTTTATTTTCTCTGATGAGGGTAAGACGCTCCTGGGAGGGAGTTTACCTGTCTAGTATGGTCCACCTACGATATGTTTCTGTTTGGGAACGGTATATAACACTTTTTCACCATGTGCCTGGCAGGTGTCACACGCAATAGCCGCCCCCTTTTCCCCTCCCCTTCCCTAATGCCTCCTTCCCTCCTCCTTTTTCCCTATTATTGATCTTCTATACCTTTTACTTTTCTACCTCTTATTCCTTTATCTTACACATGTTCTCCTCTCTCTCTACATCTCTTATATTATTGTTTAAATGAAAATGAAAAACGGGGAGGGTTGGCCCCACTTACATATTTTTCACATTTCTTTTAAGGCTTATTATTATCATATAACGGTTTAACAATAAATATGTAGATTTTGATGTATCCGAACATTACGATATTGAACCCTTGGAGGCTGCGCCCTCAAACGGAAAGTATATGTATGCCTTATGTGAGTACGATGGAGCTACATTCTCTCTGGATTTTGAATAAACTTATAATTTGAAAAAAAGAAATCTCCTCCCAAGATTATGCATCCTTCAGCAAACCATTTTAGTTCATCTACAATTTTACGGCAAAATGGGATGTTGGCTGTATTTGGGAAATACACATTGGCTAGTGTAATGGGTGATCCTGCCCAGTCACCTTTTAGAAAAGATAGCGACCTTCTGGGTCTATAAGTTGTTGCTGTACTTTGAAAGGGCAGTTTTTGTTGATTAGAATTGTAACTCCTTTAGTTTTGGCTAAAGGATTAGTGGCGTGATACATTTCTGTGAAGATATTGTCTGTAAATTTGGGTATATGTTCACTTTTAAAGTGTGTTTCTTGTAGAAACACAATTGACGGGAGAGTTTTAAGTTCTTTTAGCATTTTCGCTCTTTTTTCGGGTATGTTCAGGCCGTTGATATTGTGGGAGATTAGAGTTGGGGCATTCCCTAAAAATTTATAAGCCATAGTGTAGGTTGTCAATCAATTTAAGTGAAGAAATTGAGGCAAGTGAAATTTAACTAACAAATGTTTCTTGTGTGGGAAGATCTAAGCTTTCGGTGTACTCCAGAAAAAGGGTGAAGTGGAATAGGAGATGGGGTAAGGTAGGGGGAGGTGGGGTAGAAAGGTTTACGTAAGGGTGGTTGAGTGTGTGCTCAAATCTCACCTATGAGGTGAGGAGCTAGTTAGCAACCTAGATAAACTAGACACTAATATATACTCTGAGGGGTATGTGGGAGGCGAGTTAGTGTCGTTATTCGTTATATAGTGTTTTGTAGTATTGGGATCTGAGTCTGTCCCACAAGACACTGCGAGACCCGGGTGTATTATATAAATAACCTGAAAGATAAATCTTAAACCGTCTAATTTTTGTAGAAAACAATGCTGCCTATCAATTACCCTTAAGCAAAGAGAAACATTCTCTTCAACTCATCCGTTATACACAATTTGCGGTTTCTGTATAGGATGAATAGAGCAAAATAACATGTAAAACATTTAAAAAAGAAAATAACAGAAAAATGAAAACCTTTCAAACCAGTTAACATTGTGAAACCAAATCCCTAAGTAAAGCAGGGAGAACCCTGTTATCATGTAGTATAATATAGTGACCTGAAATGATTAAATGTTCTAGTCCTATATTAAAGCAGGACCTGAGATCAAAAGCTCAGTGAGCGATGAATAGATTCAAAAACTGGTAGCTAATGTATCCTCTGTAAGTGGAACATCCCAAGAGCCTTCTCTATTATATCATGAAAAAGGCAGGTCCAGATAGTAGAGGTCTCTTGGTGGTTGATATCTTTCTAAGATGGTGGTATTGGATGTATCCACGGTAGGGGAAAAGGAGCATAGTCGTTCGGTTGACATGGTATTAAGTTAGTGTACTCATTGTTTGGCCGGAGATGCCACAGGTGGGCTAATCACTTATCCTTCTGACCAGGAGTCATTGCCTCCAAGTGGGTACTGAATGTGTTTCACAACTTGTTACTCAATAAAGAGATACACCAGAGTGGAGAAGTTTGATCAGATGGCGACACTTTTTGCCTTAACACCTGCATATCTTGCTGTATAGTGAAAGGGGAACAAAAGGAGGGGGTTAAACAAAAAAGAAAAGAGAAATGCGAGTTTTTTAATAATATCCTAGCTGTTATTGGAAGGATCGGTTTATCTCCTATTGTTCATCAGGGGTTTGTGATTCCTGTTTATAAGCTCCTGCATAATAGGGGTATTCATTGTGTGAATTTCCTATCCTAATTTCCTCCTCATCTAGGCAATACCTGAAAGTCTTGATGAGTTCAGTTCGGAGGAAGTATATCTAGAAGGCATAGAGCAGATATGTTACCAAGCATGGGTCTGCTCAAGTGAGAGTGTGCTGCATGTTAAATTTGTAGAAGATTGTCCTCTAGTGGATATTTATGGAAGGAAACTTATAATTTTCTTAATGTTCACAGTCATATCTCAGCCAAGTAAATAGGCTTGAGGCAAATAAAAATAAAATAACGAAAAAATTTTGACAACGGAAAGAGATGAGAGAAAGTTCAATAACCTTTTACAGGTGACAATCAAGTGAATGTCTTAGTGTCTGAGATTTGCGTGAGTCCTGGAGTTTACAATTATTTTAGTCTTTGGCTTTTGGCACTTTTAGAGGACAAGGGAGAATCATAGTTGTTTCTGTTGATGTTTCTGCGATTTTTCCCCTGTTGTGAAGATGAATGATATACATTTGCTTCGCAGCTAGATGGTGGGTTGTTGATTTCAGGGGGTAGCAGGAACTCTGAGTACCAGTCAGGTAGTTCCACTGGTGTGATATGTAGATTTTCACAGAATCTCTTCAGCTTGTTGGGGGTTCTAAGTAGGTATTGTTTACCCATGTATGCAGCTTGGAGTGCAAAAGGGAATTTCCATCTGTAATTTATGTTCCTTTCTTTTAGAACCTCCAGTAGGGGTTTCAGTGCCCTTCTATTCTTCAATGTAATGGGGGATAAATCCTGGAACAGTTGGATTGTGTTTTCATTAAACAGGATCTGGTCGTTTGCTCTTGCTTTTTGCAGCACCTCTTCCTTCACACCGAAGTTGGGAAGGCAGCAAATGATATCCCTGGGAGGATTATCATCAGGGGCTCTGGGCCTGAGAGCTCTGTGAGCTCTATCAAATTCTATGAGGGAATGTTCAGGTCGGTCTAATAAGCCATTAAATACAGATGTCAGTGCAGGCTTATTTGGTCTGGGGTAACAGATTCTGGTATCCCTCGTACTCTTATGTTGTGTCTTCTTCCTCGGTTGTCTAAGTCTTCCAAATGTCTATTCATATCAATTAGGTGCTGGTTGTGTGCAGTGGTAATGTCGTCTAATCTGGACAATGCTCGGTCTCTCCTCCCAGCGCGCTCAGACACAGCCATTTGTTCAGAGAGTTTCAGTAACTCTGTTTTAATATCAGTGATAGCTGATGTGAAGGACCTTTTGATGTCTGCAGCTATGTCGGACATGGTAGCATAGGTCAGAGGTTTGTCTTTGTCAAAGTTACCTGCTGCTGAGTCTTCAGATGCTGGCAGGGACACCTCGTCATCCTCTATGTCTTCCTCCATGCTGTGCCTGTGTGTCGGCGCCATCTTGGCAGATCGTCCTCCCCCGCTGTATCTGTACTTGCTTAGATTTCCAGGTGAGATTTTCTTTTTGGGAGTTGTTATCGAGCGGAGAGTGTGTCCGTGTGTTACCCTCTTTAGTTGCGTGGACATAGTCGGTTTGTAGGCGGTGTGGATCGGAACCCGGGTCCCACAGTCTCCCGGAGCTCAGTCACGGTGCGGCCATCCACATTGCGCGCCAAGCCATGCCCCCCCACATTCTATGTATTTAATGTTTGCTATTGCTAATGTATTGTTTTTATTTCATTATTCCCCAATTGCCATTAATGTAATATGTTGTGAATGTCCCCTTTGTCCTCATTCATGCTTGAATTTTTTTAAGGTCCTTTTTTGTCCTTCGTGCATATTTGCCTTCACTAACCTCCCCAGCATGCTATCCTGGGCCCATACACACCTAGCCTAGTCACTTAACAATGTATTTTGTCAGCTCCATAGTAGCGTTTTACCCTAAACACCCCCTAAAATCTATACAAATGTTATTGTTGTCCTTAAATTCAGGCAGATTGCAAGAGGCTTTTTTTTGGGGGGGGGGACTCATTTGCCCCCCCCCCAACTGCTAAGTCAGCCGATACCAATACTCTATCTGCTGACTTTGCCAAACCCGTGCACACTATACCTACCTCTTTTGTGGTCAGATTTATGGATGAATTCACCAAAGCATGTCGTGAAAGGTCCTTCCTGAATACTTTCAAATGATACTGTTTAAAGTTAAAGTTTAAAGGGTATATAGTAACCCCGCATCAAGGTAATAGAGGTGATCCTGAATCCGTTTGGCAAATGGGCGGGGTGCGGTGCGGGGTTACTATATACTCCAATTTGCAAGCATGTTGGACTACACCATAGTTATGATCCTAGGTTTATATCATTTTTTGCACTAGAGGTGATTCCTGAATCCGATAGAGGAGGGGACTTTGACAAGAGGATCCTCCAACACGAGGCCAGATGGATCTTCGGCCAAAAAGCCACCTACCCACCAGGCCTCAATACTGCTTTGTCATTTAAACCATTCTTATAATTGCAACATTAAGTTGATAACCTTTGATTGGACCTTCTTCCGGTACCTCATGTTTGGTAGCATATCAAGCAACCAGGGGGTTCCTTCTTGTGTGTCTGTCTCCTTAAATTTTAACATACACTATGTTCACATTTGGCCTGGTTGTTAGGATTGCTTGATTGACTGGCATGTCGTTATATGACATATTTGGCCTACTGAATGGCATCAATAGGGCTATAATGCTCAGTAGGATATTGTTTAGAAATTCCCTCTATGTTTCCTTTCCCCTTTCCCTCCTTCTCACAACATAGTTAGTTATAGTCCTCTATTATATGATTTTCCTTTCTTTTTTGTCTCTCCCAATCCTCCCTTGTTGCCCCCCCCCTCCCCTCCTTCAGTGGATACTCATATTTGACTCTGTAGAACCTTAAGGTTAACTATGTTTAAAACATACTAACAAGGTTTAATACAAGTGTTAAATTATCAACTTTTGTATACAATATTGTAGATCTCCTGTTCTTGTACATGTATCAGTGAGATTTAGACTTGTAATAGTATCAATGCTAAGGTGCCTGCATGGCACCTCACTGCAGGGGTTCTCCTACGCAGTCGACGGTGATTGGGAAATGAGTGTGGCTGTTCGGGCGCCCCTGGCGGGAGGTTAGGGTTATTACATCTTCTCCCTTTCCTCCCTCCCCGTGCAAGAAACAGCTGCGTGGTGTGCACTGACACAATGACGGCCAGTTTAGGCCGTCTTGCGCATGCGCAATACAGGGGTCAGCTGACCCTTTACTTCCGGGGGGATCACGGAAATATAAGGAGACGCGCTTAGCGTCTCCTTCAGCCAGATTTATGACAGCAGTTGCAGCGGACCTTGTCCGGAGGGTGTTGGACCAGAAGCTATTCTGTACTCACAAAACCAGAGGTAAACTATAGACCTTTAATCTCCTTGCTTATTTACTATTATGAGACTGGCATAATTGGCCCTATACATACTATAACCTAATTTTGGATTATCCCCTTCTACAAATAACAATACAAACCCATATTATAGCACCTATATAATGCTCCACATGCCAATGTCGTTTATATGGATGCACTTTGTGGTGGTTAAATGGGATGTGTCGTTGACATCCACAGTGATGAGATATATGTGTTGATTCATTTTTGAAATTGACTATGCATCCTTATGAGGGTATAAGCTAGCCTTATCCATTTGGGTGGCCATCTCTTTTTTATTTAATTTAAAATGGCATTTGGGGTTATGCTGTATGGGTTTAGTATAACCGTGGTTTTTTAGGATGCACGGATAGCAATAATTAGAACTCACATATTAGTACCAAGAACTATATTAATTAATTAATATCTTTCCCCCTGAAAGTCAAAATTAGCCTAATAATAATAAAATATATATATTATTATTTTTTCACACAGGATATACCTATTTATTAGGCTGGTCAGTACGTGATCCGACATCCCACTCTCCAACCCCGTAGGCTCTGACTGCCTTGGAGTAATAATCACGATCGGCTGCTAATAGGCTGAGCCTTTTGATGTGAGTCGGGCTATGCACGCCCCATTTTAGGCATTGGTAACCACTTTTGGGTAAGCACTTTTATTAGCTGAACAAACTACATGTGTACAATATAACTACAAAACAGTTCCTAATATGAATTTATGTAATCTAGAGATACCGACAGATGTAAGCAATGCCCTTGAAGAAGCAGGAAATCTGCGAAACATGTTGGCTTATCGCATACCTAAGCATCTTTCCAGCAACTCGCGAACTAATGACAATTAGTATTAAGTATCTCTAATGGATTGTTTGTAGCTAATGATTTTATTATATTTGATAATATGTGTTTTGTAATCAATAAAATGTAAATTTTATCAACTTTTTGAGTTTGTGCTTACCTTATTATACAGATGACATGGTCCACTAAAAAATCCCATCTTTTAGGAGGCAGCTGAGGCTCTCTCCCCTAGTCTCTATTTTCGAATTAATTAGCAGGGATTGTGGACCCACATCTGTATCTGGAAATAGTCCAACATCAATCATTATTCAATTACTATGAACTGATCATTACTCAAATATAATTTTTCGGCGTACACTCTGTATACGCGTATGTTGTCCAAAGTATAGAGTTGGGTAGGAAAGGTAACAGACCCAAGAGAGGTTGAGAAATAGAAGAAGAAAAGAGACAGAAGGCCAAGGTCCCAGAATTTAGATTTGTATGTTCTAGAGTATTTGAAGATGACCCAGGGTTGCCAAGTTTTATTGAATTTTTCAATTGTTTCATGAGCTGTTGCCTAATCTCCTCCATATTATAGAGGAGGTGAAGTAAATCCTACTATTAGAGTTGTGTGCCATCAGGTAGTACATGTAATCTCGAATATTCAGGTGATGCACCTGCCAAACAATAATAAGCAGCTGGGAGGGGAACTGTTCCTTCAATTTAATAATAGTGTATGACTGTTGCGATTTGCCTGTGGATGTGTCTAAGACTTTAACAATGTTTGCGTGTCAAGAATTAGATTACAAATACCCCAACTATTAGAATATGGTGAAATCTCGAATGTTTTGAATATACTCATGTGATGGAGGTAACCTAAGCCTGTATAGATGTGGTATATATGGAATGTCTTATGAGCTATGGAATGTTTAATAGAGATGTACTGTACCTGCTCTCAGCATTCATGTTTTTGACAATGATGCCATGGGGATGAAGCATAAAAGCTGATAGCCTTCTTCTTCTTCTTTAGAGGGTTTGAGTTGAATACCCAGGTCAGATAATAACCATTATAAAAGTTGGGTTCCTTGTTAGCATCAAAATGATTCTAATGTAGAATTAAAACATTAGTTTGTAGTTTATGCATAACACACAGTGGGGAAAATATATATTTGATCCCTGCAGATTTTGTAAGTTTGTCCGCTTACAAAGAAATGAAGGGTCTATAATTTTTATCATAGGTGTATTTTAAATGAGACAGAATATCAACCAAAAATCCAGAAAAAACACATGATACTAATGTTATACATTGAGTTGGAGTTCAGTGAGTAAAATAAGTATTTGATCCCCAAGCAAAACATGACTTAGTACCTGGTGGAGAAACCCTTGTTGGCAAGCACAGAGGTAAGACGTTTCTTGTAGTTAGTGACCATTTTGGTTTCTTGGCAACTCAAAGTTTCAGCTCCCTCCAAAAATTTTCTATAGGACTAAGGTCTGGAGACTAGTTAGGCCACTCAATGGCCTTAATTTGCTTCTTCTTGAGCCACTCTTATGTTGCCTTGGCCGTATGTTTTGGGTCATTGTCATGCTGGACCCATCCATGACCGATCTTCAGTGTTCTGGCTGAGAAAGAAGATTCTCATCCAAGATTTTACAATACATGGCCACATCCATTGGCTCCTCAATGCAGCAAAGTCAGCCTGTAACTTTAGCAGAGAAACAGCCCCACCTCCATGCTTGACTGTAGGGATGGTGTTCTTAGGGCCATAGTCAGCATTTTTCTTCCTCCAAACACAATGCGTCCCCTTCCTCAAGAATGCACATGTACAGTCATGCCAATGAACATCTAAATGATTCAGAGAAGGATTGGGAAAAAGTGCTGAGGCCAGATGAGACCAAAATTGAGCAATATGGCATTAACTTGACTCGTGTTTGGAGGAAGAAAAATGCTGACGAAAGAGTAAGTGCATTTTTCTTCAAACCACTCCATAACTAGATTTGCATAACTTGGTGTAAACATTATCCCCATAGCTTTCTAGAAATGAAGGTACACTTGTAGAGGGCCTTCTGCAAGTGTAGTATAGTTTTTATGGTCACTGAGTATTCTATATGCTTCAGAATAGTAGTCGTTTGTGTCCTAGACCACTATTATTTTGCCTTTAACTGTCCTAATCTTGCATAATTATTAAAAAAAGGCATTTATAAAAGGTCCCTTTGAGTGAGCTGGATTAAATGTTCATGGTGGTCTAAGGCTTGTGAAGATAGGTGTTTAAAATGGTTCAGAAATTAAATTATTGGCTGTATCATCAATATGTGGTGTGATGATAGGGATAGTTCCTATCTTATTTTTTTAGCTTTTTATTTGCAAGAAACAATGTCTTAATATATCTTTGAATGTCAAAATATAGTTGATAGTTATTGACTTTTGAGGATGGACAGAAAGAGAGGCCTTTTTGTAGTAAATGTGTTTCATAAATGGTTAATTGTTGGCTAGATAGAATAAATATGTTTATGGTGTGCTCTTGATTAGCCCTCTTTATTATATTTCCAGGATATCCCTCGTGTTCCTCTGTTTCTGTTTTCTCTGGTTCCTTTTTATTGTGTTTTGTAGATAAAATAGAAATGGAGGGAGAACATATATATTGCAAAGTATAGGGGATATGCTCACTGTAAAATCTAGAATCATTAACAAGGGAAAGCAGTGAAAAAAAAACCTAGTAAAACAAAGAGGCATGGCTTAATATCCACACCTGAGTAAAAACTAGATTCCTCTCATCCAGCAGGCCTCTGCAATGAATGGAGAATGACAGAAAATCCCTCTTCTTAGCTTCAAAGCTCACAAATGAGGACATGTTCGACCTCATGGAATTGTTGCGTGACAAGTGTAAAGGCCACCCAATAAGGCAGATTCACAACCCAAGAATAGGCATCACATTACTTGCTGTATCTCACAGTTCACAAGAGAGCCCTATGTCCTTAATAATATACAGTATATGTACATAGGAACAGTCAAATAGCTGGTGTCCGTGCTCACACAATTGGTGTAGTCTACTGTAACCAAAATAACTTCATATGAAAGATCAATAAGTGAACAAGAGTCCACACTACAAACACAGAGGATACCTTCAGAGAATAATAAAAAATAAAGCTAAAGCCATCACCACCTTCCAAATACAATGTTGTCTTCCCACATATAACCTACAAGACATCAAACTGTAACCACACCAAGCAGGTGGATCAGCCAGAGGGCAAAGTAATCCTCCTTCCTCGCCGGCTCACCATCACCATGTAGTGTGGGGTGTCTCCTGGGAGAGCAACAAACTTCCATATAAGGCTAACATTGGCTATAATCCACAGTTTATTTCTACAATGCAATTATTTGTGTATATACGGCAGAAGAAAACCATATGCATAGATAACACGTAAAATGTCACAGATGTGACTGGATGATATCAAGTTGCATATGACATCTTCTGTGAACTTTGTAGTCAAAGGAGAAGAAGCAGGCAGAAAGCAGAGCACATTTAGAAACACAGTCAGTGCAGTATCACCATGTCCAGCAGTTCCATGGATCAGTCCAGATATAATGACTGTGCAGATAAAGATTACCTGCTGGTGCAGCGACTAAACAGTAATATGATTCCACCAGGCTTTAAATATAATGCTGTTACTGACAGTCCAAATGGTTATACTGCAATGTCTGTGAGATCATCTGTAACCACGCCTACCTGGATAGCCGACTATGGATCAGTGACAGTGAACGCCAATAGCGAGTCAGACACATATCCCTTAGATTAGTGTCCCCTCTTACATCAGAGTTCCACCTACATTAGAGCTCTCCCTAATATATGAGTGTCCTTTTATATTGGAGTCCCCCCTTATATTGTAGTTCCTCCTTAGATCAGTCCTCTCTTACATCAAAGTCATCCCTTATTTAGGAGTCCCCTTTTAGATCAGCATCCCCTATTAGATCAGTCCCCTCCTACATAGGCATCCCATTTTAGATCAGGAGACCCCCTTTAGTTCAGACATTCCCTCTAAGTCAGGAGGCCTTACTTAGATCGAGAGTCCCCCCTTACTCCCCTAATTGGGAGGAAAAACAGGGAAACAGAACAGTTCTGTACAGAGGAAGTTCCATCCTACTCTGCATGCTGGGGAATTGTGTCATTGGTTGAAACGATACTGGAATTTCTAACAACCAATGAGAGCAAAGATGACAATGGTGCCAACAGTGGGGGGGGGGAGACCCAAGCTGGGGACTGCAAAGCAGAGAAGCAACACTGACAGAAGTCCCCAATATGTGTATTGCAAACTGACAGGAATCCTCAATCTGTGTAGAGTGTGAAATAACTGTGAGCCCAGCACCTACTGCACACATTGAGGATACACCATTGTATCAGGGGACTCCACCCAGCTACAAGAATTTTCCTCTCTACATCCATGTACTCAAGTGGACTAACTTCCTAATAGTGACAGAGACAGAATATGCCTACACAATGTAAGACAGCACAGCCACTATAGTCACTATAAGAATCACATGAGATTAAAATTAAAATGCTGAATTTTAAAGAACATGCCTGGCTTTTGTTTGCATCAAGGGCTTCAGTGTTTCTCAGCATGCCATTGATTTTACAGTGGTTGCTAGTCACATTGGAATGGACCTCCTGTCACTTCCAGGTTCCTCTCAACCGCATAACAAATGCCTCTTTTATACTGCACAGCCTTCTAAGAATGTGTGAGCAAGCTTTAAGAATAAGAACCCTTTAGCAAATATGGCCAAAATATTTCAAACGGGAATCAGCAGGGTACCAAGTATGTAATCTTTTTATCTTGTCTGATATTAGAAGGGAGTTGGCACCCACTGTAGAAGCATGTATTGTATTTGGTATCCTCATAATGTACCTTTTATTTGGTAATTTGGTAGTATACCTACAGTGTCACCCAAGATTGACAACCTAGTGATTAAGTTAAAGTGGTTGTAAAGCCAAAGATTTAAATCAGCATTATCCCTTTTTATGTTGGTCTCTTATATTGGCAGTGTGTGTGTGTGTGTTTTTTTTTTTCAAATAAAGTGTCTAAATACCTTTTCCATGTAGCCCAATTTTGCGGTCACGTGATTACTTCTGTTTCGTTTCCCAAGCTGCAGGACTGACATGGGAGGGGCTGCTATTAAGTCAGCAGAGGACTCCATCAATTTTGACCATGTGTCTGATTGGCAGTGTGCCGATATAGCAGGAGATTCTGCATCCCAAGCTCCAGCCTGCAAAGAACATGAAAGCAGTTTACCCCATAAATGCAGAGCAGCATTTGAGGCATAGGGGATGCAGCATTTCATAGGCAGGAGGAAGCCAAGTAACTTTCAGAAATCATTACAGAGCAGGACTCTGCTAACACTTCATGCTTATCTCTACTAACAGGGGAGCAAGAAGGGGGATAGTGTTTTCACAGTCATCATCATTAACAGAGACAGTGGAAGACCGCACACAGATTTAACCCCACAGCTGCTGGGAAGGAAGCTGAGCAGGAGGATCACAATTAACCCTTCAATGGCAGGGCACCTTCACTATGTAACCAGCAGCCACTACTTGAAGCCCCCTATTTATTTGCAACCTGTCATTTCACACATTTAACACATAGATGCACTTATACTGTACATACTGTACACACATGGACATGCACACACACATACATTCACAAAAGCACACACATGCACATAAATGCATACATGCATACACACATACAAACATACATAAATACACACATGCACATACACACATATATACACAAAAATGCACGAATGCACATACTCACGCATGCATACACAAATGCACATACACACAAAAATGCATGTATACATACACACACACACACACACGCATACATACACACATACACACATGCACATAAGTGCATACACACATACAAACATGTATTCATATATACATACATGCACATATATACATATACATATATAAAGCAGAAGTGATTTATTGTTTTTACATTTTATTTAAATTAATTATCTATTTTTTAATTGTTTTAAAACATTGCATGCGAAAGTATGAAAAACTGCTGTCGCCAAAGTTAATAAACTCTGGAAGACACTGCAGCTTTAACACAGAGGAGGAGAGGAGCAGAACTACTCAGTCATTCAAGCTGGGAGAGGAGGGGAGGGGCTTTACACAGACCACAGAAGGGAATGATAGGAAGGAATGAGGGATGGAGGGGGAAAGAGGGAGATATACAGACACTGTACAGAGATGCTGATGACTGAAGGATGTAAACTGATCATGCTACCATGGATCAGCAGCCACGATATGTGTGGTCAGCTTATAGACAGGAACACAGGAACAGGCAGGATCAACCAGGTATTGTACAAGATTGAAAACTCGAAGATCGAAATCACAATGCAGTTTATCCTGTCTTAAAGAGACAGGAAAGGGATTTTTGTTTTTTAGGGTTACAAACACTTTAAGTATTGGGAAAATCTTGTCCTTTTATCATTTGATATTTTGCTACTCTTGTCTTGTTTTCAAATAAGGCAAGTTAGTTCTGTAGTGACTAATTAATAACATTTTTCAACAAACTTTGTCAGTTTGTGCTTAGTGTAGTAGATATTTAAGTTTTTATTTACATACGGTACATAGAATGTAAAACATTCTTTTATGCCCCGTACACACGGTCGGACATTGATCGGACATTCCGACAACAAAATCCTAGGATTTTTTCCGACGGATGTTGGCTCAAACTTGTCTTGCATACACATGGTCACACAAAGTTGTCGGAAAATCTGAACAAATCTGAACGAATCCAAAAATCTGAACATGGTGGCGTAAAACACGTACGTCGGGACTTTAAATTGGGCACTAGCCAATAGCTTTCATCTCTTTATTTATTCTGAGCATGCGTGGCACTTTGTGCGTCGGATTTGTGTACACACGATCAGAAATTCCAACAACGGATTTTGTTGTCGGAAAATTTTATAGCCCGCTCTCAAACTTTGTGTGTCGGAAAATCCGATGGAATATGTGTGATGGAGCCTACACACGGTCGGAATTTCCGACAACAAGGTCCTATCACACATTTTCCGTCGGAAAATCCAACCATGTGTACGGGGCATAAGAATGTACAAACAATGTACATAGACATTTACAAAATACATATACTAATTTTAAACATATGTAAGAATATCATTACATAAGTGGGACAAAGACAAAAGATAAATACCCTTAGTCACTTATGTGGGTTGTAGGTTTGAAATATTATAGGAGGTAAATTGAATATGCTGCATAAATCCTTTCCCATTTCTTATTTTAGATTATCCACTTTCATGTACAAAAAAATAAATAAAAAAGCTTACACTAATACTTGGTTAAGGTTAATTTAGATACACTGTTAAATTAGACACAGATGGTTTTAAACAAATCAAAAATAAAGCAGTGCCCTCTCTTGGCTTCTGTAATTAGATCAACAAAAGGCACTAAGGTAAATGTAAAATACTGTATATGGAGTACATTTCGGTCTTGAATATTCTTGGATTTTGTAACCTGATAAATTGCTCTCACAGTTGGTTGAGGACACAGGAAGAGCAAGCAATAAGGTAAGTGTTTGTACTTATTTCTTCTACCCTGGAAAAATGAGTATTTAACCCATGCAGTATGGGGCAGGGAACCCCACTGCATGGCTAACTTTAACAACAGCCCAGAGTTAGGCTTTAAGCCTCATGTGTGGCTGAAGTTCCCCTAATCTTGAGAACATCTTTTTTTTTTTTTTTAAGGAATGGAGGACTGAATAGAATCATGGCAAGGTGGATGGTACCTAATACAGGACAGTGCTTAACCCCCCCACCCCCTTCCTGCCCAGGCCAATTTTCAGATTTCAGCGTTGTCACTCTTTGAATGACAATTGCGCGGTCATGCAACACTGTACCCAAAATACATTTTTATCATTTTTTTCTTTACAAATAGAGCTTTCTTTTGGTGGTATTTAATCACTGCTTTTTTTTTATTTTTTTCTAAAAAAAAAAAAAAAAAAATTTGAAAAACAACAAAAACAGTTTCATAGTCTGTTATAAAATTTTGAAAACAGGTAATTTTTCTACTTCATTGATATGCGATGATGAGGCGGAACTAATAGGCACCGATAGGCTGCACTGATTGACACTGATAAGGCGGCACTGATAGGTGGCACTGGTGGGCACTGATAGGTGGCACTGAGAGGTGGCACTGATTGGTGGTACTGGTGGGCATTGATAATAGGTGGCACTGGTGGGCACTGGTAGGTGGCACTGGTGGGCACTGATAGGCAGCACTTATATGCACTGGTAGGTGGCACTGGTGGGCACTGCATAGCAGCAGTGGCTCTCCATGATCGGGACTGATGTCTTCCTGACAGAAGCTGCTAATCAGCTTTTTTTTTTCTCCTCACACTGTCAGCTGATAGCTGCTGATAAGGCTGTAAGAATACTTTAACAGTGACCCTATAATATTTGTGGCTTCTTTAATTTTCAATTTTCAGTGATAACTAGGTTAAAAGTATATGTTTTTTTTAAATACATTTTGACTTGATATGCAAGCAATGTCTTAATATACAAGTAGCGTCACGTCACAACTGAGTATAAAATAGAAGAGAGGTGTCTCTAAGTGTAGCAGAATGGTTACATTTAATGAAGGTAAAACATTTAGCAACTCACATGGTTGATGATTAAAACAGGCACACCTAAGTATGCAGGCCTCTGGGTAAAGTTGTCCACATAGACCATCCTCTGCACCGTCATCGATGTCATCCCTTCCACGCTGCACCCATGAGCGCTTCAAGCCACGCTTTCAGATCATTCTACTGCAGGGTAGTCTTGACTGACAGAGGTGGTAGCTGGAGATGGGGAGGATGGTCCATGTGAACAGCTTTACCCCGGATGCCTTTATACTTAGATGTGCCTGTTTTAATCATCAACCATGTGAGTTGCTAAATGTTGTACCTTCTTAAATGTAACCATATTGCTACACTTAGAGGCGCCTCTCTTCTTTTTTTATACTCTGTAGTTCCTGCTGGATTTTGCATCTAATCCCCTTGTGGAGGCTGCCATTTGTGGATGGACATTTTATGGTTACACAATCTATCAGATTATAAAGGACGGAAGATTATTTGCCCTAACCAAAAAGAAACAATAATGTATATATATGTATTAATGTAACTGAATGCAGCAGCTCCAATAGCTTAAATACTGAAAGCTTGAAACAAATGGAAAAAAGGAAAAGAGCGCACAAACAGAAACACCTGTATATGAATATACAAATAATTATGTGCTTACTAAATAATAAAAACTTAGTAATGCATGTGTAAAATTACATAAAAAAAATGTGTATATATCAAGAGCATCATTCAATGTGAAAAACTGGGAAAATATGTATAAAAAATATAATTAAACGTGGGTGAGGAAGTCCATATAAAAATATATGAAAAATTATTAAGTGATGAAAACAAAAAGTCCATGTGTTGATCTTTAAATATCAAAAGAAACATCAAATCTTCAATCTGACATTCTGATGTGAGATGTGATAACACAAACTGCTTACCAGATTTGTAGGATCTCATGTGATAGAGATCAAAAACACCTGTGCATTAGCCTGCTGGCAGAACAGCAATCCACTTGTAGTGTTCTCACGCAAAGGAGATATCCACCTGCTGCAAAGAAACCATCAGAGGGAAACCTCACTCCCGGGATTGCTCTTCAAAATGGCAAGGATATAGAAAGTCAAAGGATTTGTAATTATGTTTAGCCAGTCTTGTGATTTAGAGATTTCTGCTAAACTACATATGCAGACAGGTAGGGGTTGATTTACCAAAACTGAAGAGTGCAAACTCTGGTGCAGCTCTGCATAGAAAACAGATCTATCAGATTGCTATAATCTGAATCTGAGTTCCATATAATCTGCTATAATCTGAATCTGAGTTCCATTATTTCTTATGGGGAATTTTGCTTTGATAAAAGAGTGCTTTGGATTACAAGCATGTTTCCAGAACGAATTATGCTTGCAATCCAAGGTTTTACTGTATACATTTATTGAGAGGGTAACATAATATTTACAAAAAACACACTAAACAATATTTACTGCACAATGTACAGCATAAATACGGTGGGTTACATGATATTTACAAATATCATGTAAATAAATTTTAAAAGTATAAAAGTATACATTTTATTTAAAAAAAAAACGATTACATAAAAAAAGACATTTATTAGTGCTAAAACATTCTGAGTTCTGTAAGTAGGGCTATTGCATGTACATTAATACAGCCATTAGGTATACAAAGAAAAAACATAGCATTATATAAGTATGTAATCATACTGGAAACTCCAATGTGTTTCAACCTTAGCAATGGAGGTTTTACTCTGGGGGAAAGAGCAAAAAAAACCTCTATGGAAAGATACATTGTAAAAATAGAGTCCTTTAGAGAGCAACAATATCACCAAGCAGTATATATTGACATTAACACATAAATTATAGTTGTTAATCTATTTACCAATAACAGTTGAGCAAAATAGCCTCCTGATTGATGTGCCTAAAAGCTGCCAAAGGATCCGAGCAACGGGGTACACACCCCCACTCCAAACACTGATGAAGCGGGCGAATACCAAGGAGCCAAAAACTGGGCCTACAAGAGGCTGCGCTTGAGCCCACAGCCCACAGAGGGGGCGGGGAGGAGCCGGGAACCGAGAACCAGGCCAATCTCCCACCAAATCACTGCTGGGGTATATGGGGGTAATGCATTATAGAAATATTAACAACTAGTAATTATTTGAGATATATTAGGATATATAATGGATTAAAAATGTAAATAGGAAGTGTGAGATATGGACTATAAAGCTGATTGATTAATGAATAAAGTGAGGATGTGAAAGAGTGCAACAGTGTGGGGTGGTGTTAACTAGGAACAAGAGATGAGATAAAGGTGGCTAGATGCGTGAAGGTGTGTGTGAAGACAGGAGTGAGGAAGACAAGGAAACATAATAATCAAACAGTAGAATGAACAAAACAAAACCAAACAAAACCCAAAAGGGGAAAGGGGATAGATATGAAGAAGATATCAGGAGGGTATAGAGAGAAGTGATGTGAACAAATGAGATATATATAGAAATAGGAAAGTTAAAAGTGATTGAAGAGTGTGTGTGAAAAGAGATGACAAAGAGTGAAGATGACTGAATGAAGATGGTATTAAACAAAGGTGTAATGGACAGAACTGGAGCCACCCAGGCCTGAAAAAAGAGGAAAGGAAAATAGAAGGAAATAGATAGTGAGGGTGCAGTGATGAAAATGGCTGCGAGGAAAGGTGAAGGGGTGAAGTGCACAAAATAAATGTGTAGCAAGTCAAAAAAGAAAGAACAAACTATGTGCAATGAAGAATAAGTGAAGATGTGAGCAGAACAATGTTAACAAAAAGTGTGACACTGTAGTGCACTCCAGGTATAGGCCTTGAAATATTTACCTAGAAATGTTAATAACAAAATTAACTCATCCATTTAGGGTGAGAAAAGAATATGTGACCGGACATAAAGGCCACACATCGAACGTCCGTTTCCATAGGCGGATGATTGAAAGAACCTAAAAGTTGAACGGTATATAAGTAAGGATTTATAGGAATAGGTATATAATGAATAAGCTAATGTGCAAAACCAGCAATGACCAACAGGCTAAAAAAGAACTGACAGCATAAAACAGTGTCCTCACATGAACCAAACCAAACAATTAAAATGAAACATATGCGGCGCTCCTTACGCCTACAGGGTAAGGATCAAAACAAAAATGCAGAAATGAATATTAATAATATATTCCAAAAAACTCATAAAAAGTGCAATGCGATATATGCGATCGTGCAATATTAATATTTCCTTTCAAGTCCCAGTGGGTGTTACTATTGTAGCTGAGAATCTTGGGTTATTCCCCTTTTAAGTATTGTTGTAAAGTATGGTATGACAAATAGAGGCCATCTAGGAATTATGTAGTATATTGTGGGTTGTTTTTCTTTTTTCCCACTAGATGGAGTTTGTGGATCTGTCAGTCTCTGTTGCCTTCACTGGTTACTATTGGGTCTTAGCGTTCTAGCAATTCCCGTATTTTATCCACTAGATGGCGTCTGAGATTTAGACGGATATATTTCTTTTTATCATTAATTTTCTGACTTATTATTAAAGTATTATATTTTTACTGGTTATCCAGAATTATGCTTCATATGAATCGATTATGCTGTTTTTATATATAGATTGCTTTCAGCTATTTGTTCACCGGCTGTTGTTGTGACAGCGGCTGAGATCGTATAAATGTATTTGCTGACACCTGACTCCTTGACCCTTTGAGAAAGTCACGTGTGTTGTGACGCAACGCGTCAGGGAGGAGCCAGGTGCCGCTGCTGTCTAGTACGGCCGAACCCGGTAGCTTTCGTTGTTTCAGCTGCTATTACTGATTCTTTCATGTAAGTTACTACGTGTGTTTTATTAAATAAGCTTTAACTACTACACTAGGGAGCCTTCTCTTCTCTCTTATTATCTATCTGCCTACATCTACTGAACGGGGGGAGTGAAATTGCTGGTTGGATACTAGATCAGTGTTGCCAACCTAACAGATTGGAATTTAGTGACACGACATCCAACATTTACTGGCACAGCCAAGTTTTTACTGGCATTTTTAAAAGTTACAAAATTACAGTTTTAAGTACAAATGTCACTATTTAGGCTACAAACAAGTACAATATGTAATTAGCAATGTGATTTAAGGTAGATAATATGGCAAAAAACATATTTCTTATTTTATTTTCGATATAGTAAGTAGCTCAGGAGGGCAGGAAATCAGAATGGGCAGCACATACAAGAAATTGACTCTCACAGTGATACTAACAGCAGTGTGCAGCAGTACAGATTACTGACACGACACGTCCCCTCCTGAGTCACAGTGACAGTTTCTCTCCAAACCCGGTGGTACCTTCAGTCCATACAGCACTGAGGCGCCTGGTCTGCCTTGCTCCCATCCCGCAGACCCACACACAAGGCTCTGGCCACTCTGCTTGGGTCCCTTGCACCATGACATCACAGGACATGTTCAGGCACCGCCTCCAGAGCCGCCCAAACACACTGTAGAAGGCACTCGTATGGTCTCGGCTGGCTCCGGGCCGAGCGTCACAGCCATATTTTTTACTGGCAACCTTTTCTTTTTACTGGCATTTACTGGCAGGAGAAAATTGCCTGTTTTTTCCTGGCTGCCAGTAAAAATACTGATGGTTGGCAACACTGTACTAGATGTCCCCATAAGCTGTGACCACCACCGGAAGCTGCTGTGCCTGTGGAGATCTGTACCGCTTGTCGGCTAACACTTGGGGCCGCTGCTACAGGTGAGAGGCTGGGGGAAACAGGTGTCGCACCCCGGAGCCCGATTGGAAGCGCACATCCACTTTGGTCACTGTTTGCCACAATAAATATCTACTGCACTTGCACTTTCCTCTATGGTCACTAGATTCGTCTTTGCTGCTACTAGGAGTTACATTGCATGAAGTCGGGACCACGTTTTCCCACTTATTAATTATTTGGACATTTATTTTTGATTCACGGATTTTTATGATCTTTTTGCACATATTGCTGCTACTAGGAGTTACATTGCATGAAGTCGGAATCACATTCTTTCACTTATTTATTATTTGGACATTTAACACACTTATTTGTGATTCACAGATTTATATGAATTTTTTTGCACACCTTTGTATTTTAGTGAATCATACTTCACTATATATGTATTTATTATAATCTTGATTAGTATATCATTCATTTTATTATGATATCCATGCACAATTGAATGTTATTTATATATTTTTATAACTTTTATGTGTGAGTAACTTGTATCACTTATATGTGTGAGTCACAGGTTCCTATGAATATTTGCATATTTCCATGCGTTTTGGTAGAGTCGCATTGCACTTTTTATGAGTTTTTTGGATTATATTATTAATATTCATTTCTGCATTTTTATTTTGATCCTTACTCTGTAGGCGTAAGGAGCGCCGCATATGTTTCATTTTAATTTATAGGAATAGGGTAAGCTCAGTGGACATAAAGTAAAGTCCAGTGAGTACTCATAAATGCAAGACATTACTTACTTTGGAGGCAAACAGGGTTCAGGTCTGTCCGGGGTGAAGGCTACATGGGATCTGAATTAGATCCACATGAGCCCAACTATATATGCGTAACCTACAAATGACGAGGGATTTGATTGGTCCTGGTAATTGTGCCCCCCACAAACAACAGGCATCCCTCCCGAGTGAAACAGGAAATGAGCCGCCATGCTGGCGACTCCCACGCAGTCTTCCCGGCGTTACGGAAGGGAAGAACCCGCCGACAAGTGTTGTCACTTCCACCGCAAGCGTGCGTGATGTCATGACGTACTTCGCACGCCAAAGGTAACTCAGTGATCACGGGACGCCACCGGCAGGAATATGTTCCCTCCAGCGGCCAAGGAAAAGAAGGCCGCCTTGAGAGAACAGAAAAGGGGAAAAAAGGCAAAAATGCCACTATCCCCCTGCCTGCCGTAAAGCCCAGGAATGGCCAGTGGAGACGCCACCCCCAATCGCATAAGGACCAGGAGCACGCACCAGACATTGCCAGAACCTGTGATAACAAAGGGCACAATTGTAAAATCAGGGGGATTAAATTGTATATATTTATATTCAAACAGTAATGCAATTTAACAAGAGTTTTAATAAACATAAATCATAAGACATGAACATGTGGCTGTTTCTGCATTCAATCAACAACAAGGAATCTTAGCGAATAAAGTAATATTCAAAAGACAGGGACTTAATAGTCCTATAAAGTTGATAATGCATTATTGTGTTTTGCCCAATACAAAACCCTTCAGGAAGGGGGCAAACGAGATGGACTCGTTCAGGCCAGGGTATACTGTGGCCTGTAGCCTGAAGATCCACCTCTGTTCTCGCTGAAGGAGGGACTTATTCCAATCGCCGCCCCTGGCCGAAATGTGTGTTTAGTCAAGGGTGGTGAAGTAAACTTTGGGCATCTTGTAGTTGTGTTTAGATACCGTGTGTCTACCAAGAGGTAGGTACTGATTTCCAATTTGCATACTATAAGTATACTGTGCAATGCGGCGTTGATGAACTGCATTCACAAAGCATCATATAAACTAGGCCACGGGTATCACAGTTGGCAAAATGGAGGGGTGAAAACATCTCTCCATTTGGAAGTAGAAATGGCTTTTCCATTCTGAAAAGGGGACAGTGGGAGCAGTGGCCGCACGGGAAGGACCCTCGGGCAGGAAAGTGCTCTTTAACCAATTCTCCCCTAAATTTACTTGTGACTAGTCTATCCTTAATTGACATAGCCCTTCTAAAGGTAACAAGGAAACATATTGAACAAATTTCTGAATTTTCAAGTCATCGGTTAAAATTGACCAGTAATGTTGGATAATCTGAAAAACAAGATCAACCAGCGCAAACCAAAATCCCTAATTAAGCAGCTGTGATACTGGGGGTAAAATTTATCAAATCCCAAAAAGTGCATCAAAGAAAAAAGCTTTTTTCTTTAATGTTGGATAATCTCCCTAATTTATTTAAATTGCTTAGAGAAATGCATGATTAACTGAGTTGTGTTACAGTCGGAAGTCTGTTTCACCTGGGGTTTGAAAAGGAGATTGTTGCGGGACTTAGTAGCCACTTTATTGAAAGCCTTGCGTAGGCAGGACCGACTATATCCCCTTTTCAAGAGTCTGTCTTGCAATTTGCCTGCTTTCTCCTTAAAGAAATTGTCAATTTCTATGGAGGCACAAGTATTGTCCAAATAGTATGGAATTTTTAAGTTTGGTGGGGTGGAAGCTATCGGCATGTAGCACAGTGTTTCCAGCCATCTCTTTCCTGAACAGTGTGCTGCATAGTTTGCCCCCTGGAGTGGAGAGGACACGAACATCGAGAAAAGTGATGGAACTTGTATCATATGTGATGGTAAATTTTAAATTTAATTTATTAATAATAATTTGATTTAAAAATTCCATCAATTTTGCCTCCGTACCTTCCCAGACGATAAAGACATCGTTGATGTACCTGAGCCGTGTTGTAATATGGCTCATGGACTCGACGAGGTCCTCATCGACGAGGAGGGACCGCTCCCACTCCCCCAGGTACAGATTGACATAGGATGGGGCACAACATGTCCCTATCGCTACGCCCTGCACCTGGAGGTAGTGGGAGCTGTCAAACAAAAAAGAATTATGGCTCAAGATGAACTAAAGACCATTAAGAATGCAGTCGTTAGTGCCTTGTAATGGCAGGAGCCCTGTTACAGGATCCTGGATATGACAGACAGACCTTTTTTATTGGGGATAGAGCTATACAGGGCTTATAATTGTTTTGTAAAAAATGGATGTTTTGTAAAAAATGGATAGTGTCTTTGATGAAAGAGGGCATAGTGAGGACATACGGTTGTAGAAAAGCATCTATTACTATGCTTAGATTTTCGGAGATGCTGCCATTGCCAGAAACTATTGGTCATCCCGTAGCTAGGATTTTTTTGGATCTTTGGGAGGCTGTAGGATGTAGCCACCTGAGGGTGTTTGATTCTAATAAAATCCCAAATCAACTACCGTGTAAAATTAATTGTTGGATCTATTGATTCGTGCAAATGGACTACTTTTATACCACAAATAATTATTTCGAATTTTAAGGCACATAAGTTTGTAGTGGGAGTTGTTCATTATGACTACATTGCCACCCTTATCAGAGGCCTTTATTGTAATGGATTTATTTCTACGTAGATTTTCCAAAGCTTTGTTTTCTTTAGCAGTTAAATTAGAGGGATTATTTTTCTTTAGGGGTAGTCTACAGATATCCCTAGTTGTTTGTTTAAGAAAAATCACTACATTGGGGTTGATGTTCGGGGAAGGAAATTTGGTTGAAGGTTTCTTAAAAAGAGTAGTAGGTTTCAAAGTGGATTTATTTGTGACCTCAGGGATTTCATCGAGATCAATTTGATTAATTAAATTGATGGTATTGTTTTCTTGAAAAAGAAGTGTGAGGTCTCACAATGCCCTGAACTCCTTCACACTATACTTAGACCAATCCGTAGAATCTAAATCAGACTAATTTTTCGCATACATGCATTTTAGTAACAGTTTGCATACAAAAAGTTGTATATCAGTAATAGCTTTAAACAGATCAAAGTTAGCCTGTCGGCAAAAAGTCAAACCACGGGAAAGCACATTAGTTTCCAAATCAGTTCATTCATATGAGGATAGATTGATTACACTTGGTGGTCGGGCTGGATCCAAATCACATAGTCTTCCCTCCCTTGTGTGTCTGAGGAAAAGAACTTGCTCCCCGTGTTGAGTTTAAAGATTTAGTGGTAATAGGTTTAAGACATCCTGTCGCTTGAGCCATATTGTCCGCATTAGTAGATATATCTGAAAGGGAGGAATCAGATTCCCCTATTCCAGTGTTATCTATAGGGTTTGTACGTATCATGGACATAGACTGATCAGTCTGTGAAACCTCACCAGCATGGTCAGAAACAGTGTCCATAGTTCTTTTTTTATTTTCTTGTTCTAAAAAACCTCTGTTGTTCTGACTTCTTTTTTGTCTCCTTCGACCTCTCTGGGATACATAAAGTTCCTGTTGGTCAGAGGTGGGGGCCTTAGATTTGGAAAAATCAACATTAGATTTTGAATCCCTCGACTGATCTGTTTTTTTTGGGGGAATTAGTAGTATGCCATTTATAAGCTCGCCCCTCTGAAAAGTTTTTATTATAAATCAATAGATTATCCTTCAATTTAGTTTGTAATTTAGAAATAAGCCTGTGGTCTTTAAAAGGGACCAAGGCTAAACTATTAATTTACCTATCCAGGGAGTCAATTTGCCTGCTGTACTCCCTGGTAAGGATAAGCATCATTTCTCGAGAGCATTGTTTCAAGTTGTCTTCTCATTCTTTTTTTATACTCATGACTGATCTGTTCGATATTAGGAAAAATTTGTATGCATAGCCCACAAGGGTTAATGAGTTCCCTCACATATCTATCAAAGGATTTTGTATGCCAAAAAAGTGCAGACTTTTTTTCTAGGATGCGACCTAATTTCTGAAAGAGGGAAGAGATTTGAGTCTCAATCTGATCTCCTCTTCCAAAATCAATTTCATAACCAGACATAAGACTAGCCCATTCTGCACCTTGGAAGGTACTCATAATTCAAAAAGTTCTATTGCCTCATCTAATGCATCACAAAGGTATCCTGAAAAAATTTTGAACGCAGAAAAACATAGCTCATGTCCCAACTCACAAAATATCAAGGCTCACAATATATACTGCTTGTTGATATTGTTGCTCTCTAAGTGACTCTATTTTTACAATGTATCCTTCTCTAGAGTTTTTTTGCTCTTTCCCCAGAAGAAGACCTCCATTTCTAAGGTCTAAATGCATCGGGGTTTCCAATATGATTACATACTTATATCATGCTATGTTTTTTCTTTGTAAACGGCTGTATTAATGTACATACAAAAGCCCTACTTCCAGAGCTCATGTTTTAATAAATGTTTTTTTATGTAATAATTTTTTGAAAATAAAATGTATATTTTTCCTATATTTTTTTGCTGCAATTCAAAACCCCATGGGGAAACCCTTCCAATCTATGCCTAATTGGGGCATGCAGCATTCCCTATCTCACTATTATGCCCCATACACACGGTCGGATTTTCCGACGGAAAATGTGTGATAGGACCTTGTTGTCGGAAATTCCGACCGTGTGTAGGCTCCATCACACATTTTCCATTGGATTTTCCGACACACAAAGTTTGAGAGCAGGATATAAAATTTTCCGACAACAAAATCCGTTGCCGGAAATTCCGATTGTGTGTACACAAATCCGACGGACAAAGTGCCACGCATGCTCAGAATAAATAAAGAGATGAAAGCTATTGGCCACTGCCCCGTCTATAGTCCCGACGTACGTGTTTTCCGTCACCGTGTTTAGAACGATCGGATTTTCCGACAACTTTGTGTGACCATGTGTATGCAAGACAAGTTTGAGCCAACATCCGTCGGAAAAAATCCTAGGATTTTGTTGTCGGAATGTCTGAACAAAGTCCGACCGTGTGTACGGGGCATTAGTGTCGTTTTCCATTTTTCAAAAGTTGCTATTTATCAATGGGCAGCCCTTTGAAGTAGAACAATATTTACAGTAACACCAATTGGGAAGATAGCAGTGGTATAATGGAGAAACACACTCAAAGGTTTAAATATATTCTCATCTAACTCAAAATATTTCTAGTTACAATATATTTTACATCTGTTAATAATGATTTCACATTGACTCATATTTATTTTCAGATTGAAGTTTTTTGAGCTGAGTGGTGCCAACACACTCACCCATGGCTCAAATTTTGGCCGATTCTGCAGGAATTGCCCAAAATCCAAGCAATGTATGGCCAGCATTGTCTGCATGGGGCCAGAAACAAGGTCTCTCTTTCCAGCAAAACAGTGACCCTAAAGTGGTTGTAAACCCTTTATAACAACTTTATGCTACAGGTAAGCCTATAATAAGGCTTACCTGTAGCTACCCTGGATATCTCCTAAACCTGCACAGTTTAGGAGATATCCCCTGTCCCCTGCATGTGCCAATGTCATCGGCACATGCGCACTAGGACAAACTGAAGCAATGGCACCTATGTGCAGTTGCTTCAGTCTGTATGCCATTACTGATGCCTCCCATGAGCATGCGCGGGAGTAACGTCATTGCGGCCCCAGCCAATCACAGCGATGGAGCCGCGATACCCAGAAGTGACCCCCGGGTGAGATGTCGCCGGCCAGGGGGGTAGACAAGGATGGCTGCGGGGGATTCGATCTAAGGTAAGTAATTCATAATGAGCTACTATGCTATGCATAGTAGCTCATTATGCCTTTGTCTTGCAGGGGTTTTTTTTTTTCTTTTTTTTTTTTTACCTGGGTTTACAACCACTTTAATACATATCTAATGCAGCAGTGACCTGATTAAAGCCATACACTTACTGCACATGTCCTACAATGTACCATACCTAAATCCAATGTAGAATCTGCGACAAATGTTGGAAATTACTGTTCACTAATGATCCAATGTGAGAGGCTAAAGCAATTTTTTGTCAAGATGAGCAAAAATGGCAGGATCCTTATGTGCAAACATGGTAGTCTCTACCTAAAATACTCACAGCTGAACATGGCTCCACAAAACATTGGATTAATACTAAAATCACTAAGTTTGCTCAAATAGAGACCTCTGTTTTAAAAAAAAATATGACTAACATGTAAGCTGACATGGCCAGTCCCATTGTGCTCCCTCTTTCACTTTGCCTGAATAGATAGATAGATAGATAGATAGATAGATAGATAGATAGATAGATAGATAGATAGATAGATAGATAGATAGATAGATAGATAGATAGATAGATAGATAGATGCTGTAGAACTGCAAATAATGAATAGTGAATAGGCTTGGAAAGCCCATACAAAACACAGCGCACAACAACAGTTTAGTTGACCCCGCTCCAAGTGGATTGTGGTTGTAATAGTCATTTAAGCAAACAAAAATAAGAGTGACCTTCAATATAGGCAATCCTTGCCCTAGGCCAAAGCTATATACTGTAGATACAATCATAGAAATGAATAGAAAAGCTGTCCCAAAGTACTATTTAGATAACAGGTGCTCTAACTGTGGAGGTGCTGCTCTTGGGTGCTCACTTCACAACTGTAAATTGACAAACAAGAAAAAAAAAAGAGAGACCAATTTAACCTTATATTTGTATGTATCTATTTATTCACTAGCTTTATTGCCATTTTTCTTTTCATTTTTTTCCTTATCAATATATTTATATATTTAGTTGTGTATATATATATATATATATATATATATATATATATATATATATATATATATTATATATATACATACACTGTATATATATTTTTTTATTACATCCACTTTTTAGTTTGGCTTTTTATATAGCATCAGATGACATTCACAATGATGAATGCAATTTTACACCGTATTAATTGTATAGCTTGTTGATCCATGCATAAGCCATTATGTAATTATACAGAAAATAGATAAAGATAATGGTTGTACACTGTTAATTGCAAGTATTCAGTGGATCTGTGCAGCTTAATACAGCCCCTGGTGGTTAGAAGTTTAATTACATCTGGGCTGCACCTTGGTATGCTTTCTGGGCCATTACAGATCCGCCCCTTTCAGTTTGCAATTAATGAGGTGGGTAGCCCAGAATAGACTAGGCTAAGGAAGCTTCAACATATGTTCCTGTACCACGCTGCACATGTGCTAACAAGTAATGCTGGGCTGCTTCAAGCATCACCTCCAGTGTTCTTTCAGACCAGTGACAGCAGCTCCCTTCCACCACAGCACGCTCCATCCCCATGCCAGTGGCCAAGGCTGGGGTTTCTGTTTACTGCATTGCTATACCTGGTCCACAGGCAACTCAAGCTGTTTCACCCACATCACTTTTGTGAGTGCATTTTACCATTAAATAAATAGCTTTCCATTTTACATGCTACACTATTGGGTTTACACTTTCGTTTCTCTTTTTTTGTCTTTTTACAGCTGTAGAACTGCAATCTGTGCTACCTTAACCTGCTGCAAATACAAAAAAAGATTCTTTTTGTTATACCCTTTTTCTACCTTCAATCACCAAATATGCACCAATTTCCCAATACTACACTTCAAAAATACTATGGCTAACACCACCTTGCATTCTCAGCATCTCCAGGAATTCTTTCAAAGCAATGCTACTACGGTGGTGGACCTTTGCATTGTATGGAATGCCCAAAAGGCTTACATGTGGGGAATCCTGATCCAAATAGGCTCCGGGGCTAAAAAGTAGTATAACTTTCACCTTACCAAACTTTTATCTGAGATTCATGCTCTAGATAGTCAAAACAAATCAGCATCAAATTCTATGTCTTTTACAGCTGATCTTAAACTGCGCACCAAGCTCAGGGTTCTACTGATTGAACAAAATGACAAGTATCTCTAACACTTGAAATTAAGTACCTATGCTTATGTCAATAGGGTAGGTACATTTTTAGCAATATAGAATAACAGCTCAAAAAGCCAGGACAAGCATCTCCCATCTCATCCATCCCATTTCTAAGCACAAAATTCTAAACCCCCAAGGCATTGCTGATGCCTTTGCTGACTTTTTGTCTTCCATAAAATTTCTGTCTCTATTCTAATGGTTAACTTTTGAAGCCTAATGCCCCATTTACTGTACTTGAAATCAGTAAAGTCATAACATCCCTCCTACCCAGCGGCAAAGCCCCTGGTCCAGATGGGTTATCAAATGATTGTTATAAAACATTTAAAAACACTCTAGCTCAGTGTTTCTCAATTCTAGTCCTCAAGGCGCACCAACAGATCATGTTTTCAGGATTTCCCTCAGATGAAATGGCTGTGGTAATTACTAGACATGTGCACACTGAAATATTTCGTTTCGGAATTTCGTTTTCGTCCGAAAAATAAATGTATTTAGTTACTCCCGAAATTCGTTTTTATTTATCTCGTTTTTCGTTAAAAATTGTATTCGTCCGAAAATCCAAATTAGGGTCGAATCTGTCATTGAAGGCTTATGGTGTCTGTCGAATGTGCAAAGAAGATTTGACGGAGCAGCTAAACTGTACAACGCCGTATAGTTTACTTGCTCCGTCTAATCTTCTTAGAACTTTCAACAGACACCATAAGCCAAAGTACGTGTGTACTTAGTTCTAGCTATTTTACTGCTCCTCCTCTTTGGTTACAATCAGCCAATAACATTCATCATCATCATTATTTTTATTTATCTTTTCTCCCCTACGTCGAATCTTTTCTCCCCTACGTCGAATCTTTTCTCCCCTACGTCGAATCTTTTCTCTCTGCGTTGAATCTTTTCTCTCTATGTAGAATAATCTTGGACTAATAGAGTTAAGGTTAGGCACATTCAACCACAGGTTTGATGGACACAGACTGTTATTGTCATCATGTCGAATCTCCTATCTATATCGAACTGTTGTAGCAACGAAAACGAAAATAAAGCATTTGTTTATGTCGGATCTTTCATTTTTCGGACTCTGCACTTTCGTTATCGTTTGTTAAAACGATAACGAAAATACCTGAAATTCGGACGAAAATGCATTCGGACGAAAACGAATGCACATGTCTAGTAATTACTAAGGCAGTGAAACTGATCAAATCACCTCTTCAAAATTATGGAGAGCCTGAAAACATGACCTGGTGTGCCTTGCGGACTGGAATTGACAAATTGAGACTGGAATTGAGAAATTCTCATCTCACCTTCTTAATGTCTATACAACAGTGGCTTCATTAGTCTCTTTCCCTTCTGAGATGCTGAGGACATATATAGTTACCCTGCCTAAACCAGGGAAAGATCCCAGCACCCCATCTAACTTTCGCCCAACTTCAGTCCTGAACTTGGATGTTATCCTGCTCCTGACAGACCCGCTGGTCTCTATTTCATGTGTCTATAATGTTCTTTACCATTTTAGTAACCTGTCATACTATAAGGTCAACTTTACAAAATCATTATTTTTACCTAACAATATTTTACCTAGAGGAAACCTGCCATGAAACCTACCCTGTCAGACCAACTCCCATATACATGGAGTTAAGCAGGGATACTCTATCTCGGCATTACTCTCTCATCTTTCACAGCCTCCTTAGCACCTGCCAAATTTGAACCTTGACTAGCTAAGTTGGACAAAAACTCAAGCATTTATCCCAATTTGATTAATCATAGGCAGGCCGACCGGCTTCCTATAAGATGGTGATTCTTCCACAGATCACATATTTGTTTTGAACACTCCCCATCCTATTTAAAATGACATATCCTTCATCCTAATTAAGCACAGAAGAGTTTGAGGGGTAGGACTGGTGGATATCAGAGACTACCTCATCACGGCCCACCTGGACCAATTGAAATATTGGTTCAGGGATACTGTATGTGGAGGTAGTGGGAGCTGAGGACCCTTTGCTATTCCCTACTTTGGTCCTTGAAGTTCAGATATCTCGGCTCTCGGTATGACAAATACTTTGTTGTGGTATAACCTTAATCATTGATTTTTTTCCGAGGACCCAAACTCAAAAGCTTGGAGAACTTGGTGGAAGAGTATAAGCTGCTCAGGAGTACACACTTTGTCTGTACTCGTATTTTACATTTTCAGAAAACCCACCTGGCTCATAGGGCTACAATTCATTCTGAAGCATGGCATGGTTCTATGTGGGCCACACAACATCTCAAAAGGGCATCTCGCTGATCTGTGGTCTTTTGCAGGCTAATCTATCATTTGCTAAAACAACCCCCATTATAAAGAGGGAAACAGATATTCAAGCCACTTTTACCCCTTCACAATGAAAGGCGGCCTTTCAATCTATACAACAAGCAACCCACTGTGTGAATCATTGGGAATTGGCTTCTAAGATCACTAACAGATGGTACTATACTCCATATCACTTGATGAAATTCTCTTTCTCCAGTTCACCATTGTGCTGGTGAGGGTGTGATCAAACGGGTCACCTGATGCATATACTATGGTCCTTTTGGCAGAGAGTTTTCCAGATTATGTTGGATATAACAGTAATATTAGTTGCCCCCACTCCAGCCTTGGCAATTCATAACTTAGGCATTGATATTTTTCCTCCTATGCACAGTGCAGTAGTCACACATATTTTGCTTACAGCACACACTGTTATTACGAGGCATTGGAGATCTAACATGGCTCCAAAACAGTCAGAGGTACGGACACAGCTGATCACAGATCAGGGTAAAGGGCCAATCACAGCTGCCCTTTAACATGTGGTCAGCTGTGTCCAATCCCAGCTGATCACATGTAAATAGACTTACCAGTTATCAGCATTCCTTTCCTCCCACACTGTGTCTGTGGGAGGAAAGGAGAGCCGTTAACCAACAAGCCTGTCAGGACAGCGTTTTCATTGATAATCAGTGCACAGCTCAGGGAGTGAACAGCACTGGGAAACCATAAGCAATGACCCAAGCTAGGCAAGCCTTAGTATTAGTGCACCATGTGGGTTAACAGCAGCAACAATCACCCAGATCCTGCACTCTCTGGTGTCAGGCAGACATTTCCTTAGTGGACTCTCCTGACCAAATCCCAGGAGAAATATCCCTTCTTTAGCTTCAGTGTTTCTCAGAAAATAGGCCCCCCAGCTTAGCATAGCTGGGAACTCAAGCTCCTGGTAAATGTCAGCTGGGCTGCCTGAGAGGGCAGCAGCCATCCAGGCTGGGAACTTCTCCTCCTGGACAAGAACTAGGCAGCTTCAGGCTTCAGGCTATTTATGCGTACTCCCAGCCACCATCTGGGCACCCTCCCCCAAGCATTGGCTGAGACAATATAAATATTCAGCTGCTGAATTGCTTCACCCAGCCCACTGAAATTTTTGAATCCTGCAGAAGGCAGGTAGGTTGGCAATCAAACCTTCAGCCACTGAAACCCAGAACAGCTCAAAGCAATTAAAACCACTTAACTGATTACAGGAGCACCACAAAAACTACATTTACCTAACCTAACTAGCAGCCTATCTAGGAGGGTGCTACACTAATTTAGATGACAGAAAGGTTTAAATGTGTAAAGAACATTAGTGATTTGTTAACTGCATATGTGGCCAATTCAGCTGAACATCCATTGGATTTTCCATTGTTTGCATATTTGCATTCCTCAGAGACCACCACAGCTACCCTAGGACAATCTGGATGTTTTCAATGTTTCTATTTCCTTTTCATTGGGAGGAATAGTGTGTGTAATGTATATAAAATTCAGCATCGTCCATGTATTCCAAAATACATCCATAGCATTTCCTGGACTCAGTTGATCATAATGTCCCTAGGGGGCATTAGAAGTTTAAAAATCTTTGGAAACTTTACAACCCTAATGCCCCGTACACACGGTCGGACATTGATCGGACATTCCGACAACAAAATCCTCAGATTTTTTCCTACGGATGTTGGCTCAAACTTGTTTTGCCTACACACGGTCGCACAAAGTTGTCGGAATTTCCGATCGCCAAGAACGCGGTGACGTCAAGCACGTACGACGAGACTAGAAAAGGCCGGTTCAGAACCAAGCGCAGCACCCTTTGGGCTCCTTTTGCTAATCTCGTGTTAGTAAAAGCTTGGTGAGAGACGATTCGCGCTTTTTCAGACTCGTGGCTTTCAGATCGTTTTCTGCCGTTCAGTTTGTGCTTGTGGGTTTGTATCTGCTCTTCAGTGCGTGCAAGCAAGTTCCGCGTGACTTTAGTCACTGTATTCTTGTTCGTTCGTTACTGGTTTTGAGGTCGCTCTTCACAGGCCTTGCTGTTCTTCAGTGCGTTCTGTTACTTCGTTCTGAGCAGCCGACCGTTTTATAGCCATGTTTCGTATGCGTACTCCTCGTAGAGTTCGTGCTGTGCGGGGGCTTGGTGTTGGGGTCCTGACCTTGACACAAGTCCAGTCCATGAACAGGGTGGGGAGGAGTTCATGGACCAAGAATTGGTTGCTTCAGCGTGACCAGTTCTGTCATATGCCTTTGCTCCGTGAGATCCGTGAGAATAATCCTGATGATTTCAGGAACTTTCTCAGGATGACGGACCCCGTGTTTCACCGTTTGTTGGCTTCGCTGACCCCCTATATCAGCAGGCAGGATACCTGCATGAGGCAAGCCATCACTCCGGAGCAGAGGTTGGTCACTACCTTGCGGTATTTGGCCACAGGGAGAAGCCTGCAGGACCTCAAGTTCTCGACAGGCATCTCCCCCCAGGCTCTGGGGATCATTATCCCAGAGACCTGTTCTGCCATCATCCAGGTCCTACAGAAGGAGTATATGAAGGTAAGATTTTTATCCTTTTATATCACATTTTATTGTATTGAATGTTTGATAATATATTGTATTTCTTTCCTCATTCCCTAATTACCATGATTGTATTATGCTGTGAATGTCCCCTTTGTTCTCATGCATGCTGGATTTTTATGTAATTATTATTTGATGTCCTTCATACATATTTGCCCTTCAATAACCTCCCCAGCATGGTGTCTCCTGCCCTATATTCACCTCATGTAGTCACTTAACAATGTATTTTATCAGCTCCATAGTAGTGCTTTACCCCAAACACCCCCTAAAATGTTTGGAAATGTTATTTTGGATTTAAATTCAGGCAGAGGGCCAGAGGCTTTTTTTTGTGGTGTCCCCAAATTTTTGGTAACCCTCCCTCCCCCCAACTGCTAAGTCAGCTGATCCCAATTCTCTATCCTCAATCATCTATCTGCTGACTTTGCCAAACCCATACACACTATACCCATCTCTTTACTGGTCAGATTTATGGATGAATTCCCCAAAGCATGTAGTGCAAGGGCCTGCCTGTATACTTTCCAATGGTACTGTTTAAAGTTTTTGTTTCCTATTATTATCTTGATAGGTAATAGCAGAATGTCCAAATGTGCTCAAATGTGTACAGTGTGTATTTATATCTTTGTATTATGACACTTCTTACCTGTCCAGTGGGCTGCCAATAGTGTAACTAAGGAGGGGCTGTTCCAAGTAATACCCTGTATTTAGGCATTCATCTCTCAATGAAGTGAAGAGGGTTACCTGTCCAAGAGTCCCCCCCCCCTATAATGTTAGAAATGGTCCATGAGAGGGGGGGAGGGGGAATATGATAGGTGTACCTTATACTTTGTTGTTGTTAAATTCCCCTTAATAAATGCTATCTGGAGGTTGACCCATAATGTTTGTGTCTAATCTGCTTGCCAGGTTTCTGTGAAAAAATAGTAATGTTTTTTTTTTTTCCTCAACAGTTTCCTTCCACGCCACAGGAATGGCAGACTGTGGCCTCCCACTTTGCCCAGCGGTGGGACTTTCCTAACTGCGGAGGGGCAATTGATGGGAAACACGTCCACATCGTCCCACCACCCAACTCGGGGTCGTACTATTATAACTACAAGGGGTTTAATAGTATAGTGATGTTGGCGGTGGTGTCGGCTAATTACGAGTTCTTGTATGTGGACGTGGGGAAGAATGGCCGGATGTCCGATGGTGGAGTCATCGCCCAGACGGAGTTCTACAGGTGTCTCCAGAATGGCAGTTTGGACTTGCCACCTCCAGAGGACAATGTTGAAGGTCTCCCATTTGTGTTCGTTGCTGATGAAGCATTTGCGCTGGGGGACCACCTGATGCGGCCATTCCCGATGAGGACCCTCACCCCGGAACAGAGGGTTTTTAATTACCGGCTGGCCAGAGCCCGAAGAGTGGTGGAGAACACATTTGGAATCCTGGCCAGCCGGTTCCGACTATTTCTGACACCCATCCATATGGCGGAGTATAAACTGAACCATATTATACTGGCGTGCTGTGTTCTCCATAATTTTTTAAGAAAACATTCAGCCAACTATGCTGGCTCAGTTGGGCCTGAGGCCGGAATCCCAAATACTTCCACAATGACGGCACTTGAAAGCGGCCATCCTGGCTTGCCCTCCCTGAATGCCCGTGATGTCCGGTTACGATACCTGGAGTTCTTTGCCAGTAGGGGGGCTATCAATATGCCAGACAATATGTGACACCTTTTTCAAATAAAAAACAACCAAAAGCAATTCTTGGTGGACATTTACTGCTTGTGTTTGTTTTAGCTGACCCTGACAGAAATGTGTTGAGTGCAGAAAATGTCGTGATTGGGTAACCTTATAAAAAACAGTGTTGGCTGGTACTTCCTAAATGCAAAAACACATTTCACTTCAAGTGCACTTGCAACTGCACTGAACCTGCACTTGTAGTGCAAAGTGTATTTGCCCTTAGGAAATAACCCCCATTTGTGCATAAAACAACAATTACATCACCCCAAAAGTGTTGTTGTAGTGTTGAGACAATAATCCACACATTCTTGAGTAAGGCACTTTTTTATACCTGCACAATCACATGTGCATTTACCAAAGGTTTTTAAAACAAACCAACATGTTTGTAGTATAAAATGTTTGCAGTAGCATTATGAATAATCAAAATATCCATTTCAGATAAAACAGGCCTGTGTAAAACCAACAAGAAAGCCAAAAAACTAGAACTTACAAAGTTCACATATGGTAAAACCTGAAGGCTATATCAGACATCAGTATTTAGGAACTGGGTTTGATATAGCGTTCAGATGGGGGGAACTCACCCCTGGAAAAGCCAAATTTGGAAGATGCACACCAATTTACGAATGTCAACATGTGCTATCTGCCATCAGGGGGGATCAAGGGACGTGTTTTGGGGGAGCAAGCCCTTCCTCAACGCTACTTTATAATTGAGGAAGGGGTTGCCCCCCAAAACGCGTCCATTGATCTCCTGTGATGGCAGATAGCACATGTTGGCACACTGTGTGCATCATCCAAATTTGGCTTTTCAAAACATTGTAAAAATTGAAATTACTGAAAACCGGTCATTTTGTGGGGTTTAAATTTGCCCCAAAACATCAATGATGTTATTATTTTTTGTAATAACATCACGTATTTGTTGCTGGATGTTTTGCAATTGGAGATTACACCCCATGATCTCCCCTATCAGTATCTGGGCACTTTCAGAAGTAAAGCGTTCTGGATCCACAACATCACGACCACCTAAAAAGAGATAAAGAACAAAAAAAAAGGTCTCAAAAATCTGCCACCAGCCATCTCTTTTACCTGAGTCTGTGGTCGCAGACACTCACCTCTTGTGGTGCCAATCTCCACTACATCTTCTTCTTCCTCCTGCTCAGCATCTTGGGTTTGGGGTAGTTCCCCTTCTTCCAGAGGGGGGGGGTCTGTGTTCTCCTGGGATGAGGCGTGTCCGAGTCTTTTCTCCCCTATGTAAAACAAAAATGGTATACTTGGCACACAGATATTTGATGGCAGAACTATAGAAATAGGAAACATTGCTTGGAAGTGGGGTACAATTGTCTATTTTAGCCGAGTTCAAAGATGTCTTTTTTTTATTGCCCTTTGTCAAGCTGCAATACTTTACCTGTTTGGTACAAGCTTCACACATGTAACCCCCCCTATAGTATACACTGGAGCACCTGTGTGCCCCCCCTAATAAAAATGGTGTTCTTGTGTCCCACACTAGTGCTCCAGTGTCCAGATGTGAAAACAGCTGCTCAGTGTCCTCTCCCTACACACAATCTAGTTTGCATTTCATTCTAGTAACAAACCCAACTACCTAAACAAATATTTGGCATCCAAGTAGGCCCCAAAAAAATGTGGGAAAATGCATATGGCCTAAACAATGGTGTTCTACAGGCCGAACGAAAAATGTTTGATACGAACGAATAATGGGCCCATGAACATTAAAGTTGACCTTTTTAAACGTTACAATTAATAAAAGCATATGGAGCAGAACGAACGGAATAAAGCCAGAAAGAATAGAAACACAGCACAACTACTTACTTTTTTGCAGCACTCTCCGGATCTTTCGGTACTGCCCTGGCTCTCTCAACTTCAGGTCCGACCACCGCTTCCTGAGCTGATCTTTTGATCTTCGGACCCCGAAATTCCGCTCGAGACTCCTGACCACTTTCGCCATGATCTTGGCCTTTCGGATGTTCGGGTTGGGGTAAGGCCCATATTTGCCATCATAGTCGGACTTCTTCATGATGTCGACCATCTCCAACATCTCCCCAAACGACATATTTGTGGCCTTAAAACGTCTCCTTCTGGATCGGGACGTGCCTGGAGTCGGGCTTTCCTCCTCCTCCTCGTTGCTACAATTAGCACGCACCTGGTGTGACTCCGCCATCATGCTCTTCCCCCACTGCGCCGAACGAAAAGGGGCGGGGAATAGAATAGAAAGAACGTCAGGGGTGGGCGGAGTTACACACATGCGCAGTGTCTATAAAGCGTAACACGCGTGCGTATTACGTACGATCTGTGAGCGGAGGAAGGAGCATTGGACGCGCCGATCGTAAGAACGAAGGTAAGAGACAAACTTGGGCCTATACTGCTTCTAGATTGAGGACTATATTGTAACAAGATTAGGAGAGTTTGGTGTGACATTAGGCTTTGTCTTGTGTTGTGTCTTGCAGTGAACATGGATATCTTAATGAGAGATACTGACTTCATGTCACTATTCATTGATATGCTAAGGGAGCTGCCCTGTCTGTGGGAGCTTACCCACCCCCATTTCAAAAACCAAGCAAAGAGGAAGGCAGCACTGGAGCAATTGTGTGAAATTGTGAAGCAGGTGATCCCCACGGCAGACATCACTTATTTAAAGATCTTAATTGGTTGCCTGAGGAGCACATATCTGAGGGAGCGCAAGAAAGTCCTGGATTCACAGAGATCCGGAGCAGCAGATGACATCTATGTCCCCAGGATGTTGTACTATGACAGGCTGCATTTTCTGGCAGGCCAGACTGAACCCAGGCCATCCCTCTCAAGTCTTCCTTCCACGCTTCCTTCCCCCCCGGCTGAGGCTTCTGATGCCCAACCTGGGCCTTCCAGGCCATATGTGGAGGAGCCCAGATTGAGCCAGGTATAGCATTCCTCTAAATATTTCTGCTTGTACTATCAATGATGTTACCTAGATGTTAGTTGGGAGTACTAATTTATGATTGTGATTGATGATGCAAAAACTAAAACCATGTCCCTTTTTCATACACAGGGAAGTCTCAGCCAGGAGGTGGCTGATCTGCAGGTCCCTCCACCCACCCTGAAAACAGAAAGTGGCAGCAGGAGGAGTAGCCTAGAGGAGGCTGCTATCAGATTTTTTTGGAGGGCTACAGAGGTCCTGGGAGCACCCCACACCATGCAGGAGAACCTTGCGGCATTCATTGCCTATAAAATGCAGAGGATGGAGGAGGGCCAACAAGCCAGGTGTCAGGCCCTCATATCAGAGGCTCTGGAGATAGGTGTGAGGGGACAACTTACACCTCACACACAGCTTTGGGATGGTCCTCCTCCTCCTCCTCCCTCTCCTCCAGGTCCTCCCAGTCCTCCTCCAGGTCCTCCCAGTCCTCCTCCAGGTCCTCCCAGTCCTCCTCCTCCTCCAGGTCCTCCCAGTCCTCCTCCTCCTCCAGGTCCTACTCCTCCTCCTGCCACATCTCTTACTGCACAGCCACAGCCCGGAAGGAAGTGTGAAAGGAAGACCAGAGAGTGATTGCCCTGGATCCAGTCTGGTCAGCCAAAAGATGCAGCCTCTTGTGGTACCACAGCCTGGGGACACTGATGTCATCTGCTGCTATCCAAGTCTCTGTGAATCCCGGACCAGACTGCCCTCCCTTATATATGGACTCCTCAGGCCACCAATTTTGAGGTTTAAGAATTGATGTCTGCCGTGGGGGTCCCAGGCTTCGCTAATTTCTGCTGTTGATCCAGTGTTGCCTTCCTCTTTGTTTGGTTGTGAGCCCTTAATAAAGGATTTTTGTTTTGAATTATACTCTCCTATGTGTTTTACTTCCAAAATGACGGTTTGTTTGTGAGGATTCAGGGACATTTCTAATATACAATGTGAAATGAACAAGGGACACCAACAACAAACAATCTCCTGGAGATTAAATAATAAAAGATATCAATGGTGTTGGGGTAACTTGCCACACAAAACACACACAAAAATATTCTGGAGTAAAAATAAAAATAACATTAAACAAAGATCAGCCTTGGAAAAAATCCAAACATTAAAGAAAAAAAAAGGCTTAAAAACCCCCCAAAAAATATAAAAAAATATAAAACTGTCAGATGTGACAACTAATAACAATATATTGAGGGAATCCCACTAAAAAAACACAAATCAAACTTTGTGAGAAGTGTGTGTGAATATGAGCAGCAAAACGACTTAATTCTTGTCACATTATAAAGAAGAAGAGAGTGCGCTGTATTAAACCATTTTTTACATTGCAGCGTGACGAAAGTGCTTTATCCATTACGAACGCTAAGTTTACCAGAACGAGCTGTCCCGTGTCGGAATTTCTTCTGAGCATGCGTGGCATTTTGTGCGTCGGAACAGGCCACACACGGTCGGAATTGACGCGATCGGATTTTGTTGTCGAAAAATTTTATCTCCTGCTGTCCAACTTTGTGTGTCGGAAAATCCGATGGAAAATGTCCGATGGCGCCCACACACGGTCGGAATTTCCGACAACACGCTCCGATCGGACATTGTCCATCGGAAAATCCGACCGTGTGTACGGGGCATTACAAGAAGAAACAGAGGAACTCTATTTTGGGTTGTCCAACACAACTATAACTTAACTGGCAACTTGGCTGAATGGATGTGAAGGTTATTTACCCATCACTCTATGCCCCTCCACTGATACATGTCTACTTTTAATAAATCCATGCTTACATTTTTTATGTTAATATGAATCTATTAGCTTTTATTCTGATATAATTTGAGAGACTTAAAACCTAAATAGCTTAACTACATACTGGACTGGCTTATCAGATGCAATCCACTTTGCACATAATGATTTGCAAGTTAATGGACAAATCAGTGAGTACATTTTTATTACCAACATACAGTATGCCTTAAATACCCTCCAACCAAAATATACATACTACACATCTGTCTTTTTGTAACACAAGAAAACCAAAAACAGGCTAACTACAAGACAAACTTAGGTATAGGGGGGGAGGTGCTGTGCTAACCAGAAGAAAGCTGTAAATCTCTGTCTGTGGTCAATTAACCACTTGCCGACCGCCTAACGCAGATATACTGCGGCAGAGTGGCACGGACAGGCAAAATCACGTACCTGTACGTGATTTGCCTTCCGCGGGTGGGGGGTCCGATCGGACCCCCCCCCGGTGCCATAGACGGTCGGCTCTCGTTCGCGGGCGATGGGAGGTGAGGGGGAGGCCATCCATTGATGGCCACCCCCTCCCGATCGCTCCCGGCGAATGAAAATGCTTCCTTTCCCTCTGTAATGTAAACAGAGGGAAAGGAAGTGATGTCATCTCTCCTCGAGTCGGTCTTTTCGTCCGGCGCAGAGGAGAGAAGACATCCAAGTAAGTGCACCAACACTACACTAACAGTAGAACACGCAGGCACACTTTTCACCCCCCTGTCACCCCCCGATCACCCCCTGATCACCCCCCTGTACCCCCTGTCACTCTGACACCAATAGCAGTGTTTTTTTTTTTTTTGCATTGGTGTCAGTTTGTCAGTTATAAGTGTTAGGGCAGTTAGGTTAGCCCCCTTTAGGTCTAGGGTACCCCCCCTTAGGTCCAGGGTACCCCCTAACCCCCCCCTAATAAAAGTTAACCCCTTGATTACCCCCCGTCACCAGTGTTGCTAAGCGATCGTTTTTCTGATCGCTGTATTAGTGACACAGGTGACGCTAGTTAGGGAGGTGAGTATATAGGTTTGCTGTCAGTGTTTTATAGCGACAGGGACCCCCATATACTACCTGCTAAAGGTTTTAACCCCCTGATTGCCCCCTAGTTAACCCTTTCACCAGCGATCACCGTATAAGTGTTACGGGTGACGCTGGTTAGATAGTTTGTTTTTTGTAGTTTATTATAGTTTATTACAGTTTATTATAGTTTATTATAGTTTTAGGGCACCCGCCGTTTATTACCTTATAAAGGTTTAACCCCCTAATTGCCCGGCGGTGATAGAAGTTAAGTTTTTAGGATCTGATAAGGTCTGCGTCGCCCCAGGCAGCGTCAGGTTAGCGCTAGTACCGCTAAAACCCACGCACGCAGCATACACCTCCCTTAGTGCTATAGTATCTGAACGGATCGATATCTGATCCGATCAGATCTATACTCCCCAGCAGTTTAGGGTTCCCTGAAACACAGTGTTAGCGGGATCAGCCCAGATACCTGCTAGCACCTGCGTTTTGCCTCTGCGCCCAGCCCAGCCCAGCCCACCCAAGTGCAGTATCGATCGATAACTGACACTTACAAAACACTAAGCACACAACTGCAGCGGTCGCAGAGTCAGGCCTGATCCCTGCGATCGCTAACAGTTTTTTGGTAGCGTTTTGATAGTCGCTAACAGTCAGGAGCTTTTTTGCCTGTGAGTCTCACTAGTGTACCCCTAAATTTAGAGGCCAAAATGGCAAATCCAAGGTACACTAGTGAAGAGGCCTACAGGATTCTGAGTATGACAGATAGTGAAGAGGAAGTCACTCATCTGTCAAGTTCAGGCTCAGAATACGAACCTGTAGAGGACAGCGGCTCCATGACAGATAGCTCTGACGACGGAGTTGTGGTCCCTGCTAGGGTCAGGCGTACCAGACCCCGAACTTATGCTGTCCTTGAAGTGCATGAACCGCAGGGCTCTCGTAGGGAGCAGAGAGGTACTAGTGCCGCTACTCCTTCTGGTGAACTGGCAAGCACCAGCGGCCTAGTACACCCTGGTCGTACATCCAGCACTGCAGTATCACGTGGTGACGTGGCGAGTCCCATAAGTGCAGTTCAAGCTGGCGAGGTGGCAAGCAGTAGTAGTGTCCCGCTGCCACCAAGAAGACAAAGACAGGCCCGTCGTGCCCATAGTGCCCTTCCTGCTGCATTGGCCAATCCGAATTGGGAACCTTCCACTTCTGCAGCACCCGTACTTCCCCCTTTCACTGGCCAACCCGGAATTCAGGTGGAAACAGTTGACTTTACGCCACTCGATTTTTATTCGCTGTTTTTCACCGAAGATCTCTATAGATCTATTGTGGACCAAAGCAATTTGTACGCTGGTCAACACATCGCCACTATTCCCCAGTCCACCCTTGCCAGAGATTGGAGACCAATTACGGTCTCCGAATTTAAGATCTTTCTGGGCCTTTCCCTCCTCATGGGCATAACCAAAAAGAGTGAGTTGCGGTCATATTGGTCCACTGACCCAATTCACCATATGCCCGTGTTCTCTGCCTCCATGGCCAGGGCACGATACGAGCAGATTTTGCGGTTCATGCATTTCAACAACAATGAACTCTGTCGTCCTCGTGGAGACCCTGCATACGATCGGCTCTACAAAATTCGGCCCCTCGTAAACCACTTCAACCAACGTTTTGCAGACTTGTTTACCCCCCATCAAGTTGTCTGCGTTGATGAGTCCCTGATTAAGTTTTCTGGCCGCTTGTCCTTCAAACAGTACCTTCCCAGCAAGCGTGCCAGATACGGGGTCAAGATGTATAAGCTCTGTGACAGGGCCACAGGCTATACATGTAGATTTATGGTTTACGAGGGCAAAGATAGTCACGTAGAGCCGATAAACTGCCCTGACTACATAGGAAGCGCTGGCAAGATAGTGTGGGACTTGGTGTCACCCTTATTCGGAAAGGGGTACCACTTGTACGTGGACAATTATTATACGAGCGTGCCACTTTTTAGTCACTTGTTTGATCATCAGATTGGAGCATGTGGCACCGTGCGACCTAATCGCCGGGGCTTTCCCCAGCGGCTTGTAGAGTCCCGTCTTAGGCTGGGGGAGAGAGCCTGCTTGCAGTATAATAATTTGCTCGCTATGAAGTGGAGGGATAAGAAGAATGTTTTCGTTCTCACCTCCCTTCATGCAGACACGACGACCCAAATTCCTACGGCGACTGGTGTTGTGGAGAAACCCCTCTGTGTCCACGAATACAACCTTAATATGGGAGGGGTGGACCTCAACGACCAGTTGTTGGCGCCGTACTTAGTTGCCCGTAAGGCCAGACGCTGGTACAAAAAAGTGTCTGTTTACTTATTTCAATTGGCTTTGCTGAATGCTCATGTGCTATACAGAGCTTCAGGACGGACTGGATCCTTCCTTAAATTCCAGGAAGAGATCGTCAGAGCCCTTCTGTATCCAGATGGTGCTCCACCTCACCTTCCCAATCCAAATGCAGTAAGCCGGCTGCATGGGAGGCATTTTCCTTATGTCCTCCAGAGTACCCCTACCCAACGAGCCCCCCAAAAAAGATGTCGTGTCTGCAGCAAGCGCGGATATAGGCGTGACACCCGCTATTATTGTCCCTCCTGTCCTGACAATCCTGGTCTATGCATTGGTGAATGTTTTGAACGCTACCATACACTAGTGGAGTATTAGCGTAGGGTTCAGCACGGCACAGACTAGGCACACTAACACAGGGTCTCCCAAGATGCCATCGCATTTTGAGAGACCCAAACCTGGTACAGTTACAGTTAAAAGTTAAAGTTACTAAAAAAAGTGTTAAAAAAAAAAAAAAAATACAAAAAAAATAAAAAAATAAAAATACAAAAAAAATATAAAATAAAAAAACCAAAAATAGTTGTCGTTTTATTGTTCTCTCTCTCTATTCTCTCTCTATTGTTCTGCTCTTTTCTATTGTATTCTATACTGCAATGTTTTATTGTTATGTTTTTATCAGGTTTGCTTTATAGGTATGCAATTTTTTTATACTTTTTTATTGTTAACCACTTTTTTGTTTTCAGGTACGCCATTCAGCTGCAGAGCGGATTTATTTATCTTGACAGCAACAGCGTTTGCTCCCACGATATATAAAGCCGTGACTCCAGCGCTGTCGGAGGTGATTTCACCACCACAGTTCCATACTTCAGCATATATGCCGAAGCGTGGGGGCAGTAGTGGGTGGAGGAGCAATTTGCTCCTGCCTTTTGCGGGAGGATGCCCCCATGCTTCGGCATATATATATTTTAGGTAGGCACAGGTTGCGTTAAATGTTTTATTTTTTACTATGTTTTTTTTGTATTTGCTTTGCAGGTATGGTAAGGTATACTGTTATACTGTAATGTTACTTTGTTTTTTTGTTAACCATCATTTGCTTAGCAGGTACGCCATTCAGTTGCAGCGCGGATTTATTTATCTTGACAGCAAAAGCGTTTGCTCCCACGATATATAAAGCCGTGACTCCAGCGCTGTCGGAGGTGATTTCACCACCACAGTTCCATACTTCAGCATATATGCCGAAGCGTGGGGGCAGTAGTGGGTGGAGGAGCAATTTGCTCCTGCCTTTTGCGGGAGGATGCCCCCATGCTTCGGCATATATATATTTTAGGTAGGCACAGGTTGCGTTAAATGTTTTATTTTTTACTATGTTTTTTTTTGTATTTGCTTTGCAGGTATGGTAAGGTATACTGTTATACTGTAATGTTACTTTGTTTTTTTGTTAACCATCATTTGCTTAGCAGGTACGCCATTCAGTTGCAGCGCGGATTTATTTATCTTGACAGCAAAAGCGTTTGCTCCCACGATATATAAAGCCGTGACTCCAGCGCTGTCGGAGGTGATTTCACCACCACAGTTCCATACTTCAGCATATATGCCGAAGCGTGGGGGCAGTAGTGGGTGGAGGAGCAATTTGCTCCTGCCTTTTGCGGGAGGATGCCCCCATGCTTCGGCATATATAAATGGTGCATGTATGCCCATCATTAGAAGTGGGCGGATGAAGGGAGGTATTCTAATGGTGGGCATACCCACCGATCAATATCTTTTTTTCGTTCAGCCCACAGGCTGCATGAAAAAAAAGTTTACAATACAAGGACCAGCAACGTACTGGTATGTTGCTGGACTTTGAGTGGTTATACCAGAATGATGCCTGCAGGTTTAGGTATCATCTTGGTATCATTCTTTTCAGCCAGCGGTCGGCTTTCATGTAAAAGCAATCCTAGCGGCTAATTAGCCTCTAGACTGCTTTTACAAGCAGTGGGAGGGATTTCCCCCCCCCCCCCCACCGTCTTCCATGTTTTTCTCTGGCTCTCCTGTCCCAACAGGGAACCTGAGAATGCAGCCGGTGATTCGGCCAGCTGACCATAGAGCTGATCAGAGACCAGAATGGCTCCAATCATCTCTATGGCCTAAGAAACCGGAAGCTACGAGCATTTCATGACTTAGATTTCGCCGGATGTAAACAGCGCCATTGGAAAATTGGGAAAGTATTTTATCACACCGATCTTGGTGTGGTCAGATACTTTGAGGGCAGAGGAGAGATCTAGGGTCTAATAGACCCCAATTTTTTCAAAAAAGAGTACCTGTCACTACCTATTGCTATCATAGGGGATATTTACATTCCCTGAGATAACAATAAAAAAGATAAAAAAAAAAAAAAATGAAAGGAACAGTTTAAAAATAAGATAAAAAATCAAAAAATTAATAAAAAAAAAAAAAAAAAAAAAAAAAAAGCACCCCTGTCCCCCCCTGCTCTCGCGCAAAGGCGAACGCAAGCGTCGGTCTGGCGTCAAATGTAAACAGCAATTGCCCCATGCATGTGAGGTATCACCGCGAAGGTCAGATCGAGGGCAGTAATTTTAGCAGTAGACCTCCTCTGTAAATCTAAAGTGGTAACCTGTAAAGGCTTTTAAAGGCTTTTTAAAATGTATTTAGTTTTTCGCCACTGCACGTTTGTGCGCAATTTAAAAGCATGTCATGTTTGGTATCCATGTACTCGGCCTAAGATCATCTTTTTTATTTCATCAAACATTTGGGCAATATAGTGTGTTTTAGTGCATTAAAATTTTAAAAAGTGTGTTTTTTCCCCAAAAAATGCGTTTGAAAAATCGCTGCGCAAATACTGTGTGAAAAAAAAAAATGAAACACCCACCATTTTAATCTGTAGGGCATTTGCTTTAAAAAAATATATAATGTTTGGGGGTTCAAAGTAATTTTCTTGCAAAAAAAAATTATTTTTTTATGTAAACAACAAGTGTCAGAAAGGGCTTTGTCTTCAAGTGCTTAGAAGAGTGGGTGATGTGTGACATAAGCTTCTAAATGTTGTGCATAAAATGCCAGGACAGTTCAAAACCCCCCCAAATGACCCCATTTTGGAAAGTAGACACCCCAAGCTATTTGCTGAGAGGCATGTTGAGTCCATGGAATATTTTATATTGTGACACAAGTTGCGGGAAAAAGACAATTTTTTTTTTTTTTTTTTTTTTTTTGCACAAAGTTGTCACTAAATGATATATTGCTCAAACATGCCATGGGAATATGTGAAATTACACCCCAAAATACATTCTGCTGCTTCTCCTGAGTACGGGGATACCACATGTGTGAGACTTTTTGGGAGCCTAGCCGCGCACGGGACCCCGAAAACCAAGCACCGCCTTCAGGCTTTCTAAGGGCGTAAATTTTTGATTTCACTCTTCACTGCCTATCACAGTTTCGGAGGCCATGGAATGCCCAGGTGGCACAAAACCCCCCCAAATGACCCCATTTTGGAGAGTAGACACCCCAAGCTATTTGATGAGAGGTATAGTGAGTATTTTGCAGACCTCACTTTTTGTCACAAAGTTTTGAAAATTGAAAAAAGAAAAAAAAAATATGTTTTTATTGTCTTTCTTCATTTTCAAAAACAAATGAGAGCTGCAAAATACTCACCATGCCTCTCAGCAAATAGCTTGGGGTGTCTACTTTCCAAAATGGGGTCATTTTGGGGGGTTTTGTGCTATCTTGGCATTTTATGGCCTTCAAAACTGTGATGGGTAGTGAGGAGTAAAATCAAAAATTAACGCTCTTAGAAATCCTGAAGGCGGTGATTGGATTTTGGGGCCCGTATGAAGCTAGGCTCCCAAAAAGTGCCACTCATGTGGTATCCCCATACTCAGGAGAAGTAGCAGAATGTATTTTGGGGTGTAATTCCACATATGCCCATGGCATGTTTGAGCAATATATCATTTAGTGACAACTTTGTGCAAAAAAAAAAAAAAAAAAAAAAAAATTGTCACTTTCCCGCAACTTGTGTCAAAATATAAAATATTCCATGGACTCAACATGCCTCTCAGCAAATAGCTTGGGGTGTCTACTTTCCAAAATGGGGTCATTTGGGGGGGTTTTGTGCCATCTTGGGATTTTATGGCCTTCAAAACTGTGATAGGTAGTAAGGAGTGAAATCAAGAATTTATGCCCTTAGAAATCCTGAAGGCGGTGCTTGGTTTTCGGGGCCCCGTACGCGGCTAGGCTCCCAAAAAGTCCCACACATGTGGTATCCCCGTACTCAGGAGAAGCAGCTAAATGTATTTTGGGGTGCAATTCCACATATGCCCATGGCCTGTGTGAGCAATATATCATTTAGTGACAATTTTGTGCAAAAAAAAAAAAAATTGTCACATTCCCGCAACTTGTGTTAAAAAATAAAATATTCCATGGACTCAACATGCCTCTCAGCAAATAGCTTGGGGTGTCTACTTTCCAAAATGGGGTCATTTGGGGGGGTTTTGTGCCATCTTGGCATTTTATGGCCTTCAAAACCGTGATAGGTAGTGAGGAGTGAAATCAAAAATTTATGCCCTTAGAAATCCTGAAGGCGGTGCTTGGTTTTCAGGGCCTCGTACGCAGTTAGGCTCCCAAAAAGTCCCACACATGTGGTATCCCCATACTCAGGAGAAGCAGCAGAATGTATTTTGGGGTGTAATTCCACATTTGCCCATGGCATGTTTGAGCAATATATCATTTAGTGACAACTTTGTGCAAAAAAAAAAAAAAAAAATGGTCACTTTCCCGCAACTTGTGTCAAAATATAAAATATTCCATGGACTCAACATGCCTCTCAGCAAATAGCTTGGGGTGTCTACTTTCCAAAATGGGGTCATTTGGGGGGGTTTTGTGCCATCTTGGCATTTTATGGCCTTCAAAACTGTGATAGGTAGTGAGGTGTGAAATCAAAAATTTATGCCCTTTGAAATCCTGAAGGTGGTGCTTGGTTTTCGGGGCCCCGTACGCGGCTAGGCTCCCAAAAAGTCCCACACATGTGGTATCCCCGTACTCAGGAGAAGCAGCTAAATGTATTTTGGGGTGCAATTCCACATATGCCCATGGCCTGTGTGAGCAATATATCATTTAGTGACAACTTTGTGCAAAAAAAAAAAAAATTGTCACATTCCCGCAACTTGTGTCAAAAAATAAAATATTCCATGGACTCGACATGCCTCTCAGCAAATAGCTTGGGGTGTCTACTTTCCAAAATGGGGTCATTTGGGGGGGTTTTGTGCCATCTTGGCATTTTATGGCCTTCAAAACTGTGATAGGTAGTGAGGTGTGAAATCAAAAATTTATGCCCTTTGAAATCCTGAAGGCGGTGCTTGGTTTTCGGGGCCCCGTATGCGGCTAGGCTCCCAAAAAGTCCGACACATGTGGTATCCCCGTACTCAGGAGAAGCAGCTAAATGTATTTTGGGGTGCAATTCCACATATGCGCATGGCCTGTGTGAGAAATATATCATTTAGTGACAACTTTTTGTAATTTTTTTTTTTTTTTTTTTTTTTTGTCATTATTCAATCACTTGGGACAAAAAAAAAAAATATTCAATGGGTTCAACATGCCTCTCAGCAATTTCCTTGGGGTGTCTACTTTCCAAAATGGGGTCATTTGTGGGGGTTTTGTACTGCCCTGCCATTTTAGCACCTCATGAAATGACATAGGCAGTCATAAAATAAAAGCTGTGTAAATTCCAGAAAATGTACCCTAGTTTGTAGGCGCTATAACTTTTGCGCAAACCAATAAATATACGCTTATTGACATTTTTTTTACCAAAGACATGTGGCCGAATACATTTTGGCCTAAATGTATGACTAAAATTGAATTTATTGGATTTTTTTTATAACAAAAAGTAGAAAATATCATTTTTTTTCAAAATTTTCGGTCTTTTTCCGTTTATAGCGCAAAAAATAAAAACGGCAGAGGTGATCAAATACCATCAAAAGAAAGCTCTATTTGTGGGAAGAAAAGGACGCAAATTTCGTTTGGGTACACCATTGCATGACTGCGCAATTAACAGTTAAAGCGACGCAGTGCCGAATTGTAAAAAGTGCTCTGGTCAGGAAGGGGGTAAAACCTTCCGGGGCTGAAGTGGTTAATAAAATGACATAAAATCGCATAATAAATTGCATAAATAAGTGTTGACACTAAAAAACATTCAAGTCTTAATAATCAGCATAATGTGTATGTGAAAAAAAGTGCATAAAAAATCCTTTTCAATTGGTATATACTAAATGACAAAAAATTGCATGTTAAATCGCATAAATAAGTGTTGACACTAAAAACATATAAATCTAGATAATTATGTGATGGTGCACAAAGGGACATAAACACTACTTCATGTGAATAATTCTAAATAAAAATACATAGAATAAATCAGAAATAACCATCAAAAACATATCCTTATAAATGGTGCAAAACGTACAAAGTGCCAGTGCTTAAAGGTGATCTAGATATTGCAAATAAAACACATCAATCCAACGCAATATGGATAATAAATAATATAAATAAATGTCCCAATAATAGTGATATAAAATATATTGTGCTGGCCTGCGAAACAAATGACCAATGACATGCCAGTAAATGCAGCAAACTTAAAGTGCCAGTGTAAAAGTCATTGAAGGTGCAAAAGCAAGTTCTGGTGTATTCAATAAAACAACAGTGGGGTGTCTGGGATGCAATTCACTCAGTGTCCTCTTCGTGCATAAAACACTAATGTAAGCAGTGGCCCCTTACCTAGCGGTGCTAGGTCAACCGCATGAATTGTAGCTAAAACGCCAGGTCCTGAGCCTCAATCGCGTCCCTATATCCACGCTTGCCGGTGTTGGGTTATCCTAATGGCAGCTGATTACAAGTGGCTATGGTCCTATCAGGGGTCCTGGACCAGTGCGGATCCTAGCACAGCCTCCACATCTCAGGTATGTATGTACAGGAATATGCAGGACAAAGGTACTTGATAGTGAAGTATGTATTAACCAGGTAATGCTTTATTAAAAATCTTTAAGTAGATGTACTCACATAAAAACAATGCAGAGCAAACCTCTCTCCTACGAACAGCGAACTCGTTCTGTGTCTAGCAATGTGAAACAGCCTATTTCGTCCCTACACGTGACATCACCGATCACGTGACTTCTTCAAACTTGCTTTCATATTATTTTACTTTATAATTTGGCCAGCCTTAATTGGTGATGCCTATAAATGTAATGTACACTGCACGCAGTGGTAATAGATCATTATGTAATTTTTAGTTCTTTAAAAAATAAAGTAAATTAAAAGGAATGAAAATCATCCTACCTAAAGAGATAAATATGGCAATTTTTTGCATTATGTCATTTTAAAAACTAATTATTTTGTATATTATATAGTTATATAATTGCACAAATCCCAACCTGGGAAGTACAGAATTTCAGGTTAATGAGTAGATTTTCTGAAGGAGCCAGCTAATCAATGAATAAATGTTAACAAAACAGGACATTTAAATGTTAAATCACAGAAACATTTAAAACTGTATTTGTGCACTACTTTGCCAAGATCTTTCTTTCAACTGACATTTTTCTCAAGCATTACAAGCTGATGATATTTATATGATGTGCAAATATAACCTTCTAAGTTAGAAATTTGCCCATAGTAAGATGAATAGCATAACCAATAATTTTAATTAGCTGCTGATAGAATTTTTCTATTTGAAGAAATTTAGTCTTGCTCATTCCTTTTACATTTTGAAGGCTGTTAAATATTAATATAGTAATACATATAAATTAAATTAATGCAGCAAATAATAGTACGCATTAAAGAGAATTATAAGTAATTTAGATTTTATTTGCTATTACACATTGAGGTATATGAAAAAAGTATGAAACACATAAAAAGTGGATTTCTATTATTTAAAACTTACATTTTTTAATACATTGTAATATATCCATTTGTGACAAGCTTGCTGTGATTGCTAAAATAATGTTTCAATTTCTCAAACTAGCAATGATTGTGGTTCATCTACCTATATGCTAAAAGTGCTAGAACTAAGAAGCTTGGGTATGAAAAATTTCTTGTCAATTAAATTATTTTAATTTTATTTTTTTTAAATTTTATTTGGGATGACAAACACGGTGTAATATTCCACATTTTACCCTCAGAACAGTTTATTTTTGCCAGACCATTGTCTCAATGATAAAATAATCCTCTAAGGTAAAAACTTTTCTGGGGCAAAGCTAGTAATCTAAAGAACACTTTATGATATTAGCATGTGGAATTCAGACATTATTAAGGGCCTTGGTGTGTGTATCCAAACACATTTTTTAGTAGCTGTGTGTTTTAGATCACATTTCTGTGAGAACGCTTTAACTAGTTGATGACCAGCCGCCGTTTTTATATGGTCACAGGTTGGCTCTCCTGCGCAAATCTCTGTAGCTGTACGACGACCGCTTTAAGGCCTAAAGGGGCCAGAGCCGATGCGTGTGTCCAGGGGCTGCTATGTCCGCCGGCGACCCATGATCGCTACTCAGAGAGCCAGAACAGGGATCTGTCAATGTAGACAGATTCCCATTCTCTCAGGGAAGTAGAGAGAGATCTGCTGTTCCTAATAATCAGGAACAGCGATCTCTCTCTACTCCCTGTCAGACCACTCCCCCACAGTTAGAAACACCTTCATAGGAAACACTTAACCCCTTGATTGCCCCCTGGTGTTAACCCCTTCCCTGCCAGTGACATTTATACAGTAATCATTGGCTATTTTTAGCTCTGATCACTGTATAAATGTCAATGGTCCCAAAAAAGTGTCAAAAGTGTCCAATCTGTCCGCCGCAATGTCACAGTCCCACTAAAAATCACTGATCACCGCCATTACTAGTAAAAAAATAAAATAATAGTAAAAATGCCTTAAATATAGCCCCTATTTTGTAGACGCGATAACTTTTGCGCAAACCAATCAATATACACTTATTGCATTTTTTTTTACCAAAAATATGTAGAAGAATACATATTGGCCTAAGTTTTTTGGGGGGATATTTATGATAGCAAAAAGTTTAAAAAAAAAATATATATATATATATCAAAGAGTGGTTACAGGGTTAGTAAAAATAGAATAGGGAAGAGTGGGCAGCCCTGCCTCGTCCCATTGGTTATGGAAAAGGCGTTCCACAGATGATCATTGATCCAGACTCTGGCAGTTGGTGTCATATATAGGGACATGATTGAGTTAAACATTTGGTTTTGAAGTACTAAGTGTCTTAATACTGCTCCCATGTAGTCCCAGGCCAGTCTGTCAAACACCTTCTCCGCATCAAGTGATAGGAAGAACCCTTTATGTTTGTTGGTGGTCATCCAGTGGTGCAGACTTATAGCCTTTGTAGTGTTATCTCTTGCTTCTCGTCCTGGAATAAAACCAACTTGGTCCTTTTCTATTAGAGATGGTAGGAGAAGAAGCAAGCGGTTGGCAAAGATTTTGGCAAAGAGTTTTATGTTGACACCCAATAGGGAAATTTGCCTGTAGTTGGTAACTGATGTGAGGTCTTTCCCTTCCTTTGGTATAACTGTAATGTGTGCTTTGAGAAGTCTGTGTAAGGGGAGTGTGGAGGATGAGAGGGAGTTAAGGCCTTGAGGAAAGGACCAGTGAGTACATCTATAAAAGTTTTAAAATAGGTGGCTGTAAACCCAACTGGGCCAGAGGTTTTTCTGTCCTTAAGCTGCTTGATCGATTTTTTGAGTTCGTCTTCCGAGATAGGATTTTCTAATTGGCGGGCATCCTCTTTGTCGATGGGTTTAGGACAGTGTTTTTTTTAGAAATTTCTTAATAAGGGAACTTCCAGTGTTGTTTGCTATAGAGCTGGCTGATTGTGTATTGAGGTTATATAGTGTGGAATAATATGCTTCAAATTGGGATGCTATATCTGGGGTTGTGACTTTTGGCCTACCCTGGGAGTCATTAATAGTATGAATGTTGGTGTTTGCTTTGTTCGTTTGAATGGCTTTGGCTAAATGCTTTCCACACTTGTTCCCAAATTCATAGAATAGTTTTTGTTGTAAAACAAATTTACGTCTCGTTTTGTGATTTAATTCTTCAAGTAGGAGCTCTCTGGTCTGTGTAAGGTCTTGGTATGTCTGTTGTGCCTGAGTCTGCTTATGAGCAAGCTCCAGGGCTTTAATTTTGTGGATCAAGTTTGTGGTTCTGGCTTGATGGGCCTTCTTCTGGGAGGTTTTTAATGCAAGGAATTTTCCCCTTAAGACGCATTTGTGGGCTTCCCATTGGGTGAGCGGAGCTGTTTCCTTATTGTCATTGCCTAAGAAGAATTTGTAAAAAATCAGAGAGAAAGCGCCTCTTAAGTATCAGTATTTATTGTAGTATAGAAATCACATTAAAGCACTTACATTTAGGCTGACGAATGTAAACTTCCAAGAAGAACTAATCCCAATTCGTCAAAACCTCCAGATGTATGAATAAAAGCCGAGGGGATGGCCGCGGACCTCCGCTCGGAGACGCTGGCTGTTGTGCGGTAAGCAGAAGAGACGCTTCCGCATTCCAGCAGGGTCATGTGGTCGGTGACGTCAATCAGGTAGTTCTGTTAGCTGGGATCCACTACGCGTTTCTGAGTGTTAGGGGGGTTATTATTAGTCAAAGGAATCTCCTCTGCTGCTTCTTTAAGAAGAATTTGTGTATGGCTTTCCTAATGTCTTTGATATCCAATGTCAATAGAGCTGAATCTAGGCGCCAAATCTTTAAGAAGAGATTTTTGTCTGGGAAGGTCAATGTTATTGGGTGATGGTCAGATAGGAGCATCGGTTCCATAGTTGTGTGGGAAAAGAAGGGGAGATCCATCTGGGAAAGGAACAGGTAGTCAATTCTAGAGTATTTATTATGAGGGGGGAGAAGAACATGTAATCTTTTTCATTGGGATGGAGAGTGCGCCATGTGTCATGCAAGAGTAGCTGTCAGGTCACCTTGAGGCTAGATGACAGATGCACACCGTTGGGATCAGAAGTGCACCGCAAGGTAGTGGACCCTATGGCTGACTGCTGCGGCTGGGAGTAAGGGTGGTAAGGAAGGCAGGGCCACTGGAACACCAACACGGATCCCACCAAGGTTAGAGCATAAGATTCCCTAGGACGCGGAGTCCAAGAGCCAGCAGGTGTTCACCAGAGCCTCTTGTGGTGAGAATGGACTGGGCTGCAACTGGCTCCAGGTCGCGACCTCCAGGGTCCCCCAGCTCACACCCACAGTAGGCAACAGGAGGATAGGGATAGTAAGGGAATAAGCCAGGGTCGGGGCCACAAGCAGACAAGGACACCAGAGTTCATGCCAAAGGTTTGGGGTCACCGGCAAACAGGGATAGTCGGGGACACGCCAAAGGTCAGGGTCACGAGCAGACAGGAATAGTTGAGAACACGCCAAGGTTGGTAACAGAAACAAATGTAGAGCACATGGCAGGCAGGAAACAGGAAGCCAAACACACAAAGCTTGATCAGTAGGGCTGGCCTGCAGTGCAGAGGTTTATATAGAGTTCTCTGATAGGAGCTGGGGTGGGGCCATGCTAGAGGAGAGATTATAAAAGCAGTCAGGTGAGAGTCAGCTGGTCTCTAGAGATGAACACATGGAGACAGGTAAGCTGACAGACAAAACTCTATTGCATAACCATGACAGTAGCTCTTGAAATTGTAATTTGATTTGGTGTAGGGTCCTATAAGGTAGAGATGCGGAACCTGATGAGGTGTCCAATAGTGGGTATAAGGCGACATTAAAGTCTCCTCTGAGTTTGGTTAATCCTGCGGAAAAACCTGCCAGGAGTTGGGAAATCAACCTAAAAAAGCTGACTTGTGCAGAGTTAGGGCTGTAAATATTGGCCAAAGTTACAGGTCGGCCCTAAATCCTACCTTTTAAAAATATGTATCTGCCTTCCTTGTGTAGAAGTGAGTCAGTGAGTTACCAGTTAATGTTTTTGGAGATTAGAACTGAAACTCCTTTAGTTTTTGCATGCGGGTTAGTTAAATGATTGGAAGTGGGGAATAAATGGTTTGCAAGCTTAAGGATCTTATCTGTGCAAAAATGCGTTTCTTGTAGGAAGACAATGTTGGCTTCTAATTTGTGCATCTGGGAGAGGACTAGGTTGCGTTTCTCAGGGATATTGAGCCCTTTTGCGTTTAAGGAGTTACTTTTAGCGTGGTATGTTTGGTGGTAGGTCTTGTATGTGACGTAATGTGTGGGAGGTAGGGCTGTAATTATGTAGAACAATCTGAGGTATTTTTCAGCTATCACACCTAAGTGTTAATAGGATTAAGTCATGAGGATAGTAGTATCCAGGGCAATAGGACAGTGACTGTGGTATTGGGGTAGAGGAGACTGAGGAGGAAGGGAGGAGAAGGGTGAAGGAAGAGATAGAGAGAAAGAGAGAGGAAAAATGTATAATAATACATTTAAAAAAGGGGGGAGGAGAGACAAGGTGAGAGGAGAGAATGGCAAAAGAAAGAGGGGGGAGAGAGGATAATGTGATGACAAGGGGGAAGGGAGTGAGAAAAGGGTACCACTAAGAGTGGAGAAAAGAAAGGAAGTGTTCCGGAGGTAAGGAAGGATCCAAGAACCTTCCTTGTGAGTTGTTACGTGGTCCGGTAAGGGTCAATGGGAATCAATGGGGTCCCGTCTTGTGGAGAAGCAGAAATTGTCGGTATCGAGTGAGTAGATGAGTAAATAAAGTGCTCTAGTCTACCAGAGGTAGGTGAGTATTGTAGACAAATGGAGGAGCCCTTGGGTTTTAGAGCCAAACAGAGAGACTATGGTTCAACAAATGGAGAATTCAATCACAAGGTCAGTAGAAAGTTATAAAACAAAACATAATGTGAACTCATCTAGAGGCTATGTAGATTGATAATAGGCACTTTTGTGAAAGTAGGCACTTTTTATCTAAAGATAGAGTGAACTTAATTCTTTTGTGAAAAAAAAAATAAGTGCTTTTTCTTTATGAATACCTTCGCTGTATAATCTTAGCATTCGGCAACCAATAAGTCAGCTGGGCTATAGTACAAAAACGTATCAATATGAGATCTCTAGTGTGTGTGGTCGACCTCCAGTCAATCTACGATTGAGTTTTGGAGAGTCGGTATTATAGATAGACCGTTCCAACTCACCTGAGCTTATAATCGCATGACAAGCGATGAAGTATTAAACGTTATGCAAATCATATATAGAAATTGGCCCCACACACCAGAGAGTTACCATGGTTGAATCATTAAGCTAAAGAAAACAAAAACCCTTGAGTGAGACTGAGTATTCAGTCATTAATTATGCACAACAAAGGGGAGATATAACAGTCTCCAACAAGAACCAACAACAATAAACAATATCCCCCCTTTTTTTCACATTCTCAGCTTACTAAGTGACTTTCCCTCGTCTGAAGACTGTAAAGTGATTCAGTATGTCCTTGGGTATGGAGGATGGGGCGAATTCACATGGAGGATGCATCTACAAGGGTAGGGCACATCTAAAAGGTATCCAATGTGGGGCAGCTTAACGGTTGCATTGGTCATGAGGCCTATTCTAAGCTGTAAACTGAGTTTTAAGAAGGGGGGATTAAGTGCATATAGAAGTATTCTCTCAATGAGAGGGATAAATTCCCCTTGTGCTGGTTTGTGAGGGGTAATGTGACAATGAGAGTCTATTTTAGATTCCGTGTGAAGTCGCCTCTCGGATTCTCTAAGCAGTATATATCACAAGGAACAAAGGAGGCCTATGGATTGATACAAGAAGTCATTATCATGAGTACTCCAACTATGTAATCCAGTGGAAGGAGTGTTATGAGCCGTGGGGGATTGAGAAGGGGTTGGGTAGGGTGAGAGAGGGTATAAGGAAGTGGAGAGGATATGGTAAGGGGGAGACTGCTTGGAGGATTAGCCTGTAGTCCTAGAGATTAGGCATCTCAAAGCATGTACATGCTAAACTTGTGTGTCAATGTTCAAGTTATCAATGGCTATTATGCATTGCAAAGGTTACCATCCGTTTCCATCAGTGAAGATGTTCAAGCATCATGGTGAGTTCTTGCTTCTTGGGTAGAAGTTTCATAATGGAGAGAGGCCTGGTATCTAGACGTGGGTGAACATTGGGGTCAAGACAAGTGGCAACTGCCTTTTCCTGTACATCTCAGTTTGAGGGAGGGTGTGGAAATGTGGCCCACTAGGGATAGATAGATATTTTCCCCCAATTAAAAAGACTGGAGAGACAGTAAACTTGGCATTTGAAATGTGGATCAGTTCATCACTAACGGCGGTATTCTTTATGAAGGTAGCTCTTGATGGAAATCATAAAAACGGGGTAGCTTAATATGGTATCAAAGACATATCAGGTTTGAGGGCTTTAAAAAAAAGGTGAAAAAGGAAAAAAGACGATTGGTCATTCTAGACCACCATGACAAGGTCTTCTGTGGGCTGGAGAAGCTGTGGCACTATTATTCGTGGTGTTCCTGGATCCTAAGGATGCGGCGGGTCTAGGTGAGTTGGACCTACATCGCCAAATGTGGAATTCATCATGGACTGGGATGGCATCCATGGAGGTAGATCTCCTGAGGTGAGGAGGGTGGAGAGTTTTATACCAGTCAGGTAATTCAATGCGGGGTATGTTTAGGCCTTGTGCTGAGGCAAATAGGCAGAAGGGAAATTTCCAGTAGTACTGGATTCCGAGAGCGTAGTCATGGAGGGGATGCAGGTCTCTTCAATTTTGGAGAGTGATGGGTGAGAGGTCTTGAAATTGTTTTATATCTGTGCCTTGGTATAGTAGGTTGCGGCGATCCCTGGCCCTTCGCAGGATTTCTTCCTTCAGTTTAAAGTTAACCAGGCAGCATACTACATCTCTGGGAGGGTCAGTGTCTCTTCCCCTGGGTCTAAGAGCTGTGCACAGATGCTCATAGTCAATGGGGGATTCAGGGGGTCTGCCTAAAAGATCATTGAATATGGCAATAGTAGCCTGGGCCAATTGGTTATGGTCAATTGTTTCAGGAAGGCCTCTTACATGAATGTTGTGAGGCTGACCAAAATTGTAGAAGGTCTTCCATGTATCTGTGAAGGTCTCTGAGCTGGACATTGTGTGACTGGGAGGATGCCTAGAGTTGATGAATGGCAGTTTCATTATGCAATGTCATCTCTTCTATGTCATCCATACGCATTGTTATGGTCTGGATGTCTCTCCTGAGGTCTGTGATCGCCATTGCTAATGTGTCTTTTTATATCTTCTGCCACTGATCACAGGTCTCGGATACTCAGGGGCTGATCAGCAGCCATGCCTGGCATAGAGGCGTGAGCCTGGTGTCTGCCTGAGGGGCTGAGGCTGGAGGAGCGCGCCGCATTTGTGTAGGCCCAAGATGAAGCCGGGGCTTCACGTGGCTGTGTCCGGAAGATCTCCGGTATACTGCGGCTCATCTGGAATTTGATTCCCCTGGGTGATTGGGACCGAGTTGGGGACGAGGCCTTTGGCTTCCCCATGTCTGCAGGGGGAGATGGCTCCGCTAGACTGAGAGGGGCACCTCTGGAGACAGGAGCACAGGGATTATGAGGCCATTAGAGTCCGGCACCAAACTACGCCCCCCATATGGAAAAAACTAGTGGGCAGAAAAAAACAAATTAATTTTATTGATACAAAAAATTAATCACCACGCTAATAAGACAATTATAGAAAAAAGGGGGGCAAAGATAAGTGACTATCAAGGACCCATTAAAATAAAGACAACGTTGTCTGTAAAAACTAAAAACAAGGAAGCAGCGGCTAGCATCACACATACATACCACAATCACCACTCACAGACACTGATGACATCAGGATAAAAAATAATAATGATTCCACGGAACAGATGTTAATGGAATGAGTCCCATATATCATAAATCATTGATGTGGTATATTTGGGTATATGAATGAATGGGTGGAGCGTACTAGTGGAAGCTCATTGGGTTTTTTGGTTTAGTAGGTCAATAAAACATTTAGACCCAGACCATATTGTGTGAGCAGGATAAACAGCAGATACAGCCGGCAAGCTTGCTTAAATGATGTTAGATAGATAGCAGAGGGGAACTGGAATGAATGACAATGGCAGAAGCAGCAGGGGGAGTGCTTATGGCTGGGAGAGCGCATCCAAATATGCAGATATAAACTGGATCAATACATCTCTCACCGGTTAGAGGGTGTCCACTGTCCTCACATAACGATACTCTACCCCAGGAAGATTATGGCTGACAATATTATTCCGTCTTGGGCCGTGTTCCTGCCAGAAAGTCGGAGCCCTCGCTGTGTGTTGGTTACCGCGCTTAAGATTGCGCGACCGTCCAGGAAGGAAAAAGCCGGTCGAGATCGCAGTGCATTAGTGTCTGATGATTGGCCAAAGCATGCACCTGACCTGCATGCTTTGGCCAATCTCAGCGCACACTGCAGAGAGAGCCATAATTGGCTCATAAAACTGTGAAAACACAAGCCTTCATCCACTATCTCAGTGCTATGGAGCTTACAAAAAAAAACTGCACGCACAAAATAGTAAAATGTCCACAGGTACTTCAATAAGTGCCTCTGAATACTATAGCAGCGTTACTGTCATTACTTATTATGACTAGCTTTCATACGATGATAGTATATTAGAAAAGTGAATGAAAGATGGTGATAATAAGTCCAAAAGACACAGGTGGTGATCCTAATGTGGTATTGTAGAAGTGTACCTCACACCAAAATCCTCAAGCCGCGCGTCACACTCCTCTTAGGGGTTCTAACTCACCATAAAAGTAAAAAACATCAAGCCTTGAGATGTTTCAAATGGCCATCATCCTTATCATGGAGGGTGTCAGAGCAGCATATCTTCTCCAATAGGTACTCGGATAAAGAAAGAAGCTCCAAATAGCGTAATTAAGTTTTTTATTCTTTGTCAATTTCAATGACAAACTCCAAAAAATCCGACAGTAAAATTGTTCTTATATTTTACAACAGCGCTACTCACAACACAGGATGGACACAAGACTCACAAACACAGGGAAGACAGCGTCCACGGCTTACTTCCGTTTGTCTCTTCCTGGCTGTGGAATGCAAACGTCACTTCTAGTTGCTGTAAGGTCACTCCCTGAAGCGTTTCATCAGCATGACTTCCTCTGAGGGCATGGCCTTACGGCGCAGTGTCCCGGTATTTATACCAACAGACTTCAGCATAAATTAACCATTCGAGTGCCACACCACCCCAATCTGGAAAGGTACATATAGGCGGCCATCAGTACGCTACTCGGGAATCAATATGCAGTCTGCTGAAATCTATATATAGCATATATAATACAAAGTGGGACATATCTCTACTCAAACTGATACAGTATATTGCTCAATTAAAACATACAAATTTATAGTACATCTATCTACTATTATAAGGTTCATGAATAAGCATTTAGATTTGCTTCCCAATAGTGTATTAAATCCATGAAATCCATAATACATCTACCACAATATAAAATCACATAATTCACAGTAGATTATATTATAAAAAATAATCTAGAGCATAAAAGAGCATAAAAATTTAAAGAATTTAAAACAAAGAAAAAATGAATTCCCTAGGGTGGACTTTTAAGGCACATAAAAAGTGGTTTAAAAAGTATATAGAGTATTAATAGAACAAAAATATGTATTAATTAATATGTATTTAGACATTATAACTAAAATATACATATACAAATATAAAGCAATCGAATGTTTAGACAAATTTGAGTGCTATCAACATATTTACAATGCATGAGAAGTCCTCTTTGCAACCGACGCGTTTCAGAGTGTCATTTTTCCTTCTTCAGGAGAGTGTGAGGAGGATTAAATGAATCTATAACATAGTTAGGAAACAGTAAATTTCTATTAGTATAGAATCTGTAATCAAGTGGGCGGGTTGTATAAAAATTTTCATATACACTTACATAGTATTTGATAGCAGAGACTTTCAACATTCTATCATATAACATTAAAAACAGGAGAAAGCAGTAAGAGTTGATGAGTTAATAATTCAGCAAAAATTCACTGTAAATACAAGGGCATATTTAAGTGTGGGACATGCAACTATTGCAGATTCATGTGGACTCAAACGAATCTCATTCTCCCAAATGGAAAAATCTTTTATCTGAACACTTTGCCAATTGCAGGACAATTGGAGTAATATATCTGTTACAATGTAGTTGTAGTTGTTTCTACATTGGGAAAACCAAATTAGAATTCTGGAGAAGGGCATATAGGCATATTCGTAGTATGCAGGTATGCAACCCTGATCTTCTTCTGGGATGCCGTGTCCAAATAGTACATGGCGGCAAATTGCCAAATGTTAAATTTCTTATATTGGATCAGATACACTCTAGTTCCAGAGGAGGGGATTGGAACGAGACCCTCCTCCAAACGGAGCTACGGTGGATCCACCAGCTCAAGGCCACACAGGCTCCAGGTTTAAATGAAGCTATATGCTTCAAACCATTCCTCGAGGGCTTTTCCAGGGGTGGAATGGAAAAATAAAATTTACCATTATAGGGGAAACGAATAATGTCTGTTCCTTCTACTTGAACCAAGCTAATTGGTTTAAAATCATACTGAGTCCCGTATGCGGTCACCTTTGCTATATGTGTGTGTGGATGCATCTATGCATGCACGCATATATATCTTTTTCTCCCCACCCCATTTTTCCTTGTCAAAAGAAGTTTATTGAGTATACAATGTTATAAAGATACATAAAGTAAGTTTACAAGGATCTATAAAGTAAGCTCATTGTTTTACTGTAGGGTTTATATAGGTAAATATCATGAAATTTCAAATATTAAACATTGGGTTCACGTAAACCTAAATTAAAGATATTTATGGTCGGAGCCCTATGTCCGATATGGACATAGATAACACTTATAGTAAAGATAAGATTACCATCGGAAATAGACCTGAAAGTGTGGACTTACCATATGAAATGGACCTGAAAGTGTGCCTTGGTCTAATGGCCGGTATGCCAAAATAAGGGGGCATACCCTGGTTTAAGAAATGATTATTCTGTAAGAGAAATGAATGAAATGAATAGTTTGAGAAATGCTGTGAAATGGGGATGGGAGGGTGGGCATCGCGCACAGGAAACCGACAAGCACCACAGGTGAGCGGGCTGCTTAAATACCCCCCGGGCTCCTCCCATAAATTCAGGCCACCATACTGGCCTTCCTACTTATGGTCGGAGCCCTATGTCCGATATGGACATAGATAACACTTATAGTAAAGATAAGACTTACCATCGGAAATAGACCTCAAAAGTGTGGACTTACCATATGAAATGGACCTGAAAGTGTGCCTTGGTCTAATGGCCGGTATGCCAAAATAAGGGGGCAAAAACATTCAGGTAGGGTTATAATTTTTATTGGTTTTCAGTTATTTATTGAGCCAATTTGGAAAATGCCTGTGCCATCTCTGTTTGCGGATTGGGGATATACTGGGCGAAGCAGGCTGATTTCCACCTGCCTAGTCTTCTGATGATGTGGTCTGGAACCCCGTGGCGGGACGCTGCGGAGGCTGCTCCGATGCGAAAGGAGTGTCCGGAATAGTGACTAGGGTTAAGGTGAAGATTGCGGAGAAGTATCCTTATGTGTTTCAGAAACTGAGAGGCGCTTAAGGATTTAACTGGGAATGGTAGAAGGGGACTGCTGTCTGGTTGCTCAGGCAGGAGTGACAGGAGTCGGTTGAGTACAGCGACTGGACACCAGCTGTTGTTGGTTTTGTAGAGGTGAATGTTCACTCCTGAGCCCGTTTGCTGGGTTTTAGAGACCTCGAGGTGCAGGATGAAATGGTCTTGGTATCGAAGCAAGTGCCGTCTGCATAGTACTTGGTCTGTGGGTTTGTTAGAGGTGAATTCGCCAGGTCGCAAGAACCCATAGTAAGCTAAATATACGGCTGCTTGTAAGACCGTGCTGGGGAGCAGACCGAATGGTGAAGTAGCCAGAATAGTTGACATGTCCCTAAAGATGGGCCCCGTAATGGGTAAGCGCTTGGTGCTGATGACTGGTTGTTGTTTCTGAATGCCCCTTAGGATGGCTCGTATAGCGTGTGATGAGAACAGTGAAGATTTCGTGGGGTCTTCAAGCGTCAAGAAATGTTGAATGCCGGCTAGGTATAGCCGAATGGTATTGTAGGATAAGGCCAGCTGCGTGTGACAGTGTGCAGTGAAGGCCAGTACCTGTTTGACATCTGTTGGTCCTTTACGGCAGGATGTGAGGAATTTATTGAATGCCTTCCAAGCTGTCTGGTAGGCTTTGAGTGTGTTGTGAGAGAGTGAATGATTGATGAGTTGCGTTGCTCTGTGTAAATGTTGAACTAGTCCAGGGTTAGTTGTGACCAGACAGGGATAGGGGCCGACATTGGTTCGGCATCGGGAACCTGTTCAAAAAAGGAGGTGTAATTAAAACGTGACACTGCTTCAGCAGCTAAGTTGTATCTGCCGGGAATAAATGCACAGTGTATATTAAACTGATGCTGTAAAGACAGTTGTACCAATCTGCGCAGGAAGGACATGACTGCTAGGGACTTGGACCTGCCTCTGTTGATGATGTCTGCTGTGGCCTGGTTGTCGGTGATGAAGACTACGGTTTGTCCTGTCCAGTGGTGGCCCCAGAGCTGTGCAGCTGCCACTATGGGATAAAGTTCAAAGAGGGCAGATGTTTGAGTAAAGCCGGGTATCAACAGTATCTGTTAAGGCCAGGGTCCTGAAAACCAATGGTGGCCAAAAATTGCCGCGAAACCTGTGGAGGCTGCAGCGTCTGTCACTACCTGGGGTGACAGGGGCGAAACCATGGGTATAAATAGGGATATAAAAAACACAAAAAAGAAAGAGGGCGCACCAACCTAGTGCATTACCACTGATAAACTTTAATGCAGCATAAAAACAGTAAAAATTATACTCACAAACGAGCTAGTATAAATAGCTTTCAAAAGGGCGCAAAAGCGCTGTTTCTGTGGATCGACACCCCAGGACCTGTTGCCGAGAGGATAAGACCAGTGCAAATGGCTGATGGCTTACGCGTTTCGGGGGAGCACCCCTTTCTTCAGAGCCTAAGCGGGCAATGGTTGGTCTCTCGAGTTGCTCTCTCTATAAATGTATGTATGTGCCTGTGTCTACCCCACCCAATTAGTGACGACGCCCCCTCCCACAGATATTGGGCACCACCCACCCATTCGGGTTAACCCTCCCTATCCCATCCCTCTGAGTGTGATTCCCCATTTGTAGCCAAAATATAGAGGGCAAACATCACTCTATGTTATCTGCTAAAAAGATAATGATAGTAGTAATACTAGTACAAAAAGAAATTGATTAATTGAAAAAATAAATAGATATAAATATAAATATAAATATAGAAACACTGGACCAGTAGATCAGTTCCACTCTCACCATAGGCTATGTGCAACAGGGCAAGGGAAGGGGGATTGGGTGCGCCAAAACAAAGACACCTCACCTCCTGCATGCAGCTCTAATTGTGTCCCCATGCCTCTGATCTACTGGGGTGGATGATGCCGGGCTCCTTCGGCTCCCAGGAGCCATATTAGTGCCGCATGCCATGTGTGGAACGCACGCCATTCAAAAGACCAGGAAGTGCGGGCGTACCTGCGTTCCACCCGCAACTTCCGGCCGATCGGGGCGTCATTTCCCCCTCCTCCATAGGCGTCAGAGGTCCCTGTGCGCCAGGAACACGGCCCGGAAGCGTGGGTGTGTTTGCGTTCCACCCACTGCTTCCGACCGTCAACCTGTGGTAAATAATGCGCGCGCATCTCAGTATGGCCGCGCGCTCTCTATCAATCGCTCCACTACTAACATTATCATTGGCAGAGACGCGATCTGGCTAAGCAGGACAAGCAGCATTCTGGCGGGGGCTACTAGCAGCGCTCAACCCACTTTTCTCTAAAGAAACATAGATGAAAAATGGAGGGGAAAAGGAATGTATAATTTAAAAACTTAATTAATTAATTAAAAAATAAAAATAAAATTGAAAATATTATAATGTGAATATCGATTCCCAAATAAGGAAGTGGAAAAAGGGATAATGGAAAATGGGTTCCAAACCTATAGGTTGATCATAATGTAAAATTATTAGATTAATAGAAGGAGTCCGCAGAAATATCCCTCCAAGGTACAGTAGATCATACCATATCCATAAAATTCATAGATTGAAATATAACATATAATATACTTAATGTTAAAAGAACAACACATGGGAGTCCATAACAATTAGTCGTTATGATATCAGCACGATACTAATCTAGAGGAGGAAGGATTATAAAATAATAAATAATACATAGTATAAAATACTAAAAATACATATGGGATCTCAAAGTGAATACTGAACCTCATCAGCCTATACCAACATTAGTCACCATTACAATGTGCAAGAAATCCTTTCAGCTCCTCATCGGTACCACTCCAGATGATAAGAATATCGTCTATGTACCGTGAGTACATGTTGGTAGGGGCTCATTCTTGGGGTTTATGGGATGCACTAAGGTCAAGGACTAGGAATTGGGTAGACCATTTGGCAGGTGTAGTAATAGGTTTTAGCCGCTAGGTATTTGTTTAGAAGGTAGTTATTAGGTTTAGGTTGTGGTTGGTTTCAGATAGTCGCCTATTGGCCTATTTGACTACATGATGTACTTTTTGTAATTTTATGCAATTTACCGCCAATGTAATTTACCGCCATTGGAGTTTAGTGTCTATTCCCACCAGATGCTAGCGGGCAATGGTGCCTCTCTCTCTCTCTCTTGTCTATGGTATGCCGGTCCGCAGAGGTATCTTCCAGGGTATATGCTGAGGTGATGGGTACCACTGTCATTTGGCACAGTATGGTTTACTATTATATGGTTTATATACATATTTGTCACTATATTTATATATATTTTATATCTACATGGAGTGGGGTGTAGCCTTTCAGTAGGAACACTCTATTGCTGTGTCTAATGGTGACTAATGTTGGTATAGGCTGATGAGGTTCAGTATTCACTTTGAGATCCCATATGTATTTTTAGTATTTTATACTATGTATTATTTATTATTTTATAATCCTTCCTCCTCTAGATTAGTATCGTGCTGATATCATAACGACTAATTGTTATGGACTCCCATGTGTTGTTCTTTTAACATTAAGTATATTATATGTTATATTTCAATCTATGAATTTTATGGATATGGTATGATCTACTGTACCTTGGAGGGATATTTCTAGACTCCTTCTATTAATCTAATAATTTTACATTATGATCAACCTATAGGTTTTGGAACCCATTTTCCATTATCCCTTTTTCCACTTCCTTATTTGGGAATCGATATTCACATTATAATATTTTCAATTTTATTTTTATTTTTTAATTAATTAATTAAGTTTTTAAATTATACATTCCTTTTCCCCTCCATTTTTCATCTATGTTTCTTTAGAGAAAAGTGGGTTGAGCGCTGCTAGTAGCCCCCGCCAGAATGCTGCTTGTCCTGCTTAGCCAGATCGCGTCTCTGCCAATGATAAGTGAAGGGGAAATGACGCCCCGATCGGCCGGAAGTTGCGGGTGGAACGCAGGTACGCCCGCACTTCCTGGTCTTTTGAATGGCATGCGTTCCACACATGGCATGCGGCACTATTATGGCTCCTGGGAGCCGGAGGAGCCCGGCATCATCCACCCCAGTAGATCAGAGGCATGGGGACACAATTAGAGCTGCATGCAGGAGGTGAGGTGTCTTTGTTTTGGCGCACCCAATCCCCCTTCCCCTGCCCTGTTGCACATAGCCTATGGTGAGAGTGAAACTGATCTACTGGTCCAGTGTTTCTATATTTATATTTATATTTATATCTATTTATTTTTTCAATTAATCAATTTCTTTTTGTACTAGTATTACTACTATCATTATCTTTTTAGCAGATAACATAGAGTGATGTTTGCCCTCTATATTTTGGCTACAAATGGGGAATCACACTCAGAGGGATGGGATAGGGAGGGTTAACCCGAATGGGTGGGCGGTGCCCAATATCTGTGGGAGGGGGCGTCGTCACTAATTGGGTGGGGTAGACACAAGCACATACATACATTTATAGAGAGAGCAACTCGAGAGACCAACCATTGCCCGCTTAGGCTCTGAAGAAAGGGGTGCTCCCCCGAAACGCGTAAGCCATCAGCCATTTGCGCTGGTCTTATCCTCTCGGCAACAGGTCCTGGGGTGTCGATCCACAGAAACAGCGCTTTTGCGCCCTTTTGAAAGCTATTTATACTAACTCGTTTGTGAGTATAATTTTTACTGTTTTTATGCTGCATTAAAGTTTATCAGTGGTAATGCACTAGGTTGGTGCGCCCTCTTTCTTTTTTGTGTTTTTTAGCTTGAATACCCATTGTTCAAATGAGGGCTGCAAGACGCTAGGCATTACTTCTATAGGTGGCTGCACCACTTATCCAGTTCATGGACACCTGAGCGCAGGAGAGGTCTTTTTTCTTGTGTTTATAAATAGGGATATGCCATTCCAGGCGGACAAGAATTCCTCCCACATAGATAGGTCCGCTATAGCTGCGGAGTCTAGATTTAAGATCTGATCGGGGTCTTGAGTTTCTGACAGGAATCTAAGCAGGCGTGATACAAAGGTGCGGCCTTGTGGAATAATTCGCATGGCGAAATTAAGCATTCCCAGGAGAGATTGCAACTGTTTTTTGGTACAGCCCTTGGTGTGTGTGAATTCGTGAAGGACCGCCCTAATGCGTGTTAGTTTGTCGAAGGGGAGACTGGCTTGCATAGCGCAGGTATCCAAGCTGACCCCGAGAAAGGTGATGATGTGTGCTGGGCCGTCGACTTTGTGCTCAGCGATGGGAACATTGAGGTTTCCAAATATCACTCTGAGTTTGTCGAGGTCTCCTGGGGGCTTGCTGGGAGGTTCTATTAGTAGGAAGTCATCCAGGTAATGGATGACTTCTTGGCATTGACCCTTGTGTAACAGTATCCAAACAAGGGACTGAGAACGTGTCGAAGAGCCACGGACTACTCTTCGAACCGAAGGTCAGTTTTGTGGCAAAATAATATGCCTCCTTCCACTTGATGCCATGCCAGCACCAAAGGGATGGGTGGATGGGCAGGAGCTTGAAGGCATCCGAGATGTCGGCTTTGGAGAGCCAGGCACCTGTACCTGCTTTGATGATTGCTTGTATTGCCATGTCGACGGAGGAATATTTTAGGGAAAACTCTTCGGAGGGGATCAGGGAATTGAGACTGGGGATGTGGGAAGAATGAGGCGCAGACAGGTCGTACACCAAACGCAATTTATTCGTGAATTTGCCCTTGACAAGCCCAATAGGGCTGACTCTCCATGTGCTGAAAGGGGGGCAAGTGAAAGGGCCTATAACGTACTCTCGATCTACCTCTGCTTGTAAGAGCTGATCTATGGCTTGTTCGTCAATGGCTGCTGAACGAAGATTGGCACATTCGTGAGTACTGTGGGGTAGTGAAATGAGGCCGGTGTGAAAGCCTGCTGTGAAGCCTTGGATAAGGTAGGTGGCCAGGGAAGGGGTGGGATGTGAGGTGAGGTACAGTCCTAACCATAAGAGGTTGATCCGGCTTAGTCATGCCCTCTTGTGTTGTTTGACTTCACACAAATTTCTTGGGTGTGCTCTTTGGCATAAGGTGCAGATGTGGAGTAGGCGGCATTGGCTGAAGTTGCAGGACCCGTAGTTGTAGTTATTACAGATGGCTGCCCCTCCCATGGTTCGGACTGGGCGTCTGAATTTGTCCACCTGAGGCATTGGTTCAGGGGGCGACTGACCCTGAATTGTACCCGAGGTAGAGGGAAACTCGAAGGGCCGTCTGATCGCCGCATTGGCGCACCAGGTGGCAGTGTGGGTGGAGGACTGACAAATCGCACACAGAGGTGAGCGTAAGCCGGCAAAGTGGCGGCAGAAGAGCTCTGTGTCCATGAGACTCCAATTTGTCATAGTCTGGAACTGTGTGAGTCTGGCGGCGGCCTTAGCGGAAAAGGAACGGTGGTAATCATAAAATGCAAATCCTCCATACTTGTAGCCCAAGTCTACTACCGTATGGAGATACAAGTCCAGCTCTTCCCATCTGCTGGGGGTGGCTAAGCATAGGACGTCTCTGAGCATGCCAAAGGCCAGGGTAAATTCTGGGACCGATAACTTGCGGTTCAATCTGGGGTCTTTGGCTTTAAGGACCACCGATATGTCACCCCAGGAGTAGGCCTTATTTTCTGCCAGATCGTGTACGGAAATAAGGAGAGAGGCCAGGTTGATGTCCCTGCCGTCCAAAATGTCCTTCCTGATACTGGTTGGGACCAGATGGGAGGGGTAGACAATGGGGCTCCAGCCTGAGGTACCTGCAGGAAGGGGTGTCAAGGTTTGAGTTGCGGTTGGGTCGGGGACAGCCGTGGCCGGTCGAGCCTCCAGGAGTGCCACCCTGGTTTGGACGTCTGTAACTGAGGTAGACAAGGATGACACCATCGTGTGTAATTGTGAGATAGCTGATGATATTGACTGGAGGGATGCCTGTTGGGTACTGGGTCCTGCTGCTGGTGGGGGAAAGAGGAGTTTGAAGAGCTCGCCTTTCCTCGCTGTGGCGGGGAAGGGGACACCTCTGCGTCTGAGCTCTGCCGTCAGTTTGGGGATAGTCCATCCCCTGAGGGACTGCACGCTGCCGCTCTCTGAGACCGGGGAAGGTGACAGAGGGGCCGTGAAGTCTTCGCTGCCGGCCTGAGACATAGTTGATCTGGTGAGAATCTCCTGTCTTGAGCTCTTATTTCCCGGTTGACTGTAACCTATTGGGGGTGACATGAATTTCAAGTTTTTTCTTTGATCCCCTGAGTCATACTTACTCGACTTATCCTCCCATTCTTTTATATTCTTTTTTTTTTTTTTTTTTACCTGGGGGGATATCGTCCAACCTGGTGCAGCGTGGACCTACTGAACTTTGACTGACCTAGAGGAAAATGAAAGGTAATAATTCGTGAAGGGATTGCTAACTAACTTGAAGCAATGATTTGTATGGTGCTTGCAATCTTGTGATAATGAAATGATTCGAAATGTTTGCCTTGATTGTGAAATGAATGAACTCCATGACAGAGGTCCGGCCTGGTCGTGTCGTGACTGATCCGACCATGAACCGGGCTCTGGAGCATGTACTGAAATGAGGCAACTGAAAAACATTGGTGCACACCGGGACGAATCGGTGCCTGTTTGATGCATCTGGATTCGAATCGGAGCGCAGTATGAAATGAAATGAGAGAAATGTTTACCTTGACCGAGGCTCGAATTGGTTGTGCCGTATTTTGCGACTGGCAACAAACCGAGCTCTGGTATAGGTATGGATACGGCCGAAACAAGTGAGGCATTCCGTGACGAATCGGTGCATCTCAGATGCGACTGGTTTCGAAACGGTGATGCGCTGTGGGAGTGAAATGGTAGTAATTGCATGACAGAGACACGGATCAGTCGCCCAATATCTGCGACTAGCTATGATCCAGACTCTGGAGCATGTTTCAGAAATGAGGCCGAGCCCTGGGGCACGCCGTAACGAATCGGTGCATGGAAGATGCGACTGGATTCGAATCGGAGCGCGGTAAGTGCAGGTGTAACATATCGTTTGCCATGACGGAGGCGCGAATCGGTCGTGCTGTTGTAGCGACTGACTACGAATTGGACTCCGGAGCATGTACTGAAATGTGGCCAATCCTGGGGCACGCCAAGACGAATCGGTGCATTTCCATGCGACTGAATTCATGTCGGAACGTGATACGTGGTAATGAAATGATAACCATGACAGAGGTACGAATGACTGATAATAACGTAACTCTGGAGCATGTACTGAAATGAGGCCGTAACTACTGGGGCACACCGGAGCGAATCGGTGCATCTTTTAGGTGCGACTGGATTCGAATCGGAGCGCGGTAGGTGACTGAAATGAGAAATGATTGAAATGATTTGAAATGTTAGAAATGAGTTTAGAAATGTTTCAGAAATGAGACATGATTGGCATCGAACTGAGTTGATCCGATAGATTTGCGAATTGCGACTCGCTATGGCTGTCTACAGACGTGTATTAAAACGTGTATTTCCAACATGCTAGAAATGAAGCGACGTCTGCGTCGCGGTGGTTTTCTCGAGTAAGGCGAAATGGTAACATAACGATAGTACGAGTGATATACATTGCGGTTACGTTTGTAAAATGCGAGTGATACGTAATTTGAAATCACGGTTTAGTGACATGATATGAAAACGTAAAACATAGTCCGACTGGACCCTACCTGCGACAGCCAAGCCAGACGCGTGGTACGAACTACGAAACGGTAAACACGGACTTCGAAAGTCTTGAGCACGGAAATAACGAATACGGGAACTTGCGAGGCAAGAACTTGCGGACGCTGGTATTTGAATAGTCGGCCTAGTGACGTATATCGCGCACAGGAAACCGACAAGCACCACAGGTGAGCGGGCTGCTTAAATACCCCCCGGGCTCCTCCCATAAATTCAGGCCACCATACTGGCCTTCCTACATATCATTTCCTTGATTACTTTTATAGGTATTTAAATGATTTATACCTACTATACATATTGTTTACAAGTAGAGTGTATATAGGTCAAATAAATTCTGATAATGAGCTTTAATTGTAAGGTGGAGAAAAGGAAAGAGAAAGAAGAAAAAGGGTTGAAAGGTAGAGGTATGGTCCACAAGGTTGTCCTGCTCGTCAGTTTATTATTCTTTTTAGTTCTCTTTGAAGCCTTAAAATGGGTGTCACTGTAAGTCATTTAATCTGTTACCATGGCAACAGGACAGAGTCATTGAAATTTGACAGGAACTGTTGTTTTATCCAAGGGTGCCAAAGTTTTTAAAATTTTGGAATTTGATTTTGATCGATGGCTACCATCTTAGCATGGGACATTGTATTATTCATTCTGTGAATTGTTTCTGCTAGTACCAATGTAGGAGATTTCCATGCCTTGGCCACTGTTTGTTTTGCAGCCGTTATTAGTTGGATCATAAGTTTGAATTGAGAGAGTGTTAACCATTCCGGTTTTAGATTAAGTAAAGTTAAATATGGATCTGGTTGTATTATTTTTTAAAATATTTTAGATGCAATCACGAAAACTTCCTTCCAGAAGGTTTGTATTACTGGGCACGTCCACCATATGTGTAAATATGTGCCTATTTCTGGGCATCCTCGAAAACAAAGAGCTGAGGTATTAGGTGAATATTTTGCCACTCTAGCGGGTACAAGGTACCAGCGAGTTAGGACTTTATAATTTGTCTCCAGTGCTAAGATGTTGGGTGAAGATGACTTAGATGTGAGCCATATGTTAGACCAGTCCGTGTCTTCTAAAGTTCGTCCCAGGTCCTCCTCCCACCTCTGAACGTAAGAGGGTCTATTAAGATTTGCTACTCCATATAATTGATTATAAAGTAATGAAATTGTACCTTTAGCAAATGGATCTTTTGTACAGATTGATTCAAAAATGGATAATTGGGATAATGGTGTATCCCCCTTTAGGAATGGTGTATAGAAATTTTTGATTTGGAGATATCTAAATATCTCAGAGTTTGGTAGATCATATTTTTCTCTAAGCGATGGGAATGAAAGGAGTGATTTAGATGCTATGAAGTCATTTAGTGTCTGAATGCCTGATGTTGTCCAAGCTTTAAAAGAATTTGGGTAGATCCATGCCGGATAAAAGGCTGGATTTCTGATAAAAGAAAGGAGAGGATTGTGTGGAGATTGTAACTGATATTTGGTTTTTAGTTTATCCCAGAGAGATAAGAAGTGTTTAGTTATGGGATTATGAATTTTAAAGCGGTCTTTAGGATCAAGCCATAATAAATTTGATATTAATAGAGGGTCATTTTCTGAAGCCTCTATAAATACCCATAATGGGATTTCCTGTTTTGCATGGTATTTGGACAGACTGGCCAAATGTGCTGCTCTGTAGTAGTTAGTAAAATTAGGGTATCCCAGGCCTCCTTTATTTTTGGGAAGATGTAGTGTGTGTATAGGTATACGTGGTTTAGAAGAGCCCCATATAAACGAAGTTGCTCTTTTTTGTACTATTCTCAAAAAATAGGAAGGAATTGGAATAGGGAGGACTCTGAATAGATAAAGCAATTTGGGTAGAATAGTCATTTTGATTGCATTAATTTTCCCTATCCAGGATAAAGGAAGTTGCGACCATTGTTTTATTAGATTTGTGATCTGTCTTAATACAGGAGGATAATTGGTTGAGAATAAGTCAGAATGAGATGCTGTTAAATGAATTCCAAGATATGGGATTGATTTTTCTGCCCATGTGAATGGGAGTGCAGCCCTAGCCGGGATCAATTCCATGTTTGTGAGTGAAATATTAAGCACTAGGCATTTCTTAGGATTAATCATAAGGCCGGATAGGGCTGCAAATCCATCAAGAGCTGGTATTAAGTTAGGACCAGAGACCTGTGGTGATGATAGAAAAAGTAATATATCGTCTGCAAATATACATAATTTGTGTGTAATACCTCCTACTTCAATGCCAGTTATAGTTTGGTTTGTTCTGATGTATTGGGCCATGGGTTCGAGTATAAGGGCAAATAATAAGGGAGATAATGGGCAACCCTGTCGGGTACCTCTTTCGATATTAAAGGCTTCAGATTTGTATCCAGCATATTTTATATAGGCTTTGGGTTTATTATATAATGCTTTGATCCATGTTAAAAAGTGGGGTCCAAAACCCCATTTTTGTAATGAATATTGCATATATTGCCAGGATACTGTGTCAAATGCCCTCTTAATATCGAGAGATAGAAAACATAAAGGGATTTTCCGTTTTTTAGCAATATGTGCCAATAACACTGCCCTGCGTATATTATCGCCTGCCTGTCTATTTGGCATGAAGCCTACTTGATCTCTATGTATTAATTTTCCTATAATGCTATTGAGGCGTTTTGCTATTATTTTTGCTAATAATTTAATATCGAGGTTTAACAGAGAGATAGGCCGATAATTCACACAGGAAGTATCATCAGAAAGGGGTTTTGGGATCATACAAACAATTGCCATTAGTGTTTCTTGCCGAAAAGAATGTCCATCTAGAAGTTTGTTAAAAGTTTCAGTGAGAATGGGAGAGAGTATTTCTGAGAATGTTTTATAGTATAAAGCCGAGTAGCCGTCTGGGCCTGGTCTTTTGTTAAGTTTTAGGTCTTTTACAGTAGGTGACCGCGATATTGTGTCAATCTCGCCGCACTTCTCGGCGAGATTTGACACCTACGAGCCCCGTCGCAGGAGCCAGCGCCGAGATGGCTCACTCATCGGGAAAGGAAAACTTTGTTTTCCTTCCGTGATGAGTGACAGGCAGCGCTGACAGCTGTCTGGTATGAATCCTGAGGCGGGAACACCGCGCCAAATTTTAAATGAAAAAAACGGCGTGGGTTCCCCCCTCGGAGGCATACCAGGCCCTTAGGTCTGGCATGGATTGTAAGGGGAACCCCCTATGCCGAAAAATCGGCGTGGGGGTCCCCCCAAATCCATACCAGACAATTATCCGAACACGCAGCTCGGCCGGCCAGGAAAGGGGGTGGGGACGAGCGAGCGCCCCCCCCCTCATGAGCCCTACCAGGCCGCATGCCCTCAACATGGGGGGGTGGGTGCCTTGGGGGAGTGGGGAGCCCTGCGGCCCCCCCACCCCAAAGCACCTTGTCCCCATGTTGATGAGGACAAGGGCCTCCTCCCGACAACCCTGGCCGTTGGTTGTCGGGGTCTGCGGGCGGGGGGCTTATCGGAATCCGGGAGCCCCCCTTAATAAGGGGGCCCCCAGATCCCGGCCCCCCACCCTGTGTGAATGAGTTTGGGGTACATGGTACCCCTACCCATTCACCTAGGGAAAAGTGTCAATATAAAAAAAAAAAAAGTACACAGGTTTTAAGAGTAATTTATTAGTCGGCTCCGGGGTCTTCTTCCGACTTCAGGGGTCTCCTTCCGACTTCTCCCGGTGTTCGGCCTCTTCTCCCGGTGTTCGGCCTCTTCTCCCGGGCCCCACCGCTATCTTCTTCCAGCTCTATTGCCAGCGAGGGGCCCGGTCTGCTGCCGCTGTCTTGTCACCGCTGTCTCTCCGCTTCTTCTCTTCTTTTCTTCTTCCCCGATGTTGACACGACGCTCTCTCCGGCTCGAATGCTGTGTGCGAGCTGCGGAGCCATTTATATAGGCGGTAACCCCACCCCCTTACGATGTCATGGTCCCAGCATGCGCAGGGACTCTGGCGTCATAAGGGGGCGTGGCCCCAGAGTCCCTGCGCATGCTGGGATCATGACGTCGTAAGGGGGTGGGGTTACCGCCTATATAAATGGCTCCGCAGCTCGCACACAGCATTCGAGCCGGAGAGAGCGTCGTGTCAACATCGGGGAAGAAGAAAAGAAGAGAAGAAGCAGAGAGACAGCGGCGACAAGACAGCGGCAGCGAGACAGCGGCGACAAGACAGCGGCAGCAGACCGGGCCCCTCGCTGGCAATAGAGCTGGAAGAAGATAGCGGCGGGGCCCGGGAGAAGAGGCCGAACACCGGGAGAAGAGGCCGAACACCGGAAGAAGTCGGAAGGAGACCCCCCGAAGTCGGAAGAAGACCCCAGAGGCGGCTAATAAATTACTCTTAAAACCTGTGTACTGTGTTTTTTTTTTATATTGACACTTTTCCCTAGGTGAATGGGTAGGGGTACCATGTACCCCAAACTCATTCACACAGGGTGGGGGGCCGGGATCTGGGGGCCCCCTTATTAAGGGGGGCTCCCGGATTCCGATAAGCCCCCCGCCCGCAGACCCTGACAACCAACGGCCAGGGTTGTCGGGAAGAGGCCCTTGTCCTCATCAACATGGGGACAAGGTGCTTTGGGATGGGGGGGCCGCAGGGCGCCCCCCTCCCCCAAGGCACCCACCCCCCCATGTTGAGGGCATGCGGCCTGGTACGGCTCAGGAGGGGGGGGGGCGCTCGCTCGTCCCCACCCCCTTTCCTGGCCGGCCGGGCTGCGTGCTCGGATAAGGGTCTGGTATGGATTTGGGGGGACCCCCACGCCGATTTTTCAGCATAGGAGGTTCCCCTTGCAATCCATGCCAGACCTAAGGGCCTGGTATGCCTCCGAGGGGGGAACCCACGCCGGTTTTTTCATTTAAAATTTGGCGCGGTGTTCCCGCCTCAGGATTCATACCAGACAGCTGTCAGCGCTGCCTGTCACTCATCGCGGAAGGAAAACAAAGTTTTCCTTTCCCGATGAGCGAGCCAGCGCGACATTCACAGTACCCTGTCGCCGAGAACCAGCGCGATGGTATCGCGCTGGAAACACAATCTCGCGGTCAGGTACTGTATGGCGTTAGCAACTTCATCTATAGTTATAGGCTCATCCAAACTGCTTTTTTGATTCTGAGATAACTCAGGTAAGTTTATTTTTGAGAAGAAGGATTCAACTTCTGTAGGATTAAATTCATTGTTTGTCTTGTATAAAGTTGCGAGATGTGAGTGAAATTTAAGGACTATTTTAACTGGATTACAAGTGTAAACATTTTTTGATAATTTCAAACGTATTGGTTTGAAAGATTTGTTAGTTGAATTTAATGCCCGAGCCAAATATGTACCTGGTTTGTTTGTATTCATGTAGAAATTGTGTTTGGAGCGTTTGAGGGATTTATCAACTGACTCAGTGAGAAATAGATCGTATTCCAATCTAGATTTTTCCAGATGAGATTTTGTACTCTGAGATGGATTATCTTGAAATGATATGTAGGCTGCATTAAAATTGAGTTCTAGTTTTTTTGCTAGATTTTTGCGTTCCCGTTTAAATAGTGCCATTTGTCTTTGTATTGTACCACGCAAGACAGGCTTATGAGCTTCCCACAGTGTTATTGGGGAGATGTCTGTTGTATTATTAATTGATATGTATTCCTTTAAAGCTTGTTCAATGGCCATCTGATGTAGTGGGTGTTTGAGCATTATGTCCGGTAAGTACCACGTTGGGTCATGTGCTTTTGGTATGGCTGAGGCTATAGTAGTGTATACTGCATTATGGTCAGACCACGGAATCGGAATTATATCTGATGCAATAATTTCTGGTATCATTCCTATTGTTAGAAAAATATGATCTATTCTGGTGAAGGTTTGATGAGGGTGCGAGAAATAAGTGAATTTCTTTTTCATTGGGTTACTTTCTCTCCATGAATCTACCAGATTGTATTTGGAAAGAACTTGAGAAAAAGGTAATCTAGAGGTTATTTTGGATGGTGTAAAAGGTGATTTATCTAGAAATGGGAGGAGGACCTGGTTCGAATCCCCACACATTATCACTGTTCCTATTTTGTGTGTATTAATCACTTGTAATATATGTGAGAGGAATGGTGTAGGTTGTTTGTTAGGAGCGTAGTAGGAAATCACCGTGATTGCTGTATCCATTATATAACCCATGAGTATCAGGTATCTACCTTCTGGGTCTTTAATTTCTGATGATAAGGTGAATGGTGTGGATCGGTGAAATGCAATTAGAGTTCCCCTTTGCTTGGTACAGGCAGAAGCCGTGTAAATTTGTTGATAAAAAGGAGAAATATATTTTGGAGTAGAATCTTTGGTGAAGTGTGTTTCTTGGAGGCATACTATGTGAGCCTTCTTGTTATGGAAAGTACGGAAGGCTTTGGTCCTTTTTTGAGGGACATTTATTCCCTGAACATTCAGGAAAAGTATATTCAGTGGTGCCATGGCAACAGATCAAATAGTTTTGACTTACTTTTTGTTATGCAGAGCTGACTGCGCAGATCAACCTGTGTGGACTGAAGAGATGAATAGATAGAAAAGAAACCAGTGAATTCTGGAGTAAAGAGTAAACAAAAAACATATGAGATTAAATGATACATTGTATAAATTATTTTTTGCAAGTAATCACAATTTACCCGTGAAAGAGAATAAATATCTCTCTCAGGGGAATAAGTGCCTTCGTCACACTCCCACATAATATGGTTGGGAGAATGAGGAGGGCTAATGGGGGTACACGGATCTTCCGCTTACAGGAGAGAAGTGCTATGTCAAAAGACATCAAAATGATGTTTCATTAATTGGAGTGCAGAATATAGTTTTTGTTGAAATTATTTATTCCAGGGTGGTTGTATATGGTTAGTCTTGCCCTAGGCTAAATAATTCAGTTAGAAAGGTACTGTTAATAACTTTGGTATTGATGAAGATAGTTTGAATTATTTGGGGATTTTAACCCTTTTAGAGTAAACAATTGCATATTTTATTCATATGTAACTGTTTAGATATGTTAACTCATAAAATTGAGGTTGTATTGCTTCAGATTAGAATAAACAAAAACATAATTCTAGGAACTAGTTAGGTAAAAATATATTTGTTTTAAGAAAAGAAAGAAAAAGCTTCCATTACTTCTGGATTATTGAACATATTTGTCCTAAAAAGTAATAAATCTATTGTTATTACCTGATAATATATAACTGAACAAGAATTTCCTTATTTCACTTATATATTCTAAGGCTATATCAATCAGAAGTAATAAGAAATATAACTGGAATGTAACATGATCCCACACAGTGTGTGACTATCAGAATGCAGTTACATTCAGTTATAAATATAGGTTTTTTAAAGAGAACCATCTCTTAGTATAATAAATGAAGAGATATCAGGAATTAGGATGTCAGTCCATTGAATCTTCTTGGTCCATGGATGATGTGGCATAACGGCCTCTTTTGTGAGAATGATGATTCCCATTTTGTTCTGAAATTTTCTGGGTGCTGCCTGAAGGTGAAGATGACGCCATTCTTCTGTGTGTGGGAGAGTTGCTGCTTGTGGGTTCTGTCAGATTTAATTTTAAAAGGATTTGTTGTAGTTCATCTGCTGATCTGCTTCTGTAAATTGTACCTTGGTAGTTAAATCTGACTGAAAAGGGGAAGCCCCATTGATACATAATGTTGTGGCGTTGCAGTTCCATTAGTTGGGGTTTCATGGATCGTCTTTTAGTAATAGTAAGTTGGGATAGGTCAGCAAAAGTTTGATAATTGTGTCCTTGAAAATTAAGTTCCTTTTTTTCTCTTGCAGCAATTAGTATTTGTTCTTTCGTTCTGTAATAATGAAATTTTATGATTATATCACGTGGGGGTCCATCTTTCTTTTTGGCTGTGAGGGCTCTGTGTACTCTGTCCAGTTCTAAACGTTCAATAGGGATATCTGGCTTCAGTTCTTGTAATAGAGCAGTAATAGTAGATTGCAGGTCTGTCACAGTTTCAGGTATTCCCCTTATGCGCAAGTTTGAACGTCTGGCTCTATTTTCGTAATCTTCGAGCTTAGTTTGAAGTATTAAATTCTCTTTTTTTAATTGTTCCAATTCTGTTATAATTTCTTGGGTTGTAATTTCAATTTCATCCATTTTTATTTCTAAGGCTGCGGTGCGGTTTCCCAGCTCTCTTATTTCTTTGGTTAGGCATTTTGTTATTTGGTCTGAGGTTTGTTTTAAAGCCTTATGAAGCATCTTTTCAAACTGTAATAATATTACTGGGGATACTGAGGAGGCTTGTGGAGAAGTTTGTGAGAAGATTTGTTCTGTATCTGACTCAAATGGAGAGTCTTGCTGTGACATTTTCTGTCTGTGAGAGCGCCCTGATGCTGTATCTTGTGAGGTGACTGGAGCTGCTTCAGCTGCAGTGAGTGCCTGTGAGCTCTTTGTGAGGTGATTTTTATTTCTGCCACGGTTTCCTCCCAGTACCATATTTCCTGCCCAAACTTTCACAGTTTGTTCCCTGGGGCAAAAAGGTTCAAATGGATACCTTTTGAGCCTGCAGGCTCCGCTTTGTCCTTCTCTTCTCTCCTCAGCGGTGTGGAGCTCTAACAATGCATGTCTGCTCCGCTAGGCTCCGCCTCCTGCCCCCCCCACCCCATTTTTCTGTTCCATCTCTTCCTACCTTATCTTTTTACTATATACAGTGGGAACGGAAAGTTTTCAGACCCCCTTAAATTTTTCACTCTTTGTTATATTGCAGCCATTTGCTAAAATCATTTAAGTTCATTTTTTCCTCATTAATGTACACACAGCACCCCATATTGACAGAAAAACACAGAATTGTTGACATTTTTGCAGATTTGTTAAAAAAGAAAAACTGAAATATCACATGGTCCTAAGTATTCAGACCCTTTATTCAGTATTTGTTCAGTCTTTTTGGGAAAGATGCGACAAGTTTTTCACACCTGGATTTGGGGATCCTCTGCCATTCCTCCTTGAAGATCCTCTCCAGTTCTGTCAGGTTGGATGGTAAACGTTGGTGGACAGACATTTTTCGGTCTCTCCAGAGATGCTCAATTGGGTTTAAGTCAGGGCTCTGGCTGGGCCATTCAAGAACAGTCACTGAGTTGTTGTAAAGCCACGCCTTCATTATTTTAGCTGTGTGCTTAGGGTCATTGTCTTGTTGGAAGGTCAACCTTCGGCCCAGTCTGAGGTCCTGAGCACTCTGGAGAAGGTTTTCATCCAGGATATCCCTGTACTTGGCCGCATTCATCTTTCCCTCGATTGCAACAGTCATCCTGTCCACACATACCGCTTAGAATTAAGGCCAAAAAGTTCTATCTTGGTCTCATCAGACCAGAGAATCTTATTTCTCACCATCTTGGAGTCCTTTGGGTGCTTTTTTAGCAAACTCCATGTGGGCTTTCATGTGTCTTGCACTGAGGAGAGGCTTCCGTCGGGCCACTCTGCCATACAGCCCCAACTGGTGGAGGGCTGCAGTGATGGTTGACTTTCTACCACTTTCTCCCATATCCCGACTGCATCTTTTTGGGTTCTTCATTACCACTCTCACCAAGGCTCTTCTCCCCCGATAGCTCAGTTTGGCTGGACGGCCAGCTCTAGGAAGGGTTCTGGTCATCCCAAACTCTTCCATTCAAAATTATGGAGGCCACTGTGCTCTTAGGAACCTTAAGTGCAGCAGAATTTTTTTTGTAACCTTGGCCAGATTTGTGCCTTGCCACAATTCTGTCTCTGAGCTCTTCAGGCAGTTTCTTTGACCTCTTGATTCTCATTTGCTCTGACATGCACTGTGAGCTGTAAGGTCTTATATAGACAGGTGTGTGGTTTTCCTAATCAAGTCCAATTAGTATAATCAAACACAACTGGACTCAAATGAAGGTGTAGAACCATCTCAAGGATGATCGGAAGAAATGGACAGCACCGGAGTTAAATATATGAGTGTCACAGCAAAGGGTCTGAATACTTAGGACCATGTGATATTTCAGTTTTTCTTTTTTAATAAATCTGCAAAAATGTCAACAATTCTGTGTTTTTCTGTCAATATGGGGTGCTGTGTGTACATTAATGAGGGAAAAAAATGAACTTAAATGATTTTAGCAAATGGCTGCAATATAACAAAAAGTGAAAAATTTAAGGGGGTCTGAATACTTTCCGCCCCCACTGTATGTCATTTCTGATTAACATCAACATCAATTACCTGTAAAAACTAAAATAAAAGTATGTGTATGCGTGTTCCACATATATAGCATTGATATTTGATATGAATATTTCTAATGTTATTTCTTATGCTAATATATAACTTCCATACTTTAATATGTGATATTCTATCACTGCAAACTATTTATTAATTCTCTTTCCCCTTTTGTTGTGACTTGACCATAAGGATTGCCCAGCACAGGAAGGCGTTCGGGGTTATGGATGTTTTTTCATCCTCGTCCATCCTCCATATTGCCACTCCGGCATACATGCGCAGTCCATCGGTGAGGCCTTCTGTGTTGGTGGACTGGGTGTGCGTGACATTGTTCCGACGTGCATCCGCTCCGCGCATGCGCGTTGCGGGACGGGTCTGTAAAAGAAGTCCGGCTAACAGACGCACATCTGCGCACAAGCACGGGCACACCAGTGTGTGTGCAAAGAGGGAATTGTGTTGGCGCATACGCGGGCATGTACAGGTGCGCGCCAATGCGCACACACAGGTGCGCGCGCATGTGCACGTATGGGTGCCAAGTAGCCTATTTAAACTGAACACTGACACATGAACATTGCTGAGTGGTCTTTCATCTAGTGCTTGTTTACCTGATCTGTTTCAGCTTCCTGTGTCTTGACCCGGCTTCACCTGAACCTTCGCCTTGACCTCCACCTGCCTACCTGATCCCGGCTTGTGTTTGATTCTGCTTCTGCCTGATGTTACTGTACCTTGCTGCCCATCTGTGTACTGAATCCAGCCTGTGTCCCGTCTCTGCCTCTCGTCTTGGTACCTGCTCTGTCCGGCTGTTGATGACTTCCTGGCTTATGTCCCGGCTCTGCCTCCATCTGCTGACCCAGCAATACAGAGCTCTGGCTCTCAGAGCCTGACCAGTGCTCTTTAGCCACCTGGTTCCTGGCAAGGTCCAGCCAGCACCGTCCACTACACCGGCCCTCATGCCACTCTGTGTCCTTCACTCCCTGTCACCACTACCAGGGGTGTCGAACAGGAGGTGCAAGAGAAGCCCTCTCTCCAGCTCGATCTCCACCAGGTATGTGACAGGGCAACGCGCATTCCATTCCAGGGAGCCTCAAGTGATCGCCCTACATGTCTATCTCTCTCTCTCTATCAGCTGCTCGCAATTAGTTGCGCCAGCTGATTGGAGAGAGGACGACATTTAAACAGTACCGGCACACCCCACACCCAGCGGTAACCTGCTGGATGTCGGGACGTGCGGCCTAGTTGTCATACTGTATACTAAAGGTAACACTGTGCCCCTTCTTTCTATAAAACACTCTGACTGGAAAGCATATATGACATCTGTTCATTTTGCATGTCATCTCTCCCTCCCTGAGCTAGTGCCCAGTAGGGATGAGTTTTGAGTTCGAGTTGAACTCATGTTCGACTCGAACATTGGCTGTTCACCAATTCGCCGAACAGCGAACAATTTGGGGTGTTCGCGGCAAATTTGAAAGCCGCGAAACACCCTTTAAAAGTCTATGGGAGAAATCAAAAGTGCTAATTTTAAAGGCTTATATGCATGGTATTGTCATAAAAAGTGTTTGGGGACCTGGGTCCTGCCCCAGGGGACATAGATCAATGCAAAAAAAAGTTTTAAAAATGGCCGTTTTTTCGGGAGCAATGATTTTAATAATGCTTAAAGTGAAACAATAAAAGTGTAATATTCCATTAAATTTCGTACCTGAGGGGTGTCTATAGTATGCCTGTAAAGGGGCGCATGTTTCCTGTGTTTAGAACAGTCTGACAGCAAAATGACAAAGGAAAAAAAGTAATTTAAAACTACTCGCGGCTATTAATGAATTGTCGGTCCGACAATAAACATAAAAGTTCATTGATAAAAACGGCATGGGATTTCCCCACAGGGGAACCCCGAACCAAAATTTTTTAAAAAATGGCGTGGGGTCCCCCCAAAAATCCATACCATGCCCTTATCCAAGCATGCAACCTGGCAGGCCGCAGGAAAAGAGGGGGGGACGAGAGAGTGCCCCACCCCCTCCTGAACTGTACCAGGCCACATGGCCTCAACATTGGGAGGGTGCTTTGGGGTCCCCCCCAAAGCACAAAGCACCTTGTCCCCATGTTGGTGGGGACAAGGACCTCATCCCCACAACCCTTGCCCGATGGTTGTGGGGGTCTGTGGGCGGGGGGCTTATTGGAATCTGGAATCTGGTACCCCCAGATCCGGCCCCCCCTGTGTGAAATGGTAAGGGGGTACAAAAGTACCCATACCATTTCACAAAAAAAGTGTCAAAAATGTTAAAAAAATGACAAGAGACAGTTTTTGACAATTCCTTTATTTAAAGTCTTCTTCTTTTCCATCTTCTTCCTTCTATCTTCTTCTCTATTATATCTTCCTTCGGTTTCTTCCTCCATCTTCTTCTTCCTCTGGTTCTTCCTCTGATCCTCTGCTTCTTGCTTCGGTGTTCTCGCCCGGCATCTTCCTCCGCGGCGTCTTCTTCCCTTCTTCGTTCTCGGGCCACTCTGCATCCATGAAGGGAGGCTCCCGCTGTGTGACGCTTTTTGTCTTCTGACACTTCTTAAAAAATGGAGGGCGGGGCCACCAGGAGACCCCGCCCCCCTCTGACGCACGGGGACTTGACCGGGACCTCCCTGTGGCTTTCCCCATGATGTCAGAGGGGGTGGGGTCACCCGTTACGGGTGACCCCGCCCCCTCTGACATCACAGGGAATAAGGAATATTAAAATTAAATATTTAAAGTATATTTCACTTTTATTGTTTCACTTTAAGCATTATTAAAATCACTGCTCCCGAAAAAACGGGCATTTCTAAAACTTTTGTTTGCATTGATCCATGTCCCCTGGGGCAGGACCCAGGTCCTGAAACACTTTTTATGACAATAACTTACATATAAACCTTTAAAATTAGCACTTTTGATTATTCATGTTCGGTGTTCGCGTGTTCAAACACATTTTTTGCCTGTTCGCATGTTCTGGGGCGAACCGAACAGTGGGGTGTTCGGCTCATCCCTAGTGCTCAGTATAACCTCCAGTAATAGCAGCCAATACCTAATTGAATACAAGACATATGTATGCTTTGCATCTATCCAGGACTGTCATTTAAGCTTGGATCTGTTTATTTGTACATATGCCAGTCATACACATATATATAATGTATCTACAACCACTAGTTATTTTGAAATATAAGTTTACTGGACCTTCATAAGGCCTTTGATTCCCTTTCTTGGCCTTTTTTGTTCCATATCTTGAGGCAATGGATCTAAATTCCTCTCTCTATTATATGTACTGTACTCTACCCCCTCAGCTAACATTGTAGCTTTTGGCCACAAATCGGATCTGCTACAAATTAGAACAGGAACCAGGCAAGGCTGTCCCCTTTCGCCACTCTTATTCATAGTTGCTATAGAAACATTGGCTATTGCCATCAGGTCTAATCCTAATATACACGGTGTATACAGCGGAGGCAGAGATCATAAATGCGCATTATTTGCGGATGATCTTTTATTATTCATCACAGACCCCATCACAACCCTGCCTAACCTGGCTTCATTTCTTTCTGAGTTTGGAATGGTATTGGGCCTGAAGGTCAATCAATCTAAATCAGAGGCAATGGATATTAATCTGTCTGCTTCAATCTTGACCTCTGTACAAGCTTCTTTTCCATTTTGATGGTGTAAACAGGCCCTTCCCTACCTAGGTGTAACCCCTGACATATCTACCCTATATAAGGCTAATTACGTCCCTCTTCTCTCTTCCACAACAGAAGATTTAAAGAATTGGCAGAACCATAGTCTTTCTTGGTTGGACAGAATAAGTACCGTTAAAATGATGACTCTTCCTAGAATTCTTTATTATTTCAGGTCCCTTTCGATTTCAGTTCCCGCAACATTTTTTAAACAACTCCAATCATTAATTTTCAAATTCATCTGGAGCCAGGGAGGTTGTAGGGTGGCTCGATCTGCCTTGTATGTCTCAAAGGGGCAGGGTGGATTAGAGGTACCACACTTTTTGCGTTACTATAGAGTAGCCCAGTTGGTACAACTTTACCAAATTTATTCTACAACCTATCGCCCTGATTGGGTTAACCTAGAGGCACAAGCAAGCTCTCCTCTCCCTATGGACCTCCTAATGTGGCTGCCTTCTAAGGAATGTAGAGCCATTCTGAGCCCCTCTCTATCTCACTCACTGGGCCTCTGGAACAGGATGTGCAAAGTCTACTCTCTTAGGTCACCACATACTCCAGTGGCCTCTATTTTTGGGAACCCGCACTTTCCCCCCAGGTCAGCATCCACAACAGTTTGCTTTTTGGATCAATAAAGGCTTGTACAAGATAGCACATTTTATAGATCATAGGGGCATCAGAAAACCCTCCTACTACCGAGACACTTTAGACATGCCCCCGACCGAGACCTTTCAACTTTCCCAAATTACTCATTATTTACGTTCGCTATGTAGAGACCAGGGGGACATCACCACTAGAACGTTCTACGAAAAAAAATGCTTAAGAGGGCCTGGAACGCGAGGTAGTATTTCAGAGTTGTATGTTTTGCTAACAGACCAGGGCTCTAAACTTTCCTACCAAATAGCTTGGGAGGCGGACCTGGGGGAGACGATTGATGAGGACGTTTGGTCCAAGTGGTCGACCATGGTGCACAGGGGAATCTTGAACACTTCCCTAGTGGAGGCGAACTATAAGATATTGTCACGATGGTACCTCGTTCCAACACGGATAGCCAAAATCCACCCAAATGCATCGCCTCACTGTTTCAGGAGATGTGGTCAAGAGGGCACAATGCTCCACACCTGGTGGACATGTCTGAAAGTCAAGAGATTTTGGATAAGAATTTTTAACTTGGTTTATTCGGTGACTGGAGTGAACATACCTAAAAATGTTAAGACAGCCTTATTTTCTGATCTCTCAAGCGAACTACCCAGGCATCTCAGCTCCCTTATTATTTTTTATCCTCCTAGCAGCTAAGATAACCATAGCGCGAGCATGGAAAACCCCCCTGATAAATTTGGCATTAGTTAAAAACAAAATTTCTTGGATCATGATAAATGAAAAATTAACTAGTATTCTTCGCGACCAACAAAATAGATTTGAAAGGGTTTGGAACCCTTGGATTAAATATCTTCAGTCGCCATGAGGGGCGGGGGGGGGGGGTCAGTGGCCTGGAGCGTGGAGATCGTTTGCACATTCTCCCTCTCTTTTTCTTTTCTTTCTTTTCTTTCTTTCCTCCTTCCTTTTATTTCTTCATACAAACTTTTACGTTGTCCCCATAGTTGGGTTCACACATGCTTGACAGCGGGCTCTACAGTATATTAAGCCTAGCGTATACTCAATACCTAGGTTTTCTGTTATAACTCCAGGTTGGGAAATTGAATTACATCACATGATAGTCCCTCTACAGGGAATTTCACTGTACTATCTTCCATGTGTGTTAGGCATCTCATCAACCATTAGTTTGTTTATGGATAGGAATGGACAGGGTGGGGACCTTAGTTCAAGTGCAGTTATACAATAAGCCATTCGTGCTAATTTGAGATTCACTATTGTAACATTACTGTTGACACAAAACTTGTATCAATGTGAACCCTTGTTCTCTGTTAAAACTTAATTTCAATTAAAACATTGGAAAAGAAATATAAGTTTACTCAACATATATATTTTATACTTTCTCTCTCTATATATATACGTGTATATACTCACTCCAATAATTTAATAACATTACATGCAAATATAAAACCAACACCATACAATGTCACATATATTCCATCTTTCTTGATGATTGACTATATATACCATCTGTACATTGGATTATCTGTTTGATATTTCCAGTGAATAAACTATTGCTATATACTCTTCAGTTGTTGTCACCTCCTCCACTCGCTGTGGCTTTTCTGCTTCGGTTATATACAGTTGCAATAATAAGTATGTGAACCCTTTTGGAATGATATGGATTTCTGCACAAATTGGTCATAAAATGTGATCTGATCTTTGTCTAATGCCGCGTACACTCGACTGGACTTTCTGGGAAACTAGGTCCGACGGTCTTCCCGACGGACTTCCGGCGGACTTCCGACGGACTTTCTGAATGGATACACTTGCCCACTCACGACCGGACTTTCTGGCAGACTAGGTCCGCCGGTCTTCCCGACGGACTTTTGACGGAGTTATGGCAGACTTTCTAAATGAACGGACTTGCCCACACATAGCCAAGTCCATTCATTTTGAACGTGACTCCGGTAAGGGACTAGAAAAGAAAGTCAACCTCGCCGCTTTTATCGGCGAGATTGGCACCTTGTGAGCCCCGTCGCGGGACATACCAGGCCCTTAGGTCTGGTATGGATTTTAAGGGGAACCCCCTATGCCAAAAAAACGGGATGGGGTCCCCCCAAAGTCCATACCAGACCCCGATCTGAGCATGAAGCCTGGCCGGTCAGGAAAGGGGGCGAACCGTACCAGGTCACATGCCCTTAACATGGGGGGTGGGTGCTTTGGGGGAGGGGGGCCCTGCGGCCCCCCTTCCCCAAAGCACCTTGTCCCCATGTTGATGAGGACAAGGGCCTCTTCCCGACAACCCTGGCCGTTGATTGTCGGGGTCTGCAGGTAGGGGGCTTATCCCTCATCTAGGGAAAAAGTGTCAATAAAAAAAACACACTACACAGGTTTTTAAAGTAATTTATTAGACCGCTCCGGGGGTCTTCTTCCGACTTCGGGGGGTCTCTGCGGTTCTTCTCCACTGTCTCCGGCCTCTTCTCCACGCTCTACGATTCTTCTGCCAGACTCCTCTGCTATCTTCTGCTCTTTTGCCGCTCTTTTGCTAGCGGTGGCCCGGACTTCTGCCTTCTTCCTTCTTGTCTTTTTTCCTCTTCTCTTCTTCCGATGTTGACACGATGCTCTCTCCGGCTGGAATGCTCTCTGAGTGCTCCGCTATGACTTATATAGGCGGTGACCCCCGCCTCCTTATGCCGTCACAGTTCCTGGGCATGCTGGGACTGTGACGTTTTAGGGGGCATGGTCAACATCACCCAGTGACCATGCCCCCTAAAACATCATAGTCCCAGCATGCCCAGAAACTGTGACGGCATAAGGGGGCGGGGTCACCGCCTATATAAGTCATAGCGGAGCGCTCAGAGAGCATTCCAGCTGGAGAGAGCGTCGTGTCAACATCGGAAGAAGAGAAGAGGGAAGAAGACAAGAAGGAAGAAGGCAGAAGTCTGGGCCACCGCTAGCAAAAGAGCGGCAAAAGAGCAGAAGATAGCGGAGGAACCCGGCAGAAGAACCTGGAGAGCACGGAGAAGAGGCCGGAGACAGCGGAGAAGAACCGGAGAGACCCCCAAAGTTGGAAGAAGACCCCAGAAGCCAGAAGAAGACCCCCAGAGCTGTGTAATAAATTACTTTAAAAACCTGTGTAGTGTGTTTTTTTATTGACACTTTTTCCCTAGTACCCCATACTCATTCACATAGGGTGGGGGGCCGGGATCTGGGGGCCTTTTTATTAAAGGGGTCTCCCGGATTCCGATAAGCCCCCCCGCCCGCAGACCCTGACAGCCAACGGCCAGGGATGTCAGGAAGAGGCCCTTGTCCTCATCAACATGGGGACAAGGTGCTTTGGGGGAGGGGGGCCATAGGGCCCCCCTTCCCCAAAGCACCCATCCCCCATGTTGAGGGCATGCGGCCTGGTACGGTTCAGGAGGGGGGGTGCCGCCCCCACCCCCTTTCCTGACCGGCCAGGCTGCATGCTCGGATTTGGTATGGACTTTGGGGGGACCCCATGCCGTTTTTTTGGCATAGGGGGTTCCCCTTAAAATCCACATCATACCTAAGGGCCTGGTATGCAACGTGCTCGCCGCAATAGGAAAATTTGTTTTTCCTATTGCAGTGAGCGCGAGATGCAGCAGTACCCTGCCCTTGCATCGCATCTGGTCCGTCAGACCAGCATACTGACGAACGGGCTTTCCGTCAGGAACTGAGTCCGGCGGAGTTACGATGGAAAGATTTGAAACAACGTTTCATTTCCAGGTCCGTCAGACTTTTGGGAAAAAAAGGCAGCAGGAGCCTACACATGATCAGATTGTGCGGCGGACTCTGGTCCGCCGAACCAAGTCTGCTGTAAAGTCTGCTTGTGTGTACGCACCATTAGTCACAACAATAGACAATCACAGTCTGCTTAAACTAATAACACACAAAGAATTAAATGTTACCATGTTTTTATTGAACCTCAAATATGGCCGCTCAGCTGTCGGTTAATTGCCAGCTTCTATTTCTCCACAGTGACTCACCTGTTGATCCTGCTCATCAGTCCTGCCTACTTAAGCCGTCCAGTCCAGATGATCTCTGCCTTCACCTTGGTCACATCTCTCGCCTGTGTTCCTGTTAAAGATTAGCTTGGCTGACATTCCTTCTGGCTCCAGATCCTGCTTGCTGTTCTACTACACTCATCTCTGGCTCCTGACATTTTGGCTTGTCTGACTATCCATTCCGGTTCATGAACTCTGGCTATGTTTTGACTACATTTACACTGTTTACCTTTTTTTATTATTATTAAACAAGTGTGATTTAACTGTACTTCTGTCTAAGTCTGCTTCATTGTTTCTGACAGTAGACGAAGGCCATGAATTCTGAAGATCCAGTCAATCCACTTGTTGGAAATATTTTTTCCAGATTGGATGAGCAGGATCACCGCATGGATCAGTTTGCCATAGCGTTACAAATGCTCTTGAGTCGCACGGCTCACCTGGAATCTCCCACTGTGGCTGCTCCAGTACAACCTGTGTTGCAGGCTTTCCCTGCTGCTGCTCCAGTCTCTGTGCAGGCACCAGCCTCGAGTATTAGCTCTCTAAGAGGTATGTCTGGTTCTGCTCTGCTTCCCCAGCGATTTGGGGGCAATCCAGTCCAATGCAGAGGGTTTCTCAACCAGGTTGAGATATACTTTGAGATGCTACCCCAGGCGTTTCCCACAGACAGAAGCAAAGTAGGTTTCGTGATATCTTTGCTTTCTGAGAGAGCCTTGGCCTGGGCAAACCCTCTATGGGAGACGCAAAAACCTGTTGTCTTGAGTTACCCTGAGTTTGTGACTTCTTTTAAAAGGGTATTTGACGTTCCCACACACTCCGCTTCTGCTGCCAAATGCCTCATGTCCATCAGAGTAGGAGAACTGTTGCCAATTACACCATTGAATTCCGTACTCTGGCAGCAGAGGTTGCTTGGAACAATGAGGCCCTCATGGCTGCTTTTTCTCATGGTCTCTCGGATACCATGAAGGATGAGATAGCAGCCCGAGATATACCCACTGAGCAGGGTAGGTTGATCACGGTTAATCACGCCATCCTCATTGACTCCAGACTCATAAAAAGACTCCCTTTTAAGGATCGCTTGCGGAAGCCTCCTGTACATTTGTCTCCGAACTTTACAGTTCCACCCTTGCCTCCTTCACGTCTCATGACTTCTGGTACTGAGTCGGTCTGTGAAGATGAACCTATGCACTTGGGCTTCACGCATCTCTCTGTGGATGAGAGAACCCTTAGGAGGAGGGAGAGATTGTGCCTTTATTGTGGCCAGGCAGGTCACTTTTTGAAGTCTTGTCCTACCCATCCAGGGAATACCCGAACCTTGAGGTCCTGTCTCAGACAGACCGTAGGTGACGTTGTTTCATCCCCAGTTATCCAGAAGGATAAGCCCCTGGTTTCAGTTACCCTTTCTTGGGCTAAGTCGTCCGTCGAGATAAGGGCTCTAATCGACTCTGGGGCTGCAGGCCTGTTCATTGATGCTGCCTTTGTATCGAAGAACTCAATTCCACTGCAGCTGCGTGACACTCCACTTGCCATTGAGGCTCTTGACGGAAGATCTCTACAGCCTGCCCATGTGACTCATTAGACTGTTCCATTATCCATGGCCATAGGGGCTCTTCACCATGAGATAATCCAATTCCAAGTTATTTCCTCACCTACGTTTCTGCTGGTTATTGGTTTTCCTTGGTTACAGAGGCACAACCCCTCTTTTGATTAGCTACGTGCCGAGGTTCTCTCCTGGTTGCCACAATGCAGTAAGACATGCTTCCAGAAGGTAGCCAAGGTCCTGTGCACCTCTTCACTCTCCTCCCTGCTGGAGAAGTACCGCAATTTTAGCAATATCTTTGACAAAGGCCAAGCGGTGGTTTGCCTCCACACCCGTCGTATGATTGCACAATTGACATTCAACCTGGTACTATACCTCCACGTGGTCGGGTTTACACTTTGTCAGTCTTGGAGGATAAGGCCATGGAGGAGTATGTTGCAGATGCACTTTTTCAAGGTTTCATCCACAAATCCTTGTCTCTTGCTGGTGCTGGTTTCTTCTTTCTGAAGAAGAAGAGTGGGGAACTGAGACCTTGTATTAATTATAGGGGTCTCAATCATTTCATGTTTAAGAATGCCTATCCGATTCCATTGATTACAGAGTTATTTGACAACCTCAAGGGAGCAACGGTTTTCATGAAGCTTGATTTGAGAGGGGCATACAATCTTGTGAGGATTAAGGAGGGGGATGAGTGGAAAACTGCTTTTAATACCAGAACAGGCCAATATGAGCACCTCGTAATGCCTTTTGGCCTTTGTAACACCCTGGCAGTCTTCCAGGAATTTATTAACGATGTCTTCCTATATTTGTTGCAGTTATGTGTGGTGGTTTATCTTGACGATACCCTGATATTTTCCAAGTGTCTGGAGAGCCGCCACACAGATGTCTGCTGTGTGCTTCAGAGACTAAGAGAGAACAATCTCTATTTTAAACTGGAGAGGTGCGAATTACATTGTGAACAGGTTAAATTCCTGGGTTATGTCATTTCCACTGCTGGTTTTTCAATGGACCCAGAGAAACTTTCAGCAGTCCTACAGTGGCCCTGACCCGTTTTACATCCTCTGCAGCATTTTCTTGGCTTTGCCAACTATCAGAAGTTTATTCGTATCAGGCCCTGACTGATATTACCAGAAAGGACGGTAACTCACAGAGTTGATCTCTGGAGTCTATTAAGGCCTTTGAGAGTCTCAAGGCTGCCTTTGTTTATGCTCCTGTGTTTGCACATCCTGATCCTACGTTACCTTTTATCCTTGAGGTTGATGCGTCTGAGACTGGAGTTGGCGCCCTTCTGTCTCAACGTCCTACCTCTGAGAGTGCTATGCATTCTTGTGGCTACTTTTCCAAGAAATTGTCACCTGTGGAGTGCAATTTATGAGATTGGTGACAGAGAGCTGTTAGCAATCATTTTAGCCGTGAATGAATGGAGACATCTCCTCGAAGGTACCACTGTGCTGGTTCTCATTCTTACTGACCATAAGAATCTCACAATTCTTGTCTGAGGTTAAACGCCTCTCTCCCAGAAGGGCGCGATGGGCTCTTTTCTTGTCTAGTTTCAATTACATTGTCTCATTCTTACCCGGTACTAAGAATGTAAGGGCTGACGCTTTGTCACAACAATTTTCCTCCACTTCCAAGATGAAGTCGGTTCTGGTTCCTGTGATTCCTCCTGATTGTTTTCTTGCTACGGTTCGCACCAGTCTTACTTCTCCTTTGGGTGACAAAATTCTTGCTGCTCAGCTCCATGCTCCTCCTGAGAAACCTTGTGACCATTGCTCTGTCGCAGAGAATTTCCATACTGCCGTGCTCCAGACTTACCATTCTCCCAAGGCTGCTGGCCACCCTGGGAAGAATCAACTCATTTGGGCCATTTCCCAACAATTCTGGTGGCCTAGTCTACGTGCTGATGTAACCTCCTTTATAGCTGTCTGTTCCATGCGTGCTCAGAGTAAGACTCCACTACACCTTCCAGTGGGCTTTCTACAACCCATACCCAATGGAGAGAGGCCCTGGACCCACCTGTCCATGGATTTAATTGTGGAGTTACCCAACTCCCAGGGAAACATAGTTATCCTTATGGTGATTGACTGGTTCTCGATAATGTCCCATTGTATTCCAATTAAGGAGTTGCCCACTTCTAAGAAACTGGCTTCCATTTTTGCTCAGGAGATCTTTCGCTTACATGGGCTACCCAAGATGATTGTCTCAGACAGGGTTAGTCAGTCTGTGTCCTGGTTATGGTGAGCCTTTTGTGCACAGTTGGGAATTCAGCTTGGTTTCTCCTCTGCGTATCACACGCAGTCTAATGGGGCCACAGAACGAGCCAATCAGTCCTTGGAGCAATTCATACATTGCTATATTTCTGACCATCATAACAACTGGTCAGGCCTCTTACCATGGGCGGAGTCTGCTCACAATAGTTCCTTGAATTCTGCTTCCCGATTGTCCCAGTTTATGGCGAACTATGGTTTCCAAACTTCCATGTTGCCTGACTCATTTGTTCCACAGAGTATTCCTGCGTTAGAGGAGCATCTCCGTGGTCTTTGTTCCACTTGGGCACAAGTCCAGGGGCTTTGCAACATGCTAATGATAGGTACAGAGGCCATGCTGACCGTAGACGCCTGCCTGCACTTTATACCAGGTTGGGGACAGGGTCTGGCTGTCAACTTGCAACCTCCGACTTCATATTCCCTCTCTGAAGTTTGCACCTCGGTTTATTGGGCCTTTCCATATTCTTCAGCTCATCCCTACTCTTTAACCATGTGATCGGCTGTGTCCAATCACAGCCAGACATATGTAAATACAGAAGTGCCGTGAATCGACTCTCCTCACCTTACACTCACAGAGTATGTGGCGAGTTCTGATCTGTAGCATCGCCTCACAAGGGAGACCTGGGCAGGTAATCAGGGCACTGATCATCAGTGCCCTGGTATATAGGAAAGCCCCAGCAGTGCCCACCAGTGCCACCAATCAGTGTCTATCAGTGCCACCAATCAGTGCCCATCAGTGCCACCAACCAGTGCCCATACGTGATGCCAGTCAGTGCAGCATTTCAGTGCCTATAAGTGCCTGCTCATCAGTGCTGCCCATCAATTCCCATCAGTGCCTCCCATCAGTGCCCATCAGTGCTGCCCATCAGTGCCGCCCATCGGTGCTGCCTATACGTGCCACCTATCAGTGCCTGTATGTGATGCCCATCAATGCCCACCACTGCTGCCTATCAGTGCCCCCCACTGCTGCCTATCAATGCCGCATATCAGTGCCACCTATCAGTGCTCATCAGTGTGGCATATTAGTGCCTCCTCATCAGTGCCACCTAATCAGTGCCAATAAATGCTGCCTCATCAGTGTCCATAAGTGCCACCTCATCAGTGCCCATCAGTGCAGCCTATCAGTGCCCATCAGTGCAGGCTCATCAGCACACATCGGTGAAGGAGAAAAAAATACTTATTTACATAATTTACTGACAGAAACGAAGAAAACCTTTTTTTTCTCTTTTCTTTTTTTTGTAAAAAATAAAAATCCCAGCAGTGAGTAAATAGCACCAAAAAAGCTCTATTTGTGTGAAGAAAAAAATAATAATTTGGGTAAAGTGTTGCATGACCATGCAATTGTCATTTAAATGCAACATGAAAGCTGAAAAATGGCCTAGGCAGGAAAGGGGTGAAAGTGTCCTGTATTGAGGTGGTTAATCAAGTATTCCTTCCTGCTACGGTTTACAAATATGGTTCAATTCACCTGTCCTCAGCTTCCCCTTATTTCTCCCCTATTTTTCTCAATTCCCTTTAACCCCTCTTTTTCTTCTCTTGCCTTCTCCCCCTTTCACTCTTCTCCCTTCTCCCTCTTACTTGATTTTCTCCCTACTATATCACTTTCCATAAAACCCTTCTCTTGCTTTTTATGGTATATGATTAACGTTTACTAGGTATTGTTTACCCGAACCCAGGCAGTTTGTGCCGTTATCTTTCTTGACTTGCGTTTCCCGATCCTGTTGGTTCATGGGTATATTGCCTAGTGGTCAAAAATGTATAGAAGTGCATTTGTAACATGCCTATTCTTTTTTTGTTTTTTTTCTGTCTCTTTCTTATTTTCCCTCTAAATAAACAGATCTTAAACAAAACAAAACAAAAAAAACAATAATACATACATAAATTTATTGTCTCAGTAAAAGTATTATTAAAATTGTAGTCCCCCTTTTACAAAAAAAAGATAACAGTGTATTTAACAGAAATTATTTCATGATCGCTGTGTATTTACAATTTTTTTTGCAACTAAGCCTGCAGAGAATGGCCACTGTGATCATTGGTTTATGGGAACCTCTGGTCTGTACAGAAATACAGAGGTACTGTTATGGGGCTGGTAGAAGTGTGGCTGGACTACAAGGGTGTGAGGGAGGAGAGATTGACAGCATCACTCTGCATAATCCTTCTACCATTGAGGTAGATGGGACATTTAGTAATTCACTGGGAGTGAAACCTGTCCCAAACCTGGTTGATGATGAATTTACCAATTTACAAGCTTTTGCCAGAAGAAGTTACATATGATTCAATTCAGACAGCAATTTGAATTTTGGGGTTCTGTATGTAACCATGCTTTGTGTTATATCCTAAATAAGTGTGTAACATGCTACCAGGACTAAAAGATGGCTGTTGCCTTTAATAACAGAGGCAAAAACAGCAAAGTTCATCTTGTAATCATTAAGAATGGCCATTTTCAGTCCAGCAACCACCATTTAGAAAACATTTATTTGTCACAATTTAGAAATAGCAATAAACCTTTTAGATCAGTTAAAGCCAAGATATAACCTAAGAAGGAAGTCCCTTATTATCAAAACACTCTAGGGCCAACTTACATTAAGTATGTTTTTGGATTCACATAATAACCTGCGTGAGGTCTCCACAAACTTTCTAATGAACTTAATGTCTAAGGGCATAGTAAGTTAATGGAGTAAGCCATGTTATATAATAGCCGTCACAATTTCAGTAATTTCAGCACAATGCACAGGGAATTAAATATAAAGCAAGAAATGGAAACCACCTTGACTTGAATATTATGACTATGAGTATTACATTCAGTTTCAGAGTATTAAACACTTTTTAGACAAATTAAGTATCTTTCTTTTGTCACTTTTCTCTTTTTTCTAATTTATAGAGCGACAATGTCATTTTATATCCCTGCTTTGAATGGAATAAGAGCTATAAAATTTTAGAGATGAGAAAAATTGTCAATTTTCTAAAGGTTAAAAGCATTGCAAGTTGAGAGCCTGAAAGGTCACACGCCATATGCATTCAGGACATGCAGGTTCTGCAGATAAGACAGAAGGATAAATTCAAAGACATTACAGACAGGCAATCCTGGACTTTGTATACAGTACATTAGCCTACAGTTGGATACAAGCAGAAAAATGCAACAACTCTATACTGTATTTTTAAATCGCATAAATGTTCCGGGCTATGTAACCATTAAGGTATTTAAGTTGTAGATAGATCAATGGTGGTTGAGTCAATAGTGGCCTGCCATAGCACCAAACTTGCGATGGCTTGGGCAACAGTGACTCTGGTACATGTTCAGAATGATGGCTTCCTAGGAGGAGAAGGGACCAAGTCTTTAACATTTTTTAATGCTGACTCTATGTTCTGGGAAAAAATGTATAAACTTTTAGGAGTGAAAACACAACTACCCATTGTTAGAATCTTGGTATTTCAGTGAATAGACTGACTGCTTTTGATATGAATGTATGTTGTATTACCTGGATAAGCAGTTAATGTGCCTATGATGTTCTGTGCTTAACTACTGTAAATGTAATCTGTTAGCTGTTTATAGAACTCTTCTCTGTTCTGGTTACAGCTGGCAAAAAAACCTTCACTGCCGACGCATGCAGCATGTATAACAAATGAAGATATGTTGAAATGTTACTGAAGCCACTAAAATTAACCCATTTTACACTTACAAGAGATGCCTAAGATTCAAACAGAACTGTAATATTAGTAATATTAGCAGTAATCAGAGAAGAACAGCAACATTTAGCACTTAGGTCATCATTTATGGTGGCTTAGTAGTCAGCACTAGGGATGGGCCAAACACCCCCCCCCCTTTAGTTCGCACCAGAACATGCGAACAAGCAAAAAATTAGTTTGAACATGCAAACACCATTAAAGTCTATGGGACACAACATGAAAAATGAAAAGTGCTAATTTGAAAGGCTTATTTGCATGGTATTGTCTTAAAAAGTGTTTGGGGACCTGGGTCCTGCCCCAGGGGACCTGTTGGAATTCAACATGAATTAATATCACATTTCTGGATTGTCTACACATGTTTCCTGTTCCCAAGCTCAGCCAGGTAAACTCAGTTGGAATAAAACACATCAAAGCTTTGTAATCAGAAGATCAATGGCTTGGCTCAGGCCCACCTGCTGTAACATGTGTGATTACAGGCTTCAAAGAGAATAAAAGCTAGCTGAGAAGGCACAGGGCTAATGGAGCTGCCCCTAGTGGACAATACAGCATGCTTCATGGAGAATGGGCAGACATTTGAAGAAATAACTCTCGGCAATATCTATTGGATGAAAGGCAAATGGGGGTGGCTATGAGTGGGCGTGTATGTTTGAATGAAAGGGGCACACAGACAATTATTCTGTCTCTCTTTCTTGCTGAAAAGGCTGCCATGAGGTTGTCCCTCGGCCATCTTGGGACTTCGCTCTGACTGAGGGCTTGGGCCTAAATTCGATGTGGCCCGGACCCCTTTTATCATCCAGAACCAGCAGATGAAACCATGTGTGATAAGTATCTTTGATATTTCATTGTTGTTATATGTTGTAGAGATATGCTGTGTAGTAAATTGTGTTCTGATTGTAAGCTATGTAACATTGTAATGCCTTTTAATACTTTTACGTTGGTTTCCTAATTACCTGGGAAATAAACAAGATATTGTTTTTACTAGTAGCACCATGTGTTTGGTTTCATAGCTAACCCGGTATTATTGTGATATTAACAATAACATGTGCTTAGAGTTTGATAGGCTAACTAATTATAGGGACTAGACAAATTAATACACAGATATAATATAAATTATTATACCGGTTACTTTATTTGGCACCCCCAGAAGGCCTGTGAATTTTATTTTACACAGAATCCACAAAAACCTAATTATTTTTTGTCTTGAGTCCCTGTAAGTATAAATCCTCAAGTACACCCAGGACTGAAAATCATCTCTAGTGTGGACAAGATTGGCGCTGGCTCGCAAATTCTGAAACCATGCTTGGATGGTCATGAAGATTCTGTGAAATATTTCAGGGAGACGGACACTTAGAACCTGGTGAGATCTTTGGCTGATATGTATGTATATATGTTAAACGTTTGTATCATTAATGTGCTTTAGGCCTGTAACCAGTCAATAGTGCTGGTGAGTGAGGGATTGATCATGACTGGTTCTGATGTAGCCTGTAGATTGACAGGATAAACCACATATCTTTGAGGAAAAAGTGGGAGAAATATAGATTTTTATTTTTTTTTATTTTTTTATTAATTTTTTTTGTTTCATTTTTATTTTTATTTTTTTTTTTTAATTTTATTACTAGTTTATTTTTCCCCACGTGAGTGTGAAATAGCTCTCTGTTCCAAAAGAAGTTCAATGTGGCCTGCGATCTAAGGGGTTTAAAAACCAGTGGTAATATAGTAAGGCATTGACTAATGCCCCGTACACACGATCGGACATTCCGACAACAAAATCTATGGATTTTTTCCGACGGATGTTGGCTCAAACTTGTTTTGCGTACACACAGTCCCACAAAGTTGTTGGAATTTCCGATTGCCAAGAACGCGGTGACGTACACCACGTACGACGAGACTAGGCCTAGGCCGTTGGGCTCCTTTTGCTAAACTCGTGTTAGTAAAAGTTTGATGAGAGACGATTCACGCTTTTACAGACTCGTGGTTTTCAGATCGCTTTCTGCTGTTCAGTTTGTGCTTGTGGGTTTGTATCTGCTCTTCAGTGCGTGCAGCGAGTTACGCGTGACTCATGTCATTGTGTTCTTGTTAGTTCGTTACTGTTTTTTCAGGTCGCTCTTCACAGGCCTTGCTGTTCTTCAGTGCGTTCTGTTACTACGTTCTGAACAGCCGACCATTTTCTAGCCATGTTGCATATACGTACTCCTCATAGAGTTCGTGCTGTGTGGGGGCTTGGTGTTGGGGTCCTAACCTTGACACAAGTCCAGTCCATGAACAGGGTGGGGAGGAGTTCATGGACCAAGAATTGGTTGCTTCAGCGTGACCAGTTCTGTCATATGCCTTTGCTCCGTGAGATCTGTGAGAATAATCCTGATGATTTCAGGAAATTTCTCCGGATGACGGACCCCGTATTTCACCGTTTGTTGGCTTTGCTCGCCCCCTATATCAGCAGGCAGGATACCTGCATGAGGCAAGCCATCACTCCAGGGCAGAGGCTAATCGCCACCCTGTGGTCCTTTAACATCACATTTTATTGTATTTAATGTTTGATAATATATTGTATTTCTTTCCTCATTCCCAAATTACCATGATTGTAATATTCTGTGAATGTCCCCTTTCTCCTCATGTATGCTGGATTTTTATGTACTTATTTTTTTTTCTCCTTCATACATATTTGCCTTCACTTACCTCCCCAGCATGCTCTCCTGGCCCTATGTTCACCTTGTGTATTCACTTAACAATGTATTTTATCAGCTCCATAGTAGTGCTTTACCCCAAACACCCCCTAAAATGTTTTAAAATGTGATTTGTGCTTTAAATTCAGGCAAAGTGCCAGAGGCTTTTTTTGGGGGGTCCCCAAATCATTTGGAACCCTCCCTCCCCCAACTGCTAAGTCACCTGATACCAATTCTCTATCTATCCTCAATCATCTATCTGCTGACTTTGCCAAACCCATACACACTATACCCATCTCTTTTGTGGTCAGATGTATGGATGAATTCCCCAAAGCATGTAGTGCAAGGGCCTACCTGTATACTTTCAAATGGTACTGTTTAAAGTTTTTGTATACTATTATTATCTTGATAGGTAATAGTAGAATTTCCAAATGTGCTCAAATGTGTACAATGTGTATTTATATCTTTGTATTATGACACTTCTTACCTGTCCAGTGGGCTGCCAATAGTGTAACTAAGAAGGGGCTCGCCAAAGTAATACCCATTATTTAGGCATTCATCTCTCAATGAAGTGGAGAGGGTTACCTGTCCAAGAGCCCCCCCCCTAAAATGTTAAAAATGGCCCATGAGAGGGGGGGGGTCTGATAGGTGTACCTTATACTTTGGTCTTCAAAAACTCCGTCAAATAAATGTTATCTTGATGTTGGCCAAGAATGTTTGTGTCTAATCTGCTTTCCCTGTTTATGTGCAAAATGTCTAATTTTTGTTGTTGTTTGACTCCACAGTTTCCTTCCACGCCACAGAAATGGCAGACTGTGGCCTCCTACTTTGCCCAGCGGTGGGACTTTCCTAACTGCGGAGGGGCAATTGATAGGAAACACGTCCACATATTCCCACCACCCAACTCAGGGTCATACTATTATAATTACAAGGGGTTCAATAGTATTGTGATGTTGGCAGTGGTGTCGGCTACTTACGAGTTCCTGTATGTGGACGTGGGGAAGAATGGCCGGATGTCCGATGGTGGAGTCACTGCCCAGACAGAGTTCTACAGGCGTCTCCAGAATGGCAGCTTGGACTTGCCACTTCCAGATGTCAATGTGGAAGGACTCCCATTTGTCTTTGTTGCAGATGAAGCGTTTGCGCTGGGGGACCATCTTATGCGGCCATTCCCAATGAGGACCCTCACCCCGGACCAGAGGGTTTTTAATTACCGGCTGGCCAGAGCCAGAAGAGTGGTGGAGAACACGTTTGGAATCATGGCCAGCCAGTTCCGCCTATTTCTTACACCCATACACATGGCGGAGTATAAACTGAATCATATTATCCTGGCGTGCTGTGTTCTGCACAACTTTTTACGGCAACATTCTGCCAACTATGCTGGTTCAGTTGAGCCCGAGGCCGGAATTCTAAATGAAACAACCCTGATGGCACTTGAAAGTGGCCGTCCTGGCTTGCCCCCCCGAGTGCCCGTGATGTCCGGCTAAGATACCTTGAATACTTTGCAGGTAGGGGGGCTATCAATATGCCAGACAATGTCTGAAACCTTTTTTCAAATAAGAATTTAAAAAATACTCAAATCTTTGGTGACATTTACTGCTTGTGTTTCTTTTAGCTGACCCTGACAGAAATGTGGTGAGTCCTGAAAATGGCGTGATTGTGTAACCTTACAAAGCACTGTTGGGTGTTATTTACTAAAGGCAAAGACACTTTGCACTACAAGTGCACTTGAAACTGCACTTGTAGTGCAAAGTGGATTTGCCCTTAGGAAATAACACCCATTATCACAGAAAACACCAATTAGAGCACCACAAAAGTGTTGAGCGTTGAAACAATAATCCACACATTCTTGATTAACAATCTTTTTAACCACTTGCCGACCGCCTCACGCCTATATACGTGAGCAGAGCGGCACGGGCAGGCAAAATCACGTACCTGAAACGTGATTGCCTTCCCGCGGGTGGGGGGTCCGATCGGACCCCCCCCCGGTGCCAGCTGCGGTCGGCATTTGGTTGGGAGCGATGACAGACGAGGGGGAGGCCATACGATCGTGGCCCCCCCCTCGCGATCGCTCCCAGCCAATGAGAAACATCCCCTGCCTCTGTATAGTACACAGAGGCAGAGGATGTGATGTCATCTCTCCTTGGCTGGCAAGTTGGTGGAAGTGCACCAACACAAACACACACACACAGTAGAACATGCCAGGCATACATTACACCCCCGATCCCCCCCGATTGCCCCCCGATCCCCCCCAATCACCCCCCCCCTGTCACAAACTGACACCAAGCAGGTTTTTTTTTTTTTTTTTCCTGATTACTGCATAGTGTCAGTTTGTGACAGTTAGCAGTGGTGGGACAGTTAGTATTACCCCGCTGTAGGTCTAGGGTACCCCCCTTACCCCCCCTAATAAAGTTTTAACCCCTTGATCACCCCCCCTCACCAGTGTCGCTAAGCGATCATTTTTCTGATCGCTGTATTAGTGTCGCTGGTGACGGTAGTTAGGGACGTAAATATTTAGGTTCGCCGTCAGTGTTTTATAGCGACAGGGACCCCCATATACTGCCTAATAAATGTTTTAACCCCTTGATTGCCCCCTAGTTAACTCTTTCACCACTGATCACCGTATAACTGTTACGGGTGACGCTGGTTAGTTCGTTTATTTTTTATAGTGTCAGGGCACCCGCCGTTTATTACCGAATAAAGGTTTAGCCCCCTGTAGGTCTAGGGTACCCCCCTTACCCCCCTAATAAAGTTTTAACCCCTTGATCACCCCCTGTCGCCAGTGTCGCTAAGCGATCATTTTTCTGATCGCTGTATTAGTGTCGCTGGTGACGCTAGTTAGGGACGTAAATATTTAGGTTCGCCGTCAGTGTTTTATAGCGACAGGGACCCCCATATACTATCTAATAAATGTTTTAACCCCTTGATGGCCCCTAGTTAACCCTTTCACCACTGATCACCGTATAACCGTTACGGGTGACGCTGGTTAGTTCGTTTTCTTTTTTATAGTGTCAGGGCACCCGCCGTTTATTACCGAATAAAGGTTTAGCCCCCTGATCGCCCGGCGGTGATATGCGTCGCCCTAGGCAGCGTCAGATAAGCGCCAGTACCGCGAACACCCACGCACGCACCGTACACGCACCGTACACCTCCCTTAGTGGTATAGTATCTGAACGCATCAATATCTGATCCGATCAGATCTATACTAGCGTCCCCAGCAGTTTAGGGTTCCCAAAAACGCAGTGTTAGCGGGATCAGCCCAGATACCTGCTAGCACCTGCGTTTTGCCCCTCCGCCCGGCCCAGCCCAGTCCAGCCCACCCAAGTGCAGTATCGATCGATCACTGTTACTTTTCTTTGTAGCGTTTTGGTGAACAGGCAAGCACCAGCGGCGTAGTACACCCCGGTCGTAGTCAAACCAGCACTGCAGTAACACTTGGTGAATGTTTTGAACGCTACCATTCACTAGTTGAGTATTAGCGTAGCGTACAGCATTGCACAGACTAGGCACACTTTCACAGGGTCTCCCAAGATGCCATCGCATTTTGAGAGACTCAAACCTGGAACCGGTTACAGTTATAAAAGTTACAGTTACAAAAAAAAAGTGTAAAAAAAAAAAAAAACACAAACAAAAATAAAAAAAAATAGTTGTCGTTTTATTGTTCTCTCTCTCTCTATTCTCTCTCTATTGTTCTGCTCTTTTTTACTGTATTCTATTCTGCAATGTTTTATTGTTATTATGTTTTATCATGTTTGCTTTTCAGGTATGTAATTAAGTGTTCTTGCATAGCAAGACCACTTACTGTTATCTCACATATATATTATTCTTATTATTATAGCCAAATTTACCACCCTAACTCCTCCCACAGTTTTTACACTACATAGACAAGTAATATACCGAAACGTGCGGATTGTTCCCGAATGGTGTGCTATTACTTTGTGGAACGTTTCGCCGAATGGTTCACAAAATATCGTCGTTTTTGCGGCGAAATTGGTCCCATAGGAATGAATGGGGAAACTAGAGTGGGAGATGACAAAAGCTGGAAAATCAGAACATGATTTCTAAACTGCCGCCACTCCCTCATTTTCCAGCCCACCTACACAAATCTTATATCAAAACGTTCAGCTATCCCTGCTGCCACTAAACATGTCCACGGCTAAGCCATAGTCCTGATAGTTTTCACAATATGACCATTTGTTTGCAACTCACGCCGTCCATTGACATTCATTGAAACTACACTCTAGCCCCCTCCAAATTTGAAGGGCAATTTCTAAACTGCGACTGTGCCTTCATTTTTAATATTTCAGAGACATACTATACATCAAAATCTAGGTCTGGGTCTTGTGATTCTCACAATATAAAGATCTTCGCTGTAGGATGTATAGTTTTTAAAATACGGCTATTTGTTTAGAGGTCATTTCAGGAAATTTTAGCCATTAATCAGAGTGTACTGTTAGTGTTTGTTTTGTTGCCATGGTTACCAAAGCTTCTGTTATACACAGGGGGGAAGGTGGCTGGAGCATCTCAGCTGATTACAGAGCCCGGGGGAGGGGACAGACACACCATGTACTGATTTATAATAGAGGAATATGATGGGGCAGTTTTGATGGGGTAATTCTGATGGGGCAGTTTTGATGAAGCAGTATTTGGGAAGCATAAACAGGGCATGAGCGTTGCTAGGAAACAGTGGTTGTAAACACAAGATGCTGAGACACTCCAAATGCATGTGACTTCATCTGCTAGACTTGATAATGCTTGTAGACTCCTCCCACAGTTTTCACACTACAGAGACAAATAATATACCGAAACGAGCGGATTGTTCCCGATTGGTGTGTTATTACTTTGTGGAATGTTTTGCCGAATGGTCCACAAAATGACGTTTTTGCGGCGAAATTGGTCCCATAGGAATGAATGGCGAAATGTTCAAAACTAGAGTGGGAAGTGACAAAAGCTGACAACCCCATGATCAGCCAAAACATTATGACCACCCCATGATCAGCCAAAACATTATGACCGCCCCATGTAAAAAAAAAAATATTTTTGAAAAAAAAAAAAAATTTTTGAAAAAAGTAAAAAAAAAATTTTTGAAAAAAAAAAAATCATTTTTGAAAAAAAAATATATATATTTTTGAAAAAAAAAATTATTTTTGAAAAAAAAAATATTTTTGAAAAAAAAATTACTTTTAAAAAAAAATTATTTTTGAAAAAAAAATATATTTGAAAAAAAAAAATATTTTTGAAAAAAAAAAATTATTTTTGAAAAAAAAATTACTTTAAAAAAAATAATTTCGAAAAAAAAATTATTTTTGAAATAAAAAAATTCATTTTTGAAAAAAAAAATTACATTTGAAAAAAAAAATTACTTTTGAAAAAAAAAATCATTTTTGAAGAAAAAAAAAATCATTTTTGATTAAAAAAAATTCATTTTTGAAAAAAAAAATTACTTTTGAAAAAAATGTTCAGCTCTTTCAGCGAATGATGGAACTTTTTTACTACTATTTATACTTTTTAAAATATTAAGCTTTTTAACACTTTTCACAGTTACTCAAGCCACTCCACCCCACCCAGTTACTCCGCCCACTCCAGTTGTAGAGGCAAGAACACTTTCACAATTTCCCCAGAAATTGTACCTTTTCTAGTTCTTTATACTTTACCGTTTACTGTGCTTTATTGTTAACCATTTTTTTGTCTTCAGGTACGCCATTCACGACTTTGAGTGGTTATACCAGAATGATGCCTGCAGGTTTAGGTATCATCTTGGTATCATTCTTTTTAGCCAGCGGTCAGCTTTCATGTAAAAGCAATCCTAGCGGCTAATTAGCCTCTAGACTGCTTTTACAAGCAGTGGGAGGGAATGCCCCCCCCCCACCGTCTTCCGTGTTTTTCTCTGGCTCTCCTGTCTCAACAGGGAACCTGAGAATGCAGCCGGTGATTCAGCCAGCTGACCATAGAGCTGATCAGAGACCAGAGTGGCTCCAAACATCTCTATGGCCTAAGAAACCAGAAGCTACGAGCATTTTATGACTTAGATTTCGCCAGATGTAAATAGCGCCATTGGGAAATTGGGGAAGCATTTTATCACACCGATCTTGGTGTGGTCAGATGCTTTGAGGGCAGAGGAGAGATCTAGGGTCTAATAGACCCCAATTTTTTCAAAAAAGAGTACCTGTCACTACCTATTGCTATCATAGGGGATATTTACATTCCCTGAGATAACAATAAAAATGATTTAAAAAAAAAAAATGAAAGGAACAGTTTAAAAATAAGATAAAAAAGCAAAAAAAAATAAATAAAAAAAATAAATAAAAAAAAAGCACCCCTGTCGCCCCCTGCTCTCGCGCTAAGGCGAACGCAAGCGGCGGTCTGGCGTCAAACGTAAACAGCAATTGCACCATGCATGTGAGGTATCACCGCGAAGTTCAGATCGAGGGCAGTAATTTTAGCAGTAGACCTCCTCTGTAAATCTAAAGTGGTAACCTGTAAAGGCTTTTAAAGGCTTTTAAAAATGTATTAATTTTGTTGCCACTGCACGTTTGTGCGCAATTTTAAAGCATGTCATGTTTGGTATCCATGTACTCGGCCTAAGATCATCTTTTTTATTTCATCAAACATTTGGGCAATATAGTGTGTTTTAGTGCATTAAAATTTAAAAAAGTGTGTTTTTTCCCCAAAAAATGCGTTTGAAAATCGCTGCGCAAATACTGTGTGAAAAAAAAATGAAACACCCACCATTTTAATCTGTAGGGCAATTGCTTTAAAATAATATATAATGTTTGGGGGTTCAAAGTAATTTTCTTGCAAAAAAAAATAATTTTTTCATGTAATCAAAAAGTGTCAGAAAGGGCTTTGTCTTCAAGTGGTTAGAAGAGTGGGTGATGTGTGACATAAGCTTCTAAATGTTGTGCATAAAATGCCAGGACAGTTCAAACCCCCCCCCAAATGACCCCATTTTGGAAAGTAGACACCCCAAGCTATTTGCTGAGAGGCATGTCGAGTCCATGGAATATTTTATTCAATTGAAATTACACCCCAAAATAAATTCTGTTGCTTCTCCTGAGTACGGGGATACCACATGTGTGGGACTTTTTGGGAGCCTAGCCGCGCACGGGACCCCGAAAACCAAGCACCGCCTTCAGGCTTTCTAAGGCCGTAAATTTTTGATTTCACTCCTCACTACCTATCACAGTTTCGGAGGCCATGGAATGCCCAGGTGGCACAACCCCCCCCCCCAAATGACCCCATTTTGGAAAGTAGACACCCCAAGCTATTTGCTGAGAGGTATAGTGAGTATTTTGCAGACCTCACTTTTTGTCACAAAGTTTTGAAAATTGAAAAAAGAAAAAAAAAATTTTTTTCTGGTCTTTCTTCATTTTCAAAAACAAATGAGAGCTGCAAAATACTCACCATGCCTCTCAGCAAATAGCTTGGGGTGTCTACTTTCCAAAATGGGGTCATTTGGGGGGTTTGTGCCATCTTGGCATTTTATGGCCTTCAAAACTGTGATAGGTAGTGAGGAGTAAAATCAAAAATGTATGCCCTTAGAAATCCTGAAGGTGGTGCTGGGTTTTCGCGGCCCCGTACGCGGCTAGGCTCCCAAAAAGTGCCACACATGTGGTATCCCCGTACTCAGGAGAAGCAGCTGAATGTATTTTGGGGTGCAATTCCACATATGCCCATGGCCTGTGTGAGCAATATATCATTTAGTGACAACTTTTTGTAATTTTTTTTTTTTTTCTTTTTTTTGTCATTATTCAATCACTTGGGACAAAAAAAATAAATATTCAATGGGCTCAACATGCCTCTCAGCAATTTGCTTGGGGTGTCTACTTTCCAAAATGGGGTCATTTGGGGGGGGTTGTACTGCCCTGCCATTTTAGCACCTCAAGAAATGACATAGGCAGTCAGAAACTAAAAGCTGTGTAAATTCCAGAAAATGTACCCTAGTTTGTAGACGCTATAACTTTTGCGCAAACCAATAAATATACACTTATTGACATTTTTTTTACCAAAGACATGTGGCCGAATACATTTTGGCCTAAATGTATGACTAAAATTTAGTTTATTGGATTTTTTTTATAACAAAAAGTAGAAAATATCATTTTTTTTTTAAATTTTCAGTCTTTTTCCGTTTATAGCGCAAAAAATAAAAACGGCAGAGGTGATCAAATATCATCAAAAGAAAGCTCTATTTGTGGGAAGAAAAGGACGCAAATTTTGTTTGGGTAGAGCATTGCATGACCGCGCAATTAGCAGTTAAAGCGACGCAGTGCCGAATTGTAAAAAGTGCTCTGGTCAGGAAGGGGGTAAAACCTTCCGGGGCTGAAGTGGTTAATACCAGCACAATCACATGTGCATTTAGAAAAGGTTTTTAAAACAAACCAACATGTTTGTTGTATAACAATTTTTGGGGTCACACTCGAAAAAGTAGAAATGTACATTTAAGATAAAAAACAGGCATGTTTAAAACCAACAAGAAAGATACAAATTTTGAACTTACGAAGTTCACATTTGGTAGAAGTTGAAGGCAATATCAGACATGAGTATTTACAAACTGTGTTTGATATTGCGTTCAGATGGGGTGAAGTCACCCCAGGAATAGCCAAATTTTGAAGATACACACAAATTGCCGAATGTCAACATGTGCTAGCTGCCATCATGGGGGATTAAGGGACGTGTTTTTGGGGTGCAACTCCTTCCTCACAGCTACTTTATTATCGAGGAAGGGGTTGCACCCCCAAAACACGTCCATTGATCTCCCGTGATGGCAGATAGCACATGTTGACACACTGTGTGCATCTTCAAAATTTGGCTTTACGCAAATATGTCAAAAAATGGTAAAAATTTTTAGCACACAATAAACCCAAGGGATTTGGAGGGGTTTTAAACTCTCCCTAAAACATCAATGATGTTCTTAATTTTTTGTTGAACATCATTGATGTTTTTTAGGATGTTTTCCAATTCCCTATTACACCCCATGACCCCCCCCGATCAGGATCTGTGCACTTTCCAAGGTGAAATGCCCTGGATCCACAACATCACGATCACCTAAAAAGATAGAAACAAAAACACACCATGTATTATAAATATTCCAGCATCCATCTCTTACCTGAGCCTGTGGTCGCAAACACTCACCTGTTGTGGTGCCAATTTCCACCACGTCTTCCTCCTCCTCCTCTGCTTGGCTTGGGTGGATTTTCCCTTCTTCCAGAGGTGGGGGGTCTGTGGTCTCCTCGGATGAGGGGTGTCCTCCAAGTCTTTTCTCCCCTATGTAAAAAAAAATAGGTATACTTAGCACACAGATATTTGATGTCAGAAATAGGAATATGAAACATTGCTTGGAAGTGGGGTACAATTGTCTATTTTGTCAGAGTTCCAAGATGTAGAATTTTTATTGTCCTTTGTCAAGCTTCAATACTTTACCTGTTTTGTACAAGCGTCACAGATGGAGACAACCCTATAGTATACACTGGAGCACCTGTGTGGGCCCCCTAATAAAAAGGGTGTTCTTGTGTCCCACACTAGTGCTACAGCTGCTGAGCGTCCTCTCCTTACACAGAAACTAGTTTCCATTTCATTCTAGTTACAAACCCATCTACACAACCAAATTATTTTCAGACAAGTAGGCCATAAAAAATGTGGGCAAATGCATATGGCCAAAACAATGGTGATTTCTAGGCCGAACGAACAATGTTTTATACGAATGAATAATGAGCCCATGAACATGAAAGTTGCCATTTTAAACTGGATAACAGTTAAGAAAAGCACATGGAGCAGCACGAACGTAATAAACATAAAGAATAGGAACACAGCACAACTACTTACTTTTTTGCAGCACTCTTCGGATCTTTCTGTACTGCCTGTGTTCTCTTAATTTGAGGTCCGACCACCGTTTCCTGAGCTGATCTTTTGATCATCGTACCCGGAAATTCCGGTGCAGACTCTTGACCACTTTCGCCATGATCTTGGCCTTTCTGACATTGGGGTTGGGGTAAGGTCCATACTTCCCGTCATAGTCGGCCCTCTTCAGGATGTCCACCATCTCCAACATCTCCCCAATGGACATATTTGAGGCCTTAAATCGTCTCCTTCTGGATCGGGACATTTCTGCCTCCGGGCTTTCCTCCTCCTCCTCCTCGTTGGTGTAATTATCTGACACCTGCTGTGTCTCTGCCATGTGCTCTTTCCCACTGCGACAAATGAGAAAGGGTGGGGAATAGACTAGAAAGAACGTCAGGGGCGGGGGGAGTTTCACGCATGCGCAGTGTCTATAAAGCGTAACACGCGTGCGTAGTACGTACGATCTGTGAGCGGATGAAGGAGTAACGGAGGCGCTGATCGTGATTGCGAAGGTAAGATTTAACATTGGGCCTATACTGCTTCTAGATTAAGGCCTGTATTTGCACAAGTTTAGAAGACTTTAGGCTGACATTAGGGTTTGTCTTGTGTTGTGTATTGCAGTGAAAATAGATATCTTGAAAGATAAGGACTTTATGCCAATCTTCATTGATACGTTCAGGGAGCTGCCCTGTCTGTGGCAGATAAACCATGCTGAATATAAGAACCAAATAAAGAGGAAGACAGCGCTGGATAATTTGTTGTAATTTGTGAAGACGGTGATCCCCACGGCAGACATTATCTATTTGAAGATCCTAATTGGTGGCCTGAGGAGCACATATCTAAGGGAGCACAAGAAGGTCCAGGATTCCCAGAGATCAGGAGCTGCAGATGACATTTATGTCCCCAGGCTGTGGTACTATGACAGGCTGCATTTTGTGGCAGGCCAGACTGAACCCAGGCCAGCACTCTCCAGTCTTCCTTCTACGCTTCCTTCCCCCCCAGCTGAGGCTTCTGACGCCCAACCTGGGCCTTCCAGGCAGCAACATGTGGAGGAGCCCAGCTTGAGCCAGGTATAGCATTCTTCTAAATATTTCTGGTTGTCCAATCAATGATGTTAAATAGATGTTAGTTTGGATTGCTAATTTATGATTGTGATTGATGAAGCAATAACTAAAACCATGTCCCTTTTTTATACACAGGGAAGTCTCAGCCAGGAGGTGGCCGGGCCAAGCAGGCTGCCTGATATCCAGGTCCCTCCCCTCCACCTTCAAAGAAAAAGTGGCAGGAAGAGGAGTAACCTGGAGGAGGCTGCCATAGGCCTCTTTTGGAAGGCTACTGGGGCCCTCAGAACACCCCACAGTGTGGAGGAGGACTTTGCTGGCATAACTGCATGCAAAATGATGCAGATGGAGAAGGGCCAACGACTCCTGTGTGAGTTCTTAATTTTGGAAGCTCTCAATAAGGGGTTGAGGGGCCAAATAACATGTGCTACCAACATTTGTGACCTCACACATAGTCCTCCTCCTCCTCCTCCTCCTCCAGGTCCTACTCCTCCTCCTCCTCCAGGTCCTACTCCTCCTCCTGCCACATCTCCAACACCAGAGCCACAGCCGGGAAGGAAGCGTGGAAGGAAGACCAGAGAGTGATGACCCTGGGTTCAGTCTGGTCTGGCAAAATATGCAGGCTCTTGTAGTACCACAGCCTGGGGACACAGATGTCATCTGCTGCTTTCCGGATCTCTGGGACTTCTGGACCAGACTGCACTCCCTTAGATAAGGACTCCTCAGGCCACCAATTTGGCTGGAAAATAATTGATGTCTGCCCTGGGGGGTCAAAGGCTTTGCCAATTTATGATGTTTATCCAGTGTTGCCTCCCTCTTTGTTTGGTTCTGAGCCCTTAATAAAGGAATTTTTGGTTCAATTATACTCGCCTATGTGTGTTTTCCTTCAAAAAGGAGTTTGTTTGTGAGGAGGCAGGTACATTTCAAAAATACAATGTGAAATTAACAAGGGACACCAACACCAAGCAATCTCCTTGAGATTAAATAATACAAGATACCAATGGTGTTGTGGTAACTTGACACACAAAACACACACAAAAATATTATGGAGTCAAACCAATAAAAAATTAAAAAAACATCAGAAACAAATACAAACCCCCAAAAAAACAAAACAAAACAGCCTTGAAAAAAATACAAAACACAAATAAAACAGCAAAAAACACATTTGGTCAGATGTGACAAATTAAAATATATTGAGGGAATCACGATAAATAATAAAAAAAGAAGTTTGTGAGAAGTCTGTGTGACTATGAGCAGCAAAATTACTTCATTCTTCTCACATTATAAAGAAGAAGAGAGTGCGCTGTATTAAACAATTTTAAACATTGCAGCGTGACGAAAGTGCTCTATCCATTCGGAACGCTAATTTTACCAGACCGAGCTGTTCCGTCTCGGAATTTCTTCTGAGCATGCGTGGCACTTTGTGCGTCGGAATTGTCCACACACGGTCAGAATTGACGCGATCGGATTTTGTTGTCGGAAAATTGGTTGTCAATTGGTTGTTCGCGAGCTGGTGGTAAGTAGGCTTGGAATTTTTTCCTGGGCATTCCCCAGGTTTTGTTGTTATCTGTTTGTGGCCTTCCAATGCCTCTTACTGCGATAGCCAGCTATAAGTGAGGGTGGTGGCAAGATTTTTGCAATCACGTGGGTGTGTGTATTGGTCCAGCAACGCACCAGCACCTTTGCAGCCATTGTGCTACCTGCTGGGTGTTTGGTGTGTCCTGTACCTTTAAGAAGGGGTGGGCTCCCTTCAGTCCACCTGCCCTCACTTATCCATTAGAATGCATGTGCCTCCACTGTGGGGACACCTCAATTTTAGTGTTAGGACCACAGATTACAGGGTGCCATGACGTGGCTCTGTGGCTTACGCATGCGTTTGTAAATGCGTGCGGACTGAACCCCTGTTTTTAACGCGTACTGTTAGACAGGTCAATTGGTTGTTCGCGAGCTGGTGGTAAGTAGGCTTGGAATTTTTTCCTGGGCATTCCCCAGGTTTTGTTGTTATCTGTTTGTGGCCTTCCAATGCCTCTTACTGCGATAGCCAGCTATAAGTGAGGGTGGTGGCAAGATTTTTGCAATCACCTGGGTGTGTGTATTGGTCCAGCAATGCACCAGCACCTTTGCAGCCATTGTGCTACCTGCTGGGTGTTTGGTGTGTCCTGTACCTTTAAGAAGGGGTGGGCTCCCTTCAGTCCACCTGCCCTCACTTATCCATTAGAATGCATGTGCCTCCACTGTGGGGACACCTCAATTTTAGTGTTAGGACCACAGATTACAGGGTGCCGTGACGTGGCTCTGTGGCTTACGCATGCGTTTGTAAATGCGTGCGGACTGAACCCCTGTTTTTAACGCGTACTGTTAGACAGGTCAATTGGTTGTTCGCGAGCTGGTGGTAAGTAGGCTTGGAATTTTTTCCTGGGCATTCCCCAGGTTTTGTTGTTATCTGTTTGTGGCCTTCCAATGCCTCTTACTGCGATAGCTAGCTATAAGTGAGGGTGGTGGCAAGATTTTTGCAATCACCTGGGTGTGTGTATTGGTCCAGCAACGCACCAGCACCTTTGCAGCCATTATGCTACCTGCTGGGTGTTTGGTGTGTCCTGTACCTTTAAGAAGGGGTGGGCTCGCTTCAGTCCACCTGCCCTCACTTATCCATTAGAATGCATGTGCCTCCACTGTGGGGACACCTCAATTTCAGTGTTAGGACCACAGATTACAGGGTGCCGTGACGTGGCTCTGTGGCTTACGCATGCGTTTGTAAATGCGTGCGGACTGAACCCCTGTTTTTAACGCGTACTGTTAGACAGGTCAATTGGTTGTTCGCGAGCTGGTGGTAAGTAGGCTTGGAATTTTTTCCTGGGCATTCCCCAGGTTTTGTTGTTATCGGAAAATGTTATAGCCTGCTCTCAAACTTTGTGTGTCGGAAAATCCGATGGAAAAAGTCAGATGGAGCCCACACACGATCGGAATTTCCGACAACACGCTCAACACGCTCCGATCGCACATTTTCCGTCGGAAAATCCGGCCGTGTGTACGAGGCATAAGAGTGTGCCTTGTGTCTTGTAGGCTGTAGAACTACAGGGAACTAATTTGTTTTTAAACGGCTTGGTATCTGTTTTGGGTTTTTTTTTGGTTGTGGGACTACAGGTAAAAAGATAGCTTTTAAACAGCTTTTATCTGTGTGTTTTGTATCTGTCTGTGTGTCTGTATGCATGTATTAAAACTATGCAATACCCATAATGATGCCATAAAGTATAAAAAGTCTTCCAAAAAAGGCAAGAAGCAAAAAATGGCCAATATTATATGCATGTTGTTGAAGATGAAAGACATTGCGGAACAAAAAGAATTAGAATGGTATAGTGAGAGGAAACAATTATTTGAACAGGTACAAAGTGTAACAGAGAATATCCTGGCAATGGTTGCAAAAGCAGATGCAAATGTTGCTGATCACATTCAACAATTAGTGACTGAGAAGTGTGTATTGGAACAGAGATTAGATGAGTTGGAGAAAACACGAATGTTGAAGGAACAATGTATCACATCTTTAGGACAGAGAGAGGCTGAGAATTTGTGTGGGCTGAGAATTTGTGTGTTATCACACTGCTTAGGGAGGAATTACAGGATGCACAGGCAGCCATAATGGAGTTATCCTCCAAACATGCAAAAGCTACAGAGTTTCCAACGCCGTATGCTCAAAGAAGGGCCTATACAGAGAGATCAGCCCTCAAATATTTTTTGTGTAAAAGGGGGGTCACATCGCTAAGTATTGTTGGGCGGCGAATAATGATATCAAAAGAAGATCACAGTACCCCAAAACGATCCCAAGGCATTATGAAGTGTATTCTGCCCAATGGGGTAGCAACTCAAAGCATGGAGGCCATAGTAATCAATCCCATTTCCCTTTTAAGACCCAAACGTGGAAACTACAAACTGATAATCATCAATATGTAGAACAGTTACGCAAAGTCAAAATGGAGGTAGCCGCATGGTTATTCAAATGTAGCAATGGGGGAAACAATGTTAGCAGCACTTAGTAAGCTGCAGGTATGGCAAGAATTTTCTGGTCAATGTTCCTTGCTACGAATAAGGTTTAGATGTGAGCTTCATGTTTAAATAAAATATGACAATTGTTCCTCTAGATTTGCAATTAATGGGAAAAGGCTTGGGGGACTCAAAAATTTAATTTTCATGATAATTGTGTGTAATCTCCGTCTTTGTGTTCCTTTTTCAGAGACCTTGGAAGAAGTTAAAACTGGTTTGGATACTAATATCTGTGTTTTGTTTGCAGGTCCTTCAAGTGAGAACAGGGGTTAGGTTATTGTAAATGCATAATTGATTATATGGTACGATGAGCTCATTAATTAGTAATTATTTGCAAACAATGAAAAAAAATAAGATAAACAAAGGTCAGGCATTAATGGATTAAAGAGTTACAAGTGAAGTTACAAATGTTGTGATGAGGTACAGAGGTTTTGTATTTTTGTTTTTCCCATTAACTAATTGTCTTTCAGTGAACAGAAACTCAAGGCTGTTGGGCCTCGAGAGAAAGGGGGGAGGGGAAGAATCTTCCCCAGGGACTTTAAAGGTGCTTTTAAATAAACAATGTATTCAAAGGATTCTATGCAACCATATATAATAAAATTAATATTTATTGGATCACATTAAAATATTCATGTTCTACTTCAAGAGTGAAACATGTAGATAAAAACATTATAACATAGATGCTGTCACCAAAGGAGTTTCTTAATTATATCATAATTAAATCATACAACAAAAAGCAACTACTCAAAAGATGCCAAAACAATCTGCCGTTCTCGACATGTTTCGCTCCAGATGTGAGCTTCTTCAGGAGTTTAAAGGCAGTGATTGTAACGGACTCTAGATAAGAAAATAAACAAAAATCAATACAAACAATTAACCATAAAGTGGAAAGTATCATACTACTTCCCTGAAAAAAGTACAAATTTTAGAATCAGGATACAGGTAGATACTAAAGATTTGGATATAGGCGTATAGGTTTGCATATTAAACACTTAAATCAAATATGAATAGACAGTCAATCAATATTTGTATATCTTACCAGGCTGTAGCACATTAATCTCGTGTAAATGTTTCAATGAATTGGTAATGTTACTGCTAAATTCGACTCGGAAAGTTCTCATATATGAGGAATGTCAATGCCAATATTGTGACCACAGAGGAATATAAAGTGGTTTGAAAGCGGCCCTTTAAGAAAAGGAAAAAATCAATTCAAAATTTACCAAAAATGGAGGGGGGGGAAGGAGGGGGGGGGGGGGGGAGAGGGAGGGGGAAACACAATCAGACTACCTGATGGTGTAGTTTCTATAGATTTGAAGGGATATATACCCTGGGAGTAGAACCAATTAGGGATATATTACCTGATACATAAAAGTATGTCGGCAAATAATGTCATATAAAAGGAAAAGGCATCATGAACTAGGTGAAAAACGGTGAAAGGGTTCCACTGATAGCTGCAGGGATAGGCAATCACCAGCAGAGATACTATCTAAGTATAAAAGAGAAAAACAATGGAGGATCAATGGAGGATTCAAAGTGTAACCGAATGTCAGCTAATGACAATGTCACACAGATAGAACTTACTTCACAAGAGATGGTCCGGTCATGCAGACTGAGGGAAGCATCCCACTACCTCCGTGGGGTTGTACCGGTAACGGAACTGTGGGCGGTGTATAGCCGCCTTTATATACCTCCATCACGGCGGCGTCCGTGCTCGCCGCCGTGATGCGGACGCTCAATGGGGCCGGTCACAACAGGACGTGGGGAAACGCCGTGACGTCAACTCAGACGTCATCGGCGTGCGTAGAAGTTACTGCGCATGTCTGCACAGTTTGAGAACCCGTGGTACATGAAGGCGCGAGAAGCGCCATTTTGGTTAAGGGAAACAATAAGGTAACAATCAGATAGGATGTAAATTAAGGCTAAAAAGCCTGAATTAATTTATCAAAAGTAGTAGAAGAATGATTATATGTATTCCCTATGTGTTTTTAACAAAGGCTTATGTTTATATCACTGGGTCAGTGTCAAAGCCCATGTCAGATGTAAAACGGCTCAAATTGTGGGGCAACCAACCCTAGGGACGATTGGTTCAACATCCCAGTGGTGGGTGCCCGGGGCGTCCGTGTGGTCAATGACAAAGACAATCCCAACATGGGAATATTTCCGGCCAACAATTTAAAATAGTGAACAAAGGCTAATAAAAGCCTAGAGAACTTCATGAAAGAAGTGTGCAGCTACAGCCTGTAAGTTACAATACAGCTAAAACAGTGGAAAATTCAAAAAACAGAAAACAAAAGAATATAACATATATAGAAATAAAGATATTATGGTCATATTATAAATCTTATTCAAAAGATTCTATGGCTCAAACATATAAATGGTGCCATAGCATAGCCTAAACGTATTAAGTAAAATGAATGACCAAAGGGTTGAAAACGGGGAAGGAAGGGGGGATAGGAAGGAAGGGAAGAAAAAAGGGAGGAAAAGCAAAAGGAAAGGAAAAAGAGAGAAAAAGCCAACGCACGGGTAATACATGGCAGAAGATGCGAGCCTCATCCAAATTAAAAAGTAGAAGGTGTTAACTTTATTCAAATAAATGGCTTGAAGCTAAACGCATCATTCATGCCAGGATATTGAAGAGCTGACAGTTTGTGTATCCAGCGTGCCTCTTTTTGTAGGAGGAGCCTATCATAGTTACCTCCTCTGACCCCTGGGGGAATATGTTCTAGAGCAAAAAAGTGTAGGCAGTTAGCGTCAAAATTGTGTTGTAGGCCTACGTGCCGGCTGATAGGGGTCTCCATTCTTTTTTTCTGTATGAGGGAAACATGGTCCCTAATACGACAGAAAAAGGGCCTCTTAGTTTTCCCGATGTAAAACATTTTGCATTCGCATAGCATAATGTATACTATACCAACTGATTGACACGTCACTGCAAATTTTGGTTTAAAACACTCTCCATTGGGTAGCAAGAGACTGCGAGTAGCTAAAATGAATCTGCAGTAGGAACAACAGTGGCAGGGTCTGCTGCCTTTGTCAGCATCTTTAATTTTTACAACGTGATTTTCATAGTGGCTCTGTACTAATGAATCCCTTAGGGATCGACTTCGCCTGAAAGTGATCTCCGGGTATGGGTTAAGATGTTTAGCCACTTTTTCGTCTCCCATTAACAAATACCAGTATTTGTTGAGAATGTCACGTATTTGTCTATGTTGGCTAGAGTAAGTAGTGATGAGTCTGACACCGGGGTTAGCTTTTTTAGGTCTAGTATTGTGTAAGAGAGAAACTCTGTTTTGATTTTTAGCTCTAAGGTATGCTTTTTTAAGGCACTTCTTGCTGTACCCCCGGTTTAGGAAGCGCAGACGTAAACGTTTAGCTTCCTTTTCAAAGTCAGACTCATCACTACAATTGCGTTTGGCTCGCAAGTATTGCCCATAGGGCACACTTGTAATTAAAGGAGTTGGATGAGAACTACTGGCATGCAATAAAGAATTACCCGCTGAGGGTTTCCGATATAGGGTTGTTTTAATACTTCCGTCAGATTTAACTGTGATTTGAGTATCCAAAAAAGTCAGACTGGTTTGACTAAATTCCACCGTAAATTTCAGATTATACCTATTGATTTTTAGGCTTTCCAAAAAGGACAAAAGAAAATCTTTGGGGCCTATCCATATGAAAAAAATGTCGTCAATAAACCTCCTCCATAAGGGGATTAATTCCATATATTTGTGTAAATGTTTTCCTTCGCGCTAGTGGATGTGATACTATAAGAGTGATCAAAATAAGGAGTGCTCTATTTAAATAAATTGCTGTGCATAAATACTAATATTGCCGCAAAATGGGGGTGTTCACACAAAACACTATTGAAAATATATAATAAATAAAATTTCGCGCAATATTTAAGAAATAAAGTTCAACCTCTCATGGCTGCTGAATAATGAATTCCTTTTCCAGGCATACAATGGTTAATGCGATTAATTGAAAGGTGTGGAAAAAAACAGTAATTATACCACCCTGTAACTAGCATGTGCATAAGCCTGTTACATAATCTGGTGATGATATAGCCACACAATCTTCTATAAATCATAAACGCTAATCCACATTTAGATAAAAATTCATATATCAATTGTAATCTTCTATGGTTCCACTGACATAAAACCGTGCATTTAAAACAAGCGTGAAATCCAAAATTGCATAATATAAATGTGCAATCTAAATAATAAATAACAAATTCATAAAAAATCTTAAAAAATCAATTTTGTTCGTGCGATTCCGTGCAACTTTCTGTGCTGTGAAAGTGAATTTAATATAGGTGAGTGAATTTTTAGGGAATTGTGAAAAGTTCTTAAAAGTTCTTTAGTGATAAGAAAATCCTTTTGCTGTGGGTGTCTCACAGTGTGGTCTCCCAGAACTCTCACCTTACATAGGAGATAATCAGGCATTCAGTAGTGTGTCTTTGTATAGAAGTGGTGTTCTAGCAGCTTCTTCTTTCTTATGCTATATCTCCTCCAGCGTTCCTTTCCCTGCAGCTCCGCTCTAGTAAACTCAGTGTTGGTGAGATAAAATAGGTGGGGGAGAAGAGAAAGGAGGCTCCACTAGTGCATTAACGTTTTTAAAACCAAAGGGGTAGCATTTATTAAGTGTTGCTCTTACATTTAATATGATAAAAACAGGCAAAGTAGTTAAAAGAACGATCTGGCGTTGTCAGCGCCCTCTCACTTGTGCTTCAGATACTGTGTGTCGCTCCAGCCAATCCCTACGCGTTACGACACGGTCACGTGTCTTCATCTGGATCCCCAGATGAAGACACGTGACCGTGTCGTAACGCGTAGGGATTGGCTGGAGCGACACACAGTATCTGAAGCACAAGTGAGAGGGCGCTGACAACGCCAGATCGTTCTTTTAACTACTTTGCCTGTTTTTATCATATTAAATGTAAGAGCAACACTTAATAAATGCTACCCCTTTGGTTTTAAAAACGTTAATGCACTAGTGGAGCCTCCTTTCTCTTCTCCCCCACCTATTTTATCTCACCAACACTGAGTTTACTAGAGCGGAGCTGCAGGGAAAGGAACGCTGGAGGAGATATAGCATAAGAAAGAAGAAGCTGCTAGAACACCACTTCTATACAAAGACACACTACTGAATGCCTGATTATCTCCTATGTAAGGTGAGAGTTCTGGGAGACCACACTGTGAGACACCCACAGCAAAAGGATTTTCTTATCACTAAAGAACTTTTAAGAACTTTTCACAATTCCCTAAAAATTCACTCACCTATATTAAATTCACTTTCACAGCACAGAAAGTTGCACGGAATCGCACGAACAAAATTGATTTTTTAAGATTTTTTATGAATTTGTTATTTATTATTTAGATTGCACATTTATATTATGCAATTTTGGATTTCACGCTTGTTTTAAATGCACGGTTTTATGTCAGTGGAACCATAGAAGATTACAATTGATATATGAATTTTTATCTAAATGTGGATTAGCGTTTATGATTTATAGAAGATTGTGTGGCTATATCATCACCAGATTATGTAACAGGCTTATGCACATGCTAGTTACAGGGTGGTATAATTACTGTTTTTTTCCACACCTTTCAATTAATCGCATTAACCATTGTATGCCTGGAAAAGGAATTCATTATTCAGCAGCCATGAGAGGTTGAACTTTATTTCTTAAATATTGCGCGAAATTTTATTTATTATATAATTCCATATATTGTTGCATGTCATCTTGGGAAAATAATTCCCGTTCCCACCCCCCCAGATACAGGTTGGCATAAGAGGGGGCGCATTTGGTCCCCATAGCCACCCCCTGTATCTGGAGGTAGTGGGATCCTCCAAACAGGAAGATGTTATTGGAGAGGATAAACATTAACAAATTCAAAATGAATTCATTATATTGAGACGACATTTCATGATTATGGAGGAGAAAATCTTTGACGACCTCTACTCCCTGCTGGTGGGGGATAGAATTATATAAGGCCTCCACGTCGAGGGCTACCAGCCACGCGCCCTCGGGGAGAAAAATCCCATCGAGGGCGCGTAGCAGGTCATTGGTGTCCTGAAGATAGGACACCAAACCCTCGACGTGGGGCCTGAGAAAGTCATCAATTAATTGACTAGCTGTTTCGGTGAGACTACCGTTTCCGGAAACAATCGGGCGGCCTGGGGGCCTAGTCTGACTTTTATGAATTTTAGGGAGAGCGTAGAGTGTGGGTGTACGTGGGGAGGTAACATTTAAAAACTCCCAAGTAGATTTATTGATGAGACCACTTCGATAGGCCGAGCCTATTAGATGTTGGTAACGGTTAATAGTAATTGTCTTTCAGATGAAAATTAGCACTTACTCTTCTCAGGAGGAAAATCCATGGATGTATTTAGCTAAAAATTTAGTGTTTGTCATTGCTTTATGGTGGTTGTCTTGTCCTGTTGTTTTTGTGTGATAATAGCCAGAATTAAAAAAATTTTTTGTTATTGATTTTTTTTTTTTTTTATTATTATTTTTTTTGTATTTGTTTAGTCATCTATTTTATGTTTGTTTTGTTTAGGTGGAAAAATTATTGTTTAGTGCACCTGAAAGGGGGGTAATTGGCTATTCTGTCAATTAGCAGCTGAATAGGTGGTCATGGGAATATGTCCTTCAGCTGAATACATTTTGTTTATTTAAGACAAGAGCTGGTAGGAAGCCATTCTAGCCGCCAAAGTTTGTTTTTTTTGTTATTTGTTTTTATGTTCATTCAAGAGTTCAAGAGAACTCATTCAAGAGAGAGGAAAGAGTTCCAAAAGGTTTAGCCTTTGTCCACCTGAAAGGGGAGTTAATGCATAGATCTTAAAGAGAGATAAATGCATTGCTTTTTTAGTGTTTAAATTTAAAATTTTTGAGAAGCAATATTGACGTTTTTTTTAAATTTTTGATCATACCATGGGGATCCATTTTAGTTTGGGTTCAGCCCAAACAGGTCATGGTTGTTTTGATAGTTTGGTCAGAGTTGCAGAAGCCAGGAATACTAAGTTCCTGGGTTCCAAGGAAGGAACTGTAAATAAACGTAGCAAGCGAGCAGATATTATGGATAAGAATTTGATTCTGTTCTTGTGTTTCACTTCCAGAGTCCTGGTGGAGCGAGATTGGAGAGGTCTCTGGAACATGGATGACAGATGTTTATCTGGTTGGCAGTTTGTCTGTGCCATACCACACCGCAAATTTGTTCTGATAGACATCAGGAGAGAAGGGACAAACGAAAAGATTCAGTTTAAGACTTGTTTTTTTTTCTTATGGACAATTTAGTGCTAAGGCTGAATCTGAAAGACCGTGCCTATCAATAAGACTTGTGAAGCATTTTTGCCGGAGCCTCTCCTGATGAATGCAAATGTGCTATTAATACATGTGCAATGGGTTGGAGGTTGGGAAAGAATATACACATCCAATCCGTCAGAACAGGAAATGTAAAATATATGTTTTTTTTTGTTGCAGGGAGTAATTGAAAAAAAGAAAAGGTTTTTAATGTATGACAGGTATTGATGTAATGGAAGTAATATGGTGCAGGTACCCAGGAGACTGGCACTTATACATAATAAGGTGTTGGTTGGCCAGACTAGAGGTTGGCCAGGTGACACATCAATGGAGTGAAAATTTCCTTGTATGGGGGGATACGCCTGGTTGATGTCTCACCTGAAAGGTTGAAACCCTGCACAGGTAATGCCAGTGAATAACACAGGAGCATCCTCCGTTAGATAAAGGGAACAAATGCTGTCTACCAGGGTACAATATGCCTCCACCATATGGTGCTGCATCATCTCACAGTGGTTGATAAAAACCTACTACCCTGTATGTGCTGAGTATAAACTGAATCAAATACGGTCATTGTAACAGTGACTTACTCCCAGAGATGTGCAGACACAGAATGAGGTTCATGCAGGACACTTATTTCTGAGGAGTAACCCGAAAAAGGAGGGATGTATTCAGCACTATATTGGGGGAATAGGAGCTGGGATGATTGTTGTTAGTGGAGTGGACATCGGCCTCCTGAGGAACAAACTCACAGCCATAGCTTCAGACAGGGCTTTGTTACTCAGAGAGATTGTGGCATCCTTAATAACATTCAACAAAGTCACATAAATACCCAGGGTAAAGTGGCTCCAGATTTTCTCAACCATGTTGAGAGGTTGGTAGAGAGTGTGATGGTACAGTACAGAAATCTGTCATGGGCTCTGGCGTGCACACAGTGGCAGGTGTAAGTATCAACCAGCATTGAGCTGATTGTACAGTCTCTGTATGAGGGGCAGAGGCCTGATGAGTTAGCATCACCACTCAGTAAGACTTTGCCAAAACACGTTGCTTACACTAATCCAAAGTGGTGGTTGAATGCCTGGATGGGCTGTACTAGTTTGGATTGTGAAAGGTGTTATGCTGTATGATCCCATGTACAGAAGTGCAGACTCGGTCTGTATATTTGGTGGCATCAATGGGCTTAAAGACTGAGGATTCTATCTTGTTGCATTTGAGACTAAATTACCCACATGTGATCAGAGAAGATGGAAGCTGGAGTCAGGTTGATACTTCCCTCGGTCGGAAGCATGACCATGATGTCCTTTGTATGCCGGGTCAATACATGGTGGTGAACAAAGAATGTTGGGAAGATATTTCATTCTGTGTTCGGGATGGAGAGACCATTGCTTTGGGACAAGTTTGTTTCTTTGTCCTAAAGAATACCGATGTAACGTCAGTCATAGAACTAGAGGGTTCCTTGAACCTAACCATAGGTAGAGGTGCATGGTATACCTTGGGCATGGTCTCTTAAATCCAGGCACAGGGATGGAATTGTGTGGGTTTTTTCATTGTTACAGATTTATATGTGTTGTTAGACTTGATATTTATATAGAAGGGTTGCCCAGTTATCTATGCAAGCTGGGGGACGAAGTGACGGTAGTGTCTCTGCATAAAAGTTAGAGACTTTGCTGCCAAGTCAGAGCCCTGCAATACCACTGACATGCCAAAAGTGCGGTAGGAAAGGCCATTGTGAGAAAGCCTGCCTAATTCCGACCCGTATCTACAGTGAGGAGTTATAGGAGGTTGGGAGAGGGATGCATAATTGGATGGGACACGTATATATGTATGTTATGGTAATGGGTTGATTCATGTCATGGTATAGTGTGATAAAGGTGTATTTTAGACTCGTAACATGGACAAAAGGCTCTCCTTGAGACTCTATATCTGAAAGCTGGTTAAGATGCTGCTCTGAGTGTGTGCTGGTGAATGGTGAGTGTATGGACACCTTGCCTGTATTATGCCCCTTCATGAAAATGTCAGAAAGAAGAAGATACAGAAGATACAGAATGGTGACATGGAAGCTGTCACGGAAGAATGATGTTGGTGTGTCACCCAGTAGCAAAATGGCATGTGTTGGGAAACACAGCACGTTAGGACACTTATGGACTATTCCATAGGAGCTGTTTCTGAAGCATATGTTGAGAAGAGCAACACGGTGAGACCAATATGGACTGTTCCATAGGAGCTGTTTCTGCACATGTTAAAAACCACAAAACGTTAAGACAGTTAAGGACTGTTCTATAGGTACTGGCTTGGAAACACATGTTGGGGAGAAAACATCTATGGACTGTTCAATGGGAGCCGTGTCTGAGGAAGGGTGATATGTGCCCTTTAGGCGCAAAGTGGCGTATGTTGGAAGTCAACAAGGTCTAATGTTATGTCTAAAGTTTCCACACATCTGTTCTTACAACTGAGATCAGACATGCTGACACTTGCAGTCCCACAGTTTTAAAAAGTACAGAGGAATGTGGCCCCAAACAGAATCTACATAGCAAAAGGGCTTGTCTCTAGCCCACCTGCTTTGATATGTGTGATTACAGGCTTCAAAGAGAATAAGAGCTAGCTAAGACGGCCCAGGGCTAATAGAGATGCTGACCCTAGTGGACAATACAGCATGTTTCCTGAAAAATGGGCAGACATTTGAAGGATTACCTCTTGGCGATTTCTATTGGATGGAAGGCAAATGGGGGGTGGCTACAAGTAGGCATGTATGTTTGAATAAAAAGAACACACACACAGGCGATTCTGTCTCTCTGCCCCTTGCTCTCTCTCTCTGCTGATGTTGGTCTGTGCAAGCCTCATGTGGCTCGGCCATCTTGAGGCCTTGCTCTGGGTGCTGGTTTCAGCCTAAACTCCATGCAACATTGAGCTCTCGCTCTTGCAACACCTGAAGACCAGCCAATAGGATGTGTTAGGTATAAGTCTTGTATTGTGTTCTGATTGTAAGCTTATGTAACATTGTAATACCCTTTTAGTACTTTTATGTTAGTTTCCTAATTCCTTGGGAAATAAATAAGATATTGTTTTACTAGCAGCACCGTGTGTTTGGTTTCATAGCTAACCTGGTATTATTGTGCTATTAACAATAACATGTGCTCAGAGTTTAATAGACTAACTAACTACAGGGATTAGACAAATTGATACACAGATATAAAATTATTTATTATATTGATTACATCAGGACATGTATCAATGCAAAAAAAAGTTTCAAAAACGGCCTTTTTTTCGGGAGCAGTGATTTTAATAATGCTTAAAGTGAAACAATTAAAGTGTAATATACCTTTAAATTTTGTACCCAGGGGTGTCTATAGTATGCCTGTATAGTGGCACATATTTCCCGTGTTTATAATAGTCTGACAGCAAAATGACATTTCTACAGGAAGAAATGTCATTTAAAACAACATACGCCACTTTACAAGCATACTATAGACACCCCCCCAGGTAGGAAATTTAAAGGAATATTTAACTTTTATTGTTTCACTTTAAGCATTATTAAAATCACTGCTCCTGCAAAAACGGCAGTTTTTAAAACTTTTTATTGCATTGATTCATGTCACGTGAGGAAGGACCCAGGTCCCCAAAAACTTTTTATGACAATAACTTGCATATTAACCTTTAAAATTAGCACTTTTGATTTCTGACATCAGACTTTTAAAGGGTGTTCCGCGGCTTTCGAATTTGTTTTTTCGAATGGGCGAACAGCCAATGTTCAAGTCAATTAAAAGTAAAAGTTTTTGGGTATATTGGCGCTACCTAAAAATAGTTATACACTGGGATAGCCTAAAGTATAGCACTCTCTACTAGTGTACATAAATCTTGGATGTGCAATATGTATGAACCCCTTATTACAGTAAGGTGGTCCTACGACAGTATGGACCCACTACTCATATAGTGTGGAATTAATGATAAATAGCAAGTGTCGCACAGCTTGCTGTGTCCTACAGCCTTTGGGAAGGAGACCAGAGGCTGTATACCATACTGTGCTTTTATTAGTAACCATATAACTTTACGATGATATATAGATATAATGTTGTCTTAATTATATTCCATATGTATGAGCAACATATATTATGTTGCATAGGGCGAAGCAAATATAGCAGATCAAACAGTTAAAGCTTCAACATATATTGCAAACGTCCCATATATTGCTGTTATAAGATTTATTCAGGTTCCCACAGGTGACTTGTGTGCTCCAACAATTTGTCTGGTGACTCTCGTGCTCCCCCTTTGGTTACTTACTCACCAACTCCCAGAACCCCACCAGGGGTATGGTGCTTTACGTATAATTTGCTGGGTCACTTCACTTGTTCCATCTGTCAAATAATCAGCTACCAGAATCCACACTGAGGTACTCCACCTGAATTGGGGGATGGGTCGCCTTGCTGCTGTGTTGGATGTCTCATATGCTTTCCAATCCTTGGAGGTGTTGCTTCCCCTCACATGTTATAAAAAAGGAGAGCTTCCATAGCGTAATAAAGTTTGACACTTTATTTAAAACTTCATATATCCGCAAACCGGAATTAATTAACCATAAAAAACTTAAAAAATCAAACAAAAAATATATAATTTAAATTTACCAAAATGACAAAAAGTAAAAGATAAAAAATAAATAAAAAATGACAAAGTAAAAGAAGTCCAGATACTAATGTATGTTCATGTCCAAGTAAGCCAGCATTAGTACCGAGCTAAGTAGACAAACAGTCCCTCTCATCAGGCATAAACAGTGCAGTGGAGGTGTGTAAAGCACCAGCTGCTAAGCCTTTACACACCTCCACTGCACTGTTTATGCCTGATGAGAGGGACTGTTTGTCTACTTAGCTCGGTACTAATGCTGGCTTACTTGGACATGAACATACATTAGTATCTGGACTTCTTTTACTTTGTCATTTTTTATTTATTTTTTATCTTTTACTTTTTGTCATTTTGGTAAATTTAAATTATATATTTTTTGTTTGATTTTTTAAGTTTTTTATGGTTAATTAATTCCGGTTTGCGGATATATGAAGTTTTAAATAAAGTGTCAAACTTTATTACGCTATGGAAGCTCTCCTTTTTTATAACATGTGAGGGGAAGCAACACCTCCAAGGATTGGAAAGCATATGAGACATCCAACACAGCAGCAAGGCGACCCGTCCCCCAATTCAGGTGGAGTACCTCAGTGTGGATTCTGGTAGCTGATTATTTGACAGATGGAACAAGTGAAGTGACCCAGCAAATTATACGTAAAGCACCATACCCCTGGTGGGGTTCTGGGAGTTGGTGAGTAAGTAACCAAAGGGGGAGCACGAGAGTCACCAGACAAATTGTTGGAGCACACAAGTCACCTGTGGGAACCTGAATAAATCTTATAACAGCAATATATGGGACGTTTGCAATATATGTTGAAGCTTTAACTGTTTGATCTGCTATATTTGCTTCGCCCTATGCAACATAATATATGTTGCTCATACATATGGAATATAATTAAGACAACATTATATCTATATATCATCGTAAAGTTATATGGTTACTAATAAAAGCACAGTATGGTATACAGCCTCTGGTCTCCTTCCCAAAGGCTGTAGGACACAGCAAGCTGTGCGACACTTGCTATTTATCATTAATTCCACACTATATGAGTAGTGGGTCCATACTGTCGTAGGACCACCTTACTGTAATAAGGGGTTCATACATATTGCACATCCAAGATTTATGTACACTAGTAGAGAGTGCTATACTTTAGGCTATCCCAGTGTATAACTATTTTTAGGTAGCGCCAATATACCCAAAAACTTTTACTTTTAATATTCTGGCAAGGAACCTGTATAGGAACTTTGTATTAGGGAGGCAGCAACCTTAGTCTCTGAACCCTTATACTTATCCTAAAGCGCAGTTTTTTGGTTCATATAATGTTCAAGTCAAAGTTATGTTCGACCGGAACATAAAGCCCCTCCCAAGTCAGCACATCTGCTTGACAATGTTAGGGTTGTTGGTTCAAACCCTCACCATGACACTGCCTACATGGAATTTACATGTTCTCCTTGTGCTTTGATAAAGTTCCCATGCTCAAAAAACCTGATCATATTTTAATTGGTTCCTGTGAATATGAGCTAGGGACCTTAGATATGAAAGTATACCGTATTTATTGGCGTATAACACGCACTTTTTTCCCCTTAAAATCAGGGGAAAATTGTAGGTGCGCGTTATACGCCGATCCCCGCTAATTGTGAACTATCGGCGGCGATCGCCACCGACATTCACATAGCGTGTCGTTTTAAATATGGTGCCACGGAGTTCGGAGGGACTCAGTGGAGCTGAATGAGCGCCGCCGAAATCACAGTGAGCCGAGATACACATAGTCGAGTGTATTCGGCTCTTTCCGGCACCGCTCACAGTCCCGCCCAGTCCCGCCATTGGACCTGTGTTATGTCCATCATAGGGCGGGACTGGGCGGGACTGTGAGCGGTGCCGGAAAGAGCCGAATACACTTGACTATGTGTATCTCGGCTCACTGTGATTTCAGCGGCGCTCGTTCAGCTCCGCCGAGTCTCTCCGAACTCTGCGGCGCCATATTTAAAACTAAATGCAGCTATGTGTATGTCGGCGGCGATCAAGGACACTGGGGGCAAGCATGGACACTGGAGGCAAGCATGGACACTGGAGGCAAGCATGGACACTGGGGGCAAGCATGGACACTGGGGGGCAAGCATGGACACTGGGGGCAAGGCTGCACTGACCACTGGGGCAAAGCTGCACTGACAAGGCTGCACTGGGGCAAAGCTGCACTGACAAGGCTGCACTGGGGCAAAGCTGCACTGACAAGGCTGCAATGGACACTGGGGCAAGGCTGCACTGACACTAACAAGGCTGCAGATGAACACTGATGAGGCTGCATTGATGGGCATTTTAATGTAAGTTTTTTTCCTTAAACTTCCCTCCTAAAAGTCTTTTTCCTTAAAATTCTCTCCTAAACTTGGGGTGCGTGTTATACGCCGGCCAGCTCTATATAAATTGCCAGCAGTATATAAAATGTGTATATATATATATATATATATATATTATGTGTGTATATATATATATATATTATATATATATATATATATATATATATATATATATATATATATATATATAAGTATATATTAATATATAAATATAAATCTAGGCATGCTTTCATTAGGCATACTGGCCGAAAATGCATGCAATATGATTAAGTTAGATGGACTTGCATCAAAATATTTTCCCTACTTCATCTGGCGGTCTTTCCAGGACGCAGGAGATGGAGGTGGACTGGCAGCATACGGGCTATAGCGGCGAGGAGGCTCGGTCCCAAATGACGGAAGATTCAGCTGCGCTCTGATATCCAGAAGTGGAGGAGCAGTGTGAATGCTTGGAGACACTTGGCGAGGCGGGAGCTATTCGGCTAAACTCAGGCAGAACTCAGCAGCAATTGGTGAGGCTCGGAGAGTAAGAGGGAGATGTGGATGCTTACAGCATGGAGCCCGGTTGGCACATCAGGAACCCGGAGGGAGTATAGAGCTTCTGGTACACTCAAAATGATTAAAGCAGAGTGACATACAGGGGGCTCTGAGCAACCCCCCCGTCACCCTCATCTAATCAAACTGATAAGGAGAGACACAAAAGCAACAAGCCTCTTTTGCATCATAAAGTAATACATGACTATCCCCACTGTCCTTTTTCCATACATAGGTGCAACCTGAACAAATTAAGGAAGTGAGAGAAGGTGTGGTGAATACTGATGGTACTGTTTCATGTTGCCTATTATACTGAAAGACTGCATGTGATTAAACATCCAGAGTCCTCAGTACATTGATGAAAGTATCTACTGAGGCTGAAGTAAAGTACAGTCCTCAGACCATTGCTGAGGACGTCATGTGACGAAGCGCGCACGACGGCACCACGCTCTATGCGTCACCTCCAGGGCACATGAGAGAGTGGAACGCTGTTCAGCGTCTGGTGGATTCATCCCCCCACATCGTTCTATGCTCTCTAGGAGGGACTTTTAAATTTTGTCTATTAGTTAGGGACTATTGGTATCCTATCCCACCTATTCACTGAGTAGGAATATATTAGTTTTTGGACTTTTTATTTTTATTTTTTTTTTACAATTTTTTCCTTGTTTATATATGCGTTTAAATAAAGTGATTTTACTCTATTACACCATGGAAGCTCTTTTTGTTATATCTTGATACATGAGGGATTGCAACACCTCCACCGATTGGGACGCACAGGAAACATCTATCACAGAAAACAACACGCATAGTGTTTCATCTACAATCCAGTATAGGCGTACTACCCCCGTATGGAGCCTCGGGAGCTGGCTACATCAAAGGCACCTACCGCAGGAAGCAGCAAGCAGAGAATCCCATTCTAATACACTACAGGCGTACTACCCCTGCAGGGGTTCCGGGAGCTGGTGAGTAGGCAACCATAAAGGGGAGCACCAAAGTCACCAGACAACTGTCTCAGCACTAAAGTCACCCTTGGGAACTTTCTAAACTCCACATAGTGTCAATATATGGGACTGTTATACTCTATTGAGATTTATCTGCTGGAGTTTTTGACAATATAAACTGTTATGCGTGTATACGTTTCCAATCCATGATATATTTATGGTTTATGATTAAGGCGATTTGACCTACAAGCACTGTATGTGTATTGATCTGTGTATAACATGCACCTCGTGATGCATCCAACTGTTGATGCATACATTTATTACATATAGAGTTGGTTTGTAGTATATGGAACACGGTTTCAATAAGTGGACTTAGTGTGGTACAGCCTCTGGCTCCACCATCAGATGCTGTATTACAACCTTTTGCTGTGCTACATCTGGTCAGATGTAATACATTTCTCCTAAACTGTACACCATTGTGAATACACTTATGTAATTTATTTCATTTTACTACTCTCAGTGCATACTTTATAAGGCTATCCTGGCTATATTCTTTAGGTTTTCTGGTAGCGCCAAATATACCCATATTTAATAATTTTTTTTTAACACGATTGGCAGAGCACCTCTTTGGGTACTCTGTGTAAGGGAGGCAGCAACCTGTGGCTTCTGGCCCTATAAACTTGCCCTAAGCGCAGTTTTTTATCACGAGCTACTAAAGTACAGTCAACCCACCACCACCTATTAAGTCCAAGAAAAAAAAGAAGGGGAGTGGACAAGAATAAAAAGGCACAAAATATGAGGGGGAGAACAGCAAGAGGAAGTGCAGTGGCAAAATCACCAAGAATTAACCTAAGCCCTGGTCCAATAAAAAAGTACATGACCCAGGAGGGTAGCGTTGAAAAAAAAACAACAGAGAAGCAACAAGGGTCCCGTGGGAGGCAGACAGATGTGAAAGATAAAAAAGGCCAAAATAGAATATTGCCAGATAAGAGCATACACAGTCAGTCAGGAACCGAACAAGATCTGGAAATAGATATGGCCACTGGACATAAAGAAGAGCAACAGCTAAACGCCCAATTACCAACAGAAGTAGAGATGGCGACCATGTTTTCTGCACTGGAAAACTTACGGAAAACAGAAATGGCAATAATACACAAGGACCTAGGCATATGTACTTACAAGTGGAAGATCTGGAAAAGAGATTAGATAGTCATACCCAAACAATAAAAGAAATATAAGGAGAGATGGAAGGATTCAAAAGGGAACAAACGGAACTGGAATATAAAATGGAAGACCAGAAAAATAGATACAGAAGGAAGAACTTGAGAATACGTGCTCTACTAGAACCCTCACAAGGAAAAGACCTGACAGAAAAAATGTGGAAAATATTCAACCCAATACTGGGCAGGGAGGAAATAAACCCAACAAAAATAGAAAGAGTACACAGGATAAGAAAACCTAATTGTATACCATTGGAAGTGCCAAGAGATAAAATTGTAGGATTCCAAAATTTTGAAGAAAAAAATCAAATATGGGAGAAAATGAGGGGCAAGACACCAATAAAATATGAAAAGAAAAACCTCCAGATTTTCGTGGATTTGTCACAAGAGACACTAAGAAGGAGAAAATTAAAACCTTTACTGGAATCCATGCAAAATCATGATATACAATATAACGGGGGCTTCCCAGCCTGCCTGTTAGGATGGAAAGATGGACGTACTGCAAAGCTTAAGTTCCCAGAAGACACACAAGATTTCTGTAATAGACTGGAAATTCCTATCCCAGAAATCCTAGGATGGGAGGAGGAATAAATAACAATACAAGATGAAGATCAATGGCAACTGATAACTAGGAAAAGGGTGGGAGTGAAGGAGGGGAGAGAAGGGGATATGTCGGGAATTTATGCTTGTTTTTTTCCCCTGATCTAGGGATCAGCCCCCCACTCTCCTCTCTAACAAATCCCTCCTGCTGGACTGCGACCTTGGTCTCGGTCCCAGGATGGGAGGGGGGGGCGAGGAGAGAGATGGATTTAAGATGGCCTCACTAAACTACTTAACCTATAACGTTAGAAGTTTAAATACTCCAGAAAAGAGGCATAAGGTGCTAAATGAAATTAGAAGATATGCGGCAAATATAATCTTTTTACAAGAAACTAATTTGGCACAAAATACAAATGTAAAATTATTATCAAAATCCTATCCGACATGGTATTATGGTGACACCCCTACAAGAAGAGCAAAAGCAGTAGCAAAAGGCATGGCAAAAGATGTAAGATTTATATTGAAAGAAGAACTATGCACTAAAAGTGCCAACTTTATTAAACATGTAAAAATATATATATATGTAAAAGGTAACAATAGAAAATACAATTATGCAGGGTGCAAATACAAACACTATATATACATCCAATTGCATACAGAAGATGTGACACCCCTGTGCCTACAGCCCGCAGCCTAAAAGTGGAAGGTCAAGTGGATGAAGTATACAGCACGTGACCCGACATGTTTCGGAAATAGGTATGTATTACTCCTTCATCAAGGGATTTACAATTGGGTGATCAAATCTCTATCTGTAATGTAAATTTCAAAAAATAGTAAAATAATATCGTCATAAATTATATGCGACTACAATTTTGCGATATATGCAATTTTATAATTGTAGAAAGAAGTACAAAAAAGTTTCCAAACAATCTGAAAAACTAGTCATACTTACATCAATATGATTCATGAAAACAAACAGGTGATAACAAAAGGAAAATTGAACACCTGAGGTGAAAGCAGGCTGGCTTAGAAAGTCCACAAACCACAAGATGGGCGGCCAGAGATGTAAGGCTTAGTGCTGCAACACATTCACAGGGACGCCTGATTGAGATCTGTATATTTGAGATGCAATATCATGAGTATACAGGACACATAATTAAGCCCATATTTGGCTGAGAGGAACAACAGTCACTCAGCCATAGTAGAAAAACATATGGGGTGAGATTTTCCAGTTTTCAAATATATATAAAAGAAGTATAGAGTGTTTTAATTACCTTGTGGTTATTTGCTTATCTCCTGAGTCACAGACCTCCGGGCAGCAGTTCAAAAACTGACAAGTACCCTAGGAGTGTCTGCGTCTCATAAAGGACAGCTGATTGGGCATTAGCCAATCAGTGTCCACTCCACGAAATCAGCTGCATAGCTAGCAGCTGTATGTGGAGATCAAGGTGTCCCCCTGACGCCGAGGCGCGCAGTGTAGCCACGCCCCTCGAGGCGTGATGACGTCACGCATCGCAACATCACCGGCGGGTATACGGTCTCCATGCGAGCAAGAAAGCCGGCATGGGGACACGTCAGAGAGCTCCTCCACATGCAAAGGGCCCAGGGGACAAGCAAGCTAGTGCTGCCCCATAGCCGTGCATGTGTGGAGCTTACCCGCCGGGTGTCGGTGTGCGCGCTAGTGATCCGCACTCGGGAACATGCGCCATCTTGTGGATAAGATGGAAAATGGATGAAGCCAGCCTGCTGTACATAAATGAAATGAAGTAAGGAAAAGGGGGAGAAACATAATATACTGTTGAACTCTGATTACATGCAGGCAGTTAGATAGCAATAAATTCAATCAAATGATGGTAAAGGAAACAGACAACTTGGATGCGTATAATATATAGACAAACAATAGTGTAGCAATCATTTTGGTCAGGGCTGACCTGAGTATATATGGACATGGTAGCCTATATCCATTCCTGTATCTATCCTATAATGTCTAATATACCCATTGCATGTGGTAATAGATGGCATGTGAAAAAGGGAGAAAAAAATAAAAGATAATGATAAAGAAAAAATGAATAAAAAAGATTAAATGGAATTGGGAAACATGGACAGACAGTGAACCATATATGAGGGTCCCTACAAATCCAGCTCACAAACCCCTGATGAGAAACCGGGGAGGAAAGGTTTAAAGTTAAAGGCCCCGTTGAGGCCAGGTGGATAGTTTGCCCGTAGATTGTGTATCCATCTCAATTCGCACTGGAGAAGGCGCTTGTTGAAGTCGCCTTCTCTCGGATTGAAGTGGATGCGGTCAAGGGCTAAGAAGTATATTTTAGGGATTGATGAAGGATGAACCATTGCCATGTGGCGACCAATCGGTAAGTCTGGATCGCGTTTGCATATGGTGCCAAGATGTTGGTAAATGCGTTTCCAAAACTCATTTATGGTCTTGCCAACATAGTAGCACCCGCATTCGCAAGTTAACAAGTATACTATTACAGACGTTTTGCAGTTAACATAATGCCTGGGAGAAAACAGCTTGCCATTGGGCAGAATAATGTTTTTCCGTCTGTCCATATACTGGCAATAGTGGCATCCCCCACACATATAGGTCCCCAATGTTTTACATGGATTGCCTCTACAGGCTTTGTACTCACTGTTGACTACTTTGTCTCCTATAGATGGCGGTCTCCTGTAGGTAACTGCTGGAACACTGGGAACAAAGGGGGCCAGAGTTTGATCCATTGTTAATATGTTGTGATGAGTATGTTATGATAATTCTTGTTGTTTCATCTTTACTAGGTTGTTTTTGTGCATTAAGCAGGTCACGACGAGGTTGATTAAGGGCTCGTTTATATGCTTTTTTTAGACAGGTGTTTGAATATCCTCTTTCGAGGAGTCTCTTTTTTAGAATATTGGCTTCAGTTTTGAATCCAACATCGTCTGAGCAGTTGCGGCGGGCTCTTAAATACTGGCTATATGGTATAGAAGCCAGGAGGGGCCTGGGGTGGAAACTACTTGCATGAAGCAAGGAATTGCCTGCTGTGGGCTTACGGTACAGTTCACTGGAGAGGTTGCCATTTGATGATTTTTTAATCAGCACATCTAAAAACGTAATTTCATTGGGGCTGTGAGTCATCGTGAATTTTAAATTAAAGTCATTCTTATTAATGCACTCGAGGAATTGATGTAGTAGTTCAGTTGGCCCATCCCAAATGAGGAATATGTCATCTATGTATCATCACCATGTTATAACATGGTGCATATACATAGATAATGACTCTTGAACAAGCAGTGAATGTTCCCACTCCCCCAGGTACAGATTGGCGTACGATGGGGCACAGCATGTCCCCATCGCCACGCCCCGTACCTGGAGGTAGTGGGAACCATCAAAGCAAAAGAAGTTTTGATAAAGTATAAATTCAAGAGAAGTCATAATGAATTCAGTGTATTTGGGTTCAGAGTCACTGTATTGTAGCAGAATGTGTCATATTGCCGCTAGGCCTTTGGCATGGGGAATAGTGCAGTAAAGGGATTCCACATCGATGGCTACCAATTGGGTGCCATCCTCTATGTGTATATCCTGAATAATTTGTAGAAAATGGATGGTATCACGTACATACGATGATAGGCAGGTAACTAGGGGCTTTAGATGGTTGTCAACTACACGACTAAGATTCTCTGTTAGGCTTCCACAGCCTGAAACGATGGGTCTGCCTGGTGGTTTTCTCTTTTGTTTATGCAGCTTTGGTAGCGCATAAAAGGTTGCCTCTCTAGGGTGACTGATCTTAATGAACTCCCAAAGTTGTTTTGATATTGCATTATGATGAAATGCAGTGTCAACAAGTGTATAGAAATCTTGAGTTAATTTGTCCAATAATGATTTGGAAATAGAGCGATCCCACTCGAGATTGTGTAATATGTCCATACACATCTCGGTGTATTGTGCACTGTCCATAACCACGACGTTGCCCCCCTTGTCAGAGGGTTTGATGACAACGTCGTGGTTACAGGACCGTGCCTCCAATGCCATCCGTTCATCACGGTTGAGATTGGGATGTGGGTTTGAAAAACTTTTCATCTTATTGATGTCAGTCGATACCAGTTTGAGAAAAGCTGCTGCATTGGGGTTGGAGCTGGGCGAGGGGTATAAAGTAGATTTATTTTTAAGTGGAGGTTCAGAAATATGTGCATGCATATATGAAGTAGATGTAACATCCGTATTCACACTAGAGTCATGAGTGTTTTCATAGGCCGAAAGATTTTCAGTTTCGTTCTCGTCTAGCAGGGCAACAAGATTGTCTAGTGCTTGAATCTCTTGATTTGTGAGCCTATGTTCCGTGATGGGTTTTTTTGCATATAGGCTTTTGAGTAAAACCTTGCGGATAAATAAGTGTATATCTTTAATGGCTCCAAATCTGTCCAAACGAGTGTCTGGGCAGAAAGTAAGACCATGTCCTAAAACATCCATCTCATGTTCATTGAGTGGATATGAGGATAAGTTGACCACGATTAACGTGGTTGATGTTGATTGGTCTTGTGGGCTTTGGACGACTGTGTTTTTGTTTGCTTTTGATGAGTCTGCATACGACCTCTCATTTGGTCTAAAAAAGTTCCAAGGGGCATAGATTGTAGTTGTGGCGTAGTGGGAATATTAGATGATGTATTTAAAGATGATCCGGAACAACTAGCTGGAGTCTGCACATCTGATATGTCACTATTAAGATGATGGCTAGAATGAATGCCAAACTGTACCGTAAGCCCACAGCAGGCAATTCCTTGCTTCATGCAAGTAGTTTCCACCCCAGGCCCCTCCTGGCTTCTATACCATATAGCCAGTATTTAAGAGCCTGCCACAACTGCTCAGACGATGTTGGATTCAAAACTGAAGCCAATATTCTAAAAAAGAGACTCCTCGAAAGAGGATATTCAAACACCTGTCTAAAAAAAGCGTATAAACGAGCCCTTAATCAACCTCGTCATGACCTGCTTAATGCACAAAAACAACCTAGTAAAGATGAAACAACAAGAATTATCATAACATACTCATCACAACATAAGCAGGTAAAACGTATTTTGAACAAATACTGGCACTTATTAACAATGGATCAAACTCTGGCCCCCTTTGTTCCCAGTGTTCCAGCAGTTACCTACAGGAGACCGCCATCTATAGGAGACAAAGTAGTCAACAGTGATTACAAAGCCTGTAGAGGTAATCCATGTAAAACACTGGGGACCTATATGTGTGGGGGATGCCACTATTGCTAGTATATGGACAGATGGAAAAACATTATTCTGCCCAATGGCCAGCTGTTTTCTCCCAGGCATTATATTAACTGCAAAACCTCTGCAATAGTATACTTGTTAACTTGCAAATGCGGGTGCTACTATGTTGGCAAGATAAATGAGTTTTGGAAATGCATTTACCAACATCTTGGCACCATACGCAAACGCGATCCAGACTTGCCGATTGGTCGCCACATGGCAATGGTTCATCCTTCATCAATCCCTAAAATATACTTCTTAGCCCTTGACCGCATCCACTTCAATCCAAGAGGAGGCGACATCAACAAGCGCCTTCTCCAGTGCGAATTGAGATGGATACACAATCTACGGGCAAACTATCCACCTGGCCTCAACGGGGCCTTTAACTTTAAACCTTTCCTCCCTGGTTTCTCATCAGGGTTTGTGAGCTGGATTTGTAGGGACCCTCATATATGGTTCACTGTCTGTCCATGTTTCCCAATTCCATTTAATCTATTTTATTCATTTTTTCTTTATCATTATCTTTTATTTTTTTCTCCCTTTTTCACATGCCATCTATTACCACATGCAATGGGTATATCAGACATTATAGGATAGATACAGGAATGGATATAGGCTACCATGTCCATATATACTCAGGTCAGCCCTGACCAAAATGATTGCTACACTATTGTTTGCCTATATATTATACGCATCCAAGTTGTCTGTTTCCTTTACCATCATTTGACTGAATTGGTTGCTATCTAACTGCCTGCATGTAATCAGAGTTCAACAGTATATTATGTTTCTCCCCTTTTCCTTGCTTCATTTCATTTATGTACAGCAGGCTGGCTTCGTCCATTTTCCATCTTATCCACAAGATGGCGCATGTTCCCGAGTGCGGATCACTGGCGCGCACACCGACACCCGGCGGGTAAGCTCCACACATGCACGGCTATGGGGCAGCACTAGCTTGCTTGTCCCCTGGGCCCTTTGCATGTGGAGGAGCTCTCTGATGTGTCCCCATGCCGGCTTTCTTGCTCGCATGGAGACCGTATACCCGCCGGTGACGTTGCGACACGTGACGTCATCATGCCCCGAGGGGCGTGGCTACACTGCGCGCCTCGGCGTCAGGGGGACGCCTTGATCTCAACATACAGCTGCTAGCTATGCAGCTGATTTTGTGGAGTGGACACTGATTGACTAATGCCCAATCAGCTGTGCTTTATGAGACGCAGACACTCCTAGGGCACTTGTCAGTTTTTGAACTGCTGCCCGGAGGTCTGAGTCTCAGGAGATAAGCAAATAACCACAAGGTAATTAAAATACTCTATACTTCTTTTATATATATTTGAAAACTGGAAAATCTCACCCCATATGTTTTTCTACTATGGCTGAGTGACTGTTGTTCCTCTCAGCCAAATATGGGCTTAATTATGTGTCCTGTATACTCATGATATTGCATCTCACATATACAGATCTCAATCAGGCGTCCCTTGTGAATATGTTGCAGCGCTAAGCCTTACATCTCTGGCCGCCCATCTTGTGGTTTGTGGACTTTCTAAGCCAGCCTGCTTTCACCTCTGGTGTTCAATTTTCGTTTTGTTATCACCTGTTTGTTTTCATGAATCAGATTGATGTAAGTATGACTAGTTTTTCAGATTGTTTGGAAACTTTTTTGTACGTCTTTCTACAATTATAAAATCGCATATATCGCAAAATTGTAGTCGCATATAATTTATGACGATATTATTTTACTATTTTTTGAAATTTACATTACAGATAGAGATTTGATCACCCAATTTTAAATCCCTTGATGAAGGAGTAATACATACCTATTTCTGAAACATGTCGGGTCACGTGCTGTATACTTCATCCACTTGACCTTCCACTTTTGCAGGCTGTAGGCACAGGGGTGTCACATCTTCTGTATGCAATTGGATGTATATATAGTGTTTGTATTTGCACCCTGCATAATTGTATTTTCTATTGTTACCTTTTACATATATATATTTTTTACATGTTTAATAAAGTTGGCACTGTAGTGCTTTTTTATATAAAATAATTTTTGAGATTATATATTTACTTTTGGCCAGTATAAAAATCCTTTAAGGGCAACCTTGATGCACTTTTAGTGCATAGTTCTTCTTTCAGTCTCATAGGACATTGGCCCCCTTGTACATACTTTGCTCTTACCTTTTTATCTAAGATTAGGGATGAGCTTCGTGTTCGAGTCGAACCCATGTTCGACTCGAACATCGGCTGTTCGACCGTCCGTCGAATTGCGAACGATATGGGCCGTTCGCGCCAAATTCGTGTGGCGCGTCACGGCCCATAATTCACTGCGGCATCGCAGTGCATTGCTGGCTGATGATTGGCCAAGCATGCACTATGACCCGCATGCTTGGCCAATCACAGCGCCGTCAGTAGAGAGAGCTGTAATTGGCCAAAGCCAGGGTGGCTTTGGCCAATTATGGCTCAGGGGATTTAGTACACACCCCACACTATATAAGGCCGCCTGCACGGCGGCCCTGTGTAGTGTGTGTTCCGGTGTGCTGAGAGATAGAGAGAGAGAGAGACAGTGTCATTTGATTTGAGTTAGATAGATTAGGCAGAACAGTCAGTCAGTTAGCTGCACTTACAGTGTATTGTGTATATATATGCATCCCAGGTGTTGCATATATATATATACACTGTATTCAGTTTAGCTAGATCCGTTCCTGTTATCTTCTATCTAGACTATTTACATTTAGTGCAGTGTGTCCTGCTCACAGTGTTCAGCTAGATCCGTTCCTGCTATTTACATTCAGTGCAGTGCGTCCTGCTCACAGTGTTCAGCTAGATCCGTTCCTGCTATTTACATTCAGTGCAGTGCGTCCTGCTCACAGTGTTCAGCTAGATCCGTTCCTGCTATTTACATTCAGTGCAGTGCGTCCTGCTCACAGTGTTCAGCTAGATCCGTTCCTGGTATTTACATTTAGTGCAGTGCGTCCTGCTCACAGTGTTCAGCTAGATCCGTTCCTGCTATTTACATTCAGTGCAGTGCGTCCTGCTCACAGTGTTCAGCTAGATCCGTTCCTGGTATTTACATTTAGTGCAGTGCGTCCTGCTCACAGTGTTCAGCTACATCCGTTCCTGCTATTTACATTCAGTGCAGTGCGTCCTGCTCACAGTGTTCAGCTAGATCCGTTCCTGCTATTTACATTCAGTGCAGTGCGTCCTGCTCACAGTGTTCAGCTACATCCGTTCCTGCTGTTTACATTCAGTGCAGTGCGTCCTGCTCACAGTGTTCAGCTAGATCCGTTCCTGCTATTTACATTCAGTGCAGTGCGTCCTGCTCACAGTGTTCAGCTAGATCCGTTCCTGCTATTTACATTCAGTGCAGTGCGTCCTGCTCACAGTGTTCAGCTACATCCGTTCCTGCTGTTTACATTCAGTGCAGTGCGTCCTGCTCACAGTGTTCAGCTAGATCCGTTCCTGCTATTTACATTCAGTGCAGTGCGTCCTGCTCACAGTGTTCAGCTAGATCCGTTCCTGCTATTTACATTCAGTGCAGTGCGTCCTGCTCACAGTGTTCAGCTAGATCCGTTCCTGCTATTTACATTTAGTGCAGTGCGTCCTGCTCACAGTGTTCAGCTAGATCCGTTCCTGCTATTTACATTCAGTGCAGTGCGTCCTGCTCACAGTGTTCAGCTAGATCCGTTCCTGCTATATACATTTAGTGCAGTACGTCCTGCTCACAGTGTTCAGCTAGATCCGTTCCTGTTATCTTCCTACTGACAGGCAGGCTTGTCTGGTTACAGTATATAAAGCTACCTGAAGAAAATTACAGGTGTTCTTTTTGATCCTATTAGTACCACGGTCAGGCAGCTAGACTATTTACATTTAGTACAGTGTGTCCTGCTCACAGTGTTCAGCTAGATCCGTTCCTGTTATCTTCCTACTGACAGGCAGGCTTGTCTGGTTACAGTATATAAAGCTACCTGAAGAAAATTACAGGTGTTCTATCCCAGCTTAGTGCAGCTACAGGCCATTAGTATGTCTGGAAGGCCAAGAAGGAGAGGCAGACAGTCACAAGCCAATAAGAGAGGGCAAGCAGGCTCTGTGTCTAGTGCTGGTCGTGGAGACGGTGCATCCTCATCAGCACGTGGCCATGGGACACGCTTGGCCTTTTTTTCGGCAGCTGGCCGTGTTGAGCCGCAACATGCGGAAGACTTGGTCGAGTGGATGACCAAGCCGTCCTCATCCTCCTCATCCTCTCTCACCCATGCCCAGGGTGCTTTGTCTGGCAAAGCAGCGGCCTCTTCCCTCAGCTCAATGTCATCAGTGACTCCTTCCCTAGCTCCACCATGTCCTCATGAGGATTCCCTCGAACTGTTTGACCACAGTGTTGGGTACATGCTCCAGGAGGATGCCCAGCGTTTGGAAGGCTCTGATGATGATACTGAGCTCAATGAAGGCAGTAACATGAGCACGGACAGAGGGGGTGCCCAAGAAGGACAGCAATCTGGCAGTCATGCTCCCCCTGCTGCAGCATACTGCCAGGTTTGCTCCAGTGATGAGGAGGGAGGGGATGATGAGGTCACTGACTCAACGTGGGTGCCTGATAGGAGAGAGGAGGAGGAGGAGGAGGAGGAGGAGGTGGCACATCACCAACTAGGCAGGATGCCCTCCAGGGGCCAGCCTAAGGGCAGCACATTGACTGCATCACACCCCAAAGCTCCACATGTGCAGGGCGCTGCAGTCTCTGCGCGTTATTCAAAAAGTTCTTTGGTGTGGGCCTTTTTTGAGACGAGTGCATCAGATCGCACCGCTGCTATTTGCAACATATGTCTCAAGCGTATCTCGCGTGGCCAAAACATCTCCCGCTTGGGTACCACATGCTTGACCAGACATATGTTGACCTGCCATGCAGTTCGTTGGCAAGCGTATCTAAAAGACCCACACCAAAGAACAAAGACGATCTCTCCTTGCTCCTCATCAGCTGAGATTTCCAACCCCACTAGACCTTCAGTCCTCTCTGCGACCTGCAGTGAGAGGAATGAAGGTGTAGAATTAGGTGTGTCACAGCCAAGTACTTGTGGGCAATCTGCTTTTGGTACACCGACGTCAGATTGTACCAGGCAAATTTCCCTGCCCCAGCTGCTGCACCGCCGAAAGAAGTTTGCTCCCAGCCATCCACATGCCCAGCGGTTGAATGCTAGCTTGGCAAAATTGCTAGCACTTCAACTGCTGCCTTTTCAGTTGGTAGACTCTGCCCCCTTCCGTGAGTTTGTGGAATGTGCGGTTCCTCAGTGGCAGGTACCCAAACGCCACTTTTTCTCACGGAAGGCGATTCCGGCTCTCTACCGGCATGTGGAAGGCAATGTCCATGCCTCGCTGGACAGGGCGGTCAGCGGTAAGGTGCATATTACCGCTGACTCATGGTCCAGCAGGCATGGACAGGGACGTTACTTAAGTTTCACGGCGCATTGGGTGACTCTGCTGGCAGCTGGGAAGGATGCAGGACAAGGTGCAGTAGTGTTGGAGGTTGTTCCGCCACCACGCCTCCAAAATGCTGATTGTGACACACCTCTCTCCTCCACCCCCTCCTCTTCTTCTTCCTCCATGGCCTCTTCCTCGGAACCAGCGGTGCTCCGTAGGCGTTCAAGGGGCTACGCAAGTACGCAGGCCAAAAGATGCCATGCGGTGCTTGAGCTGGTGTGCTTGGGGGACAGGAGCCACACTGGGGCAGAGGTTCTGTCAGCTCTGCAGGGGCAGGTTCAGAGGTGGTTGACGCCACGCCAACTTAAGGCAGGAATGGTGGTTTGCGACAATGGCACCAACCTCCTCTCTGCCCTCCGACAGGGACAACTGACCCATGTGCCCTGTTTGGCTCACGTCCTTAACTTGGTGGTGCAGCGGTTCTTGGGCAGGTACCCGGGCTTACAGGATGTCCTGAGGCAGGCCAGGAAAGTCTCTGTGCATTTCCGCCGGTCATATAATGCCAGTGCTCGGCTGACGGACCTCCAAAAGGAGTTTAACCTGCCCAAGAACCGCCTAATCTGTGACATGCCCACCAGGTGGAACTCGACGTTGGCCATGCTGCAGCGGCTGCACACGCAGCAGAGGGCCATCAATGAGTACCTGTGCGACTATGGCACCAGGACAGGGTCAGGGGACCTTGGTTTTTTTTCCCCACGCCAGTGGGCCATGATCAGGGATGCATGCACTGTCCTGTCACCATTCGAGGAGGCCACGAGGATGGTGAGCACTGACAGTGCATGCATCAGTGACACTGTCCCCCTTGTCCACCTGTTGGAGCACACGCTGCGTGGAATAATGGACAGGGCACTTGAGGCAGAACAGAGGCAGGAAGAGGAGGACTTCCTTAGCTCTCAAGGCCCCCTTTATCCAGACAGTGTTCCTGCGTGCCCGCCGATCACACAGGAAGAGGACGAGGAGGAGGAGGAGGAGGAGGAGGAAGATTGTGTCAGTATGGAGGTGGAGCCTGGCACTCAGCATCAGCAGTCTTTAAGGGATCAGTCCCAAGGAACACATGGACTTGTACGTGGCTGGGAGGAGGTGGCTGCGGACGTTGTTGTCCTTAGTGACCCAGAGGACTCCGGACCGAATGCCTCAGCAAACCTACGCTGCATGGCCTCCCTGATCCTGCAAAGCCTGCGTAAGGATCCTCGTATTCGTGGTATCAAGGAGAAGGACCAATACTGGCTGGCAACCCTCCTTGATCCACGTTACAAGGGTAAGGTTGCGGACCTTATCTTGCCATCGCAGAGGGAGCAGAGGATGAAACATCTTCGGGAGGCCTTGCAGAAAGGTCTGTGCAACGCGTTCCCAGAGACTGGGAGGTTACAAACTCCTGTTTCTGGACAACGTGTTGCTGAGGCTTTGGTCAGTCAAAGAAGGAGCGGTGGAGAAGGTGGCCGTCTGACCGATGCGTTCAGACAATTTTTTGGTCCGCAGCCCCAAGGTATGATCGGTTCCAGCAACCATCGCCAGCGTCTGTTTTACATGGTGCAGGAATACCTAGGGGCAAGATCAGACTTGGACACCTTTCCCACCGAAAATCCTCTGGGTTACTGGGTCTTGAGGATGGATCACTGGCCAGAGCTTGCACAGTATGCAATTGAGCTACTGGCCTGTCCTTCATCCAGCGTTCTTTCGGAACGCACATTCAGTGCTGCTGGAGGCGTGGTAACCGATCACAGGGTGCGTCTGTCCACCGACTCGGTCGATCGGCTGACCTTCATAAAAATGAATCAGTCTTGGATCACCACCAGCTACCAAGCACCTGATGCAGATGTAACCGAATAATTTTTTTTGAAATCTCAGATCCCTTCAAAGACTGCCTATGCTGATGCTGAGTGACTATCCCTGAGTAATTATCCTCTTCCTCCTCAATCATCACGCTGATAGCTTGTAAGAACATTTTTGGTTCTGGGCGCCACCACCAGTGCCTAAGGCACAATTTTTCAGCCCCTGTTTAACAGGGGCGTGTAATTACAATTTTTGATGTAATACTTTGCAGCAGGGCTCGTTCCTGCATTCCAACTAGAGTGTCTGTGAGGGGTTGCAGTGTTGTGGCACCAGCACCAGTGCCTAAGACCCAATTTTTCAGCCCCTGTCTAACAGGGGCGTGTAATTACAATTTTTGATGCAATACTTTGCAGCAGGGCTTGTTCCTGCGTTTCAACTAGAGTGTCTGTGAGGGGTTGCAGTGTTGTGGCACCAGCACCAGTGCCTAAGACCCAATTTTTCTGCCCCTGTCTAACAGGGGCGTGTAATTACAATTTTTGATGCAATACTTTGCAGCAGGGCTCGTTCCTGCGTTCCAACTAGAGTGTCTGTGAGGGGTTGCAGTGTTGTGGCACCAGCACCAGTGCCTAAGGCCTAATTTTTCAGCTCCTGTTCAACAGGGGCATGTAATTACAATTCTTGATCTAATATTTCACAGCAGGGCCCTGTGAGGGCTTACAGTGTTTTGGCCACAGCAACACCTAAGGCCCAAATTTCTGCTGAGTATATAGGGCAGGACCCTACTTTCAAACATCTAACTTACAAACGACTCCTACTTGCAAACGGAAGGAGACAACAGGAAGTGAGATGAAATCTACCCCTAAGGAAGGGAAATTCTCTCCTGTAAGAGTTAATATGGGAAAACAATTTCTCCTTTCCACTGATGCTTTCCAATCCTTGTTCCACAAAAAAACCCAAATTTTCCAAAAACATTTTTCATTGGGACAAAAAAGTGAGGTGAAATCTTCTGAAGAGGAGGAAAGACGCAAAACAAATGTCACAGGGGTGATAACCCTTCCCTATGTTTTCCAAAAAGCTTAGAAAAGATTTTTTGGCTGGAGCTAAACACATTAAAAATGTTCAAAATTACAAACAGATTCTACTTAACAACAAACCTACAGTCCCTGTCTTGTTTGCACCGCCTGAATACTGCTGTTCAGAGTATATAGGGACCTTTCCTTATTTTAATTTGGGTGCGGGGTTCCCCTTAATATCCATACAAGACCCAAAGGGCCTGGTAATGGACTGGGGGGTACCCATGCCGTTTGTCTCACTGATTTTCATCCATATTGCCATGACCCGACATGACATTAAACCCGCAAGCAGTTTTAAATGAGATTTTTTCCTTTAAAAATGACATTTGGTGCAGGGACTGTTCTAAACATGGGAAACACGCGTCACTTTACAGGCATACTATAGACACCCCCCAGGTACGATATTTAAAGGAATATTTCACTTTTTTTTTTTTACTTTAAGCATCATTAAAATCACTGCTCCCGAAAAAACGGCCGTTTTTAAAAGTTTTTTTTGCATTGATACATGTCCCCTGGGGTAGGACCCGGGTCCCCAAACCCTTTTTAGGACAATACCATGCAAATTAGCCTTTAAAATGAGCACTTTTGATTTCGAACGTTCGAGTCCCATAGACGTCAATGGGGTTCTAACGTTCGTGCGAACTTGCGGTCCGTTCGCGGGTTCTGGTGCGAACCGAACCGGGGGGTGTTCGGCTCATCCCTATCTAAGATTTATATTGGAAGACAGAAAAGTAGACCCAGAAGGGAGGCACTTATTTTTTAAAGGAAAATTGCAGGGGGTTGAGTGTACACTGTTTAATGTCTACTGCCCTAACAAGAATCCAGGGCTTATCTGAAAGAGTTCTTGAATAAATTAATGAATTTCAAAAAGGGTAGTTTAATCTTGGCAGGGGACTTTTGTTTGGATCCTCGAATAGACAGTACGTCGAATGTACGGGGGACTGGAAATCACCAACTAAGAATGATAAAAAAAAAATGATATCAATTCCAGTTGGTGGATGTATGGAGGGCCCAACACCCAAGGGCAAGAGACTATTCATTCTTTTTTTCAGTACATAATACGTAATCAAGGTTGAATTATATTTTGGTGGAGCAAAGACATTCAAAGGCAGTAGTTAACTCATAACAACACTCTCAGATCATGCCACGCTAGTTGTAGAGTTCGGACCCATGGGAACCCAGAATAGGATAAATAACTGGAGACTGAATGAAGATCTGATACAAGATATAGAAGTGGAAATAAAATTAAAACAAGAAATAGAACAATATTTTGTGTTAAATGAGTCCCCGGGGGTCTCAAAGGCCAAAATATGGGAAGCACATAAGGTATATATTATGGGTATACTGATTTCTATAGGAGCCAGGAAAAAGAAAGAGAGATCAAAAGATATGGAAAGGACAATACAATAAATATATGAATTAGAACAGATGCATAAAAAGAGTTTGGATGCTGAAATACATCAAAAATAACAATTGGAATAAGAAACAAAAAAAGTTTTTAATAAAGCGGCGAAAGACAGATATACAGTAAATGGGGGAATAAACCAGGAAAACATCTAGCAAAAACGATATAATACACAAAATCTTTAAATTATATAGAAAAGATGTTATAATAAAAATAAGTGCAGCGCAATGTCTATAATGTCCATCAGTTCCAAAAAAAAACAATCTTCTAAAGAACAACAAGTCCCAGAAATGGTAATGGAAAAGACCACGTGAAAAGGGTGAATCCAATCCACTAATGAGTGACAATCCCTCCATCGGCTGTAAGATGGGCGCTTACCAGATCGGATGGACACGCTTTTTTTTCTCCACAGGAGGGAAATCAGGGATCACCAGCACTCCAATCAGATAGGAAAAGCCAAACCGGATGACATAAAATATATAAAAGAATCTAAGTGCTCTCCGTTACCACACACTACCACACACTTAAAAGGTTTTTAGTTGAATAAAATGTGCACTCTCATGTATTGCCGCATAAACAGGCATAAAACAGGTAAAGCATTGGTGATGGCGGGTTGCTGTAGCTTTGTTTGTGCACACACTGTGCACAGGATGGCAGTGGATGACATTCGCAAGGTAGCTCTTCCCCCTGTACTCATTGCATCCTACGGGACTTCGTCAGCAAAGACTTGTTGGAACAAGAAACAAGAAAATAACAACAGAAAAAAAAAAATATATATATGCTCAGCACGGTCTCTCTCAATCATAAATGTGCATACACTCACATCAAATATGTGTCATATGACAACATGTGTAACAAAGTGCCAATATAGTGCAAAAAAAGGGCATACAATAAAGTTCAAAAATTCAAAAAAAATTGCAAAATAAGGTGCAAACAATAAAGTTCATCAAGTGTGAGGTGCAGGGCTGGTGACATGTTGATGTAATCTTGGTGACTTCCTGTGCTCCCCTCCTGGATCCCCACTCACCAGATAAAGATGAAAAAAAGATGGTGTCTCCTGTCCAGAAGATATGTAGGTAGGTTGTGCCTCAGAGAACGGAATCTCCTCTCCTTCACCCTTGATTGTAGATTCTACATACTTTACTTAGTCAAAGACGATCGGAGTAGTAAAGTTTGGACAAGTGAAGAGAAGAGGGCATATAGTGTAATACTGCAAGGTTTATTAAACTGTTTAAAATCATTACACTTACATAAGAATCTTTAAAATGTGCAAAAATTGCCGCCTTGGTGTCCAAACAGCCTTCACAGATTAGAGAGGCAGCGCTGAGCATATATATTTAATTCTGTTGTCATTTTTTGGGGTATTTACCCCACACTACAGTGGCAGCCCTATTACATATGTACATGTGGGTGAGTGTGTAAACGCACACGTATATGTACATTTTGTATTTATTTTATAATATAATTGCAATTTATTTACAATTTTTTCTCCACGGCACGGGTCCATCCTTATCACAAGAAACAAGAAAAGTTTTCAATAAAGAGGTGAAAGACAATTATAAATGGGGGAATAAATCAGGAAAACATCTAGCAAAAACTATAAAATACAAAAAATCTTTAAATTATGTAGAAAGATGAAAAATAGTAAAGGAGAAATGGTATATGAAACATCAGAAATTGCAAAAGTCTTTCAAAGTTACTACAGTGCCCTTTATTCTGTAAGTAAGAAGGAGACACGAGAAGCAGAAAAAAAGAGACAAAAAATACAGAAATACTTAAAGGAAGCAAAACTACCGAAAGTCTTACTGGAAAAACTTAAGGCCCTGGAGGACCCAATAACAGAAGAGGAGATCAGAATAGCATTAAAGAGTACAGCAGTAGGAAAGAGCCTGGGACTTGATGCATTTACTTGATACTATAAGAAATGTAGGGAACAACTAATTTCGAAATGATGTATATATCTAAATGGCCTGGCTGAGGGAGAGGTGATGAGGAGAGAGTCACTATGGGCATATGTTACTGTTATACCCAAAGAGGGGAAAGATTCTACAACTATAGACCAATAGCACTGTTGAATTCCGATACTAAACTCTACGCTAAAGTGCTAGCAACAAGATTAAAGAAGATAATGCCAGAGTGGATCCATGGGGATCAAACAGGTTTATACCGGGAAGACAAAAGTAAAGATAATGGGATAAGAACATTGTTATTGTTACAAAAGGAGAGAAGTGGGAAGTCTCCAGTACTACTCCTGTCAATAGATGCGGAAAAGGCATTTGACAGGGTAGACTGGGGATTCATGATGGATACTATATAAAACTTGGGAAAAGGACCAAAAATAATTCAATGGATTAAAAACCTGTATAATCACCCTACAGCGTTGGTTAAAGTTACCGGGAGTATGTCATCACCTTTTGAGATGTTCAATAGAACAAGACAGGAACCCTGTTGTCGCCCCTCCTATATGTACTATTGATGGAACCCTTTTTGGCAACCATACGAAATAGTGAAGACATGGGGGGGTGAGAATTGGAGATAAAGACCATAAGATGGCAGCGTATACCGATAATATCTTATTTTTTAATATATAAACCTAGATTAACACTTCCTAACTTAATGAAAGTACTAAAAAAATATGCAGAACTTATAAACGTATAAGTTTAACCCAATAACGTCAAAAATCTTAAATATACGCTTAAGTAAGAAGGAAGCACTGGAGTTACAACGTGAATTTCCATTTACATGGAAGAGGAAAGAGTTAAATTATCTTGGAATAAAATTAACTTCATCCATGGGGAAATTGTACCAAGCTAACTATATTCCACTGCTCAATGAAATTAAAACAGAAATCAAGAAATTATCAATAAGCCCTCTGTCATGGATGGGAAGGATAAATATGTTAAAAATGGTAATACTCTTTTCAAATCAAATCATTTCAAATGATACTGATAACACTTCCCCAGGCCTTTTTTAGAACAATTAAAACAATGTTTTTAAGATATATCTGGTAGGGTAAGAAACCAAGAGTACAGTATGCAATATTGAGCAGGGATAAAATGTATGGGGGACTAGCAGAACCGGAAATAAAAACATATTATAATGCAGTATAACTGGCACGGATGATAGAATGGACAAAAACAAAAAAATGGAAAAAAAGGAGTGGGTATGGAAAACACTTTGAGTAAAACACAGATAAAAAATATATGGATACCATAAAAGTATAGAACACTAGATGAAGGCACACATGATTTGACAAGAAATGTATTTAAAGTATGGGATATCATTTATAGGCAAGGACAATGGTAGTATAATTCACCACTAATTGCCCTTTCTGGGAAAAAATTATTTTTACCGGGTAAAGAGACACTCTTTGGAAGTGGGATAGGAAATGCACAATGTAAGAGAACCTTAATCCCATTCCTACTAAATGCAGCGAAAGGAACAACAAGGAAAAAATGGTTAGACCCAGGAAAACCCACAATGAAGGAGTGGTTTGAAAAAATAGATTATATATTTAGGATGGAATAGCTTAGTAGTAGGGTAGAGGGATGGGTAGAAATATTTAATAGTACATGAGAAAAATGGATAGTTTTTAAGAAAACCGGAAAATATACAGAAAAACTGTTGGAGTAGGTAGTGGAATAGATGGAGGAAGAGGATGAAGTGAGTAAAAGGGAGACCAACATGGGGAGGGGGAATGGGATAGGTGGGGTGGGGGGGTTGTTCTTGAAGGGTGAATGTATTTTTAAAAGGGTTGTTAAAATGTGATATGATGAGCACTGTTTTGTATATAATATAAAATCAAACAAAGTTTATATATAAAAAAAATGGTTAATGAGTGTTGACATTCAATATCTGGTGGTTTTACATAGGATCCTGTTTAATAGGTAGAGCATGATGTGCGTAGATTACATAGAGATGGTATGGGATTTCCCTGCACTCCAAAAAATATATATATTAGATAGAGACTGCTCAGAAATGTGAACAGGTCAGCAATTTAATTTCTAAAAACATGTAAATGTTTCCACTTTGCCAACTGCTTAGATCTCATGGGCTCAATTAAATTTATCACTTATATGCTGATGACACTCAGATATACAGTATCTCACAAAAGTGAGTACACCCCTCACATTTTTGTAAATATTTCATTCTATCTTTTCATGTGACAACACTGAAGAAATTACACTTCGCTACAATGTAAAGTAGTGAGTGTACATCTTGTATAACTGTAAAAATTCTAAATAACTCAAATCACAGCCATTAATGTCTAAACCACTGGCAACGAAAGTGCTTACACCCCAAAGCGAAAATGTCCAAATTGGGCCCAAGGTGTCAATATTTTGTGTGGCCACCATTATTTTCCAGTACTGCCTTAACCCTCTTGGGCATGGAGTTCACCAGAGCTTCACAGGTTGCCACTGGAGTCCTCTTCCACTTCCCCATGATGACATCACAGAGCTGGTGGATCTTAGAGACCTTGCGCTCCTCCACTTCCCATTTGAGGATGCCCCACAGATGCTCAATAGGGTTTAGGTCTGGAGACGCGCTTGGCCAGTCCATAACCTTTATCCTCAACTTCTTTAGCAAGGCAGTGGTCATCTTGGAGGTGTGTTTGGGGTCGTTATCATGTTGGAATACTGCCCTGCAGCCCAGTCTCCAAAGGAAGGGGATCATGCTCTGCTTCAGTATGTCACAGTACATGTTGGCATTCATGGTTCCCTCAGTGAACTGTAGCTCCCCAGTGTCGGCAGCACTCATGCAGCCCCAGACCATGACACTCCGACCACCATGCTTGACTGTAGGCAAGACACACTTGCCACCACACACGTTTGACACCATCTGAACTAAATATGTTTATCTTGGTCTCATCAGACCACAGGACATGGTTCCAGTAATCCATGTCCTTAGTCTGCTTGTCTTCAGCAATCCATTTTCAGGCTTTCTTGTGCATCCTCTTTAGAAGAGGCTTCCTTCTGGGATGACAGCCATGCAGACCAATTTGATGCAGCGCGTGGCGTATGGTCTGAGCACTGACAGACTGACCCCCACCCCTTTAACCTTTACATTATGGATGGGCTTCAAGTTCGAGTCGAACTCATGTTCGACTTCAACATCGGCTGTTCGCCAGTTTGCCGAAGAGCGAACAATTTGGGGTGTTCGCGGCAAATTCGAAAGCTGCGGAACACCCTTTAAAAGTCTATGGGAGAAATCAAAAGTGCAAATTTTAAAGACTTATATGCATGGTATTGTCATAAAAAGTGTTTGGGGACCTTGATCCTGCCCCAGGGCACAAGGATCAATGCAAAAAAAAGTTTTAAAAACAGCCGTTTTTTCGGGAGCAGTGATTTCAATAATGCTTAAGGTGAAACAATAAAAGTGTAATATCCCTTTAAATTTCATACCTGGGGGGTGTCTATAGTATGCCTGTAAATGGGCACATGTTTCCCGTGTTTAGAACAGTCTGACAGCAAAATGACATTTCAAAGGAAAAAAGTAATTTAAAACTACTCGTGGCTATTAATGAATTGCTGGTCCGACAATACACATAAAAGTTCATTGATAAAAACAGCATGGGAATTCCCCACAGGGGAACCCCAAACCAAAATTTTAAAAAAAATTACGTGGGGGGTCCCCCTAAAATCCATACCAGGCCCTTCAGGTTTGGTATGGATATTAAGGGGAACCCCAACCAAAATTTAAAAAAAAGGCATGGGGTCCCCCTCAAAATCTATACCAGACCCTTCAGGTCTGGTATGGATTTTAAGGGGAACCCCGCGCCTAAATTAAAAAAAAGATGGTGTGGGGTCCCCCCAAAAATCCATACCAGACCCTTATAGGAGCACGCAACCTGGCAGGCCGCAGGAAAAGAGGGGGAGGATGCCCCCCTCATGAACTGTACCAGGCCACATGCCCTCAACATTGGGAGGGTGCTTTGGGGTAGCCCCCCAAAACACCTTGTCCCCATGTTGATGGGGACAAGGGCTTCATCCCCACAACCCTTGCCCGGTGGTTGTGGGGGTCTGTGGGCGGGGAGCTTATCGGAATCTGGAAGCCCCCTTTAACAAGGGGACCCCCAGATCCTGGCCCTCCCCCTGTGTGAAATGGTAAGGGGGTACCCTACCATTTCACAAAAAAACTGTCAAAAATGTTAAAAATGACAAGAGACAGTTTTTGACAATTCCTTTATTTAAATGCTTCTTCTTTCTTCTATCTTCTTTCTTCTATCTTCTATCTTCTATCTTCCTTCGTTTTCTTCCTCCATCTTCTTCTTCTTCTCGTTCTTCTGGTTCTTCCTCCAGTGTTCTGGTCCGGCATCTTCCTCCTCGGCATCGGTGTCTTCTTATCTTCTTCTCCTCGGACCGCTCCGCATCCATGATGGCATGGAGGGAGGCTCCCGCTGTGTGACGTTTCTCCTCTTTTGACGGGAAGTCCCTGTCAAGTCCCCGTGCCTCAGAGGGGGTGGGGTCACTGGGTGGCTTCGCCCCCCATTATTTAAGAACCGTCAGCGGCCCGAGGAGAAGAAGATAAGAAGACGCCGCGGAGGAAGATGCCGGACGAGAACACCGGAGGAAGAACCAGAAGAACCAGAAGAAGAAGAAGATGGAGGAAGAAACCGAAGGAAGATAGAAGAAAGAAGAAAGAAGATAGAAGATAGAAGAAAGAAGAAAGAAGATAGAAGAAAGAAGAAGCATTTAAATAAAGGAATTGTCAAAAACTGTCTCTTGTCATTTTTAACATTTTTGACAGTTTTTTTGTGAAATGGTAGGGGTACTTTTGTACCCCCTTACCATTTCACACAGGGGGGAGGGCCAGGATCTGGGGGTACCCTTGTTAAAGGGGGCTTCCAGATTCCGATAAGCACCCACCCACAGACCCCCACAACCACCGGGCAAGGGTTGTGGGGATGAGGCCCTTGTCCCCAACAACATGGGGACAAGGTGTTTTGGGGGGCTACCCCAAAGCACCCTCCCAATGTTGAGGGCATGTGGCCTGGTACGGTTCAGGAGGGGGGCCGCTCTCTCTTCCCCCTCTTTTCCTGCAGCCTGCCAGGTTGCGTGCACAGATAAGGGTCTGGTATGGATTTTTGGGGGGACCCCACGCCATTTTTTTTTTTTTAATTTTGGCCGGGGTTCCCCTTAATATCCATACCAGACCTGAAGGGCCTGATATGGAATTTAGAGTGACCCCCCACGTCATTTTTTTTAAATTTTGGTTCGGGGTTCCCCTGTGGGGAATTCCCATGCCGTTTTTATCAATTAACTTTTATTGTATTGTCGGACCGGCAATTCATTAATAGCTGCAAGTAGTTTTAAATGACTTTTCTTCCTTTGAAATTTAATTTTGCTTTCAGACTGTTCTAAACACGGGAAACATGCGCCCCTTTACAGGCATACTATAGACACCCCCAATGTACGAAATTTAAAGGGATATTACACTTTTATTGTTTCACTTCAAGCATTAATAAAATCACTGCTCCCAAAAAAACGGCCGTTTTTAAAACTTTTTTTGCATTGATCCATGTCCCCTGGGGCAGGACCCGGGTCCCCAAACACTTTTATGACAATAACTTGCATATAAGCCTTTAAAATTAGCACTTTTGATTATTCATGTTCGTGTCCCATAGACTTTAACGGTGTTCGCGTGTTCGCAAGTTCTGGTGCGAACCGAAGAGGGGGGTGTTTGGCTCATTCCTATTCTACAGCAATGCTGGCAGCACTCATACGTCTATTTCCCAAAGACAACCTCTGGATATGATGCTGAACATGTCCACTCAACTTCTTTGGTCGATCATGTTGAGGCCTGTTCTGAGTGGAACCTGTCCTGTTAAACCGCTGTATGGTCTTGGCCACTGTGCTGTAGCTCAGTTTCAGGGTTTTGGCAATCTTATTATAGTCTAGGCCATCTTTATGTAAAGCAACAATTCTTTTTTTCAGATCCTCAGACAGTTCTTTGCCGTGAGGTGCCATGTTGAACTTCCAGTGACCGGTATGAGAGACTGAGAGCGATATCACCAAATTTAACATACCTGCGCCCCAGTCACACCTGAGACCTTGTAACACTAACGAGTCACATGACACCGGGGAGGGAAAATGGCTAACTGGGCCCAATTTGGACATTTTCACTTAGGGATGTACTCACTTTTGTTGCCAGCGGTTTAGACATTAATGGCTGTGTGTTGAGTTATTTTGAGGGGGCAGCAAATTTACACTGTTATACAAGCTGTACAGTCACTACTTTACATTGTAGCAAAGTGTCATTTCTTCAGTGTTGTCACATGAAAAGATAGAATAAAGTATTTACAAAAATGTGAGGGGTGTACTCACTTTTGTGAGATACTGTACATCCACACTAAACCGGATCTACTTTGGCTGCTTCTCTCCTATCTAATTGTATTTATGATATAAAAACTTGGATATCCCACAGTTTCCTTCAAATAAACTGTGATAAGACTGAAGCTATGTTTATTGGTGCCCCCATCAATTATGTAAGGCCAGTCCTAATAGCTTATCTTTAGATAACACTGTACTTGAGCTTCAGTCTAAATTGAAAAATCTACGGGTGATATTGGAAGCCAATTTATTCTTTGATCCACGTGTGCAAAATGTTGTCAGAACATCTTTTTTCCACTTGAGAAACATTTCTCGGCTGCGTCCTATGCTATCATACACTGTAGCTAAAAAGCTGATCCATACGCTTGTGTACTCCTGACTTATCTACTGCAATGCTTTACTCGCTGCTGTACCTAAATCCACTATTAATCGACTTCAACATGTTAAAAATTCTGCAGCCAGAATCCTGACTAGGTCTTGTACAAGAGATCATATTACCCCTATCCTGGAGTCCTTGCACTGTCTTCCCATCAGGTTTTGCATAGACTTTAAGATCCTATTGCTCACCTATAAGGCTCTTTTTGGCTGGGCATCCCATTATCTCTCTGAACTTTTATCAACTTACTCCCCTCCCCGTAACCTCTGCTTCTCAAATTCTGGTCTTCTGTGTGTCACCTCTACTCAACTGCACTCAATGGGAAACAGAGCCTTTTCCTGCTATGCTCCAAAACTCTGGAATTCACTTCCAAAGAACATCAGAGAGTCATCTTTTCTAAACTCATTCAAATCAAATCTAAAAATGTATTTCTTTAGAAAATGTATCTCTTAAATGTTTCTCTTTAAAGCTTTCACTTAATTGTCCCTTTTTTCCTTTATGTTATTGTAAATGTATTATTAGTATTATTATTATTATTATTATTAATAAAAAAAGTTGGCAAAAAGTCCCTTCCCTAGCAATCAGACATTTTCCAGGGTTTTTCCAGGTTTGTTGAATGATACAGGATCTCTTCACCCCCTTCCTGGCCAGGCCATTTTTCAGATTTGAGGGTTGTCATACTTTGAATGACAATTACTCAGTCATACAACACTGGACCAAAATAAATTTTACATAATTTTTTAGACAGATATACAGTAGCTTTCTTTTGGTAGTATTTATTAACCACTGTGTTTTTGTTTTTTTTGCTATTTACAGTAGATGACTACTTTTTTTGCTATATACAGTAAATTTAAAAACATCAAAATTCTGAAAAAAAATGTTTTTCTTAGTTTTGATTATAACATTTTGGCTTGGCAGCGGATGTTGACAGACGGAGTGAAGCTGAGCTCCCTCCAGAATCCTGCTGACCTGATGCTGCAGGAATTCCACCCAGCAATCTAGCTCCACATTGCTTGCACAGGCTCCCTGCATCTGTCAGATCCTCTGTGGCTTCTTTGTCCGGTCCTTGGGAGATGTCCAAGCATGTCAAACACGAGGGGAATCAAGCAGCGTGGCTCAACAAGATGGTTGGCTCTCAGCCACAATGACCATTCAGAGATAGCTATGAGCCCGATGTTCAAATCGAACTTAAGTTCGACTCGAACATCGGGTGTTCAACGAATTTCGCCGAACATTATGGGGCGTTCACGGGAAATTCAAGCGCCCGCGGAACTCCCCATAATGAACTGTGAGACTGTCAATGCACTGTGAGATCGCAGTGCATTGACCGTTGCTGATTGGCCAAAGCTTGCACCTGACCTGCATGCTTTGGCCAATCACAGCACGCTCTGCTGTGAGAGCTATGATTGGCCAAAGGCAGGGTGCCTTTGGCCCATTATGGCTCAGGGGGCTGAGTCCACGCCCCACACTATTTATGGCTGCTTACATAGTGGCTGTACATAGTGTTATGTATGAGAGCAGCAAAATTACATTTGTAAAGGAAAAACATTCATTCAAATCTGCTCGCGGCTGTAATATATTGCCGGATCCTGGCAACATACATAAAAATCATTGAAAAAAACTGTATGAGTTCCCCCCATTACCAGACCCTTTGGGTCTGGTATGGATATTAAGGGGAACCCCATGCTAAAATTTTAAAAATATGGCGTGCGGGTCCCCCAAAATCCATACCAGACCTGACATACCAGACCCTTCAGGAGACAGTTTGGGACAAGTCCTTTATTAAAAAAAAAATGTTCCACGATGTCCATTTATCCATTCATCTTATCTCCCGAGAAGAAAAAAAATGGAAAAACTCTGCCTCGATGGGAGGCGTGCCTATGACTGCAGCCTTTTTGTGATTACAGCTGTTATATAGCTGAGGGTGGGGCCACCCAGTGACATAAATGGGTGACCCCACCCCTCTGACGTTAGGCAATGTCACATGATGTCAGAAGGGGGTGTGGTCACCCGCTTATGTCACCGGGTGGCCCCACCCTCAGCTATATAAGAGCTGTTGGCGCAAAAAGGCTGCAGGCATGGGATGCCTCCCATTGAGGCAGAGTTTTTCCGTCTTTTTTATTCACTTTTCTTGGGTCGTCAGTGCTGTTATCGAAGATGGATTTACATTGAGGGACTTTTTTTTCTTTTTTTAATAATAGAATTGTCAAAATCAGTCTCCTGTCATTTTTACTTTTTTGACACTTTTTTTGGTGAATGTGTAGGGGTGCAATATACCCGATACCCATTCACATGGGGGGGCAGGGTCTGGGGCCCCCTTGTTAAAAGGGGCTTCTAGATTTCAATGAGCCCTCCACTCGTAAAACCCCACAACCGCCGGGCAAGGGTTGTGGGGAAGAGGCCCTTGTCCAAATCAACATGGGGACAGGGTGTTTTGGGGGGACCCCAAAGCACCCTCCCCATTTTGATGGCATGTGGCCTGGTATGGTTCAGGAGGGGGGCGCTTTCTCATCCCCCTTTTCCTGCAGTCTGCCAGGTTGTGTGCTCAGATTAGGGTCTGGTATGGATTTTGGGGGGGCCCCCACGCAATTTAAAAAAAAAATTTGGTGCAGGGTTCACCTTAATATCCATACCAGACCTGAAGGGCCTGGTATGGATTTTGAGGGGACCCCCACGCAATTTAAAAAAAAAAATTTGCTGGGATCCAGCAATACATTACAACCGCAAGCAGTTTTAAATGACATTTTTTTCCTTTAGAAATGTCATTTTGCTGCGATACTGTTCTAAACATGGGGAGCAGACTAAGGAGACCCCCCAGGCATGATATTTAAAGGAATATTTTATTTTTATTGTTTCACTTGAAGCATTATTAAAATCACTGCTCCTGAAAAAAACAGCTGTTTTTAAAACTTTTTTTTGCATTGATACATGTCCCCAAAACTAAGGAGATTGTCAGAAAGCTTGAGACATATACATGCACTCCATCTAAGACCTGGGCCTTCCAGGCAGTGGTAGAGTATATAGTTGAGGCTGAGCAGCAGGGCTTCATCACACAGCAACATCAGAGAGGTGGGGGGGGACAGGCAGGAGAATGAGTGGAGAGAGGAGATGAGAGGGGAGAGGCAGATGGCAACAAATCTCACCCAGCTGTGACTTCCTTTGAGAATTCTGTGAACAATGACTCTCACACATTCCTACACCATTCTCTAGCCCTAGCTACTGGTGTTGCCTCTAGTGGTGTCCCTGAGGGGATTTTTTGGCTAGTGGTGTCTCTGAAGGGAAATGTTGGCTGTTTGGTAGTTGTAACTGCTTGTTTGTTGTTCATTTTTTGCACAAATTGACTACTTGATATTTTCAGATTATTTTGACTTGTCTGATAGTACCTGCTTGTGACCTACCAGCTTTAGTTAGCTACCATTCTCTCTTCTCTGATACCAAATCTTTTGTGACTGCACACTTTAGACTAAATATATGTCTGTCTTGCTTCCTGTACTCTCAGATGCCTATACAGTCTGGAGAGCAATTTATTTCAATGCAATGTCTGCTATTAGGTCTAATAAGCAAGTTTTAATCTCCTGGAGTGGGTGAGGGCTGGTGGATGCCTGTAAAAAGCAAGCCGTGCTCAATGCTTTGATGTTTTATGATCCAACCATGATTTGCTTGCAGGAGACACATGTAAACAGAGAAACCACTATTTTATTTAATCAGTCTATGTTTAACTTTCAATACAACTCTGCCCATTCTACCTATGGGAGGGGTGTGTGCATCCTCATTAAGTCTTCGACCTCCTTCTCCTGAACATGAGTCGAGTTGGTTGATCAAGGGAGATATTTCTTCCTATTGTGTACCATAGCAGATAGGCAATGCCTGTTGGCAAATATTTATATACCTCTGCCTTATCATGATGAGGTTCTTTTGCAATTGTCCCAGATAATGGCTTAATACTCCACTGTCCTGGTGGTGGCAGTTGGGGACTTTAACAATGTGTTGGATCTGACCTTAGATAGACTCACTAGAGCAGAGTGGGGGAATTAGGTCTGTTTGATGTCTGGCATGTGCAGCACCCGCAAGAATGTGCCTATTCCACCTCTTCTAGTACATATCAATTCCTCTCTCATATAGACATGGCTTTATGTACAGCAAGCATACTCCTTTGGATTGCATCTTCTACTTACGGACTCTGTGGCTTGTCAGACCACTCTCAATTGATACTTACATGGTGAAACATACAACTGCAGGGTCCGCTTCTTGGTTGATGGTTTGGGACACCCTGAAAGCATTCTTGTGAGGTATTCTTATAAAGGATATTTCTAGGATTAAACTGGCCAACAGGCTTTGGGAGGTGACTTTGGGAGTGGAGGTTTGGGAGGCTGAGCAGTGTTTTATTCAGGACTCTACCCCCTTGTCAGGAAAAGCCCTCTTGCAAATATCCCAGCAAACTAAAGTTTAAAGAAATGCCTGTGCACAGAAGCGCCATCCGGCGCTCGTGCACGCAATAGCACCAAAAGCGCTAACGTGCGTACGTGCATGCGCAATAGCGGCGCCCTGTGACAGCACTTGGCGCCAAAGAGGCTATTTAAAGAGGACTGTTCCACTGCTGCCTTGCTGTCCGGTCTACAGCGTTCCTGAAGACCCCTTGTGCCCTGTTACTTGTATTTGCTACCTGATACCTGTTGGACTGTTCCTGACTACTCTGTTTGCTGCCTGCCCTGATCCCGGCTTTTGGACTTTGACTACTCTGTTTTCTGCCTGCCCTGATCTCAGATTTTGGACTTTGACTACTCTCCCAGATTTACCTTCTGTACCTGATCTGCCCGTCTGTGTTTGACCCGGCTTGCTGTACCCTGCTGTCTACCTACTGCTGCTGGACTACAAGACACCTCCCAGCTGTCTACATCCTGCTGCTGGACTACAAGACACCTCCCTGCTGTCTACATCCTGCTGCTGGACTACAAGACACCTCCCTGCTGTCTACATCCTGCTGCTGGACTACAAGACACCTCCCTGCTGTCTATATCCTGCTGCTGGACTACAAGACACCTCCCTGCTGTCTACATCCTGCTGCTGGACTACAGGACACCTCCCAGCTGATTACCTGATTCAGCTCTCTGCTCCAGCCTTCCAGTCAGGCACTTGTGCCCCTTCGCACTCCCGAGCCCCTGTCATCACTACCAGGGATTCCCGAGTTGGAGGTATACGAGAGGCCGTTCCCTGCATTCCGGGCTCCACCTACCAGGTACGTGACACCCCTCTAATCAGAGCAGGTGGAAAGAGGCATAGCATTTATATAAATTGCAGGCTTTACAAAAAGCAGAACATAAAACATTCTTCAAACACCAGAAGTATTTTGCGGAAGGAGAGGGTACAGGGCATTTACTGGCAATTATAGAAAGAGCTCAAAAAGTCACCATGATTATTACCTCTATACTAAATGCTCAGGGAGAGCTGCTTACCGACACAACACAAATTCTAACCTGCTTTAGAAACTTCTATCAGAACCTGTATAATACAAAGCTTGAGACCTTAAATGACCAGGCGGATCTGTTTCTCTGTAAATTTACACTCCATAAACTCTCTGCTAGAGATAGATGTAAATTAGACTCCCCACTTACATTGGAGGAGATTATTGAGGCCACTATGGACTCCACCAATAATAAAGCCCCAGGTCTGCATGGTCTACCATCTGAAATATATAAAAGATATAGCCAAAGAATACTGTCTGAATTGTTGGAAACATTGCTGGAGGCTCTCTTACAGGGCTTTCTCCCTGCTTCTATGAAAAAAGTAATTATTGTTATGATCCTTAAACTGGGTAAAGATGCTCAATACCCTGAATCATATAGATGTATTTAACTCCTCACTGCAGACATAAAAACCTTGGCTTGGGCAGACTCTCAAAATATTTCACAAAATTGGTCCACAGGGACCAGATCAGATGTATCCCAGCTAGATCTACTTCCATTAAAATTAGAAGACTGTTTCTCAACCTGGAACTACACGCTGATAACTTTGGGGACAGAGTGGTGCTATCCTTAGATGTTGCTAAAGCCTTCGACAGCATGGAGTGGACATACCTCTGGGAGGCCATGTGGGCCTTTGCTATAGGACACACCTTTATCGGTTGGTTTTGGTTATTTTGCTCCACCCAAAGGCACAAATATGAATAATTGGGGTACTGTCTGAACCTTTTAATCTTTATCTGGGTTTGCAAAAGGGTTGTCCACTCTCCCTGCTGTTATCTGCGCTAGCAGTGGAACCCTTAGCAGTGGCTATCAGACAAGCTTCTAACATCATTGGTTTCAAGAGAGGTACTGGGGAAGACAAAATAAGTTTATATGTGGATAACACTCTGCATTATTTGGGAGACACTCAACAATCGCTAATCTCATTGATTAATCTGATATCCACCTTTGGTAACTTTTCCGGATTCAGAATAAACTGGGAGAAGTTGTTTCTGTTACCCTTAGATCCAGCTAATGGGGAACCTACAGTACCCCCCCATTACATCTAAGATTAGTGTAGTTGAATCCTTTAAATACCTGTGGGTAATTGTCCACCCACGGTATCTAAGTATTTGCAATTAAATATGCCCCTGCTATTAGTTATATTTAGTTATATTTAAGCAGAAACCTAAGAGTTGCCCAAGCTCCTCCTAAAGGTGGTCGGTCGCTCCAACCTTATTAAAATTATTTGAGTGCCCCAATTACTGTACGTCCTCCACAACTCCCCAGTCTGGCTTTATAAAAAAAGTAGATTCCTTATTTTGGAAAGTCTCCACATATTAAACTATCTACTCTTCAACTTGTGAAAGATGCTGGTGGCTTTGCCATACCTCACACTAAAATGTACTTTCTTCCTGCCCAGCTTCAACATATTTGGATTGAGGTGAGAAAAATTTGGAGGATCATACTCAGGCAATTTTGCTCTCCCACAATTCTAAATAACCGTTGCTTTCACAGCTTGAGAATGATACCTTTGCTGCTTATCCACACTATCCCACACTGCTGCTTTTGGATCAGCTTTGGCTGCAGGAAACTGATGACGTGGGAGGGTTATAACTGTCACATTCCCCTATGGAAAAATGTGTTCCTTACAGAAATTAGAGTACTGTCCGTGATACTTTTTTTATTTGCACTAACATACAATTTTTCAGGACAAGCTTTCGGGTTATGTCCCCTTCTTCAAGGTCCAAGCAGTACTGATTCACAAATTTTTAAGCTGAATGTTAAAGCAGAAGAAAAAAAAAAAAAAAAGAGAAAACCAAACACATACAAATCAATGGTAATAAAGATAGCAGCAGAGTTAGTGAGATAAGACAGAGGGAGAGCTAGGGGGGAATGCAGGGGGGGATGCTAGTCACAGAGCGGTCGTAAAACTTTAGCATAATGTGTAAGGAAACCAATATCTAAATTCAGGCCATTATTCTTCGTGTCAAAAAGAAGTATCATTCTTAGTTCAAACGTTTTCCTTTCCTGGATAGTTCTGAAATTCCCTTTAAGAACTAAGACATTGAGGTCTTCTATAGTGTGGTCCGATTGTGAGAAATGATGTCCCACAGGTGTGCATAAACTGTCTTCTTTATGTTCTTTGATGGTATGTCTGTGCAAATTCATCCTCGCTTGCAACTTCTGTCCTGTTTCAGGACAGGAAACAGGAAACAGGACAGAAGTTGCAAGCGAGGATGAATTTGCACAGACTGCTTGGACCTTGAAGAAGCTTGTCCTGAAAAATTGTATGTTAGTGCAAATAAAAAAAGTATCACGGACAGTACTCAATTTTCTCTGTCACAATTGCACTAATACGGCTACAATCTAATCAAGTATTACAGAAATTAGAAATAAATCAAGGAACTAGTCAAGGGTGGATTACAAGTGAAGGAAGTACAGAGTCATGGCTTAAATCAGGAAGTTCATGGCAGGAGCAAAGCATTCAGAGTTTAAAATCCAAATATAAAACCAAACCAACCAAATATAAAAAACAAAAACTTGAACTAGTGACTAAAGTTGACTCCAGAAAAGGGCTTATACTTATATGGAATTTTAATGGCTGAAATACAAAACCACATTCTAATCCCTTCTAGGAAAGGTTGGGATGAAGATTTGGGCCTGTTAACGAGGGACCTGTGGGAGTAGGCACTGACTTCTCTTCCCCTGGTGTCCCTGACACCAAATCAGAGGCTGACTCAGCTTCTTATCCCTCATAGAGTTTACCATACCACTGCTAAACTGTAGAAGTGGAAGGGTAGGGATATGGATGTCTGTCATAGATGTTCCAGAAGTTCAGCAGATTTTATTCTTATGATATGGCGCTGCCCCAAACTTCATAAATATTGGAATGAGGTGGTGTCTCTTATATTACTCATATATCAAGCTACTCTACCACTAGATCCTAAATTGTGTCCTCTCAATATTTTTGATGACCTTTTAGCACCTGACGAGGTGGTAGATTCTATAATTAGATTGCTTTACATAGCATGGAAAGTGGTTGTCCAAAGATGGACGTCCTCTAGCCTTCCAATGACCATGGAGGGGAAAATCAAGTTAACATTTTTATTTCTTAAGAAAAGATCAGCATAGGTTTTTTTACTCCAAAATTTTATAGATTATCTAATCCTTGGCTGGCGGTGCATCGTCTGGCCTCATTTCTCCTGATATCAGACAGGCTACTGTCCCTTTGAGTGTGAGGTCATTATGTGCACTTGTACAGTAGTCTTGAAATCACTTTCTAGGAGAGGTCTTATTAATATTCCAGTCATACCTCACCAATAAGTACTTTGGTGTGTTTGTACAAGTTAGGTTTAGGTTATTAAATAGAACTAGGTTCTTTTCATAAAGCGTTCCTTTTTTGCTTGAAAAATATAAGTGCTTTGATTTCTACAACTTTATTGTATTGTAACTTCCTCTGTCTTGCTCCCAAAATTATTGATTACGGGTGTCTGTATGCTTGTGGAATCTACCATTGGCTTTGTTTGGATTACATGAACTGTCATTGTATGTCTGCATACCTTTCTTGGTTTAGTGTGTCTAAAGTGTTGTTAATGCAGCTGTGTGTTTAAAACAAACAACTTAATAAAAACAATCTGATCTTAAAAAATTTTCAAAAAAATAATCTTTCTTGATAAATTTAACCCTTAGTAAAAAGCATGGTGAGTTTTTTGAAGTTGTAATTTTTTGCTAAAATTCTTTGAAAAATTATCGAAGTAAATATTTATTTTTTCACAAACAATATAGGCATACTTATAATTACAACCTAAAACATATTTTTCTACTCCTTCTGAGTATGGTAAGCCACAGCCTAGGAGCAGACTTTCTAGGGGCATAAAATCACACAATCAAGCCGTGTATCAGCTTTTCCTCACTCGCGTCTGACAGACACAAGTTGAGGAGAGCTGATCGGCTGCTCTCCTGACAGGGGGGCTCTGCGCTGATTATCAGTGCAGCCCCCAAAGGACCACCAGGGATGCCACCAGGACCATCGGTGATGCCCAACACTAATGACAAGAAGGTATGCCACCCAGGGATGCTAATCAGCGCCCATAAATGATGCCAATCAGCACTCTTATATGATGCCAGTCAGTGCCATCAGTAATGCCTGCCAGCGCCTGCTTATCAGTGATTCCCATCAGTGCCACCTATCAGTGTCCATGAGTGCTGCATATCAGTGCCCATCATTGCCACCCATAAGTACACATCAGTTTTACCTTTCAGTGCCCAATGTCACCTATCAGTGCCCATCAGTGCCACCTATGAGTGCCCATCAGTGCCAGCTATGAGTGCCCATCAGTGCTGCATATCAGTCCCACATATCAGTGCCCATAAGTGCTCCCTATCAGTGCCCATCAGTGCTGCATATTAGTGCCCACCATCAGTGCCCATCAGTGCCAACTCATTGGTGCCACCTCATCAGTGCCCATTAGTGCCACCTTATCAGTGTTCATCAGTGCAGCCTCATCAGTGCCCATTAGTAAAGGAGAAAACATACTTATTTACAAAAATGTATAAGGCCGCGTACACACGAGTGGACTTTTCAGCAACAAAAGTCCGACGGCCATTCCGGTGGACTTTCGTCTGACTTTTGATGGACTTCTGACTGATTTTTGAAGGAACGGACTTGCCTACACACGATCAAAGTCCGACGGATTCGTACATGATGACGTACAACCGGACTAAAATAAGGAAGTTGATAGCCAGTAGCCAATAGCTGCCCTAACGTGGGTTTTCGTCCGTCGGACTAGCATACAGACGAGTGGATTTTTCGACCCGACTCGAGTCCATCGGAAATATTTGAAGCATGTTTCAAATCTAAAGTCCATCAGATTTTTGACTGGAAAAGTCTGCTGAAGGTCCAATGAAGCCCACACACGATCGGATTGTCCACCGAACTCGGTTCCCTGTCCCCTGCCACTCCACCTCCCACCACTGCCTTTCATCTTAACTGCCCCCCAACTCTCCTCTCCCCTTCAACACCCTTCTTCTCCGCCAGCACTGACCCCCCCACACTCGATCTGACCCCCCCAAACTGGATCCCCGCAGCTATCATCATTAGCCGGCATCCTCATAACTCAGATAGCCCCCCACCCCTGAATCCATGGCCGCTCTAAACGGCATCTATCCTTCCCCTCCCGCCGCCTGCAGCTTCTCCCTTCACTGGTCTCCAGTAATCAGTCAGGCTGGGGAGCGTGGCGGGGGGGGAGAGGTGCAGGTGGGGGTAAAGTAGGGGCTCGGGGGGCTTGATAAACATGTGTTTACCAAGCCCCCCTGTAGTAGAGAGAGCGCAGGCCATTATCACCACAGATCGCTCCTAGACCTCCCACTGACAGCTGATATACTGTATAGTAACTGCGATTGTTCGCACCAAAACATACCGAACAGGCAAAAAATTTGGCAGAACAGTTATTGTCATAAAAAGTGTTTGGGGATCTGCCCCAGGGGGCATGTATCAATGCAAATTTTTTTTTAAAAACGGACGTTTTTTCGGGAGCAGTGATTTTTTTAATGCTTAAAGTAAAACAATAAAAATGAAATATTCCTTTAAATATCGTGCCTGGGGGGTGTCTATAGTATGCCTGTAAAGTGGCACATTTTCCCCGTGTTTAGAACAGTACAACAGCAAAATGACATTTCTAAATGAAATATTGGCATTTAACCACTTGAGATCCACGCTATAGCCGAATGACGGCTACAGCGTAGACCTGCTTTGCTGGGACGACGTCTATTGACGTCATCCCGTGCCTGAGTGGCCTGCGTGCCCCCTGCAGGGTGCACGTGGCACGCTCTGTGACCAGTGAGTCTATGAGACTCGCTGGATCACAGATCGGAGTAAGGGGTCGATCCCGACCCCTTACCACGTGATCAGCTGTCAACCAATGACAGCTGATCATGTGATGTCAACAGAGCCGGAATCGGCTATTTTTCTCCTCACGCTAATAGCGCGAGGAGAAAAAAAAAGCTGATCACCGGTGGCCGTGAGAGGGACATCAGTCCTGATCACAGAGATCTGCCGCCAGATCACCAGTGCCCACATGTGCCCTCTGCCAGTGCCACCTAGCAATAGGCACAGTGCTGCCTACCAGTGCCCACCAGCGCCACCCATCAGTGCCCACAGTGCCACCTATCAGTGCTCACAGTGCCACCTATCAGTGCTCACAGTGCCACCTATCAGTGCCCACAATCAGTGCCAGAACAAGAGTGCTGCACATCAGTGCCACCTATCAGTGCCCATTAGTGTCACCTACCAGTGCCCATCAGTGCCCATCAGTGCCACCCATCAGTGCCACTTATCAGTGCCACCTATCAGTGCCCATCAGTGCCATCTATCAGTGGTACCTATCAGAACCCATCAGTGCCACCCATCTGTGCCACCCATCCGTGCCACCCATCAGGGCCCATCGATGCCATCTTATCAGTGGCCATCAGTGCCACCTTATCTGTGCCTATCAGTGCTGCCTTAACTGTGCCTATTAGTGCTCATCAGTGCAGCCTATCAGTGCCCACCAGTGCAGCCTATTAGTGCCCACCAGTGCCGCCTCATCAGCGCATATCAATGAAGGAGAAAAATTACCTGTTTGCAAAATGTTATAACAAACTATTAAACATGATTTTTTTTCCAAAATTTTCCATCTTTTTTTGTTTGTGTAGCAAAAAATAAAAATCCCAGCTGTGATTAAATACCACCAAAAGAAAGCTCTATTTGTGGGAAAAAAATGATAAAAATGTCATCTGGGTATAGTGCTGTATGACCGCGCAATTGTCATTCAAAGCGTGACAGCGCTGAAAGCTGAAAATTGGTCTGGGCAGGAGGGGGGTTTAAGTGCCCAGTAAGCAAGTGGTTAAAACTGATTTGATCTGAATTGTCAGGTCTCGGCAATATAGAGATAACTCATTGAAAAAAAGAGCATGGGATCCCCGCCAGTCCATTACCAGGCCCTCTGGGTCTGGTATAATTAGATCAAATAGAGACAGGAAGGTAAAGGATGTGGTATTTTTATGGTGTCTAAACATGTACTTATACACTTGACTAATTGTAGATAAAAAATATAATTTTTATTAACATAATATTTTTAAAAAGAAAAAGACAAGCAATGCAAACTTTTGGATTGGCAATATAAAGTTATTTATTTATTTATTTATTTATTTCAGGTACTTATATAGCGCCGTCAATTTACGCAGCGCTTTACATATATATATATTATACATTCACATCAGTCCCTATACCCTCAAGGAGCTTACAATCTAAGGTCCCTAACTCACATTCATACATACCAGGGCCGATTTAGACAGGATCCAATTAACCTACCAGCACATGTCTTTGGAGTGTGGGAGGAAACCGGAGTACCCGGAGGAAACCCACGCGGACACAGGGAGAACATGCAAACTCCAGGCAGGTAGTGTCGTGGTCGGGATTCGAACCAGCGACCCTTCTTACTGCTAGGCGAGAGTGCTACCCACTGTGCCACTGTGCCGCCCATATAAACATTTGGTGGTCAACATCTTATACAGGTGGATAATAAATCATAGCAAGAGATATTGCACATTAGCCCGACATGTTTCGCTACTTTAGCTTCCTCAGGGGATGTGCAAGAGATTTATTAAATTGAGGCCACTAAATAGACAAAAAAGAACAAACTTATATCAACAGTTTAAGGGTCATTATGAAGTTTATACATACAGAGTGTCAGTATTGGTTATGAACCCAGTTGCTTATGAGGACTAGACACTTACCCCATGCGATGGTTACACCTTTAAACCGCCTGGCCGCTCCCCTGACTTGGTCTCAGATATATCAAATCCGAGGGGGTCAATTTGGCAAGGTCATAGAGGGCTGATAGGGAGACACTGAGGGACATTAAGGTTGCCATTAAAGTTAGGTTTTTAATTTAAATATGTTGGTAATAGGTTTGTGTGGAGGAATAGAGGGGAATGGGGGGGACTGGTGGGGAAGGACAAGTAAGGAAGAAAAGGAAGGAATGGGGGGGGAGAAGGGGGGGAAAGGAAAGGGGAGGGGAGGGGGGCAGGAAAAGGAGAGAAAGGGGAAGAAAAGGGGAAAGAAAGGTTGGAAAGGAAAGTGGGGGAGGGGAATGTGCATCTCTCACTATAATAATAATATATAATTTTATACTCACACTGAGTTCTATATTGGTTCGATTATCTAAATGTCCATAAGGAACAATGGCGATTGGAGAGTTTTGCTCAGATCTTATGTGGAGTTGGCTGCAGAGGCAGACTGGAAAATAATAATGGTAGGGAATTTTTTTTTTAAATCCTTATTGTTTTAGAGGAAACGGGAGAGTGACAGATTTGTTTAAATGAAATGGAAGTGTGAACAACTATATAGAATATTGAGTTGTTCATTAGTTCCAAGTAGCTTCAACAATTTCCTTGTAAGGAACAGGTGGAAGCATGGTAAAATTCAGCCGACTAACCCGAATTGCTACCTAAGCATTGACAGAGGAGTGAGTGAATATGGTAAAGAGCAATATAGATGACGGAGAGCAATACTCACCGCACATAAGTGTTCTGGCATAAGGCAAGTATTTGTATTATAACCAACTCTACGATACCCAGCACCCAGATACAGTTGTAAACACCACACATAGTAGATAGTAGTGTGAGCTGACAGTCTCCAATGAGAGCAGATTCGTGCAAAGTTCCGGAGTGACATGAAAGTGGATTGGAAAGAGTGAGTGTCGCCCTCCGGCTCAGGCTGATCTAACAGCCTGAAGTGCCGGTATATATAAGCCCTCCAACGAGCCGGCGTGTGACGTCACCGGCTCGAGGCGGACGCAATGACGCCTGTGCGCATGCACCCGGGCAGCTTGCCAGCCTCTAAACTACATTACCCATAGAGCCATGCGGCGAAGGGAGGGCTCCCGCACGTACGATGTTAAGGGACGTGCACAGGGCTCTCCAGCCAATCCCCGGGACGCCGAGGCATGCAGTGATGTTCCCGAGGGGGGTAAAAAATCCCAAATGGCCAAGCCACTATGGGACTTTTCTAAGGGCTGCCCGGCGGTGCCAGGCGTGGAGGTGGGCCTGCTGGAGGATGGAAAGTGCAGGCCCTGGGCATCTGTATGGCCTCCCAGAGCAGATACCCAAGGGCGGGATGCATGGGGACATGGGCCAAGGGCCAATTGACAAGGCTGGTTTAAGGTGAAAAACTGAAAATAAACATGCATGGGGATAATGGGATAAGACCACTTCTGACCCCAACAAATAAAGTGTCGGATAGGCAACTGAGTCCATTTACATAAATTTTAACCACTTAATGAAAATCACATGCAGTCATGAGAGATTGTGTCAATATTGTCATAGCATTAGGGCAAAATATTTACATTCGAATACAAATCAAAAGGCAAAGTGTAAATACAATCCCTCTAGAAAAAATACATATAGGTAAAAAAATCTGGAACACTGTCAAAACAGTCATATTATAAAAGAAATGAATGTTTATATGTCAACCATGGGGGAATGAGAGCAGGGGCGAGTAAAAGAAGAAGGGGAGGGGAAGGGGGAAGGAACAGTAAGAAGGGGGACTGTCAGCTAAATGGTCTTCTCATTATTAGGGGATGATTGGGTGAGAGAAGGCCTGGACAAGGACAAAATTGGGGTGCATGGAGACCCTGTCCAGTGGGGAAGATGAGAGGAAAATCAGCATGGACAAGAAAATTTAAAGAAAAGATTTGAAGCTCAAGTTTTCATTAAAGCCAGGGAAGCAGGTGGCCTTTAGATTGTGAATCCACCGAGCCTCTAGTTGTAGCAACATATGGTCAACACTGCCCCCTCGAGGATCTGGGGGAATGTGTTCAAGCGCGAAGAATTCAATAAATTGCGGGTTAAAGTCGTGATACATGCCAATGTGTCGGCTAATGGCCGTGTCCATTTTCTTTTTCTTTATGGGTTTGATATGATCTCGTATGCGTTGGAAAAATTGTCTTTTAGTCTTGCCTATGTAAAAGCCATCACATCGACATTGAGCAAAATATACAATGCCAGATGTTTGACAGGTGACTCTAGAGCGCATAGAGTGCCATCTTCCATTAGGTAGTTTAAATTTAGTTTTTGCAGCAACATAGTCGCACATATCGCATGTACCACAAGGAAACGTGCCGCAACTTGTGAATTCCATAGAGGGTTGTGTGGTTTTAAAATGGCTATGAACCAATTGGTCCCTCAAAGAGGGGGCTCGCTTGAAAGTGATTTCAGGAATATTGTTTATATATTTGCTTACGATGGGATCTGCAACTAAAAGAGGCCAAAACTTCTTTAAAATACATCTAAATTGTTCGTGTTGGCACAAGTATTGAGTGATGACCCGTACCTTATCTGGCTTTTTCATTTGCTTGTTCGTAAATATCAATGAATTTCTATTTTGTTCATTAGCTCTGTTAAAGGCTTTTTTAAGGCAGGTATGGCTATACCCTTTAATCTTTAATCTGTTGTATAGGTCCCTGGCTGCAGTTTTAAACTCCGAATCCTGACTACAGTTACGCTTGAGTCTTAGATACTGACTGTATGGGATGCTTTTAATTAATGAGGTGGGGTGTGAGCTTTGAGCGTGAAGGATAGTGTTCCCTGCTGACGGCTTTCTATATATAGATGAATCAAGTTTCGCATTTGCATTGATGGAAATGACCAAGTCAAGAAATTCAATACTACTTTGACTACAATTCATCGTAAATTTAAGATTGAAATTGTTGTTGGAAATAATTCTCAAAAATTAATTTAGCTCAGTGTGGGTTCCAGACCAAAAAAATAAGGACATCATCTATGAAACAATACCAAGCTAGAATTTTGTCATGGAGATGGTTGAGATCGTCTCTATTGAGGACATCCTTTTCCCACCCCCCCAGGTACAGGTGCACATAGGAGGGGGCACATTTGGTCCCCATTGCGACCCCCTGTACCTGGAGGAAGTGGGAGGAGTTAAAAACAAACACATTGTGTCTCAAGATCTTGTCCAATAGATCCAAAATAAACGCATTATAATTGGCAAAGGTTGGACCTCTCTCTTTTAGATGTTGTTCTATTACTATGAGGCCTGCATTGTGTGGGATAGCAGTGTACAAGCTTTCAACATCTAGTGCTACTAGCCAAGTGTCTGGAGGAAATCCTCAATTGTTCTTAACAGGTCAATGGTGTCCTTAATGTACGATGAAAGTGCTGTTACATGGGGTTGTAAGTAGCTGTCTACCAGGGAACTGGCATTTTCAGTAAGGCTTGAACATCCAGAAATTATTATGAAACCGGGGGTTCAGTTAATGATTTGTGCACCTTTGGTAGTGCATAAAATGTGGGGATCCTTGGATCTTTCACATTTAGAAAATTTAAAGTATTCTGGTCTATAACTCCTTGACGGTAAGCTCGAAAAATAATTGTACGATATTGTGTATCAAAGTTTTTTATAACTGTTTTCGAAATGGGACTATACCAATCGCGTTTTTTTAAAACATTCTGACACATATTGACATATTGAGGAATGTTCATAACAACTAAATTTCCCCCCTTGTCAGAGGGCTTGATTATTATGTCAGGATTAGCTTGTAAAGACGTAACTGCATCAATCTGTTCTGTAGTTAAATTAGAGGTCTTTGAACTAAAGATTTTGAGCTTCTCAATTTCTTTGGTTGTTTGTTTTATGAATGCCCAAATGTTTGGGTTGGTGTTTAAGAGAGAAAAAAGTCTTGATTTAGGCTTGAAAGACTGGGGGGGAAGGACACACCAGTGATCGACAACGCAGGGGGCTGGCTAAAGGCCGCGTCGTCGTCAGTGGTGTGTCCCTCCTCCCAAAGTTCCATCAAGTCCTCAAGGGCCTGGTGATTCTCAATGCTGTCTTTAATATTTAGGTCACAATCTACTGGATTTGTTTTTTGGGAGGGTTTGTCAAAAATTGTTCTGTATAGAAGTCTGCGCGCAAACAAATGTAGATCTTTGATAAGTGAGAATTTATCACATTGTGAGTCCGGGCAGAAGGAAAGGCCTAATTGTGTTTCAATGTTTGTTAGGATGTAGGAGGATAGGTTAATTATAGACAAATGGGAGTTTGTTTCTCCACTGTCATTGACAGTGGGTGTAGAATTCTAGTCTTTCCCTAAAAAAAAGGGGGGCTAGTTTGATATCCGTGGGTGCTGGAGTGCCCGATGGGGAAATAATGGCTTCATTTGTGCTAGTTTTTTTAGTGGAGTTAGGGTGTAGGGGGGAAGCCATGTTTGACGAGGATGGTGCTATAGGAATCATTGAGAGTGAAGCCAAAGCTTGTGGTCCACAAGTAGTGGAATGTGTAGACCGGGGTAAAGAGGTTGATCATGCAGGCACCTGTTTGATGTGTGCCTGTTGTGACCAACGGGCTGACGAATTGCCCAAATGGTGTGTCAATGACTCTGTAGAGGCCGCATCTGAGTTACCTTTACGTCTCTTGGGTAATCTGTCCCCTGATAAATCACGATATATGGTAGATTGGTTGGATGAAAGGGATGAAGAAGATGAGGATACATTAGTGTTATTATCATTTGTGTTTTTGGTGTGAGGTTCAAAGTTATAGTTAGAGGGTCTATTTCTGGTGTTGGCATTCTGGGACCATTTGTATGCAAAGCCATTGGTGTTTTTTGTCTATTCAGTGGCCTCAATTTAATAAATCTCTTGCACATCCCCTGAGGAAGCTAAAGTAGCGAAACATGTCGGGCTAATGTGTAATATCTCTTGCTATGATTTATTATCCACCTGTATAAGATGTTGACCACCAAATGTTTATAACTTTATATTGCCAATCCAAAAGTTTGCATTGCTTGTTTTTCTTTTTAAAAATATTATGTTAATAAAAATTATATTTTTTATCTACAATTAGTCAAGTGTATAAGTACATGTTTAGACACCGTAAAAATCCCCCATCCTTTACCTCCCTGTCTCTATTTGATCTAATGTTCATTGGGATGAGGTGTCTTTAGAATGGGTATTTTCACCAACCGGACCAAACTATTATAAACTTCTGGTATAATAATTAAGGGGAACCCCGAACCAACATTTAAAAGAAAATTGCATGGGGGTCCCCCTAAAATCCATACCAGGCACTTTGGGTCTGATATGGAAATTAAGGGGAAACCTGCGCCATATTTAAAAAAAAATGGCGTAGGGGTCTCCCCCAAAATCCATACCAGACCCTTCAGGTCTGGTATGGATTTTAAGGGGAACCCTGCACAAAATATTATACAAAATGGTGTAGGGGTCCCCCCCAATATCCATACCAGACCCTTATCCAAGCATACAACCTGGCAGGCCACAGGAAAAGAGGGGGGATGAGAGAGTGCCCCCCCTCCTGAACTGTACCAGGACACATGCCCTCAAAATGGGGAGGGAGCTTTGTGGTAGCCCCCCAAAGCACCTTGTCCCCATGTTGATGGGGACAAGGGCCTCATCCCCAGAACCCTTGCCCGGTGGTTGTGGGGGTCTGCAGGTGGGGGCTTATCAGAATCTGGAAGCCCACTTTAACAAGGGGACCCCCAGATCCCAGCCTCTGCCCCTGTGTGAAATGGTAACGGGGTACAAGTACAAGTACCCCTACCATTTCACAAAAAAAGTGTCAAAATGTTAAAAAAGACAAGACACATCTTGGGGACAAGTCCTTTATTAAAAAATAAAAGATAAAAATGTCCCATGATATCCATTCATCTTCTTCTATTACGCCGCAACAGACCGAAAAAGAAAAAAACATCCATAACTGACCCGCCTCCATGGGAGGCTCCCACCGTGTGACGCTTCTTCTCTGTGACAGTTCTTATAACGGGGCCACCGGGTGATGTAAACGGGTGACCCCACCCCCCTATGACACCACGCCCTCAATTATATAAGATCTGTCACAGAGAAGAAGCTTCACGGAGGCGGGTCAGTTACAGATTTTTTTTTCTTTTTCGGTCTGTTAAACTCAACTCAACACTGGGATGAGCACCCCCCGCTGCTGTACCTACTGTAGCTCAACCCTATTAATATTGAGGCTCTATGATACATAAGCCTGAAGAGAAATCTCTACCTGGATGAATTATTCATTATCCCCTGAAGGACTTTCTACTACTTCCTGAAGGATTTGGGAAAGAGGATTGGCAAAAGGACATTGTGATTGTTGACTATATATATAAAAATCTCCCGCAGAAGAATTATAAATGCTCTTCTCTGATCAAAAAACACTGTGCTAACAGAAAAGGAAAACAAGGAAATAACTAACTAAGAAACGGTGTGTTGGATTTTTAACCACTACATGCCGAAAGATGGCTACAGCGCGGCGCTCAATTGCCGGGAGGGTGTCCCTGGACATCCTCCTGTTTACTTCCTCCCTGCTCGCCGCCGTGGGCACGCATCGGGGGGAAATCTGTGTTGGCCATGTCACTTGGACACGGCCAATCACAGATCGTGCTAAATGGCCAATCACAGCGGCCATTTAGCACTCGATCGGAGTGTCCAATGAGAGATGATGTTATATGTAAAAATATGAGAGCATCTCTCATTGCCAGCTCTCCCTCCTCACACAGAGACCGCGTGTGAGGAGGGAGAGCGACCTGCAGCTGCAGCTTAAGTTAGTGGCATAACCAGAACCTTCAGGGCCCTGATGTAAGAAACCATGGAGGGCCCCCTTGACCCCCGGACAGGGCTCTTTTCTCCGAGCCTGATGGCAGAACACCAAGGCCCGGTCACAAGCGGGTGGCTGCATAAAAAGGAACTGATTTCTCCATTTCCCCCTGCTTCTCCTCCTCTCCCTCCCACAGGTATTCAGCGGCTGCAGGAGGAAAATGGAGAGATCGGTTCCTCTATGTTGGTATTTCTCAATCTTTTTCCAGTCAGGGCACCCTTGAAGTACACCCCTAGGTGAATGGGGCTGCACTGCAGCCACTCTGCAACTGTGTGCATTGTATGCAGTTGCTGCATAGTGATGAAGCATTTAAGGGGTTAAAACAGGCGGTTAGTAGGCAACATATTGCCTCTTTACCGGCTGTCAAATGCTTCTGAAAAGCGATCTGAGCATGGATTGCTTTTCAGAGGAACAGCATTTTTTTGCTGGTACTATGAACAAGCAAAAAGAAATTAAAAAAATCTGGTTCTGATTGTACACATATAGGGGGTCAGGATTAAAAGCGTATACCTAAAATGTGCATACATACATGTAAACACACACACACATATGTAAAAACACACACATATATATAAATGCACATATGCACGCACATATAAAACAGTGGCAGCTGGTGCTCTAAATTTTTAGGGGGGCGCAAGCAAACTGAAAAATTCAGAAAAAAAACATCAGTTGCAGCCACTGTGCCCATCAATTGCTGCCACTGTGCCCATCAAAGTCCGCCACTGTGCCCATCAACTGCTGCCACTGTGCCCATCAAATTCTGCCACCGTGCCATCAAATGTCGCCACTGTGCCCATCATATGCTGCCACTGTGCCTATCAAGCTCTGCCGCTGTGCCATCAAATGCCGCCAGTGTGCCCATCAAATGCTACCACTGTGCCCATCAAATGCTGCCACTGTGTCCAGAAGCCCAGAAGCCCAGAAGTCCGGACCTCCGCTGGCAAGAGAGCTACCTGAAGACAGCGGAGGAGCCGGCCGAAGAACTGGAACACCGGGAGAAGAGAGCGGAGAAGATGAACTGGAGGGACCCCCGAAGCCGGAAGAAGACCCCCGAAGCCGGAGGAAGATCCCCCCCGGAGCTGTTTAATAAAATATTTTAAAAACCTGTGTAGTGTTTTATTATTTACACTTTTTCCCTAGGTGAATGGGTAGGGGTACCATGTACCCCATACTTATTTACATAGGGTGGGGGGCCTGGGATCTGGGGGCCCCCTTATTAAAGGGGGCTCCCAGATTCCGATAAGCCCCCCGCCCGCAGACCCCGACAACCAACGGCCAGGGTTGTCGGGAAGAGGCCCTTGTCCTCATCAACATGGGGACAAGGTGCTTTGGGGTGGGGGGGCCGCAGGGCGCCCCCTCCCCCAAAGCACCCACCCCCCCATGTTGAGGGCATGCGGCCTGGTACGGTTCAGGAGGGGGGCGCTCGGTCGTCCCCACCCCCTTTCCTGACCGGCCAGGCTGCGTGCTCGGATCGGGGTCTGGTATGGATTTTAGGGGGGACCCCACGCCGTTTTTTCGGCGTAGGGGCTTCCCTTTATAATCCATAAAAGACCTAAGGGCCTGGTATAACCCGTGACGGGGCTCGCAAGGTGTCAATTTCGCCGATAAAAGCGGCAAGATTGACATCCCTTGCTAGTCCCGTCGCACCTGAGTCATGTTCAAAATGAACGGACTTGTCCGTGTGTGGGCAAGTCCTTTCATTCTGAAAGTCCGGCGAAAGTCCGTCGGAAAGACGGGCGGACTTAGCCCGCAGCAAAGTCCGGTCGTGTGTGGGCAAGTCCGTCCGTTTTAGAGTCCGGCACACCTGGCGGACAAAGTCCGTCAGAAAGTCTGCCGGACCAAGTAGGATAGAAAGTCCGACCCTGTGCGGCATAAGAGTGAAGCGCCATGAAAGCTGTCTTGGGGCACTCACAAAGAATCTGGGTGTTGATTTGATCTATCTGTACTCATTGATTCCTATCCTCGTGATAACACCAATCTATTGTTCTCCCTAAATGCACCACCAGTAATACAATCTTATATCTGGGGCACTTTGGCAACCAATTTTCTTGGACGTTCTCAAAATGTCATAATACATTCTTGCAGGTTTGTTTCCCCAAATAAATGTACAGAATAAAGTATGTGGGGAAAATCAAGAAGAGAGAAAAAGAGAGATAACACCACTCCAAAACCACCAGTCACATGCTGCTGCGATAGCACTGAACAAGTGTTGGCCGAGCTTATAGCTGATGATGGAAAAAGAAAGTCCATTTGACTGCACTACTGTGGAAATCACTTTTATTTATAAAATTGCCAAACGGGGTAAAAACATCAAGATAAAAGCAGCAGAGGAGCAGGGAGGCCCGCTGACATGTTTCATGTTAATCTCTGGGAATCATTCCACGCTATGGACAGGAGTCAATATATATGTGTAGCTGCTGCCTCCACTCCACTAGAAAACTACCGGGGTAGAGTCAGAAAGGAGTGTAATGGAGTGGGTATGGTGCTGCTGTATAACAAGATGTGCCTCATTGAAAAATGTGCAAATAAGAAAATAATACAAAATGAAAAGACAAGAAAGCTAAAAACCCAAAATAACATATATGTGCTGTAAGGTTGTAGTATATATGAGTGCAATGCCAGCTGCTAATTAATTAAACAAAATATCCCTTTAAAACATTTGCATAGTGAAACAATACATAAATTAGTGAAAAGACATTAAAGTGATCAGTGCTACAATTTATCAGTCCTAGTGATTGAACAAATAGTGACACGTGCTATAAATATATAAGTCCTTTGCAGCACTATTCATATTAAGGACCTATATTTTTATAGCTCGTGTCACTTTTTGTTCAGTATCACATCCACAGGTAAAGGGTGACAGGTTATTAAGAGAGTAAAGCTGGCTATAGATGGTTAGAATCTCAACTGGTTCAGCAGGGACTGAGATTCAAATAATCTACGGACAGGCTGCTAAGTCGATTCATCGGCTGACTTGGGTACAACCAACATGTCAAATTTTTTGATATATGAAAAAAATGCGCCGCGCCTAGGGGTGTAACTGAATAACTGTAAATCTAAGTACAAATCATAGATAATAAAGCGTGCAAATCAAATAGAGCCTAAAGCTCTGATCACTTACTAAGATCACCTGCTGTGTGAATCCTAAAGCTCTGATCACTTACTAAGATCACCTGCTGTGTGAATCCTATGACCAAACACACAAAAAAATATCTAGTGCAATAAATCACAAAGTGCAATGTGCATAGAAAAACGTAATAAGATAAATATACAATCCACAGTGATTAAAATATAATCATTCCTAATAAGGTGTATATGCCAAAAATTGTTACACATATGTAGATCCACTGTGATTAAAATGAAAAAGAAAAAAAAATAAATAAAACAATATATATATTCGTAAAACACAAACAGAGTAAATCAATCACATGCGTGGGCGAATTGAAACTATAATCGCCCTAATAAAAGTGTTCAAATCACATCCGTGAAAAAATCTTCCAATCCAGTAACATAAAGTGACCCAGTTCAAATAAAAGTCAGTGTAATGGTGATGGTTCAAAGAAAAAGTTCCGGTTTTGAATCAAACGTGCCCAAAGAAAAACATGCTGTGAAGTGCCTTGGTGACCCCCAATGTGATTGCGCTCACCTTGGAGCGTGTGACACAGGTTTTATTGTGTCAATACACGCTTTTGGAGCCACCCCTTGGCTCAGTATTAGGTACAGCTGATTCCCACACTAGATTCTTTATGGCTGCACTCACATCAGACCATATAAAAGAAAAAGGCTAATGTAGTGTAATACCGTAGGATACTTTTATTAAAATCACATCCAATCCCCACATGGGGTACTCACATTTATAAGGTGCTCATGTGCACCAAACATAACTTAGGAAAAAACGGCTGTGCAGCGTGCTGCGGGGTGTGAGAGCTCCACAACCCAGCTCTGTGCTGATCGCTCCGTCCTGGCCCCTCCCCTACGCGTCTTCGACACAGGGAGTCACGTGTCTTCATCAGGGGGATATGGGGATATATGTCAAATTTTTTATGAGACCAACGACTAGGAATGGGCTGTCTGTTTGGGTCAAACATGAGTTCAACTCGAACATTGGCTGTTCGCCCATTCGCCGAATAGCGAACAATTTGGGGTATTTGCGGCAAATTCAAAAGCCACGGAACACCCTTTAAAAGTCTATGGGAGAAATCAAAAGTGCTAATTTTAAAGGTTAATTTGCAAGCTATTGTCATAAAAAGTGTTTGGGGACCTGGGTCCTGCCCCAGGGGACATGTATCAATTCCAAAAAAAGTTTTAAAAACGGCCGTTTTTTCGGGAGCAGTGATTTTAATAATGCTTAAAGTCAAACAATAAAAGTGAAATATTCCATTAAACTGTACCTGTGGGGTGTCTATAGTATGCTTGTAAAGTGGCGCATGTTTCCCGTGTTTACAACAGTCCGAGAGCAAAATGACTTTTCTAAAGGAAAAAAAAGTCATTTAAAAGTACGCGCCGGCTGCTATAATGAATTGTCAGGTCTCTGCAATACTCATAAAAGTCATTGAAAAAAATGGCCTGGGATTCCCCCACAGTGCACTACCAGGCTCTTTGGGTTTGGTATGAATATTAAGGGGAACCCCGAACCAAATTTTTTTTTAAAAAATGCGTGGGGGTCCCCGCAAATTCCATACCAGACCCTTCAGGTCTGGTATGGATATTAAGGGGAACCCCGCGCCAAAATAATAAAAATTGGAATCGGGGTCCCCCCCAAAATCTATACCAGATGCGATTTTAAGGGGAAACCCACACCAAAATGTTTTAAAAAAATGGCGTGGGGGTCCCCATAAAAATCCATACTAGACCCTTATACGAGCACGCAACCTGGCAGGCTGCAGGAAAAGAGGGGGAATGAGAGAGCACCCCCCCTCCTGAACCGTACCAGGCCACATGCCCTCAACATGGGGAGAATGTTCCCATGTTGATGGGGACAAGGGCTTCATCCCCCGCCTGGTGGTTGTGGAGGTATGTGGGTGGGGGGCTTATCAGAATCTGGAACCCTCCCAGATCCTGGCCCTCTCTGTGTGAAATGGTAATGGAGTACAAATGTACCAATACCATTTCACAAAAAAAGTGTCAAAAATGTTAAAAAAGACAAGAGACGCTTTATGACATTCCTTTATTAATGTCTTCTTCATTCCCTGCTTCTTCTTCCATTCTCTTCTGGTCTTCATTCGGTTTTCTTCCTCCATCTTGCTCTTCCCCCGTTTCTTCCTCTGCTTCTTCCTCTTCTTCCTCCGATACTCTGCTTCTTCCTTTGGTCTTCATGTTCTCATCTTCCTCCGGCTTCTTCTTCCCCGCTTAGTTCTCCGGACGATGCGCATCCATGGGAGGTTCCCGCAGTGTGACGCTTCTGTTCTTCTGACAGTTCTCATATAACTAAGGTCGGGGCCACACGGTGACCCCGCCCCCTGTGACGCATGGGGACTTCACAGGGACTTCCCTATGTCTTTCCCCATGATGTCAGAGGGGGGCAGGGTGACCCGGGAATGTCACCGTGTGGTCCCGCCCCCCTCTGACTCCCTGGAAAAGCCATAGGGAAGTCCCCGTGCATCAGAGGGGGGCAGGGTGACCCGGGAATGTCACTGTGTGGCCCCACCCTCAGTTATAAAAGAACTGTTAAAGCGAATACGCGTCATACGGCAGGTGCCTCCCATGGAGGTGGGTCGGTCACGGCTTTGTTTTTTTTTCTTTTCGGTCCGTCGGTGGAGCGAGAGAAGAAGACTTCGTGGGACATTTTTATTTTTTATTTTTCAATAAAGGACTTGTCCTAAGCCATGTCTTGTCATTTGTACCATTTTGACACTTTTTTTGTGAAATGGTAGGGGTACAGCGTTCCGGTGAGTGGGATCACATCAGGGGGATCTTGTCTCTTATATATTTGGAGGAAATTCGGTGGAAGACATTACATGAACTCTTTGGTCACTTTCACATGAGACTCTATACTATTATCAATTAGGCTATGAGAGGCATATCAATTAGGCTATGAGAGGCATATCTCTATATATACATATTAACTGTTTACCAGTTTGAGTCCTAATATTTGTCAATTTTAAACATATTTATATCCCATTATTTCCACGTATTTACCTTTTGCATCCCTAGCACTCTATTACAGAGGACTGCGGATACCCTTTATTTTTCACATTTTTTATATATATTTGTGCATAGACCCCACATTTGTGTATGTGTGTAAATAGGGAATTTCTTTACACATATTGCCTTGCTTTTTTGTTTTTCACTATAGAGGATTGTGGACACCCTTTATTCTAAATTAACATCTGCAGTTCATTTCTATCACCCAGCAACGGCTGGCATATTGCCAATTGTACTACACCTGACACTTTTATATTTACATTTTTTACACCAGATCATCAATGGTCACCAATACTAATTAATTTTATATGAGATCACAGCTGCTTTTATATCTATTGTCACTCACTAATTTATTTATCAACTAGCACTTTTCTATCACCATTTATTAATTTTTATTTTCATTTTTATTTTTATTTCCCCATTTATACGTGGGATAAAATAGTGGTGCATTTTGAGGGTACCACTTATTGGGGTTCATTATAGCATGTCACATTGGTACACCTACCACCACCATTAACTAAACATCATATACCAATACATCCTTTATGCACAGCGCCATTCCCTATTTTGTTATACACTTTTTATGACAATACCTTGCATATTAACCCTTAAAATTAGCACTTTTGATTTTTCACGTTCATGTCCCATAGACTTTAACAGTGATCACGTGTTCAAACTAATTTTTTGCCTGTTCGCATGTTCTGATGGAAACTGAACTGGGGGTGAAACTGGGGGTGTTCAGCTCATCCCTATTTTCTAGAGTCATATGGTTAAAGGCATGCACAAAGTGACCTGGCAGATAGTCCTGTTGTATTTTAAAATAACTAGATGGACTTGCCGGTCTTGGAGGCAGAAATTGTCACAATCAAATCCTCAGTTGAAATTGGTGCATCTAGCATCCCCTGTTCTGTGTGGGTTAATTTATGTAAGTTTACTGTGGAAAGATAAGTTTTAATATTTTCCACTTTGGATAGTGATGTATTATGGGCATTTGAATCAGTTAAATTGTATAAAGATTCATAATAGTTGCAAAAACAGCTAGCAGTTGCATGGGTGGGCTGTGTGATTGTCCTGTATTGAGTAGTGATTACAGGTCCTTTGTTGTTTTTTTTGTTCTTTTGTAGTGATTAGAGGTCCTTTGAGGTTATATAACTAGAGGTCCTTTGTTGTTAAACAGTGTTCATGAACATCTTTCCACATTTAACAATTACCTGATATGTGGATATTTGGTTAAAGAGGCCTTAGCTTTATTCATTAAGAGGTGTTGATGGATGGATTCAAGGGAGGTCATAGTTTCTATTAACTTGTTTCTGTCCTGGGAATGCTCTTTCTTTCGTGTGGTGCCATGTTTTATTTAAAATTCCTTTGATGAATGGTCTGTGTGCAGCCCATGCTAATAGAGGGTCAGTTTCAAGAGTAGAAGTGGTCCAGAAATATGATCATAATTGGGTGATGGGATTGCCTTGTATTGCTGGGTCTTGGAGGCTTTCATTGAGGTGCCACTGTTTCCTCTGTTATGGCAGATTAGGCAAATTAATATGGAGGGAAATTGGCACATTGTCAGAATAGGTGGCGTGCAAAAGAAAACTGTACTGTATCCTAACCTACAAATGCAGCTGCAGCTCAAAATGAGATACACACAAACAAAAAAGGGAAAATAAGGGGGCGTGGCTTGCGAGCGCTCGAGAATGGCCACTTAAGCCCGAGCTCAGAGCCTCGGACCGGAGGTTCCCAGTTCTCCAGTGAAAACACCACCGCTCACTGAGTACGTTCAGACCGGCAGACATCCTGGAGTCACAGAGGAATGACATCCCGCAAAAAGGAAAGAGGAATATCGCCCAAAGCTCACAGCCTTATTTCTCTGGCCAGCACCGCTGACTGAAGAGACTCAAGATGGCGCCGGCGAGCTGAGAAACAGCTCTCCCTCAGCAGCATACACAGATCTGCCAGATGCAGACATTATGGAAGGAGATGGAGGAAAGCTGTATACCTCACCAGGGGGATCCACACCTAATGCCCTGTACACAGTTTTCCCGTCACCATAAACTCTGAAGATTTTTCCGTTGAAATTCCGCTCAAGCTGTCTTGCATACACACGGTCACACCAAATTCCGACCGTCCAGAACGCGGTGACATACAACACGTACGACGGGACTAGAAAACGGAAGTTCAATAGCCAGTAGCCAATAGCTTCCGTCTTGTACTTGCTTCAGAGCATGCATCATTTTTGGTACATTGGAACAGCATACAGACGAGCGGTTTTCCCGATAGGAATTGGTTTCGTCTGAAAAATTTAGGTCTGTCAGAATTTTCGACGTAAAAAGTCTGATGGGGCATACACATGATCGGAATATACAATGAAAAGCTCCCGTCTGACTTTTTCTGTTAGACATTCCGCTCGTGTGTACATGGCATAACAGTCCAACAACTAGCAGTTCAGCCAAAGCCAGAATGAAGGTGGATTCTCCTCACCATCAGGCCTCACGGGTGAGTACAGATGCTCTCACGTTACATGCTGACAACCCTTTACAATTATCCATAGCCCCTTCCCCCACAGCTGGGAAACCTGTCCTGGACTCCACTATGAAGGACATGCTCCTTTCTCTCCAAAACTCCCTCATGTCCAATCTTTCTTCCTTCATCCATAAATTCTCCAATGATATACAACAAATAGCAGACAGAGTCCAATACATGGAGGGAAAAATGGAAGAATGCACAAACACAGTCAATGACATGGTTGATGCATATAAAGATTCCAAAGAGGATGACTGTGGATGAAAGCAGAGTTAGCGGACCTAGAGGACCGCTTGCAGCGCAACAACACTAAATTACACAGAGTGCCAGAATCAGTACCAGCTCAGGGTTTGCAAGAATATGCCCGCAATTTAATCTCTACTATATTACCTGGCCTATTACCAATTTAATTAACCATCCCTATGCTCTAGCACCTAGCAGACAGAGACCCTAGGGATGTCCTTATGAGAATCAATTTTTTCCTGGTGAAAGAACAACTACTTCCTAAAACGAGACTGCTGCCTAACCTCCCAACTCCGTACGAAGGGCTACAAATTTTCACAGATTTGTGGCAATACACACTTCAGATGAGGAGACAACTAAAAACATCACCAAAACACTCAACAATCACAAAATCACCTATAGATGGTGATACTCTGCAACTCTACTCATAACCCACAGCAGATCTCTGCACACAGTTACCAATGTGAATAAAGGCTTGAAACTGCTCCACACATGGGGTATTATACCTAACCAACAGCAAAGCACCTCCAACCCATCTGACTCTAACCGGCAACTGCCAAATGACCGCACCTACTCCAAAAACCATGAATCCAAATATAAATGATGCTTTCGCCGATACCACTTTACATCAGCATTACCTCTGGTCCAGACTATGGCTCATAGTCTCTATTATTAACTTTGCCCCAAAAGAAGCAAGCAGCAATGTTTTTTCAGCTGCTCCACTGTTTTATTTGGTTTGTATTTTTTTTTTAATTTTATTGTTTGTTCTTTTTCAGCAACTCCAACTCAAGTTCCAGTATAAGCACCAAACACGAAATCCACAATGCTCAAAGTACTTAGCAACTGACCCTCTTATTTTAGCTCTAGGTACAACACTCCACTGAACTACAATCACAGCCATAAAGAAACTGGGACCGCAAACTTATTCATCCCCAGAAACTCCTTCTGCTTCTACCAGCTGCAACATCCAAGCCTACTAACCGTGAGTCTCTCCCTACACTTCACACACAATCTCTCATCCCAATGACTTTTACAGTCCTACCCCTAAACACCAGAGGCCTAAACCATCCGGCAAAAAGAGCCTCATTATGGAAAACATCATTAGCCCACAAAAGCGATGTACTCTGTATACAGAAAACACACTTCACCCTAACCGCTCCTCCTACCTGCCAACATAAATTATTTCCTCATGTGTTCAATAGACATGTGCATTCGTTTTTGTCTGAATGCATTTTCATCCGAATTTCAGGTATTTTCGTTATCATTTTAACAAACGATAACGAAAGCACAGAATATGAAAACCAAAAGATCCAACATAAACAAATGCTTTATTTTCGTTTTTGTTGCGACAACAGTTCAATATAAAAAGGAGATTCTACATGACGCTGACAATAACAATCTGTATCTATCGAACCTGTGGTCGAATGTGCCTAACCTTAGCTCTATTAGTCCAAGATTATTCTACATAGAGAGAAAAGATTTGACATAGAGAGAAAAGATTTGACATAGAGAGAAAAGATTCGACATAGAGAGAAAAGATCGCTGCTGGAATTGGGTGGGGGAAGTAAAATAAAAATAATGATGAATGTTATTAGCCGATTGTAACCAAAGAGAAGGGGCAGTAAAATAGCTAGAACCAAGTACACACGTACAGCCAACTTACTTTCACTTAAGATTTGCTAGCAGAGAGAGACACACACACTGAATCATTTCAGAAGGCAGTCAATCTTAGCTGGTCCGTTTGTCAGAGAACCTGAATTATTTAGCAATTAAGCATAAGCACAGCAGCAGAACAATAGTGAAGCAAGCTACAGTTCAACTTAACTTTTTCATAAAAATCTGCTGCTATTGTGTTAGTGTTGTGAACTTGATAGTGATACTAGTGTTGCTAGTGTTGTGACAGCCTTAGAGGCTGCCCGTGTTGTGGGGAGGATTTATTATTATAGATTCTATATTATAATGCCATATCAATATCTGACACAACGTCGGATGCCGCACCCGCCATTGCACTTGGAGATTGTGAAACGAATGTAAAGGTTGGCTGACTGTTGGGGTAGAGTAGACCATTCAACATGAATGACGAAGATTCGACAAAGCAACGAAAAACATACAAACGTCGAATCTTTGGCTTATGGTGTCTGTCGAAAGTTCTAAGAAGATTTGACGGAGCAGCTAAACTGTACGATGCTGCAATCTTACATTTCCGGTCAAATGCATCCACCCATAGCCTATAGAAAAATTCTAATGTTGGTTGACTAGTAAAATAATTAATAAATATAATTATTACTAGTCATACAACATTAGAATTCTACTACAGCTAGCTTGTAGGTGGAAAATTCGACCGGAAATGTACGATGGCAGCGTAGTACAGTTTAGCTGCTCTGTCGAATCTTCTTTGAACATTCGACAGACACTATAAGCCTTCAATGACAGATTCAACTTTAGTTAATTTGGATTTTCGGATGAATACAATTTCTGACGTAAAACAAAATAAATAAAAACGAATTTCGGGAGTAACTAAATAAATTTATTTTTCGGACGAAAACGAAATTCCGAAGCAAAATATTTCAGTGTGCACATGTCTAGTATTCAAAGCAAATTTCACGAAGAAAAAAAGGGAAGTAATGATCGCCATTAGAGTCACAATTTCCTTCCAACTGCACCAAAGTATTCTAGACCCGAATGGTCGCTTCATCATACTAATCTGCTCTATCAATAATACCCGATACACCCTAGTAAACATCTATGCTCCCAACCAATGACAAATCACCTTTCTCAACAAGACCCCCAAAAAAGTGAAAAGGATCCAGCAAGGACATTTACTTCTATGTGGGGACTTTACCCGAGTGCTTTCACACTGGGGCGCTGCACTGGCAAGACATTAAAAAAAGTCCTGCAAGCAGCATCTTTGGGGCGGTGGAGGAGCAGTGAATACATCGCTCCTAAACCTTCCCTGCCCATTTAAATGAATGGGCATCACTGCTGAAGCGCCTGCAAAGCGATTCGGCAGCGCTGCTACATGGGCGCATTTAATCCTTTCTTTAGCCGCTAGCAGGGGTTAAAAGTGCCCCTCTAGTGGCAGAATAGTGCTGCTTAAATGATGGTAAAGCACCACTAAAACTAGCGGTGCTTTACCGCTAATGCTGCCAGCAGCTCAGTGTGAAAGGCTCTTAAAATTTGTGGCTAACACCCAGCCAGGGCCTTTTCCTCCAAGAACAACAATTTGCTGATCGAACCACAGGCAGCCTCCATACACCACTATAGACTGATGATCTTGTAGAAAAGAATCGCCATAGGTAAAATCAGATGATGTTTATTAAATAAAAACAGTATCACTTACATGTGGGTAAATTGTTACCCATGTAGAACATAAGCCGGCCGGCTACAATACAAATGCCCGTCTAATCGTGACATTACAGCATGGAGATGTCAGCACATGACTCTTCCCAACGCATCCAGGACAATGTCAGACTTGTGATGAAACGCGTCGGATGGAGCGATGTGCTGACGTCACCGCTCTGTAACGTCCCAAATGGATGGGCGTTTGTATTGTAGCCGGCCAGCTTATGTTCTACAAGGGTAACAATTTACCCACATGTAAGTGATACTGTTTTTATTTAATAAACATCATCTGATTTTACCTATGGTGATTCTTTTCTCCCTTTCCTTTGGGCTCGTTTGATCATAATTTCCCAGTGTGAATTTGAATGCTGGGTTCCACGACCATCTACAAGATCATCAGTCTATAGTGGTGTATGAATGCCATCTGTGGTTCGATCGCCAATTTGTGGTTCTTGGAGGAAAAGACCCTGGCTTGGTGTTAGCCACAAGCTTTAAAGCTTGAGCAGCTGGTAAGCGTGCACTCTTCGTGGTGGTGGATTCACTATTTTCAGCCATAATCACAAGAGGAAGTCAGTGTGTTTTGGTCCATTCACCTTCCTTCTATGTTGGAGGATTTTCAGGATTTTTCATTCAAATTTGGAGGACTCATTTGTTTTTTGGTTCACTAATGGGACTAGTTGTTTTTATTTTTAAGTGCGTTTTATATCTCATTCTTTGGGTTATATGTCAACATTTAGAGCGCAGCTCCTATTATTTACTTATTTTGTCAGAATAGGTGATGTTTCCTATGGAAGATTTAGTGATCGGGGTAAATATGACCAGAAAGCAATCTATTTATAGTAAAAACTTTGATAGAGGTGTATTGGATGTGCCACACATCACAGAGTTGGGAAGCATGTGAAAGCTTAATCACTTTCCTCAGTTTCGCATAGGAGAGATGTGTAGTCTGACTGGTGGTGTCCAATTGTGGTTCAGGAACAATTAAAATTCCCACCTAGGATGGTGATGCCCTCAACAAAGCTATCAATTTAGCTAGAGCTGTTTCCAAGAACCAATTCTATTGGAATTTGCAAAGTAATAAGTAGCTAAAGTGATTGTTTGTAAAAACGAAGCTCCCTTAACAAAAAGCAACCTACTATCTGCTTAATCCCATGCATGCCTGCCATGCTACATCTTTGGAAAGAGAATACTTATTCCTTTTGATTTTGTGTCCATATAAACCCCAGGAAAAACTGTTGAGTAATACCAGTTCATTGGCCAGGGATGTTTCCCCTTCCAGAAATGAGTTTCTTGGATATAACCTATATGACAGTGCAACCTATGAAGGTCTCAGAGGCGTATAGTCCACTTTTCTGACACTTTGTGTCATTTAACGGTAAAAGAGAAAAGATTAATATTCAGCATCACTGGGTAAGATTGGAGCAAGGAGAAGTAATGGAAAAGTTAGTGGTATAAAGGTATACATTATTAGCAAGAGTGTAGCAGAAGAGAAGGAGAAAGAGAAAGGAGGGGAAAGCAGAAAGGGTACTTGTGATGGAGTGAAATTTGAGTAGGGAGATATTGAGAGTAGGCCTATACCGTAAAATCGCAGTCTAAGGTAAGATAAATTATGTCTTTGAAATAGCTTGATTTCCACTGCCAAGCTATGGCATGAATCAATGTATCTGAAGTAGTTCCATTATAGGGGGCCCCTATTGTGGGAGTCTAAGAAGCAGTGTTAGAGGTCAGTAATGCCAATTCCTGAACTCAATGTTATAAGTTATGACAACTGTGCAAGGTACAGTCCCATATTAAAAAATGTACGGTGGAAGTGCATATAACCAGGGAGGGATTTATAGTTCCTTTATTCCAAGATGTCAACCAAAGTACTGTATGTATTCAAACTGGTAGTTTTGACTGTTGAGCAGACGATGGAGGAATAGGGAGACTAGTAGCTCTAATTTGAACTTACAGTATATCCCATTCTGTGTGTCTCCCTTTCATATCTCAGGTTCCACTACATCAGAAAAGGCACAAATGGGTAATATGAATTGCACAGGGAATCACAGAGGAGTCCATATAAAGTTACAGTATGATGGTACCTGTACAACTATAAATTTGCATGGGTCAAAGGAGTGAAGAGATGTAGCAATGTGCAAAAACTAGGGCATCTTTATTAAAATGTATGCCTACAGCAAGAAGATAAGGGAAATATCTTGCATAAAGAGGCAGAGTATTTGCAAAATAACTAATGGACAATAAACCATTCAAATGCAAAGAGAAGGTACACCTGAAAACCTGTAATTCAACATACAGTAATGTATGTTAGATAAAAACAGTAGTGACATTGAATGTCAATCTGTTACCCTTGTGTACCTCCCTTCAAGGTCTAGACATCACCACCCAAACCAAAAGTGTATCTGAAGAAAAGAATATGTTTGGAGTGAAGGGTAGGCAGAGCCATCTAGGGTTTAGTGTACTTATTATCTTGTGTACCAAAATCTATTATACAAAGGGAGTACTGCTCCAGGTGAGGAGCTCACTGCAGGATAATCCCCACAGTAGGTGCACACCACTTCTCACCGCCGTGAGAAAATCATATGAAGAGAAATTGGCAGCACACCATGATATAAAGATGCTAAATCCTTTACTCCATGTGTAAAAAGAAGACAGCACAAAGACACAGTTGCTGGAGCTGTTTTCAACACATTTCACACATGAGCTAGTGATTAATCATAACAAGCAGGAAATTGGGAATGTTCTCCTTATGTAGTCACCACACACCTGCAGGGTAATTAGCCAAGAGCATACTCCCAATATCCCCCTCATAATCACAATAAAGGATTGGAAACAAATACAATAGAATACCAAAAGAAACTACAAGGCAAAACAATACTATTAAAATCACTAATGTTGAAAACGTAGTTAAAAACCATAAATGTATTAAAGTGTATGAAAAGCAAATCAAATAAGATAACTTCCGAGAACCGGCCACATATATCATTTAGTCACATTCATATAATTGTTAATTGTAGACAAAAACAGATCCGGTGTGGGACTCTGAAGATACAGTAGATACAAAATTTCATTGTATGCACAAAAAATAAATAAATAAAGGGGAGGGAGCATCCCATAGTATTAATCATAAAAGTCCCATCCCATTCAAAGTTAAGTCCATTGGGAATACGAGTTTGGAGCTGGAATATTCAAACAACCTCCCTTTTACATAAAAGCTGTAAAACATTACCACCCCTCTTTGGTGTCCGAACTTTTTCTATACTTTTAACCCCTACAGCTGACATATCCCCTGCATGGAAATTATTAAAGTGTTGGGCTACATTTGCTGGGTGATTTTTTTCTATACTATACAAATTCTCTTAAAAGCGATCTTGGAAGCGCCTTGTTGTTCTACCCACATATTGAATTTGGCAGAAATCACAGGTAATTACATAAATGACATAATGAGTTTTGCATTTATTGAAGGATATATAGTGAATTCCCTACCATTCACTGAGGAGCGGACACATTGACCTCTCAATATGTGACTGCATCAAGGGCATCAAGATGACCCACACTTGTAGTTGCCCATAAAGTGTAGACACATAGTGGATACTTTACCCGTGGGATTGAAAGAGCTGGGTGATAGGCTACTCCCTAAAGTGGGTGCCTTTCTTGGTACTAAATTAATCCCATCTTTCAATATGTCTGCACATACTGTACATTGTCACTATGTAAAATTGGCAGGTATCTGTTGATAATGCTTTTTACTTGATAAAGTTAAGCATGTTCTTCTCGTTGTGCTATCCTGCCTCTTTTTGACCAAAAGATAGAATGGATGTTTCCATTCATATGAAATGCCTACTTCCTAAAAGTTTTGTAACAATGGGCACAGAATCCTTCATTAAAAAATAGTTGTACGGGCAAGATCTTGGAGGACCTGGATGATAGCACATCAAAGTTAAATTGACCAGTCAAGCACAAGCTTAGTGCATTTTTTCCTCTAGCCACATCTGGAGGTCTCTTACCTTCTGCCAAATGTACCCTGTTCTGTATAATTGTTTTCCATTAACTTTAGAGCTGGTAAATTATGTTGTTGGGCCCTCTGCCCCATCACATGTCAAAGACATTATGAACATAATATTTCTAAGTTGCCTTATGTTTATATTGTGACACACTGCATTTTTTAAACGTGACAATGTGATAAAGGTGCAAGGGGTTTGCATGTGCATGTGTGAGGCTAATACTTGATTACAGTGTTATTTTACAGTAGATGTAAGGAAACCATTCATCACCATCCATAAAGTATTTTAAACAGTTATCAAAATACAATAAAGTTCCAATTTATTATCAGTGAATTAAATTCACTTTAATCTTCAAACATATAAGAAACAATTGTACTCTTGTTATAAAATTGAGGGCTGTTTCACTTTCTAGCAGCTGCAAATCTCCATTCTGCTTAATGTTTACACGTTTTTAAATCAATATAACCTACATATGGGTAGGAAGGTTATGGCAATGTATTTTTATGCATTATTATTGTAAAGGGTATGAGAAAGAGAAATGGTCTCCAGTATAACTTTGGGGACTGATGTGTTTATTTATCAGTGTAAAGAACATGCATTTCCATCTACTTTAATGGTAGATGTTTACTACATAAAACAAGCTAACTGGAAAGAAACATGACAGAGCTTAGAAGATAAATATTTAATGCACACTATTTTAAATAAGCTATAATGCAAAATACTAGGAAAATACAACAAGGAACATCTAAAAAAGGCATCACTGCTAGTTAAGAAAGACAATTACTTCAAACATACAGGCAAAACATCTAAGGGAAGAAACATAAATATGTATTTTCTGCAAGAAAAGATTTCAAGAGCATATTGCTCTAGGCACATGAAAATAATGAGATCCAAAGATAACTCATCAATAAAAACCTGCTGTTGGAAATTAATTTACTGATCTACTGGTAAGTAATACACTGTTTTAATATATTTTTCTTTTTTTTTAGGTGAATCCACGGTGCTTTATTTAGCTTTATTGATTAATTGTGTTCAGGACCACAATATTATTTTTAAATTTCTTTTTAATCAGATACAAATGAAAAAGTATTTACCACTTGTAGCCAGAAGATGAGTGTGAGACAATAGTAACAATTACCTGTCTGTCTTATCAGAGTTTTATGAACATCCTGTGATGCTCCACATTTTCATTCTGCATAAATAAAAAGAGCTTGTGCTGGTCTTTCTTATTAAAAAGCCTAGAATGATTTGCAAAGAGAGTGATAGCACCTTGTATTAATGTTTTAGTCAATATGTTTTATACAAACAAAAGCAATTACATGCACAACTTGTACAAGTAAACTTAACTTAGAGTTATTTACATTTAATCAAAGAACTTTAAAGTTACACTTGAACTTATTTTGTTAAAAAAAGTGTTGATACCAGCCTGGCACATCAAGCATTGGGGCTTGCATATTTGGTTGGATAACATGGAGAAATGAACACAAGGACCCCTGCTGTATTGACTGCACATAAAAACCCTTTTTGGTGCACATATGCAGCAGACTCTGTCTCACAGGGTTGTGTGGGAATGCAGAGGGGCCAATATGCAAAATACTTGATACAAATAACTGATCGAAAAAAATCTCCACTGCATATTGACTAACAAATTTAAAAGTAGTCCATGGTCCTCTCCTTTTCTCTCTAGATGTTAGTCCTATTCAACAATTTTTGGTGGAGAATTATTGTAATAGTATTTGGCCATGGAATTTTTGGAGACTTCCAGGTTCTAGTTACCATGCTGTCATACTGTCATTTCTTTCATTGGCAATAACTTCATTAATGGTTGTACATCAATCATGAATGGTTGTTATTGAAAAGTAACTACAATAGCTCCTCTTTAAAAAACAAACAGCTCAAGGTTAAACCATGTAAAGAATGTGAGTGTCAGTTTACTATATATGAATAATTCCCACCCCTGCTTGTGAAGAAGAAACATGACTGTCTTTCCCCTCTGTTTTTAAATAGACAAGACAGAATACTCCACCACCTATAAGCTGTACTGGGGTGAAACAACAATTCCACATTAATATTGACCTTTAGTTTTATCATGGCATATTTGTTATTTGCCTCTAAGTTAAGAACTTGTATCACTCCTTTTGCCAAAATAACAAACAATAACTATTGTTATATGTTTACATGTTTTATACCAAACTGATTTTTATTCATTTTGTTACAACCCTTTAATCTGTGTGCAATTATATGAATGTTATTAGGTATGTTTAGTTGTGTTTAAAATACAGTTAACATGTCAAAAAGGCCTTGATATTAAATTCTAAACCGTGTAAAGGAACTGGATACTGCAGATTTTCAATATTTCACAAATGCTTCATCAGTCAACCATGCACTAAGCTAACTAGTATCCTTGACAAATTTGACAGGTTCAATATTTTTACTCTTCTGTAGGAACAAGATAGCATCAAAGTTTCCAGAATTTTATAAATGAATGCTTTGGGATGTATTTTCTAAGATGTTTTGCTTTGCTATTTTTGTGATGTTGCTCTGTATCTTGTCAGTTATGTTCCTGGATTATGGCAAATCTCTCCGTCTTTCAAGTTTTACTAAATTCTTCAAACCGTCATGTTTGCAGGTTATAAAATACAAGTATAATTCATAAAAAGCCTGAAGGCTCACATGTCACATACTATAAACATTTCCACATAAAAATGCAGATGTATATATTTTCCAGTGAAGATTGTAGTTTTAACAATTACATATTTAGAATGAATAATTGATGATAAAATACATTTTCATTAATTTAAATACTTCCATGTAGGTATGTCTGATCTGTGTATAACAACCAAATTAGTAATCCAAGCATCCAAAAACATTTTTGCAGACCGGATGAATCTGGCATATAATCTGATAAATCACCTAGTTTTGAAACCAATTTGCTCAACCTTATTTATAAATATTAGGCTGTGGTGTCACTGGAGTTATAATAAGTCATTAATTTAAGTGGTCTGAACAAGCAAAAGAAGCTTTCTAATAAGCCAGTTGGTAATGCTTGATTTTGTGTAGCAGTATAGCAGTGTATTTAGCTAAAAGTACTGCTAATATACTACATTTTTACATCCTCATTGCCTGTTTACCACAGAAATTAAGAATTTTCCATCTACATAGTATAGTACATTCAATGTCAACTATTACCTAGGGTAAATGATACATGCTTTTGATGGTACAACTCCTTAAATCAAAGTTGTCTATTATAAACAAATTGTGCCCCTGTTCCTTCTTGCCTTTCAGCAAACCAAAAGAAAAAAAAAGAAGTTTAACCTTAAAGGTCCTATCAACAAAATGGATGATACAGCAACTAAAATTGACTGCTAATGGGGGCGTGTCCTAGCAGCTGACCAAGATGGCTGCTTGGCTCTGAATCTCATCGCCGCCTCCAGTCTTCTTAGCAGCACACAGCAGCTCAGACAGCCAAAATCACCTTTGAGAGGGAGCACAGACATGGAATAGTATATGTCCCGTAAAAAACAGACGTCAGGACCACACCGCTTAACAGACTATTTCATGTAGCCGGCCGGCAAGAACAAACAAGAGGGCACTGAGGAGAGCAGCTGCTCTCCTCCCCTGCTTTACACACAGGCAGATGCAACCCAGGACTCCCTCTCTGACATGGAGGAAACCCCTCAGCATCTCACCAACTCCTCACCTGCTGACAGAGGTAAGAGGGTGGCAGATTCCCCTGATTACTCTCCTCAAAAGCAACCATCTGCCAAGAAATATCACTGGACAGATTTACCAGACACACAAGCAGATCCACATGCAGAACCCACAACATCCTTAACAGCCTTCCCAGCATCTGATGCTCATGCTTTAGAAAAATCATTAAAGCCATGCTTCTCCCTCTCCAAGCTGGCCTGGATGCTGAGCTATGCTCTTCTGTATCCCAACTCACTAACAGGATAGATCTTATTGAGCACTGCACAGAGCAAATAGAGTTCCAAATAGGGGTAGTAGTTAAAGCCCACAATGATATGGTGGAAGCGCTCCGTAAACTACAATTAAAGGGGTGGACCTAGAGGACTGCTTATACTGCAATAATATAAAGATAAGAGGGGTCGCCGAGGCAGTCAAAACAAATGATCCTGTATCTGCAACAGCTCTTTTTGAAGTTTATCCCAGACCTTACACCCAGGGATCTCCCAATGGATCGAGCATGTTGGATCCCTAAGACGGTATACCTTCTAGGAACATTCTAACATAGATCCAGTTCTACCATATTAAAGAACGTCTTCTCAGAGTGGCCAGATCCACTCGCTCACTTCCTCCTACCTATGCTGGAGTGGCCCTATACCAGGACCTCTCTGCTGCATCCTCTCAAATGAGGAAAGAATTCACACCTATCCTGTGATATTGCGGGATTGCAACATAGTTTACCACTGGGGCTTCCCCACTAAGCATCTGGTCACATACCAGCACCAACAAGTAGCCATCACCTTCCTATAAGAAGTTCCACAACTGGGGCCTAACACCCTCTTCACCATTAAATACTACAAGAACTAATCCTACTCATAAATCCTGAGTGTTATTCTACAGCTTGCAACCTAGCTAAAATAGTGTATGTTACATTTGCCACACCTCGCCTCCTCTTGGTTGGCTGTCTGGACTTTCTTCATATGTATGCCTTGATACTCAAGCAGCAAGAAATACTGTCTTATTTTCTATATACCTATTTGACTTAACCCACTGTTATTATCTCACACGAAGTGTGCTAAGCACATAGCTTAATCCTAGTTCGACTGGTGCTGTAAAGAAGGCTAACTTTACCCCTTTCTTGTTCATATTGTTTTGTTTATATTGTACCTAGTGCATATCCGGGTATAATTCCTCTCCTTTCCATACACCCCTCCAAAGCTGTGATTTACTCACCAGTAGTGGTTTTCTTCACCCATCACTACTATTAATGCAAAAGGCCTAAATAGTCCCTCAAGAGATCACACCTATGTCAAGAGGCCTTAACCCAAAAAATAGACATACTGTGCATGCAAGAAATGCACTTTATGTAGGAGAACCTCCCTCATGCCACCACTGTCTATATCCTCATACTTTCTTCACACACACTCCCAAAAAGATCAGAGGCATTATGAATGCTGTACACAGTTCCCTATCCTTTTAGCTTACACACCTAGATGCTGACCCCTGTGGAAGGTAGCTAATTCTGGATGCCATTTTTGACAATGTACCGCTTGTAATAGCCAACATTTATGCTCCCAATTCCCACCAGAAAGGCTTCTTTAAGCTGATTATGACTAAATTGTCCCACTACCCAAAAGAACACACAATTTTGTGTGGAGACTTTAATGATATAAATGATAGAACACTTGATTCCTCTGCTCAGTGGAGGCAAAGTCCCACTGCCCTTGTCAAGCTTATGCAAGTAGAAGACTTATATGATCCCTTGCTTTGTTTACATGGGTCAGAGAGGGACTACACCTACTACTCAGCAGAACAAAAGTCCTACTCCAGGATTGATATTCTCCAAATACATAAACTCACTCTACAATCTATCTCTCAAGTCGATATTGGCTTAATTACGTGGTCAGACCACGTGCCAGTTATGATCACTGTATAGACTAAATTTAACAGCAAAAACCTCACGATCTGGCACATGGACATTTCCCTTTTATCTCAACCTAAGTGTCAGGAGAGGATCAAACAGGAGTTAGAGATCTACTTTAATACCACTGTTGACTCTGTGACAAATGATTTGTTGTTATGGAATATGCATAAGGCCTTTATGAGAGGCGTTTTCATAAAGCTTGGGGCCCATGAGAAACGCATACGAAATTAGAAAATAAACAAATCTCTACATCAAATTTTGAAAATTAGAAAGTTCAATCAAAGCATCCCCTAATGAATCAGACTCCACCCTTCTACGCAAGCTCAGAGAGGAACTGTGCACTTATCTACATGCATCATTTGACTATCACATCAATGGCTTACGAGTAACTTACTGGTATGCCTATGGGAACAGACCGGGCGCTCTTCTAGCTGAACAAGTCGAATGGAAAGCAGCCGCATCTAAAATCCCATTCATGCACATAGCCAAAACCATAGAGTTAGTAACCCCAAAGACATTGCCAACTGTTTCAGGGAACTTTATGCCTCTCTGTACAACTTAAATGCCTCTGTCATGATCCCTATCCCTGATCCTGCTCAAATCTCACAATTCCTCAACCCACTTCGACTCCCTTACTCCTGCCCAATTAGCAGATCTTAACATACTGTTCTCTAAGGCAGAAATCCTAAAAGCGATCCATTCACTTCATTTACACAAGGCCCCTGGACCAGACAGTTATTGCAATGAAAACCTTAAAACTTACGCAGGCATCCTTATCCCACATCTTTGCAAATCCTTTAACAACATTAAGAGTACAGGTGACCTACCCAAAGAATTATTAGAGGCCCTCATTGTCACCATCCCAAAGCCCGACAAACCTCATGATGATCAGGTAATTACAGGCCCATATTGCTCCTCAACACAGTCCTCAAAATTTATGCAAAAATCCTAGTCACTCGTATATCATCACATATCCCCTCTTTATTACACTCAGACCAGGTGGACAAGCCTCTGATGCCACTAGAAAGTTCATCAACCTTATACAATGGGCAGAATTCCATGAAACATCTTTGCTGCTCCTATCTTCTATGTCCTCTCTTAAAACAGTCCTCCAGAAATTCAGATTTGCAGGCAATATCTACACAGCCATACTCCTGCCCATCAGCCAAAGTCTGGACTTCAAGCATTACCTTAAGTTCCTTAGGAATTACCAACAGCACGAGACAGGGATGTCCCCTCTCCACATTAATATTTGCCATAGTGATGAAGCCCCTCGCGGCAGCCTTTAGACTTCACTAGGGATGAGCCGAACACCCCCTGGTTCGGTTCGCACCAGAACCTGCGAACGGACCGAAAATTTGCATGAACGTTAGAACCCCATTGAAGTCTATGGGACTCGAATGTTCAAAATCAAAAGTGCTCATTTTAAAGGCTAATTTGCATGGTATTGTCCTAAAAAGGGTTTGGGGACCTGGGTCCTGCCCCAGGGGAAATGTATCAATGCAAAAAAAAGTTTTAAAAAGTGTATTTTTTTCGGGAGCAGTGATTTTAATGATGCTTAAAGTGAAAAAAAAAGTAAAATATTCCTTTAAATATCGTACCTGGGGGGTGTCTATAGTATGCCTGTAAAGTGGCGCATGTTTCCCATGCTTAGAACAGTCCCTGCACAAAATGACTTTTTTAAAAGAATAAAAGTGATTTAAAACTGCTTATGGCTTTAATGTAATGTCAGGTCCCGGTAATATGGATGAAAATTAGTGAGACAAACGGCATGGGTACCCCCCAGTCCATTACCAGGCCCTTTGGGTCTTGTATGGATATTAAGGGGAATCCCACACCCAAATTAAAAAAGGAAAAGCGTGGGTCCCCCAGGCCCTATATACTGAACAGCAGTGTACAGGCGGTGCAAACAAGACAGGGACTGTGGGTTTGGTGTTAAGTAGAATCTGTTTGTAATTTTGAACTGGTACATTTTTAACGTGTTTAGCTCCAGCCAAAAAATCTAATTTTAAGCTTTTTGGAAAACATAGGGAAGGGTTATAACCCCTGTGACATTTGTTTTGCTGTCTGTGCTCCTCTTCAGAGGATTTCACCTCACTTTCTGTCACAATGACAAATGTTTTTAGAAAATTTGGGGGTTTTAGTGAAACAAGGATTAGTGATAAAGTATCAGTGGAAAGGAGAAACGTTTATCCCATATTAACTCTTACAGGAGAGAATTTCCCTTCCTAGGGGTAGATTTCATCTCACTTCCTGTTGTCTCCTTCCGTTTGCAAGTAGGAGTCATTTGTAAGTTGGATGTTTGAAAGTAGGGTCCTGCCCTATATACTCTGCAGAAATTTGGGCCTAAGGTGTTGGTGTTGCCACAACACAACACTGTAAGCCCTCACAGGGCCCTGCTGTGAAATATTAGATCAAGAATTGTAATTACATGCCCCTGTTGAACAGGGGCAGAAAAATTGTGCCTTTGGTGATGGTGGTGGGGCTGGTGCCACAACACTGTAAGTCCTCGCAGTTACTCTTGGTTGGCGCTGGAACGGGCCCTGCTGTGAAATATTAGATCAAGAATTGTAATAACATGTCCCTGTTGAACAGGCGCAGAAAAATTGGGCCTTAGGCACTGGTGCTGGTGCCACAACACTGCAACCCCTCACAGATACTCTAGTTGGAGCGCAGGAACGAGCCCTGCTGCAAAGAATTGCAACAAAAATTGTAATTACACGCCCCTGTTATACAGGGGCTGAAAAATTGGACCTTAGGACTAGTGCCACAAAACTGCAACCCCTCACAGATACTCTAGTTGGAGTGCAGGAACGAGCCCTGCTGCAAAGTATTGCATCAAAAATTGTAATTACACGCCCCTGGTAAACAGGGGCTGAAAAATTGGGCCTTAGGCACTGGTGCTGGTGCCACAACACTGCAACCCCTCACAGATACTCTAGTTGGAGCACAGGAATGAGCCCTGCTGCAAAGTACTGCATCAAAAATTGTAATTACACGCCCCTGTTAAACAGGGGGTTAAAAAAATGGACCTTAGCCACTGATGGCGGCACCCAGAAACAAAAATATTCTTACAAGCTATCATCATGATCATTGTGGAGGAAGAGGATAGTCAATCCTTCCACAGGCTTTGCAGGATCAGGGAGGCCATGCAGCGTAGGTTTGCTGAGGCATTCGGTCTGGAGTCCTCTGGGTCACTAAGGATGACATTATTCACAGCCACCTCCTCCCAGCCACTTACAAGTCCATGGGTTTCTTGGGACTGTAAATGATCCCTTAAAGTCTGCTGCTGGTGCTGAGTGCCAGGCTCCACCTCCATGCTGACACAATCCCCCTCTTCCTCCTCCTCCTCGTCCTCTTCCTGTGTGATCAGCGGGCACGCAGGAACAAGGTATGGATAAAGGGGGCCTTGAGAGCTAAGGAAGTCCTCCTCTTCATGCCTCTGTTCTGCCTCAAGTGCCCTGTTCATTATTCCACACAAGAAAAAAAAAATCACCATGCTATCATAAAACCCTTTCAAAAAGCAGCAGTTCAACTGTGAAATACTCACAACATACAAAAAAACAACAAGGAAAAAAATGCGCTATACCATAGATGAAAAAATGCATGGAAATCAATCAATGCAAAAATAAATACAAAATAGCATCAAATTGCACCAAATCCTAAATGTACAAAATGATAGTAAAGTCCATAACCTCAGAAATCTAAAACGTCTATAATGGAGATGGAAAGAGTCCCACGATAACTTTTCATAAGAGCCAGTGTGGAAAGGTGAGAAATTGAAAACACCCCTCACATCCTCCACCACCTAAAATATGCGCTTACCAGATTGCAAGCACAAGAGGCACGTATATAAAGCCAAATCAGGGTGTGCGGCTAACACTGGAGCAATCCTCTAGACAGCGTAATGGATGATACCCAAACAACCACGTAGTAGGCTGTATCCAGATCTTCTGCTATAGTAGAACGTCCCTCTGTGCAGCGTGGCTCCAAGCGTATAAAGGGGCAATGCAGCAACCCGAATTCAAGGACATAGGGATGAAGAAAAGGTGGCCATAGTGTACTTCCCATAAAATAATTTATTAAAATTAAGTAGAAACCTTACAATATCATAGTAAAAACAGAGCAGTTCACCGGCCGGCAAGCGAGCGCCCGCTCATTATGACACACAGCGTGTGCTCCAACAGGCGGACAAGGGGGACAGTGTCACTGATCCCTGCACCGTCACTGCTCACAATCCTCATGGCCTCCTCAAATGGTGACAGGACAGTGCATGCATCCCTGATCATGGCCCACTGGCGTGAGAATAAAAACAAGCACCCCTGACCCTGTCCTGGTGCCATAGTCGCATAGGTACTTATTGATGGCCCTATGCTGCGTGTGCAGCAGCTGCAGCATGGCCAATGTTGAGTTCCACCTGGTGGGCATGTCACAGATTAGGTGGTTCTTGGGCAGGTTAAATTCCTTTTGGAGGTCAGCCAGCACACAGACTTTCCTGGCCCGCCTCAGGACATTCTGGAAGCCCGGGTACCTGCCCAAGAACCGCTGCACCACTAAGTTAAGGACGTGAACCAAACAGGGCACATGGCTCATTTGTCCCTGTCGGAGGGTGGAGAGGAGGTTTGTGCCATTGTCGCAAACCACCATTCCTGGCTTAAGTTGGAGTGGCGTCAACCACCTCTGAACCTGCCCCTGCAGAGCTGACAGAAGCTCTGCCCCAGTGTGGCTCCTGTCCCCCAGGCACACCAGCTCAAGCACCGGCATATTTTGGCCTGCGTACTTGCATAGTCCCTTGAACGCCTACAGAGCCCCGCTGGTTCCAAGGACAAAGCACAGTAAGAGGCCATGGAGGAAGAAGAAGAGGAGGGGGTGGAGGAGAGAGGTGTGTCAGAATCACCAGTAGTGGCATTTTGGAGGCGTGGTGGTGGAACAACCTCCAACACTACTGCACCTTGTCCTGCATTCTTCCCAGCTGCCAGCAGAGTCACCCAATGCGCCGTGAAACTTAGGTAACGTCCCTCTCCATGCCTGCTGGACCATGAGTAATATGCACCTTACCGCTGACCGCCCTGTCCAGCGATGCCAAGACATTGCCTTCCACATGCCGGTAGAGAGCCGGAATTGCCTTCCATGAGAAAAAGTGGTGTTTGGGAATCTGCAACTGAGGAACCGCACATTCCACAAACTCATGTAAGGGGGCAGAGTCTACCAACTGAAAAGGTAGCAGTTGAAATGCTAGCAATTTTGCCAAGCTAGCATTCAACCGCTGGACATGTGGATGGCTGGGAGCGAACTTCTTTCCTCGGTGCAGCAGCTAGGGTAGGGAAATTTGCCTGGTACAATCTGACGTCAGTGTACCAATAGCAGATTGCCTGCAAGTACTTGGCTGTGACACACCAAATTCTACACCTTCATTCCTCTCAGTGCAGGTCTCAGAGAGGACTGAAGGTATAGTGGGCTTGGAGATGCCAGCTGAGCAAGGAGAGGTCCTCTTTGTTCTTTGGTGTGGGTCTTTTAGGTACGCTTGCCAACCAACTGCATGGTAAGTCAACATATGTCTGGTCAAGCATGTGGTGCCCAAGCGGGAGATGTTTTGGCCAAGCGAGATACGCTTGAGACATATGTTGCAAATAGCAGCGGTGCGATCTTATGTACTCATCTCAAAAAAGGCCCACACCAAAGAACTTTTGGAATAACGCGTAGACATGCGGAGCTCTGCGGTGTGATGCAGTCAGTGTGCTACCCTTAGGCTGGCCCCTGGAGGGCATACTGCCTCGTTGGTGATGTGCCTCCTCCTCCTCCTCTCTCCTATCAGGCACCCACGTGGAGTCAGTGACCTCATCATCCCCTCCCTCCTCATCACTGGAGAAAACCTGGCAGTATGCTGCAGCAGGGGGAACATGACTGCCAGATTGCTGTCCTTCTTTGGCACCCCCTCTGTCTGGGCTCAAGTTACTGCCTTCATCTAGCTGAGTACCATCATCGGAGCTTTCAAAACGCTGGGCATCCTCCTGGAGCATGTACCCAACACTGTGGTCAAACAGTTTGGGAGACTCCTCAGGAGGACATGGTGGGGCTAGGGAAGGAGTCACTGATGGCATTGAGCCGAGGGAAGAGGCCGCGTTGGCAGCTGCTTTGCCAGACAAAGTACCCTGAGCCTGGGTGAGAGAGGATGAGGAGGATGAGGATGGCTTGGTCATCCACTCGACCAAGTCTTCAGGATGTTGCGGCTCAACACGGCCAGCTGCCGAAAAAGGTCAAGCGTGTCCCACGGTCACGTGCTGATGATGATGCACCGTGTCCACGACCAGCACTGTTGCCTCTAGACACAGAGCCTGCTTGCCCTCTTTTATTGGCTTGTGACTGTCTGCCTCTCCTTGTTGGCCTTCCAGACATACTATTAGCCTGCAGTTAGATGTTGCTGCACAAAACTCGGATGTATATATATATATACCGATTATACTGCAGCTAGCAGAATCAACTGCCTGCCTGTAGTATTAATAGTATGAGAACACCTGCACTTGTCTTCAGGTAGCTATACTGTAGGTGCAACTGTGCAGGGTACACAGTACAGTAACTGGAAATACGTCAAGCGCCTACAAAAGCACCTGGCTTCAGGTAGCTATACTGTAGGTGCAACTGTGCAGGGTACACAGTACAGTAACTGGAAATATGTCAAGAGCCTACACAAGCACCTGGCTTCAGGTAGCTATACTGTAGGTGCAAATGTGCAGGGTGCACTGTACAGTAACTGGAAATACGTCAAGAGCCTACACAAGCACCTGGCTTCAGGTAGCTATACTGTAGGTGCAACTGTGCAGGGTACACAGTACAGTAACTGGAAATACGTCAAGAGCCTACACAAGCACCTGGCTTCAGGTAGCTATACTGTAGGTGAAACTGAAAATACTGTAAAAACACCTGCCTGCCTGTCAGTATATTAGGAAGAGAATAACAGGAAAGGATCTAGCTAAACTGAATACAGTGTATATATATATATATATATATAGATAGATAGATAGATAGATAGATAGATAGATAGATAGATAGATAGATAGATAGATAGATAGATAGATAGATAGATAGATAGATAGATAGATAGATAGACAGATAGATAGATAGATTTATATATATATATATATATATATATATATAGATCTATATATATACACAACACCTGGGTTGCATATCTATATACAATACACTGTAAGTGTAGCTAACTGACTCGACCTGCCTACTCTATCTAACTTAAATCAAATGACACTGTCTCTCTGTCTATCTCTCTCCAGTCTCCACCGCAACACACTACACAGGGCCGACGTGCAGGCGGCCTTAAACAGTGTGGGGCATGTACTAGACCCCCTGAGCCATAATTGGCCAAAGCCAAGGTAGGATTATACAGATAGTTTTCTCTCAATACAAAAATAAAAAAAAAAACAGAACAAAAGAAAAAATAAATAAAACTAAAGAAACAACATCTGCAAGGTAGAATTTTTGACAACATGTGAAGTATGTGTAGGACTAGAGCATCTGTAGAAAAGAATCCTTGGTGCTAGATGTTTTTCAATAATAGACATTAAACATAACTAGCTATTACAAATGGAAAAATGGAAGAAGGAAACTCTTAAACATGGTATATACACTAAGTAAGCTGACCAATATTCCCATTTATGGTCAAAAATATGCAGGGAGTCAATGAGTGTATGATGAGTCTATGATGTACACCCTGCTAGACTCAATGCGGAGAAGCACTTGTGACCATGGTACCAAGAGGGACTACCAATTAAGGGCTATTGCCCATTGGATGGCACTAAAAAGCGTGTGTGCCAATTTTTGACGGGTGAGACCTCTGGGAGTTCGACAAATCGGATACACCTTTGTGGTAGTCTGTTGCCTTAAGGACCGTAGAACTGTGCAACTCCAGAATGTGTGAAGGAGGGTACCCCTATCTCGACATCCCCTGAAGCATGTGTCGGGTACCAATGGGTAAATACTGTACCTAACAGGGGTGTAATACCAGTGTGTATGAAGCTTGACTACAGTCTCTTTGATAGCAATGGAGCGTGTGCATTTATGCATATTGGAGACCATGTTACACCAGTCCTCTGCCGAGATCTCCTGGCCAATTTCTACTTTCCACTCCCGCATAGCCATTGACTTGGCCATAGTATTATAGTTGTTGAGATATTTTTATAAGATTGAGATGGTTCCCTTATCTCTAGAAGCCTCCCCGCAAAGATTTTCAATTTGCCGATTCCACATCTTGTATTAAAATGTCAGAAAAAAGTGTTGAATTTGTAAATATTTGTAAAATTTGGAGCGGTGGAAGGCATGAGTCTGTTGAAGATGCTCAAAAGAGCAAATGGAGGAACCCTGCAGTAGGGAGTCCAGAGTCACTAGGCCTTGTGAAGTCCAGCTGGCAAACTCCAGGCCTGTACTGAAGGCAGGGGGAACTCAGATTCACCCAAAAAGAGGCTAAGTGTGAATGACAGAAACAATGAATCAGACCGAGGCAGAAGTACAGTTAAATCATACTTGTTTAATAATAAAAGTAAAAGTAAATAGAACAAACATAGTCAAAACATAATTAAACCAAATTGTACACACACTGCGCTTATCAAAATAAAAAATAAGAAATTTCCACTAAAATATTAATAAAGTGATATTGTGCCTAACATATACAAAATCTATTAATAACTATTAATACTCTACTATACGTTAATGTGCAATAAATTTCAATGAATGAATAAATAGGTAAAAGTGCTCCAATAAGCCTGTGTATTGCAAATATTCCATAAAGCTTGTGCAATTTTAAAACATAATAGATAATTCAACACAAACATCCATGCGATTTAGTGTTGCATCCAAGCATATCAGTACTGCATCTATGCAATATGGTGTTAGTGCAATGTTCGAACAATAAAAAGTTAAAAAATACAAAAAAACGCATCCATGCGATTTGGTGCTACATCCATGTGATTCTATTCATCTCAGTGCTGTGTTGCTGTGCAATGATTAAATTAACAGTCCGATTTAGTGTTGCATCCATACATTTCAGTGCTGCATCTATGCAATATGGTGTTAGTGCAATGTTCAAACAATAAAAAGTTAAAAATTACAAAAAAACGCATCCATGGGATTTGGTGTTGAATCCATGTGATTCTATGCAATTAAGTGCTGTGTTGCTGTGCAAAGATCAAATTAACAGTCCACAGATCTTCCACAATCCATTCATGTGTTATAGTGAACACAAACTAAAGTGCTGTGCGCTCATACAAGTGCTCCCCACAGGTGATAGCCCCTTACCTTAGGGCATGCGACCTTGCAATTAAGCAGAATGCGCCTTAGAACCTCTCTAACCTCGATGTTATATGCAGGGTCCTGGATAGATTTGCACTGATTCCTCTGTTCCTCACAGCAGTCCCGTTTGTACATCAATATATCAACATAAAAAGGACTTCATAGTGCAGTATGTACTAAATTTATTAAAATCATAAACAAATCCCGCAATGGGTACTCACAGTAACAAGGCGCTTAAGGGCACCACACTAAAACAGCAGAGACGAACGGGCAACAGCGGCCGGTATGGGGTGGCGTGCTAGTCTGTCCCAACAGGTTGTATGTATAACGTTCCGTCCTGTCCCCTTCCCCTACGCGTGTTCGATACAAGGGGTATTTCGTATCTTCATCAGGGGGTGATTTGATTGGACGGTGAACCTGTCAATTAATATATCCTCTCCGTGGCCATTTTGTTGTGGCCTGCTGACACTCTAGTAAGCAATCAATGTGTTTCTATGGGAGAAACGTCTATATGCAAAAATAGATGGATACAAATGGCAAAAGATAATAGCCATGAATTCCCCATTTTGCCTGATATATATAGTAAAAACTATGTTATTACTACGTTAAACTACTCAGGACTAGGGATGAGCTTCGAGTTCGAGTCGAACTCATGTTCGACTCGAACATTGGCTGTTCGCAAGTTCGCTGAACAGCGAACAATTTGGGGTGTTCGCGGCAAATTCGAATGCCGCGGAACACCCTTTAAAAGTCTATGGGAGAAATCAAAAGTGCTAATTTTAAAGGCTAATATGCAAGTATTGTCATAAAAAGTGTTTGGGGACCTGGGTCCTGCCCCAGGGGACATGGATCAATGCAAAAAAAAGTTTTAAAAACGGCAGTTTTTTCAGGAGCAGTGATTTTAATAATGCTTAAAGTCAAACAATAAAAGTGTAATATCCCTTTAAATTTCATAGCTGGGGGGTGTCTATAGTATGCCTGTAAAGGGGCGCATGTTTCCCGTGTTTAGAACAGTCTGACAGCAAAATGACATTTTGAAGGAAAAACCCATTTAAAACTACCCGCGGCTATTGCATTGCCGACAATACACATAGAAGTTCATTGATAAAAACGGCATGGGAATTCCCCAAAGGGGATCCCCGAACCAAAATTTTTTTAAAAAGATGACGTGGGAGTCCCTCTAAATTCCATACCAGGCCCTTCAGGTCTGGTATGGATATTAAGGGGAACCCCGGCCAAAATTAAAAAAAAAAATGACGTGGGGTTCCCCCTAAATTCCATACCAGACCCTTCAGGTCTGGTATGGATTTTAAGGGGAACCCCGCGCCAAAAAAAAAAAAACGGCGTGGGGTCTCCCCAAAAATCCATACCAGACCCTTATCCGAGCACGCAACCTGGCAGGCCAGAAGAACCAGAAGAAGAAGAAGATGAAGGAAGATAGAAGAATGAAGAAGCATTTAAATAAAGGAATTGTCAAAAACTGTCTTGTCATTTTTAACATTTTTTGACACTTTTTTTGTGAAATGGTAGGGGTAAAGTACCCCCTTACCATTTCACACAGGGGGAGGGCCGGGATCTGGGGGTCCCCTTGTTAGAGAGGGCTTCCAGATTCCGATAAGCCCCCCGCCCGCATACCTCCACAACCACTGAGCAAGGGTTGTGGGGATGAGGCCCTTGCCCCATCAACATGGGGACAAGGTGTTTTGGGGGGCTACCCCAAAGCACCCTCCAAATGTTGAGGGCATGTGGCCTGGTACGGTTCAGGAGGGGGGGCTGCACTCTCGTCCCCCCCTCTTTTCCTGCGGCCTGCCAGGTTGCGTGCTCGGATAAGGGTCTGGTATGGATCTTTGGGGGGACCCCACGCCGTTTTTTTTTTTTTGGCGCGGGGTTCCCCTTAAATTCCATACCAGACCTGAAGGGTCTGGTATGGAATTTAGGGGGAACCCCACGTCATTTTTTTTTTAAATTTTGGCCGGGGTTCCCCTTAATATCCATACAGACCTGAAGGGCCTGGTATGGAATTTAGGGGGACTCCCACGTCTTTTTTTTTTTTTTTTTTTGGTTCGGGGTTTCCCTGTGTTAAATTCCCATGCCGTTTTTATGAACTTCTATGTGTATTGTCGGCAATGCAATAGCCGCGGGTAGTTTAAAATGTAATTTTTCCTTCGAAATGTCATTTTGCTGTCAGACTGTTCTAAACACGGGAAACATGCGCCCCTTTACAGGCATACTATAGACACCCCCCAGCTACGAAATTTAAAGGGATGTTACACTTTTATTGTTTGACTTTAAGCATTATTAAAATCACTGCTCCTGAAAAAACTGCCGTTTTTAAAACTTTTTTTTGCATTAATCCATGTCCCCTGGGGCAGGACCCGGGTCCCCAAACACTTTTTATGACAATAACTTGCATATAAGCCTTTAAAATTAGCACTTTTGATTTCTCCCATAGACTTTTAAAGGGTGTTCTGCGGCATTCGAATTTTCCTAGAACACCCCAAATTGTTCGCTGTTCGGCGAACTTGCAAACAGCCAATGTTCGAGTCGAACAAGAGTTCGACTCGAACTCAAAGCTCATCCCTACTCCCCAGATATTTCCCCATTAACACAGCGGGAAGCACACAAATGTGTTTTTAAATCTTACATTAATCTCAGCCAGCACCAGGCGTAAACGAAAAAGACAAAGACGCATCACAGAGTTGACCTCACTTATCTACTCAACAGAACAAGCTCATAAATGATCGCAAGTCGCAAACACCCTAGAACTAGAGCAGGCCTCTTGAATGAACTTGGCAAAAAGGTAAACTGAAACTTCATCCTAGCTCAAAAATTCTTCTACGAATTTGGTAATAAATCAGGCAAACTCCTAGCTAGGGCTCTACGAGCCAAAAAAGCAGCCACAACTATCCATTCTATAACTGATCCCTATGGACGCAAACTCTCCACCAACCTGGATATCGCCAATCAATTTTTAAGCTACTACTCCCAACTTTATAACCCCTCTAAATCAGACCCCTACAGTTAGAACACATCCAGGAAATACACACTTAACCCCTTGATCGCCCCGTAGTGTTTAAACCTTTCCTTGACAGTGTCATTTATACACTGTCCCCCCAAAGCACTTTGTCCCCATGTTGATGAGGACAAGGGCCTCATCCCCACAACCCTTGTCCGGTGGTTGTGGGGGTCTACGGGCGGGGGGCTTATCGGAATCTGCCCCCCCGGGTGAAATGGTAAGGGGGTACAAAAGTACCCCTTCCATTTCACAAAAAAAGTGTCAAAAATTTTAAAAATGACAAGAGACAGTTTTTGACAATTCCTTTATTTAAATGCTTCCTCTTTCCATCTTCTTTCTTCTATCTTCTTTTTTCTATCTTCCTCCGCATCCATGATGGGAGGCTCCCGCTGTGTGACGCTTCTCGTCTTCTGACGTTTCTTAAATAATGGAGGGCGGGGCCACTCGGAGACCCTGCCCCCTCTGACGCACGGGGACTTCCCCCGAGGCTTTCCCCCTGATGTCAAAGGGGGCAGACAGGGAAGGCCCCGTCAAGTACCCGTGTGTCAGAGGGGCGTCAGAGGGGCGTCAGAAGCATTTAAATAAAGGAATTGTCAAAAACTGTCTCTTGTAATTTTTAACATTTTTGACACTTTTTTTGTGGAATTGTATCCCCTTACCATTTTACATGGGGGGGGCGGGATCTGGGTGTCCCCTTGTTAAAGGGGCTTCCAGATTCCGATAAGCCCCACGCCCACAGACCCCCACAGACACCCCTTGGATAAGGGTCTGGTATGGATTTTGAGGGGGACACCCACGCCTTTTTTTATTTTGGCGTGGGGTTCCCCTTAATATCCATACCAGACCTGAAGGGCCTGGTATGGAATATAGGGGGACCCCACGTCATTTTTTTAAAATTCTGGTTCGGGGTTTCCCTGTGAGGGAATCCCATGCCGTTTTTATCAATGAACTTTTATGTGTATTGTCGGACCAACAATTCATATAGCCACAAGTACTTTTAAATTACTTTTTTCCTTTGAAATGTCATTTTGGTGTCAGACTGTTCTAAACACGGGAAACATGCGCCCCATTACGGGCATACTATAGACACCCCACAGGTACGAAATTTAAAAGAATATTACACTTTTATTGTTTCACTTTAAGCATTATTAAAATCACTGCTCCGGCCATTTTTAAAACTTTTTTTGCATTGATCCATGTCCTCTGGGGCAGGACCCAGGTCCCCAAACACTTTTTATGACAATACCATGCATATAAGCCTTTAAAATTAGCACTTTTGATTTCTCCCATAGACTTTTAAAGGGTTTCGTGGCTTTCGATTTTCCACGAACACCCCAAATTGTTTGCTGTTCGGCAAACTTGAGAACAGCCAATGTTAGAGTCGAACATGAGTTCGACTCAAACTCGAAGCTCATCCCTACTGGTGATTAAGGGGTAAATCCTACCAGTCCTTAAGTGGTTAAAAGAATAGAGAAGAATAGGATAGAATTAAATAGAATAGAATAAAACAGAGTAGAATATAATAAAAATGAAGAGAAGAGAAAAAAAAGGTATAGAATGGAATAGAATAGAATAAAATTGAAAAAAAAAACAGAATAGATTTGAATAGAATATAATGAATATAGCAGTCTTCCAAAAATTAAAATTTCATAAGACAGCTATATTCTTGCTATTTTATTCTATTCTAATTGATTCTATTTTTTCTTTTCTATTCTATTCTATTTTTTTTTCTATTCTATTCCTTTATTTTCCATTCTATTCTAATTGATTCTATTTTTTCCATTCTAATTTATCTTCTATTCTATTCAGTTTTATTTTACTGTATGCTATTCTTTTCTAATCTATTCTATTCGGCAGCCCTAGTAGGAATAATCATCTTATTTTCTTTTACACATTGCTGTATTTATTGTAATATGTTTCCATTTAAAATTGTAATTCATTTTTTATGAATCAAATATACAAAACAAATTCTGAAAACAAATCAATCTAACATAACAAATATGACTTACATGTTATAAAATTAAAAGTGATGAAGTGCTACACCTGTATATGAGTACACAGTCACATGTATATGTAAAATGCAAATCTATCAAGTGTGTGACAAATTAAATATATGATCCACCTATGTCATGGGGAGAAAATTATTAGTCCAGAAATGAAGTGAAAAAATGTAAAACTATAAAATGACAAAAGTATGTGAATGTGCTGTTCAATTAACAATTGTAATCTTCTAAACCATGCCTATCCTTAAGAGATCTTCCCACCATGTGTACCCAACACCACTGGCTGCTCTCCTCCTACCTATGTAAGTAGATCTAAATCATTTGTCCCTTTACGCGTAATATCTAGATAGTATCTGATCCTCCTCTTGTCTCCTCCTAGTCTATTTTCTCCCAATGGCGCTCAGCAGATATCACAATTGGAATCTCAGAAACAAAATATATGGACCATCATAGTGTTTACCATAAAGCAACCATATTTATTTAAAAATGTAATACAATAAACTTCATACAAGGGGGCGTGGTCTGACCTCATTTGAGCATGGTTGCCTAAACCCAGAGCTCCAGCCGACAGTGGGACATCTGAGGAGCTTTACCGGAGACCCCGCACAAACCCGACAGAAACTCCCAAAGCAGCTCTGCCTCCTGCTCTCGCTCCCCACGGAATCAGAACACCCAGGGCACGCAGATGAGCCACCAGATTCCAGCGATTTTCCAGACACAGACGTCCAACATGGCAGCATCTTCTTCTCTCCCAAGCACACAGGGAGCTACACAGACAGCACCCACACCACAGCAACACGCCACTGACACGGTGAGAGGTACCAGCCTGCAACCTAATTCAGCTCACCAGGTACTTCCCAGTCTGCACGATCTGCATAGTGTAGCAGCAGATATAAAGGAATCACTGTCTGCTGCTTTCACAGCGGCCATTTATAACCTCAAACAAGATATCCACGCTATAGCTGACAGAATACAAGAGGTAGAAACTGTCGAATCCCAGCATGGGACACAGATCCAGCAGTTACAATTAATGCAAGACACCCACACAGTCCATCTGAGAAAGCTACACAGACACATGGAGGATCTCGATAATTGAGGTCACAGAAACAACCTCAGAGTCCGAGGCATCCCTGAGTCTGTGGAACAAGTCCGACATGCGGTCTCTGCCATATTTAACCACTTGCCGACCAGCCGCCAAATTTGTACTACGGCAGAATGGCACGGCTGGGCAAAACGATGTTATGTAACATCGCTTCGCAATGTGGCCACTAAGGGCGTGCGTGCGTGCCCCCGCTTGTCCCCCAAGCTGATGCGAGTGCCTGGCGGTAACGATCACTGCCGGGCTCTCGCGATCACCGCTAACACACAGAGAACCGGGAATTGTGTGTGTAAACACACAGTTTCTGGTTCTCTGAGGGGAGAACAGACAGGTCGTCTGTTCATACAGAGTATGAACAACGATCTGTCATCTCCCCTGCACAGTCCCCTCCCCCCTTCAGTAAGAACTCACACTAGGGAACACATTAACCCCTTGATCGCCCCCTAGTGTTAACCCCTTCACTGCCAATTTTTTTAACCAAAAAAAGAATACATATCGGCCTGAACTGAGGAAAAAATAGTTTTTTTATATATTTTGGGGGATATTTATTATAGCAAAAAGTAAAAAATAATGCATTTTTTTCAAAATTGTTGCTCTTTTTTTGTTTATAGCGCAAAAGATAAAAACTGCAGAGGTGATCAAATACCACCAAAAGAAAGCTCTATTTGTGGGAAAAAAAGACCTTAATTTTGTTTGGGTGCAACATCGCACGACCACGCAATTGTCAATTAAAGCAATGCAGTGCCGAATCACAAAAAGTGCTCTGGTCAGGAAGGGGGTAGACTCTTCCGAGGCTGAAGCGGTTAATGATCTCCTAGACAGACCTCTGGCCACATTGATTGAAATGGAGAGAATCCATTGAGCATTACGCCCAAGGGGTAGAGACACTGACCCACCCAGGGACATTGTATGCTGCCTCACCAGCTTTCATCTTAAAGAAGGCATCCTCAGAAAAGCCTGTAACAGGATACAGATCTCCTATTGGGGCACCAGTATAAAAATCTTTCAAGATTTATCCAATATCACTCTACAGCATCATAAGGATCTCTGCCCCCTCTTAGAGGTCCTAAGAGCCCGAGGTGCACACTACAGAGGGAAATTTCCTTTTTGCCTTTCCACATTCCCTAGCTGGCCAGTTTGCCTTGCTGAAAGGCCCTGAGGACCTCAACAACTTCTGTGAAAGCCTGGGCATCCCACTGGCTGTGGTTCCATATTGGTACAGAACTTTTCAGGCACCACAGGTAGCAGGAAGACATCTTCAGTATGACCAAATGAACACCCAGTCCTCTGGACACAGACGTCGCAGATCTCCACACTTCGAAAGGACGTGCACCACTTTTTGGCCCAAGCCCTCCCTCCTCTCCAGCCCATCAAAGATCCAGACAGGACTTCTAAGCACTCAGCTCACACATGGTCTAATGACACAGCTAAGTTTACTTGTTATCAGTTAAAAACTTTTTTTACATTATCTTACCTTTGTGCATTTAAAGCACTCACGTGCAATGGAGCAGTTATCTCATTTTTATACAACTTTTTTGAAAAATGAACACCATCCTAAATGCAATTGAATGTACCTCACCCTTTGGCTAAAAGACATAATGTTATACCACTTACCTCTCACACCATTGCTATATACCACAGTTTCTCCAGCCTGAACCTGAGACATAATGGTTTATTTACTAAAGGAAAATCCACTTTGCACTACAAGTGCACTGCAGGTGCACTTGAAAGTGCACTTGGAAGTGCAGTCGCTGTAGATCTGAGCGGGACATGCAAGGAAAATAAAAAACAGCACTTTTGCTTGTACATGATTGGATGATTAAATCAGCAGAGTTGAAGGGAAGGGATGTACAGGAAATGGGAGGTGAGGACGTGAGAACGTAGCGTCCGTCAGGGAAGGAGGGATCCCAGTGTACCAGCAAGACGCCGCCTCGAGGAACGCTCTGTGAAGCCGCCGGTGTTCACTGCACAACGAGAGGAGAGCTTCAGCTTGTCAGCGGGGAAGATGACAGCTGAATGAAAAAAAACACACCTCCAGAGAAACATCATAGGACACCGACGAGCAGCCGGAACAGTAAGACAAGCATGAACCGTGAGTGATCTGTGAGACAGCTGTAAGCCCCTGCCTCCCGTTCCCCCCCTCCCCCTCGTCTCCCCTGCCTTCCGAGCAGCCAGTCAGAGGATTTATTGTGTGCACTAGTCTTCAGCTATAAACACCAGAGGAATCTAAGGAAGCTATCTGGGACACAGGAACTTCAAGGAGTGGGGAGGGTAAGATGTGGATGGATGAGAGCGGCATAGATCAACAGTGTATGAAGTGAAAATATTGAAAGGCAGAAGCCAAGTGTATTGTGGAAATGGTGATGCTTTAATTCTGAGTGGAAATAATTTAGCTGGGCAACACCGAGAAAACTGGTAATGTGACTAAAGGTCAAGGGACTGTGCTTAAAAACACCAGGTAAACATAGTTACATAGTTACATAGTAGGTGAGGTTGAAAAAAGACACAAGTCCATCAAGTCCAACCTATGTGTGTGATTATGTGTCAGTATTATATTACATATCCCTGTAAATTGCGGTCATTCAGGTGATTATCTAATAGTTTCTTGAAGCTATCAATGCTCCCCGCTGAGACCACTGCCTGTGGAAGGGAATTCCACATCCTTGCCGCTCTTACAGTAAAGAACCCTCTATGTAGTTTAAGATTAAACCTCTTTTCTTCTAATTGTATTGAGTGGCCACGAGTCTTATTAAACTCTCTTCTGCGAAAAAGTTTTATCCCTATTGTGGGGTCACTAGTACAGTATTTGTAAATTGAAATCATATCCCCTCTCAAGCGTCTCTTCTCCAGAGAGAATAAGTTCAGTGCTCGCAACCTTTCCTCATAACTAAGATCCTCCAGACCCTTTATTAGCTTTGTTGCCCTTCTTTGTACTCGCTCCATTTCCAGTACATCCCTCCTGAGGACTGGTGCCCAGAACTGGACAGCATACTCCAGGTGCGGCCGGACCAGAGTCTTGTAGAGCGGGAGAATTATCGTTTTATCTCTTGCGTTGATCCCCCTTTTAATGCATGCCAATATTCTGTTTGCTTTATTAGCAGCAGCTTGGCATTGCATGCCATTGCTGAGCCTATCATCTACTAGGACCCCCAGGTCCTTTTCCATCCTAGATTCCCCCAGAGGTTCTCCCCCCAGTGTATAGATTGCATTCATATTTTTGCCACCCAAATGCATTATTTTACATTTTTCTACATTGAACCTCATTTGCCATGTAGTCGCCCACCCCATTAATTTGTTCAGGTCTTTTTGCAAGATTTCCACATCCTGCGGAGAAGTTATTGCCCTGCTTAGCTTAGTATCGTCTGCAAATACAGAGATTGAACTGTTTATCCCATTCTCCAGGTCGTTTATGAACAAATTAAATAGGATTGGTCCCAGAACAGAACCCTGGGGAACCCCACTACCCACCCCTGACCATTCTGAGTATTCCCCATTTATCACCACCCTCTGAACACGCCCTTGTAGCCAGTTTTCAATCCATGTACTCACCCTATGGTCCATGCCAACGCACCTTATTTTGTACAGTAAACGTTTATGGGGAACTGTGTCAAATGCTTTTGCAAAATTCAGATACACCACGTCTACGGGCCTTCCTTTATCTAGATGGCAACTCACCTCCTCATAGAAGGTTAATAGATTGGTTTGGCAAGAACGATTCTTCATGAATCCATGCTGATTACTGCTAATGATATCATTCTTATTACTAAAATCTTGTATATAGTCCCTTATCATCCCCTCCAAGAGTTTACATATTATTGATGTTAGGCTAACTGGTCTGTAATTCCCAGGGATGTTTTTTGGGCCCTTTTTAAATATTGGTGCTACATTGGCTTTTCTCCAATCAGCTGGTACCATTCCAGTCAATAGACTGTCTGTAAAAATTAGGAACAACGGTCTGGCAATCACCTGACTGAGTTCCCTAAGTACCCTCGGATGCAAGCCATCTGGTCCCGGTGATTTATTAATGTTAAGTTTCTCAAGTCTAATTTTAATTCCGTCCTCTGTTAACCATGTAGGTGCTTCCTGTGTTGTGTCATGAGGATAAACACTGCAGTTTTGGTTACTGAAGCTCCCCGATTCACTCGTGAAGACTGAGGAGAAGAATAAATTCAATACCTTTGCCATCTCCCCATCCTTTGTAACCAGATATCCTTCCTCATTCTTTATGGGGCCAATATGGTCTGTCCTCCCTTTTTTACTGTTTACATACTTAAAGAATTTCTTGGGATTTTTTTTGCTCTCCTCCGCTATGTGTCTTTCATGTTCTATCTTAGAATAATGAAAATCAACCAGCGCTGATCACTAATGCAAAATACTAAAAGCGGCTGAATACTGAGGATAAATCTATCAAATCCGACCAGACACATGGAAAAAAGGCAGTACAGCGCTAATAATTTCCCTAAAAGTAATCAATAAACCTGAATGTCCATAGATAAAATGTCCATAAAGGGAAAGGAGAATTCCAGATAAAGATCCCGATGTGCAAGTGATGTCCAATAGTTAATAAGTGACTGATAACTATCCACCACCAGTATCGCTAGCCTCTCACCTCAATGAGGTCTCAAAACAGCCTTTCCCGCACTGGGAGATGTATAATGGCAGACAACTGGAACCAGGCAGCTTGCAGTCTCAAGGAACGATCACATGGAATAGAATGAATAGAATCTAGTGCTCTCTGTCTCTAGCTTAAAAATATGTTTATTAAAACGTAGAACAACTTACAAGGATGGCACTGTACCTCAGTGCTAAGGATACAGGCATGTAGAATACTCCACGAGATCGAGCAAGACGCGGGTGACGTCACAAGTCACGTGGTATGATCCGTACGCGTTACGTCCCTTGTGATGGGCGGGACTTCTTCAGCGGCGACGGCGTGACGTGGTACACCCGCTTTTAACTAACTCAGCTGGCTGCCGCAGCCAATGAAACAACCTGTATACAAATTGCCATGGCGACGGTTACCAGAACACGGAAGTATCAGCTCTCATGCTGGAGCCATGAAAAGATAAACTACAACTATAAAGGAATGTAATAGAACCCTAAAGGATAACAAAAGTGCTACTAAGTGTAGCTAATAAAAACGTGACAAGCCCCCTGTTTAAGGTACATGGCTTATATGACGACCCGTGTACTTGCTCAATCTCATGGAACATGCCACTCACTAACAATGTTCATATATTCCAAAAACAGTAAAAATACATAAAAAACATTCTCTAAAAATAATCATAAAAAATAAAAAATCACCGATCAGAGATAAAACAATTTACGTCAAACTCGACGTTTAAGCCTCTCGGCAGGAGGACCTTGGTTTCATGTATCCAGTGGGATTCCCTGCGACTGAGCTGGCGAAGAAAATTACCCCCCCTCCAATGTTTATTAACTCTTTCAATCCCCCAGAATTTTAATCCCCTGGGGTTTTGGGCATGCACCATTTTGAAATGTTTCGAAACATTATGGGATTTTAATCCCTTCTTAATATTATTAATGTGCTCTCCTAAACGCACATGCAGGGGCCTGGAGGTCCTTCCAATATATTGGAGACCACATCCACATTCCAACATGTACACCACTCCAACTGTCTTACAGGTGATCAATTGATCAATTTTGTATTCCTTGCCAGTAGAGGTGGCAACGAATTGTTTGCGTTTTTTATCGTTACACTTAGAATGTTTACAGGCTGTACAACGCCCGCACGCATAAAAACCTGAGAGGAAGGAGAATAATTTATTATCTGTGTATGTGGGGGGGTCTACCACTCCAGGTGCTAAACGGTCTCTTAAGGATGGGGCTTTCTTATAGATGAAAGACGGACGAGGTGGCAGTAGGGGACCCAGCACACGATCTTGTTGCAAAATTGGCCAGTTTTTAGCAACCATCTTAGCCATCCTAATTGCACCCTTACATTTCTTATTGCATTCTTTATAAATTCTGAATGCTGAGGATGATCCCTCAACCTTGTATTTTTTGAAGGCCTTCTCCTTTGCTTTTATATGCATTTTTACATTGGAGTTAAGCCATCCAGGATGTTTGTTCGCTCTTTTAAATTTATTACCCAATGGGATACATTGGCTAATGCCCTTATTTAATATGCTCTTAAAGCAAACCCATCTCTCCTCCGTATTCTTTGTTCCTAATATTTTATCCCAATTTATGCCTTTTAGCAAGGTTTGTAGTTTAGGGAAGTTGGCTCTTTTGAAATTCAGTGTCTTTGTGTTCCTTTCATGTTTCCTATTTGTGTGATTTATACTGAAACTAATTGACCTGTGATCGCTGTTACCTAAATTGCCCCGTATTTCCACATCTGTTATCAGGTCTGTATTGTTGGTAATCAGTAGATCTAGTAATGTTTTATTTCTAGTTGGTGCATCTACCATCTGACCCATAAAATTGTCCTGCAAGACACTAAGGAACTGGCGAGCCTTAAACGAATGCGCGGTTCCCTCCGCCCAGTCTATGTCTGGATAATTAAAATCCCCCATTATGATAACACTTCCCATCCTTGCTGCTAATCCAATTTGTGATAGGAGATCCGTCTCCACTTCCTCCCTCAGGTTAGGGGGCCTATAGCATACTCCAGGTATTATTTTCCCCTTAGCTTCATCCCTTTGGAGCTCTACCCATAAAAATTCCACCTCCTCCTTAGCCTCCTCAGTGATGTCATCTCTCACATTCACTTGTACATTATTCTTGATATATAGGCATACCCCTCCCCCTTTTTTACCCTCTCTATCCTTGCGGTATAGGGTATACCCTTGAATGTTTGCCAGCCAATCATGAGAGCTGTTGAACTAGGTCTCTGAAATTCCCACAAAATCCAAATCCTCCTTGTACAACAGTATCTCTAGTTTACCCATCTTGTCCGCCATGCTCCTGGCATTGGTGAACATGCCACATAGTTTAGACCAGTCGCATATTGTCCTCGTATTGGGTGTTTCAAGATTGCAACTAGGACTTGCTACTATACTCACCTTGTGTTTTTGTGCTTTGGTTAACCTACCACTAATGCCCCCAATACTACCCTCTTTAATATCTTCCGCGCTGGCTATCACTGTAACACTATAACATAAAGGAATATATGTGATTGCCAGCATCTTTAGTGTTACCAGCACAAAGCACAAAGTATTAAGATGTGGATCCTGAAGGAATATATATTGGTTTAAAGGATAAACGGTTAAAACCTGTTATAAAATCAGTATTAGATCTGAGTTGGGGGAGGGGCGGAAGAAAGAGGAAGAACCTCGATCAGAAAGAGCCAACAAACCACCAGAAGTACAACATCCAAAAATATAACCAGCTTGCAAATAACTAACTACCGTAAAACACAATAGGACTGATATGCGGGGTGTCCCTGGATAGGGGTAGACCCTGGAACGACTCCCGTGCCTATCATTCCCCCTGCCCCCCCCACAAGTTTTTTGAATAGTCCCTCCCTCCCATTCAGAGGCACTGCTCCCCCTAATTAAGGGAGAACAAAGAATTAAGGCTGGGTAAACGAATAAGAGGGATAAAAAAAGTTAAGATGAGTAAAAGCACAACTAAAATGACAAGAGGAGGCGCCCCCAAATCCCCAAAAGATAAACCAGGGGTCAGCACACTGAAGCAATACATGACACAAGGAGCCAGTCCAAGAAATATGGAAGTGGAGAAGCAAGGGCAAGCAAAGGTGGAAAAAAAAAGGGATGGATAAGAAGGCGGGTGAGACCTCAGAACACTCCAGGGAAGATTCTACATCAGAAGGGGACCTGGAGTACAGTAGGATAGAGGGGAGACCATCAGAGTCCCTCCCCCCCACAAAAAGAGAGATGAGTGAGATGTTATTGAGACTAGAAAATTTGATTAAAACAGATATCAGCAAATTGAGAGGAGATCTGGGAAGCCTCCTGGATAGGGTAGAAGAAACAGAAAAAACAGTAGAAGATCAAAAGAAAGAATTGGAAACCCTCAAACAGCAAATTAAAACAGCACAACAAACCCAGAAGGAAATCCTCTACAAACTGGAAGACCAGGAAAATAGAAGTAGAAGACAGAACATAAGGCTACGATCAGTACCAGAAAAAGAGGGAGAAGATCTGAGGAAAATGTGTTCGATAGTGCTAGGCCCCCTTATAGATAAAAAGGATGAAGAACCCCTAAGAATAGAAAGAACACATCGAGTTGGACACCGGCGAAACCCAGAAGAGAGACCACGGGACATTATTATCAGGTTTAGATTCTACGAAGACAAGCTGGAGATTTGGGAAAAACTAAGAGGAAGACCACCCCTGACATATGAAGGAGTGGAGCTACAGGTGTACGCCGATCTGTCCCAAGAAACCCTGATAAGAAGAAGACATCTTAAACCCCTCCTAGAAAAAATTAGACAACAAAATATTAGATATAGCTGGGGGTTCCCAGCCTGTCTGATAGGATACAAGGAGGGGAGATCAGTGAAATTGCACTTCCCCGAAGACCTAGAAGGGTTCTGTAGAAAACTAGACTTGCAGATACCAGACATACCGGGCTGGATAGGGGGGACTAAAAAGGGGGGACTAAAAAGGGGGGGGAGGGGGGGGAGAAGGAAAAGGGGAGGAAAAAAAAGAGGAAAAAGAAAGGAATATTAAAATATAGGTCACACAGATCACGTGAAATAGAGGATGGCGGGTCAACGCCCCTTCAATTTTTCAATCTGAGGAAGGGGTGAAGGGGTACACTGGGTCCCATACCTTAGGACAAATAGGTTTGTAGGAGGCTTTGATTCTCAGGGCATTGAACAAACTAGGGGTCCATATGGGGCCAGGTGGGGAGAGGAGGGGAGGGGGAGGGCGGACAGGGGGGGTGGGGATGGAGGGGGGGGGCGGGGAGGAGGGGGGTACACTGTGCAAATGCCATGACAGAAACAGGAATAACTCGAGATAGGCTAGAGGTACAAAAGCTGGCAAGAATAAAGGGAAAATGACAACACTCAAATTCTTATCCTATAATGTAAAGGGGTTAAATTCAACTTTGAAAAGACACAAAATCTTAAAGGAACTACAGACCTATGGGGCAGAGGTGGTATCTCTACAGGAGACTCACTTAACATATGACTCAAATATTAGATTATGGTCGAGAGAATTCCCGAATTGGTATTACGGAGACGCAATATCAAAAAGAGCAAGGGGAGTGGCGATAGGGTTGGCAAAAGGGGTGCATTTTAAACTAGGAGGTATGAGATGGAGATGCAGATTTCCAGGGCACAAGGAAAGCAGTCACTATGGAGAATAAATGAAGATCTATTGCAAAATGAAGACACCTTTAACAAGGTAGAGAGAGAGTTAAAAAACTACTTTGCAATAAACGAAATAGGAGATATATCGGGGTCAGTGATATGGGAAGCACATAAAGCCTACATAAGGGGAATAATAATACAAGAGGGAGCAAGGAGAAAGAAGGAAAGGAAAAATAAAATGGAAAATCTTATAACATAAATTTTTAATCTAGAACAAGAACACAAAAAATACAGAGGACACCACCAAACAACATACCTAGCACTGGTAAATAAACAAGACGAACTAAAAAAGTTGATGGAGCAAGAAACAAAGGAAAAATTCAATCAAATAGCTAAAGAAAGATACCAGTGGGGAAATAAGGCAGGAAAACATCTAGCTAGAATGCTCAGGAAAAAAAAGCCCTAAACTTTATAGGAAAGATACAGGATAAACAAGGGAAGATGGTTTATGAAACTAAAGAGATTGGTGAAGTATTTAAAAATTATTACAGCGAACTGTATACGGGGGAGATGAACGGAGGCCAGATAAGTGATGAAATTAAAAACAGGAAGACAAAGGAATTCTTAAAGCTAGCCAAATTAACTAAGATTACAGAAAATTCTAGAGGCCCTGGAGAAACCAATAACAGAAGAGGAGATATATAGAGCAATAGCGGACAGCGCACAGGGGAAAAGCCCAGGTCCGGATGGGTTCACCACATATTACTATAAGAAATTTAAAGACATACTAGTACAGAAAATGTGTAAGTACATGAATGGGTTGGGAAGCGAGTTTGAACTAAGTAGTGAGCTTTTCGCCACAATTACCGTGATCCCAAAAGAGGCTAAAGATGGAACTCTTTGCGCTAGCTACAGACCGATATCATTACTTAATGTAGACAAAAAAATATACTCAAAGGTATTAGCTACGAGGATGAAAGAATTAATGAATGAGGTGATCCATCCGGACCAAGTGGGCTTTATAGCAGGAAGGGAAGGAAGAGATAATGGAGTGAGAAGGGAGGAGGGACCCCCAGGTCTGCTCTTGTCAAGTGATGCCGAAAAGGCATTTGACAGGGTAGACTGGGTGTTCCTGTTTCAAACCCTAGAAACAATAGGAGTAAGCACAAAGATGATAAGACGGATTAAAACACTATACAGAAAACCTAAGGCAGCCATTAAGATCAACGGAACCCTGTCATCACCGTTCGAGATGAAGAGGGGGACAAGACAGGGATGCCCCCTGTCCCCCCTTCTCTTCGTGTTGGCCCTAGAACCTCTCCTTGCAACAATTAGAAATAACCCCGACATTGAGGGATTCAAGGTGGGAGAAGAAGAGCACAAACTGGCCGCATTTGCGGACGACGTGCTCTTTTATATAAGTAATCCCGGAAACACAATGCCAAGATTAGTTAAAATATTAAAACAGTATGGCAAAATAACAAATTTTAAGATTAATATGGGGAAATCGGAAATTTTGAATATAAGTGTGAGTAAAGTAGAGGAGGAAAAACTGAAGAGAGATTTCCAATTCCGCTGGAAAAAAGAGGTCAGATACCTGGGAATAAGGCTTGCGAACTCCCTGGAAAAGATATACAGGAAAAACTATATCCCTCTCCTGGATGAAATAAAGAGGGAGGGGAAAAAGCTTCAGACAAAACCACTTTCTTGGATGGGGCGTATTAATGCCATAAAAATGTTCCTTCTCCCAAAGATCACGTACAAATTCCAAATGTTACCTATTAAACTACCACAGGAATACATTAGAAAGTTAAAATCAATAATATCTAACATAATATGGAAAAATAAAAAATCAAGAATATCCTTAAAGACCTTAAAACAAGATAAAGATAAAGGGGGTCTTGCGGTCCCGGATATCCTAAAATACTATAAAGCAATAATTTTATCAAGAGCAATAGAATGGGCTAGAGATAAACAAGAAAAAAGATGGGTGAACATAGAAAAATGTTATAGTAAAACATGTTTAGGATCTATTATTTGGAATCCTCCGAACCACAGAATGGTAGATGAGAATACGCACTGTTTGACAAAAATAGTTTTAAAGACATGGGATGTAGTATATAAGCAACTGGATAAGGTTTACAATTCTCCTCTGATAGAATTAAAGGAGAATGAATATTTTGCACCAGGGAAAATAAGTATAGGTGGGAATTGGATAAAAAAAGATAAAGTACAACTTAGAGAAATACTAAAAAAAGGGAAAATAGTCACAATTATAGAGTTGAAACAAAACACTGACACATGGGTGATAGATGAATGAAGGTACATGCAATTAGACCGCTTCGTGAAAAATTTACTTCAACCGATAAGATCAGGAGAAAATCTGACGGCTTTAGAAAAACTATGTATTATGGGCTAGAGATAAACAAGAAAAAAGATGGGTGAACATAGAAAAATGTTATAGTAAAACATGTTTAGGATCTATTATTTGGAATCCTCCGAACCACAGAATGGTAGATGAGAATACGCACTGTTTGACAAAAATAGTTTTAAAGACATGGGATGTAGTATATAAGCAACTGGATAAGGTTTACAATTCTCCTCTGATAGAATTAAAGGAGAATGAATATTTTGCACCAGGGAAAATAAGTATAGGTGGGAATTGGATAAAAAAAGATAAAGTACAACTTAGAGAAATACTAAAAAAAGGGAAAATAGTCACAATTATAGAGTTGAAACAAAACACTGACACATGGGTGATAGATGAATGAAGGTACATGCAATTAGACCGCATCGTGAAAAATTTACGTCAACCGATAAGATCAGGAGAAAATCTGACGGCTTTAGAAAAACTATGTATTTCGGAAAAAACAAAAAATACTATATCTAAGATATAGAAATTACTATTGAAAGAAGAAGAAGCAGAGGTACCTGCATTCATCAAAAAATGGGAAAAGGAATTGGAAACACAAAAAATATAAGCACGATTAGAAAAATGTTAACCCTAGCCCATAGCTCAGCGGCAGATATAAAAACGGCCGAGATGAATTATAAATGTATGGCGAGGTGGTATGCAACGCCAGATAAGACTAGTAAGTTCCAACAGGGGAAATTGTCAGACTGCTG